>CM073002.1:116794855-117419855 GCA_037038555.1 Rhynchonycteris naso
CCTTTAACTCCAATTTAAAAACCAATGCATTCCATTAACTGTAACAAAAAGAAATTAAAATTGCATAAAAACTAGAGCATGCACCAAAAAACAGATTTGGAATTAGCGATGCAGAAATATATAGAAACAGTTCTAAAACCTCATGCAACAGAAAATGAAAAAGAAAACTGTTCCCCAGTGTTATTAGAATAATGAGAAATTTCAACAGCACAGAAGAGAAAAAACAAAACAAAAACCGAACCACTGACCCAAAAGACCAAAAATTAACAGAGGTAAAATGTTTCCTGAGAAACATTATATGTCTTTGATAAATGGACAGGTTACCAATGGGCACTAGTCTTGAATTACTAATGTTATATCTAAAAACAAATAAGTAATATCTTCTGAGGTTTCACAGAAAATGATTGTATACCAACAGAATATAGGTTTGGTGAATTTCATTTAACAAAAGAGGTCGTGAAGGGGCAATTATAATTGTTTCATATAATTATATTAACAATATATAGTATAAATACTCAAGAATACTGAATCTTGGTTGATGTTATAGTATTACCATTTAACAAAATTGTAGCCTTGGTTTTTTATTTAACCTCATAGTTTTAGTTTTTTCATCTTTGAAATGGTGCAAACATTTATTCCACTAGCTTACAGCATAGTTGTGAGGATGATGTAATTATAATAACTGTTAAACATAATGATGTTTCTCACTTCTATCTCTTAAAAGTTCTCTTTTAAGAACAAGGTATTCAGCCAATAGCATTGTTTTATTTCATGTGCATTCTTGGGTTAAACATTTGATTTGAAATTATAATCTTTAGATGGTAAGTCTTCTGATACCATTATGATGGATAGGGAGCTATGGGAATTAGGAGAAAAAGCAATATTTTCAAGTGCTCTATTAATTATCAGTGGTCTGTATTAGTAAAAAAAAATGATTTTTGTATAAAATATTTTGGTTAAAATAGACAAATTCTACTATTTGCTCACATTTTCATCCATACGCCTTAGCCTTTCTGCAATGAATTTGGCACATTGAGTAAATTAAAATAAGATACTTTCTTGGTATTAGGATAATTCTATGGCCTAAGAGAACTTGGCACGCTCCTTCTTGATAAAACATATTCCTGATTTATTTCAGAAACAATTTGGGAGCACATAGTAGATCTGGAAGTGATATGGGTTATGTTGTTTAGTGAAGTGAAATGCTTTTTCTGATCTTAAACCTTGAAATATCCTAGTTCCTATATACAAATGCTACCCTGCTTAACTCAAGGCTGATGGCCAATTTCTCTCTCTACAGTTTCTCTTCCATAAGGGCTCAAACATGCTTGAATTGTTCTTAATGAAGCTTTCAACCCAGTTCATGTACATACTATACTGGAAGTTACTCTTTTCCCAGATTTTTCTGTTCTTATTCACTGGAAGAGATGCTAGTGTGTTTTAATACACATCCCAATGGCCAGTTATTTTTTGATTATGAGTCAATGAAAGTTTAAGACAAATTGTTTTTTATTAGAAGAGTGCCAATGACATATTGCTTTGTCCTCAATAGCCATCAGAGAGGATGAGGGTTGGGGGCCTGGGTGAAAAAGGTGAAGAAATTAAGCAAAGAAAAAAGACACAGATGACATTATGAGGAATACAAAAGGGAAAGGAGGGGAGGTAGACTAGGGTAAATGGCGGATAAATGGTGATGGAAGGAGACTCTACTTGGGGTGGTGAACATACAATATAATACACAGATGATATATTATAGAATTGTACTACACCTAAAACCTATATAATTTTATTAACAAATGTCACCTCAATATACTCAATAAAATTTTTTTTTTAAAACTTAATTTCATTGTACAAATAGTGAGTGACAACTCAGCATTTTTCCTTTGGGTGTTAATAAGCAAGTGCAATGCAGATTCCAGTTGGAGGCTAAATAGAATACATAAACTATTATATGTTCAAAAGTAATCAGAATAGGGTTTACCTAGTATAGATTGTCCACATCTATGAATATTTTAGCATATAATAAATTTTTCAGTGACAGTCTATGATTACCCTACATAATTTCCCAATTAATTTATTAAATTTTAATTGTCTCTTGTGTTTCAGCACTCCTGAGGGGTTTGCAGGGATGTGTGGATGTGTGGAAGTGTGCATGGGTACCATTTGAAAAAGTATTGTTTAGCCATTGCCTTCACATACAGAAACAGAAACTAATACTACTTTCAATAAAATTTAATTTATATTAGGGCAATATTCTTTTTATGAGTGAATTGATGTGTCGTGTTTAAAAGGCTATAGCTAAAAGAGGAAGCAGTAGCTGCAAGGAGTAGTTATTTTTTAGTGACATCACCACTTATGTATCAAGTGTTTTTGAAATGTCTGTCACTTCCATCTGCTGCCCTTTGTGTTGAGTGCATAGCTACATTTGTGCTTCGCTGATGATAACTTTAATTTGGAAACTTCAATTTTCCCTTTGTAAGCATACTCTCCTTACCTGCTCCCCATTATCTTTGTGTGACTGATAAAGAATTTTATATTTTTACCCCTAAGGCTTTTAGAAATAAATAATTTAATTTGCATGAATGAAGTTCTTACTGGAATACATTAGATATGCATTAGATCTTCCTGGAATACATTAGATAAGAAAGGTGACTTGTACATTTAATTGAATCTGATAAAATAGCTGAAAAATACATTTTCCAAGTGAATTCTTCTTATATATTTATTATTAATTCTGTTTCCTTACAAACATGTCTGTTGCAACTTTAAAAATACAGTTAAAAGGACATTAAAACAAGCGTTAGTTAATAAACCAATATTATGTCCTGTCCCTAAATTATACAGGTTCTTTAAAAATATCTTGGATTGACTACATGAAAATATTAACAGTAGTTATCTCTGAATTATACTAATGTCAACATTTTAACTTTTACTCTCCATAATTTCTATATTAAAAATGTTCAGCATTGACTATGCAAGACATTCATGACTAAGATAGTGTTTTGCAAAAATAAATAATTTTTATTTAAAATTTAAATTATTTGAAAAAGAAAGCCTAAACACATACAAAAAAAAATCATGCCTGTGTCACGTCCTTGGGTATCCTTTACTACCTAAATCCCAGAAATTATAGCATATTATCAGTCTACAAAACTATTTTTTTAAATAGATGAACAGAGTGAGTCCCAAAAATGTTAAATTATTTTTCCAATATCTCAGTGCCTAGATCTAGGATTTCTAACCACTCAACAAGAGGTTCTATACAGTAAAATTCTTCTCTTGTTGGAGGAGATAGTTCTAGGAACACAAAAAGAAATCACACTGAATAAATATATATTAATTTTTTCATATATTCTTTCCATTTATCACTTTGGCTAAACAATTTCCAAGGGCTTACTACATATAAAGTAATAGACAATAATTAAATAATGCAGGAGAATAAGGGAAACTAAAGGTCGATTGAAATGTGTCCTAGAGAAGTGGCTAACTTCCTCAGCTCGCTAGTTGTAGCTTCCTTCAGAAGGGAAGGTGAAGTCCCACATTCCCTACCCTTTGAATAGAGCTTGTCAGGAAACCAAGCCAACACAGAAGCAGCAGCACCAAGACCTGAAGTCACCTTTCTGAGAGTGTCCTTCAACTGCCCATAGAAAGATGTTCCTGGAACCTGTACACTTCTGGACTTTTCATTAACCTGATCTCATCAATTTCCTACTTTGAGTTATGGTAATAGGAGGGATTTTGTTTGGTTTGGATACCTTACTTAAAATATTCTCAGTAAATACACGGAACTTATTGTCAGTTTCTGTATTCATTTGCCAGGGCTGCAAAAATAAACCACCACAAACAGGGTGGCTTAAATAACAGAAATATACTGACCACAGTTCTGGAAACTAGAAGTAACATCAAGGTGTCAGCAGTGTTGGTTCTATGAAGATTAAGGGTCAGAAATCACATTTAAATTGAAGATGAGAGGGCATAAAGGGGGAGCTCTCACACCTTACTATGATCCTAAAACTCAACAAAGACAAACTGTTCCTAATAACTCACCCAACCTTCTCTTCTGCTCTATAAAAAGAGTTCCCTCTCTTGTTTTTTGGGGGGACATGTGTGGTTCGCCATTAGATCACATCCCATATCCCACATATTTGTTGTTTCTGAGTAACCCATTTTGTTAGAGAAATATTAAGGTCAACAGTTCTTTCTGATAGCCATGAGGAGGAAATTTGTTCTAAGCCTCTTGCCTGACTTCCAATTTCTGTCAATTATTTGTTACTTAGCTTATGGAAGTATTATTTTGATCTCTGGCTTCAAGTTCAAGTGAGGTTCTCCCTGTGTGTCTGTCTCCAAATTTTTTCTTTTCATAAGGACACCAGTTATATTGGCTCAAGGTGTCCTAATGTCTAATGATCTCACTTTTAAGTTGATTACCTCTGTAAAAACTTTATTACATTCTTGTCACATTCTGAGATACTGGGGGTTAGTATTTCAGCATATAAAATTTGGAAGAACATGACTCAATGCATAACAGCTTCCAACCTAAGACAACTGGGCTCTGCCCTTTAACACTTCCAACTTCCAAAGAACTGGAGTCCAGAGCCTTTCAAACTCCACATGTAAGAAACAACTCCCTTTTGCTCTGGCATGTACTCAAGGGTGACCAACTGTTATCCCAAGGCTTTTATTCTGCTTTCTGTTCCTCATTGCGAGGTTGGCTTCTTGCAGTCCTCTGTCTCTGGCCCTAGAGATTTGATTCTCCTATTAGTTCCAGATAGGCATGTTTCCAGCATGAGTTTGGGCCCCACTGCTTAGTGAACCTCCAGAGCTGGCCCTCCTGAGTCAGCTACTCTGCTTTGAGACCCAGTAACTGCCTCTGTATCATGTGAACGTTGATTCTTCTATGAAATTGACTGACCCTCCCTGCCAAGGAATATTTCAAACTCTGGTTCCTTCTGGTACTTGGGGTTAGTTTGACAGCCTTTCCCTTCTCTGCACTTGAATCAAGGCTGCTTTGTGCTATTCCTTGGGCACCTTCCCTCATTCATGCCCCCCTGCCCTGTGCAATAAGACAGCCATTTGCGAGCAGAATTAGTCATTTCAGTGCTTGCCACATAAGCAAGTCTTCAGACACCCTCCTGGGGACAAACCGACTCCACTTGATTTCAGTGTCATCTGTATCCTGTTCATGGAAACCAACCTATTTTTGCCTGGTGAAACAAACTCTTTTCTTCACTCTTCTTTGAATTGATCATCTTGCTAATAAGCTCATGCAAACTCACCGTGTACATAAAATCAAATTCTTTAGAAAGAGAAATAGCATAGCGTGCCAGCTGTATGTGAAAGACTCTGAGAACCACTTTATAGATATTGGTTCTTTACTCCACAGAAGATCCTCAGGAGGGATGCATTCTTGTTATATGTTTTGTATGGGAAAATTACTAACATCTATTGATGGTTTGCTATGAACTAGGCACAATTCCATGCAATTTATCTATATTAACTTATGTAAACCTTACAAAAAACTTATGAAGCTATTATTTTTGTATCAGTTAGGTCTCTGCAGGGAAAGTATGGCTGAAACTAAAATATTTTAATGCAGAGCAATAACAAAAAATATACTACAGCACCAAGGTTATCTTGACATGGAAGACTTATCATCCTGACAGCCAAAGGGACTAGGGGAGGAGGATATGTGGTCAAGCCAGGAAGCAGCTGGCACCCCAATGGGAGCTGGATCATGAAGTAGGGTGTTGTACTCTAGAAGGGATGAAGTTGTTATGAAGACACCAAGGGGAAAGAATGAGCAAATCATCTCTTCTAAAGACTGATTCTGGAAGTTTTGCACATTATTTCTTCTTCCATCCATTGACCAGAACTTAGCTTTGACTGCATGCCTAGGTGCAAGAAAACTGGGAAAATTTAATTCCATTGTTAATTCTGAGCAGTCATGTATCTAAATCAAATTGGGGAGAAAGAATATTAGAGGACCAAGGAGAATTTGAAGCAATTTGATTGAAGTTTGTTGTGCTAATTTATTCCAGTACATTGTTGTTCTTCAAATGAAGTTCTTTCCTCTAATACATATTTCAAGAATTCTATCTTGTTCCATATTTTAGTAAAACTCATCCTGCTCCCCTTCATAACCAATTATTCAATGGCAAGGTGGGATCAAAGTAGGTTTACAGTTCTGAGTATGCAAAACAGTTATTCTTGCATTCTTATTTATTATAGTATTATTTTCCATACAAAGAACTGTAAACTTACTTTTGCCCCATTCTGTGTATAATCCCTATATGTGTTTACCCTTGATCAATTCCTAAGCTAAGAAAGAATAAAATAAAGAGAGACTTTAAGTAATTATATATAAAAGTGCATGTCTGTGCTCATTTTAAGGGCCAAGAAAAATCTTATAGCTCTTTTTATCTGTTTAGTTACCTCTCACAGGTACCTTGTCTGCAGGTATAAACCTCCTGTGCTAACGAAAATCAGGGCTTATGGCTACTTATAAAATTCTTTCCTGAACCCTGAAAGCCAATTTAGCATTTCATGTCACTTTCAGAGTTTTTCTCACTTCAACAAGAGCCACTCATGTTGTCAGTGATATTTGGTAATTGAGTTTCTCAAGGAATATCTGACAGATTGTGATGTAGTGTAAAAGGATTTCAGAGTTCTCCATTCCCAGACCTTTCATAATCGGCTAAAATATATATTTCAATGTCCCCTGCCTGAACCTGAGGAGGCTCTACCAACCTGATTCTTAACCTAATCTTATTTTCTGGTCATCAATTTCATTTCTCAGCAACTGGGGGCACTTGGGCTTTTTTGAATAGCTTTGTGTCTATAAATCTTTATCTCTGTTTTTTCAATTTTCCTCCCAGTTTCTGTTGATCTTAACTTCTCAATTTTTATTACTTGTAGCTGAATTACAGGTGACCTTTTCATAGCTATCAGTCAAGTTGCCACTTAATAAGGCTTGAAAGGCCTTGTCATTGAGAAAAGAATAATGAGCTGTCCTGAATGATAGAAATACACAGGAAGAAAAAGACAGCAGGAGAGAGGGAGGGAGGGAGAGAGAGAGAGAAAAAACAAAAATACAGAGTTGAGGGCTTCAATGCCTGTATATTTATCCTTGTTTAAACTTCTCTCCTAGTATTAAACAAATGATTATTCACTTTTTTGGAAAAAGAGCTGGATAACATGAATCCCATTATTAGCCACTATGAATAAACCAAATACTTTTTTTTTAATAGAGAGAGAGAGAGAGAGAGAGACTGATACAGGAGTAGAGAGGGAAAGTGAGGAAGGAGATAGATGAGAAGCATCAACTTATATTTGCGACACTATCCAGTTGGCTCAGTGGTAGAGCACTGGTCCAGCATATGGATGTCCTGGGTTCGATTCCCAGTCAGGACACACAGGAGAAACAATCATCAGCTTCTCCACCCCTCCCAAACCCTTCTCTCTCTCTCTCTCTCTCTTCTCCTCCTGCAGCTATGGCTCAACTGGGTTAAGCACATCAGCCTGGGCTCTGAGGATTGCTGCATAGAGCGTCGACCTCAGGCACTCAAAATAGCTTGGTAGCAGCATGACCCCAGATAGAGATTGCTGGATGGATCCCGGTTAGGGAAAATATAGGAGTCTATCTCCCCTCTTCTCTCTTGGAAAAGAAGAACAAAAATAAAAACCTTTAGCTTTTGCACAGCTAAATAGTGTTGGGAAAAAAAACCCTTGCTTTATTGTAGTTGTTCATTGATTGCTTTTCATACTTGCCTTGACTGGGGGCTACAGCCAAGCCAGTGACCCTTTGCTCAAGCAATCAACTTTAGTTCTTCAAGCCAATGACTTTTAGATCATGTTGATGATTCTGCACTCAGCCAGTAACCTGTACTCAATCTGGAAAGCCAATGCTCAACAAACAATCCACGCTCAAGCCAGTGATGGGTTTTGAATCAGAGATCTCAGCATCCCAAGTAGACAGTATATCCACTGATAAAGTGTTGGGCTAGACCAAATACTTTATATAATGAATTTACTATTATTTGAGGGGGAAGAAGCCCAGCACTTTTCCTACTGATCTAAATGTAACTTTAGAAAAAAAATAACAACAATATAAACATCATTAAAATGTTTATATTACCCAAAGCAATTTATAAATTCAATGCAATTCCTATTAAAATACCAATGACATACTTCAAAGGTATAGAACAAATATTCCAAAAATTTATATAGAACCAAAAAAGAACACGAATAGCTTCAGCAATCTTGAAAAAGAAGAATAAAGTGGGAGGTATCACACTTCCTGATATCAAGTTTTACTACAAGGCCATTGTACTCAAAACAGCTTGGTACTGGCATAAGAACAGGCACATAGATCAATGGAACAGAATAGAGAACCCAGAAATAAACCCGCACCTTTATGGACAATTGATATTTGACAAAGGAGGTAAGAGCATACAATTGGAGTAAAGACAGTCTCTTTAACAAATAGTGTTGGGGAAATTGGACAGCTACCTGCAAAAAAATTAAACTAGACCACCAACCTACACCATTCACAAAAATAAACTCAAAATGGATAAAAGACTTAAATGTAAGTTGTGAAACCATAAGCATCCTAGAGGAAAACATAGGCAGAAAGCTCTCCGACATCTCTCGCAGCAATATATTTGCTGATTTATCTCCACAGGCAAGTGAAATAAAGACAGGATAAACAAATGGGATTATATCAAACTAAAAAGCTTTTGCACAGCTAAATACAATATGAAAAAAAATAAAAGAATAAAACACACAATGGCAGAACATATTCAACAATATGTCTGATAAGGGGTTAATAACCAAGATTTAAAAAGAACTTGTAAAACTCAACACCAGGAAGATAAACAATCCAATCAAATAATGGGCAAAAGAAATGAATAGACACTTCTCCAAAGGGGACATACAGATGGCCAATAGGCAGATGAAAAAATTTTCAACATCATTAGTCATTAGAGAAATTCTTATTAAAACCACAATGAGATATCACATCACACCAGTCACAATGGCGCTCATCAACAAAACAACACAGAATAATTGCTGGCGAGGGTGTGGAGAAAAGGGAATCCTTCTGCACTGCTGGTGGAAATGCAGACTGGTGCAGCCGCTGTAGAAAACAGTATGGAGATTCCTCAAAAAATTAAAAATGAAACTGCCTTTTGACCCAGCCATTCCACTTTTAGGAATATATCCCAAGGAAACCACATCAATGATTCAAAAGAAGAAATACACCCCCATGTTTATGGCAGGATTGTTTACAATAGCCAAGATCTGGAAACAGCCCAAGTGTGCATCAGTAGATGAGTGAATTAAAAAGCAATGGTACATATACACAATGGAATACTATGGGGCCATTAAAAAGAAAGAAATCTTACCTTTTGCAACAACATGGATGGACCTGGAAACTATTATGCTAAGTGAAATAAGCCAGGCAGAGAAAGAAAAATATCATATGACCTCACTCATTGGAAAAATCCAAGGAACAATATGAACTGAGGAACAGAATAGAGACAGAGGTGGGATCAAAGGGACTAGAGGGAAAGATGACAGAGGGAAAGGGGATGATAGGAAGGGGTCAGAAAAGGGAAAGAGATTGGTGAAATTATACACACATAACACAACGTTATAGAGAGCAGAAAAGCAAATCCTAGAGGGTAGGGGAGAGGGTGTTGCAGGGAGGGGGGAAATGGGGATGTTGCGGAGAACACAGGGGAGGGGGGATGCACTTGGGGGGACACTAGAATCTATATAAACACAATAAATTTAAAAAAATAACAAAAAGTGAATTAGCTATGATTTTGTATTTTTTGTGTAATATTTTAGGCGCTTATGGAAAGAATTTACTATCTAAAGTACTTCAAAGACATGAGTATTTCCTTGTATAACACAATTCCTGTATGGTCCTTTTCAGCCTCCTTTGAATATGAAAATTTTAATTTTGATGTTTGAGAGCATCTGATGGACACCCTGTTTATGCAAATAAAGTTTTTCTTCTTAAGTGTTCACTTACTCTCCTGATTCTTGATATGTCAGATTTGTATTTTGTTGTTCAACATGCACATAGCATTGCAGTGAGTCTATGGTAATTGCTACAAGAATAAAACATCCCGTTTCTGGCAATGTGGGTCCTACAGAAATAGACACATGACTGAAAGAGAAGTTCCCTTGAGAATGATGATAGTTGTTTCTTTACTTATACTTGTTATTATCTAATATACAAAGCCATAGTCAAATGAAAATGTCAGAAGAAATTAAATCTCTTACATGATTCAGAATACTTTAACAACATGAAAAAAGTACCAGGTTAAAATAATAACAATCAATATAATTTGGAAAAAATATATATATTGATTGTGTGTGAAGTGAAACAGAATAGGTAATTGAATCAGCTAGCTGTGCATTTAAAGGGCCCATATTTGAATTCTTGTTCTACTGGTTATTGTAGATACAAGGACTGAGTTTTTAGGCTGAATAAAGTAATAAATATAGAAAAGTAACATATGCTATATCGTGTGTGTAGGAGCCCTAGCAATGGCCTTCCTCTTGCCTCCAGCAAACCAGCTGCCTGCTTGCCTCACTTGTGGAAGTGAAGCTACCATGTCATTCCATTCCATGGGCATTTATTAACAATTACTGTGTAATCTAGACTTCATTAGGTCTTACAGATTAACAAAAATATATCTAAAACTTTCTAACATAAGTGACAACTTGTAGCAGCTGTTGAGGAAATTGCCATCCATCCATCAACTATTAACAATATCATCTATCACTACATTAAATATTACAATGAGTAAAAAATTTAGAAAGTGCATCAGAGCACTAGGACATAAAAGAAGATAGAGCAATGATATTCAAGCCCTGCTCCAAAGTGTCTCAGGAAGAGGATCTAGAAGAACAAACGTTTCATGATCAAATACGTACAGAAAATCCTGAATACTGTAACAGGTTTAGGGAACTCAACCTATATACTCACATAGTAAAGCCTTTGAGAATTGCTCCAGATACATAATCTTTTAATATTTGTTGTTTAAATTGATGATATTTAAAATGGAATATGCTTGCACTATATTTTATAACTATTACAGTATACATAGATATTAATAAAAATATAAAATAATATATAATATACATTATTTAAACATTGCCCGGGATATAAAAGAATTCTAAGACTCCAAACAAAAGGTTGTATTGTTTTCTGGGAAACCTCCTTGAATAATTAATCAAGTCTCCATAAGCTCAGGATAGGAGATATCTATCTCCAGCTCTCTAACCATCTCTACATCTATATCCATTTATCTATGGCTCTATGTCTACATCTAACCAAAATGCTATCAAGAAAAAGGTTTATGATTAAGAACTATGAAAAAAAAAAAAACCCACACACTGACAATTGAACTATGACACGTTTTATCACAAAAATTTCACTTTATGCTTTTGAAAGATATCTTTTCATGGAATTTTATCACATTAATTCTGTCCATGCATAAAAATATAAGTGAGATGAATTGTTTATGATCTTCCTTAAAAAATCTTCCTATTGGAGTTTGAAATTTGGAACCACTGTTTTATCAATAGTCAAGAATGCCCATATTTTCCCTCATATTATCAATCTCTGTTCTGTCAAAAGCATTGGTGGCACAGAGTATCTTAACCGATGAACACACTGAAAGTCTTCAGAGAAGATTCCTAAGGTGGCTTTGCCCCTGAACGGAGGTAGCTGCCTGCTGCCCTGGGCTGCAGTCAAGCTCTAGTCCTCAGCTTCCCCACGAGTTCTGCCTCATCTCACTATCATTTGGTTGCTAGGACAGAAAAGAGGACTACTTTGTCACCCAATCTGCACATTTTGATTTCACTGCCCATGTGCAGGCATCGATAGGCATTAGCCCACCACAGCTGTAAGATGCATTTCACTTCTGGATAGTAATATGTGGTGGGGAAATGCACCTCAGAACTCCTAATGTCCATCATTCCTTTTAACTATAAAGCATCACATGAGAATGAGGACATTTTGGACCCCGATGAAATGTTTTTAAATCCATGAGTGTGCAAAAAAATAGAAAAAGAAAAAAAGAGAAAAAAATGATGGCAAATTTCCTTTAGTCAACTTAACCTCAACTCTTCTATCCTGTGGCTCTCTAGCTAGTGACAAAAATTCCTTTTGGAGAGGAGTCGACTTGAGAGCAAAGCAGGAGATAATGTGGAAGAAATACCTAATGCTTTCATGTATTCAATTCTTCTTTCATGTATTTAAATGCAAGTAACTTTTTTCAGATGATCTCAGTACAGTACTCATTTCTGGATGTGCCATTTAGCTTTGAGAGAGAGAGAGAGAGAAAAAAAAGAGTTCTCTTGAAAAGCTGACATATCACAATTTAATTATAACAAAACTTTCACCTTATATAGAATGCAAGTAATGTTGGAAAAAGTGTTTAAAATTAATATTTGGATTTCTGAGTTGAATAAAAGGGGATTCTAAGAGAAAAAGTATAAAAAATAATATTTTTTCAACATTTAATACTTCTACCTCCTAGAACAAAAAATGTGCAAGACACTTGTTTCCAAGAATTTATAAATGAATTTGTTCCCATTTCTACCATTAATACAACAGAAAATCCTATACATTACATAGAAAACAATTACTAGAAGATACAACAAGGCAGAGTAAATGAGGCCTGTTGGGTAGGAAACCTATGACCTGAGAAATGGCGCAGTGGTGTGTTCCCTGGCTTTTCTTCTTGCCTCCCACTTCTCAGACTGGAAACTGAAGAAGCCAACAGTCTCCAAATGCCGACAGGTATACACAGAGAAGCACCAGAAAGGCTGCTCTCTGTAGCCAAGGAACAGGGTAAGGCAGTTCAGCAACACAGAAAACTTCTAGATAATAACCACTATACTCAGCCAAACACAGAGGAAAAAAGCAAAACAACAATAATAACAACAAAAAACAACCTGTCACCTGACCCTTACTCACCCTGCAAAGGCCAACTGGTTAGCCTAGACTTCCACCTTCATGGAGTTGTAAGAGGTATCCCAATAACACCTGGGTTGGTATCAGGGAAGGTTAAGTAGGGAGGCAGGATATCCATGTCTTCCAGCTGACAGCGAGGCTTCCCGACTGTTTGCAGTCACTATAGACTATGTAGGGTATCCCTCTCGCTTACAGGTGGGATGGTGTGGAGAGCCCAGAGTGAATGCCCTTAACTCAAACCATCACCTCTCCACCTCTGTCATCATAAGTTTCTAAGGGAAGCCTCACTCTCAGGTTGCCTCACCCTCAGGTTACCTCTTTCGCTTCCATCTCGAGTCCTGGAAGCTTTCAGCGTCTTGCCTTTTGGTTCCTCAGTAGCCAGTGCTATGCTTTGTCATGTTCCAGACAACAGTGATGTTGAGTAGAAGCATAGCAGTGAGTGATTTCTCTCTTTGCTGCCTGTTGTTACCCTAATTTTACAATGGCATTTTACTTTTTTGAGAATGAATCTTTTCAAACGTCAGTTGCATTTTGTCTCATGGCAAAGTAAAATCTTGAAATTAAAGAAAAAATTGACAGGAAAAACGTGAGAATGAAAGCAACAGAGTCTAAGGGCTCTCTGGTTTTTGATGGCTCCATAAGATCAAAGGAGGATTGCCAAACTTAGTGCCAAGAGCCTAACCTGTGGTGGCGCAGTGGATAAAGCGTTGACCTGGGAACACTGAGGCCGCCAGTTCAAAACCCTGCACTGGTCTGGTCAAGGCACATATGGGAGTTGATGCTTCCAGCTCCTCCCCCCTTTCTCTCTCTCTCTCTCTCTCTCTCTCTCTCTCTCTCACACTCTATGTCTCCTCTCTAAAATGAATAAAATAAAATAAAATTTAAAAAAAAGTTAAAAAAAACTTAGTGCCAAAAAAAAATAAATTAATTACTAATAATTCAAGCCAACATTTCCCAGTTTATTATTTGTAGAAAAATGCAATTCTATTTGCTATTCTTACCCTTCTGTGTTACCCTCCAGAGGAGTGACTTGTTCACAGGCAGTAAATTTGCATTGAGTGTACCATGCAAGTGTTAGATACTCACAGGAGCCACAAGAACAGGTGTTCTAGTGTAGCCACCATGTTTCACATATGGACCAATATGAACTGTAATTAAATCAGAAAGGAGGTGGAAGTCTTGAATCTTGATTCTATTTCAGAAGGGTGACATTCCCAAATAAACAGTTCAGTGGTAGCTTAGGCTTCATTTCTTTCTTTCTTTCTTTCTTTCTTTCTTTCTTTCTTTCTTTCTTTCTTTCTTTCTTTCTTTCTTTCTTTCTTTCTTCCTTCCTTCCTTCCTTCCTTCCTTCCTTCCTCCCTCCCTCCCTTCCTTTCCTTCCCTTCCCTTCCCTTCCCCTTCTTCCTTCCTTCCTTCCTTCCTTCCTTCCTTCCTTCCTTCCTTCCTTCCTTCCTTCCTTCTTTCCTTCTTTCTTTCTTTTTCTCTTTCTTTTTTTTTTGTGAGAGAGACAGGGACAGACAGACAGAAAGGAAGAGAGATGACAAGCATCAATTCTTTGTGGCACCTTAGTTTTTCATTGATTATTTTCTCATATGTGCCTTTACCAGGGGAGGCAAGCAGCTGAGCCAGTGACCCCTTGTTTAAGCCAGTGACCATGGGCTCAAGCCAGTGACCATGAGGTCATGTCTATGATCCTACACTCAAGCTGGCAACCCTGACTTTAAACTGGCAACCTTGTGCTCAAGCTGGTGAGATGAGCCCATGCTCAAGCTGGCGACCTTGGGTTTTTAAACATGGGACCTCAGCATCCCAGGCCAATTCTTTATCCACTGCACCACTGCCTGGTCAGGTGGGCTTCATTTCTTGATGTCAGATTGACAAAGGAACTTGTCATTTGAACAAAACCAGGGTGATGGGGGCGGAAGCCATTATGAGCAGCCCAGGGATGAGTGAGTGACCCAAAGGTTTTTTCAAGGTTGAAATATCAATAAAGGCTTACTGTTAGAGTATCTCTATAAGATCAAAGAGCTGAGAAACATTAGAAACTAAAGTTAAAAACTTCTAAATCATATTATTGTGAGGCTAAAGCCTTGAAATAGTTGTTTTCCACAGATTATTGATCTGATAAACTATTCATTCCTAATTTTGTAGGAAATTTTTGTTCCTTTAGTAAAACTACTTAGAAAGTAGAGTAATAACACACTGCTTTGTGTTATGCACTTTTCCTTAGCAGGAGAATTTCTGGGCTCGTTTGTTGGGCAGTACTGGGTCCAATAACTGTCACGCTCTTTCATGTCACACATTTATTTCCTTTGTGGCATTCATCATATTCTAAAATCATCATACACATTTTCTTTTCTACTTGCTTAGTAACTGATTCTGCCAACCTGAATGACAATTTTATCAGAACAGAGATTATATCTAACGTGTTCATCTCTTACTTTCCAAAGCTTAGCAGGTAGTAGGTTCAAGATACAGTTGTTGAATAAATGAAGGCAAGAGTTATTAAGCAAAAAAAAATGTCAGGATTTATGAGCCTATTAATTTCAAGAATAAATGTATAAGTCCAAATTACTGTGAAATGACTTGAAAAATTACTTGAGATCCTGACCTACCTGGTATTATAAAAGCTCATAGAATTCTTACTGGCATAAGAAAAGTAATGTTCCTGCTGAGTGACCACTGTAATCTTTGAATATGCTTTTTAAAAAATGTTCTAAATGGCTCAATCATACTTTCAGTTCTTATATGTAATGTCAAGAAACATATTAAGTTACCTGAATTTAGTTAAGAAAAGAATATTGTTACATAGCCAAATATATATCTCGGCTGAAATACATTACTGTAAAGCTACATATACAGAGAGATTTAAAGAACTACTAGTGACAGGATGGCAGAAAACACTGTTTGACTGATTTTTCCCCTAAGATTGCCTGAAACCATGGGTTTGTCCTGTGAATGTAGTCTTTGAATACATCACATAACTTTTTAGTAAAATAATTTAGTTTTATTTGAAAATCCCATGGTACTTTTGACAAGTTTCAAAGAAATTTATAGAAGCTAGAATTTAAAAAATAAATGCAATTCTGCCTGACCAGGTGGTGGCACAGTGGATAGAATGTTGGCCTGGGATGCAGGTTCGAAACCCGAGGTTGCCGGCTTGAGCAAGGGTTCATCAGGCTGGAGCACAGGCACATCTGGCTTGAGCACAGGCTCACCAGCTTGACTGAGGGGTGTCGCTGGCTTGAACATGGGGTTATAGACATAACCCATGGTCACTAGCTTGAGCCCAAAGGTCGCGGGCTTGAGCCCAAGGTCGCTGGCTTAAGCAAGGGGTCATAGGCTCAATTGGAGACCCCTGGTCAAGGCACATACAGTATGAGAAAGCAATCAGTGAACAACTAAGGTGCTGCATGCAATGAAGAATTGATGCTTTTCATCACTCTCCTTTCCTGTCTGCGTGTCCCTATTTGTCCCTCTCTCTGTCTCACAAAATAATTAATTAATTAATTAATTAAATGCAGTTCCACAGTCTACATGCAACCACAGATAGAAGAACATAACCTGCATAGAATTGTTCCTTTGTTAGACAATTACAATTATTTCTCAAAGTTAGTTAACAGAAAAATCATTCTTGTGTTCTTCCATTCCAATGGAGACTTAATGCCTTATTATGATTTTATGGGAATATCTTTGGTTCAATTATTTCTTCACTCAGATAATATGGATACTACAGGTCCATATTAAAAAATTATTCTGTGATACGGTGAGACTTCTTTCAAACAAGGTTAAATAGCTTACCAAAATTCTGTATCGGTTTATTACATGCTTTCTGTTACTTTTATATATTTCTCAACTACCAATCATCAGCTGATGTGCTTTGGAAATTTAATAAAAATCAAGCTACCCCTTTTATTATGTTGTTTTGCTGTGGATGTTAAACTCTCATGCAGTGCAGAGTAAATATAAACTTTTTTTCCATAAGGTAATCTACATATGCATATGTATCTATTTAGTAATAGAATTTGTTCTGGATGCCAAATGGCTTAAAAATATATGACTTACAGTTCTGTTAAAATGGACCTGAAATTGCCATGATTTCCAGACTGTTGGCTTCTTCAGTTTCCATTCTGGGAAATGGGAGGCAGGAAGAAAAGCCAGGGAACACACCACTGAGCCATTTCTCAGGTCATAGGTTTTCTACCCAACATGCCTCGTTTACTCCACCTTGTAGTATCTTCTAGTAATTGTTTTCTATGTAATGTATAGAATTTTATGTTGTATTAATGGTAGAAATGGGAACAAATTCATTTATAAACTCTTGGAAATCAGTTGTCTAGAGTCTTACACATTTTTTTTGTTTTATGAAGTAGATATATTAAATATTGAAAAAATTATTACTTATTTTTACTTTTTTCTTAGAATTCCCTTTTATTTAACTCAGAAATCCAAATGTTGTTAATTTTAAATACTTTTGCCAATATTACTTGCATAGTTCAATTTAAAGTTATAGTTTCCTAGAGGTCTGTGTTAAAATTCCAACATACTACTTTAGGAAAGATGAGTGATTCTGCTAGTGTTCAGTAGCTATTCTTTGTCTACTGAACACACTGCCTATTTTGTGACATGCCACCACACCTGTTCATTGGTATGTTGCCAATGCCTGCTTTTGTGTCACAATGATAGAGGTGAGTAGGTGCCACAGGGACTGCCTAAAATTTAAAAGTATTTACTATCTGGCCCTTACTAAAAAATTTGCCAACCCCATGTTAAATCATTAAAGACAACTAACTTTAAATTGAACTATACTTATAAGATTCCAGATACATCTGACTCTTGAACCATGTGCAGGTTTGAGGTTCCAACCTTCCACACAGTCAATAATCCAAGTATAAGTTTTGTCTTACCTAAAACTTAACTACTACTAGCCATTGCTGACCTAAAGCCATAATATAAACAGTTGATTAACACATATTTTGTATTTTATATACATTATAAAATACAAAATGTGTTAATCAACATTATATACTATAGTCTCTCAATAAAATAAGCTAGAGAAAAGGAAGTATTAAGAAAATCCTAAGAAAGAATAACATTTACAGCATTTATTGAAAAATTCCTCATATATGTAGACCCACACAGTTCAAATCTATGTAGTTCAAGGGGCAACTTAAACAACTCTACAAAACAAGGCAAGTGAGACTATAAAAGGACAAAATCACCTTCTATGGCTCTGAGAGCTCCAGCTGGGACTCCTGGGAAGCACAAGAGGTGCAGTCTGGGACCTCACAGGTAAAAGAAGGAAAGAGTTAAGTCAATGGAAGTAGACCAAAAAGTCAACTTCACCTACTCCATCATGTTGCCATTCAGTACCTTGCTAAATGAAGGGGTAAAATTTAAAAATGCAGGTTCTTTCATAAGTTTCTATCTGGATCACTTTTAATCACTAAGGCTGTTCAATGATACCGATTATACTCACTGCTTCCACATTGAGAACAACAGCAACAAAATATTAAAAGAATCACACCTGTGGTTCTGTGCTGAATACAATGAGATGTAAAACCTGATTTTAAAGAGAAACTAAACTACCATTGTTTTACTTTTGGGCCATCGCACATTTTATTAGCTTACTTATATTCATAAAAATTTTAAGTTAAAGAACAGCTTTAGTTTTAGAGCATCTTAAGAAACAATCTGAAGCATTTGAGAGTTTTATCATAAAATGTAATAATACACAAGAATGGCATTTCCTCATGTTATCAACATATAAAAACACAAGGAAAGCAAGCACAGCTCTGTGGTCTGATTACAAACCCCTCAAATGCAGTCCAGTTGTCAGTTAGGAAATGAAAACTGTGTTTACAATAAAGAGATCATTCTTATTGAGTATGTGGAAGAAAACACTTCTTCAATTTTTTGTCTACCTCTGGGAAAAAAGAAGAGAGAGATTTAAAAATCAACAATAACAAACCAACTACATATGGGTTAAAAGTGTTTCAGATTATTTTCAAACAATTCCTGGAATTGAGACAGGTGTCATACCACAGGTGTGCCGCTAGGGCAGCGGGGCAGCTATGAGTGTGGCCCAGCGGGAAGATGAAATGAGCAAGGCTGTGAGCCAAGGAGGAGCTCCACGCAACAGGAGCTTTCAGCTAAGATGGATGAGAAGTGTGGACCAGTTTAACCTCCTGCCTTGAACAACTAAAACCCAGTTAAATATTTAAAGCAATGATTTTAAGATATTGGACAACAGGCAGTGCAGAACAGTTACTCCTGAGAGAGAAGGAAACAAGTGAGATGAGCCCTATTACTGGCCTCATTTACTGCATGGAGAGGGTTTCCTTCGCCTAAAGATAGGACCCTCAAGAATCTTAGCACTGACTGGATTAGCCAGGTCATTGGACACACATAATTTGAGCTTTTGTTGATACTTTGCAAAGAGATTGTACATATTTACACTCCCTGGAGAATGTATCAGAGTATTTTTTCATTGAACTATTTTTGGAATATAGCAGAATTTTACCATGATTTTGATTTGCTTTTCTCTAAAGACTAATGTCTTTAAGAACCTTTTTAAATGTTTATTGGCTATTTGGATATCTTTTACTGTAAAGTATCTCTATGTCGTTTATGTACATTCTTTTTCTTCTGGTTTGACTGTTTTATTTTCTAATTGATTTGCAGGAATTTCATGTATTCTGAATCTGAGTTATTTGTTTATTGAACTGCAAACCTTCATCCACTCTGGCTTGCTTTTTCATTCTTTTAGTGTTGTCATTTGATTGACAGAAGTTTGTAATTTTACTAACATCCAATTGGGCAAGTATGTTTTTGCTTAAAACTTTTTTGGTTTTGTTCAAAAATTATTTACCTATTTACACAAAATATTTTAATCATCTCAGAGAATGGTGTCAGGGTCCATTTCCAAAATTGATTACTACCGCTCAGAACAAAGACTCATATTACTTTGTAACATTGATAGTATTACCCGCTTTTAAAAAGCAGGTACAGATATGTGGTCTCATTGCAAACCCCGAAACTGAAATCCAATAATCAGTTAGGAATTTACATTTCCTTTGGGGGAGAAATGTAAACATGTGCTTATAATAAAGAGATATTTTCTGATCAACTAGATGGAGGAAAGACTTATCTGAGTTTCAGGAGAGGAACAAGGCAGGCAAAACCCTCATCCACTACTACTGGGCGAGGCAGGCTGTGCCAAAGCAACTGCTATTATTTATACCTATGAGGAATTTATTATTACCCAGAAGTACCTTGAAGCTACAAGTCAAAGAGAATGAGGAGAATAGCAGTTGCAGGGCAATGGTTGTCTAGTGTTGACAAATGGAAATTAGGAAGTGATTTAGCTGCAAAACTGACCTTGGTCCCAAAGCCTACCGCAGAGCTGGGTCAGGTGCCAGATGGCACCATACAATTTACTGCAACTCTGCAAAGTACAGCTTGTTCCACAAAGTCCAGAGGTTTTCTTGCTCTTCACTCCCATCCTAAACACAAGGGCCAGATATTAAAATCATCTTCACCTTCACACAGGGAGAACAAGTTCTTTGGCTTTCTGCCCACACTCTAGTTAAATACCAGAAGTTGTGAGAGACTCTTTAGTACAATGGTTTTTACTGCTATCTTCTGAGAGCCTGAAATGGAAACAATTCTGTTAAAAAAGGAAATTAAGAAGATAAAAAGTTGCATTTAAAGTGGAGATAAAATGGATGCATCTCAGGGATGGTTTTATTTTGATTCTATGAAATACAACAGCTAAAGAAACATCAATAAAATTTGAAGGAACTATGAAATTGATTTTATTTTTATAATCCTGAGTGGTCAACTTGTTTTAAGTAAGCCTACCTCTCTCCTGTAAATTACCTTGAGCAGAACTCTTTACGAAATACATAATGTGCCATTTCCTGAAATCCTGTCTTCGAGTTCTGCGTTGTTAGTGAATACCTTTCAATAAAGGTAGGCCAATTACTGGGTACAAGTGCTGGTTAAATATTTTTCTTCCTGTTGACATGAAGGTGAATCATCTGAGGAACCTTTATTTGGGTGGATTGAGTTTTCTTTTTGTTCCAAATGAGACTATACCAGTATTTCCTGGGATGCTCCCAATTCTTGGAGTAGGCTTCTGAAGCTCATGACGTTCATCCTGATAAACTTATTCCGGCACAGCTGAACAAGTGATGGATTAGTTGCAAGGATTTTTGCATGAGATACAATTCCTCTAACTAGTGGCACAGTGGATAGTAACAAAAGAATTTGCCAGCAGAAATGATTGGTTTTCCCTTAAGTCTGCAAAATTAAATTAGGAAAAAAAGTAGCTAGTTAAGGTCCATCTCTTAGCTTAGAACAGAGCTGATAGATTAATTTCAATTAATAGATTTTCATTCAGTTTTACACTTAATTCTATAAGATTCTTTTGCTTTTGACATTTCTTTGACTGAATCTTTCTAACCAAAATATTCTATAGCATTCCAATAATATTCTTTTATGTGATGATTTTACCAAATAAAATCATATGGTGATTCCAATGTTATATCAGATTTTTATTTTTTATTTGAATGCTAACTTAATAGTCTTAAATAATCAACTTTTATAAATCTTATCTGAGAGGACACAAGGGAAATAATAAATAAAAAGCATAATACATTTAGTACTCTTGATTAGAGGTTAACATTTCTATTGAGATGTGATCACCAGTAAATTAACATTTCTATTTCCATAAATATAAACTAGAACAACAAGGGTGGGGACACATTTAGAAAACTGCTACAGGTGGCTATTTCCCATTACTAGTCTACTTTCTGACTCACTTGCATATATATGAACTCAATGTCTGTCAGCAATGGCTAGTTAGATATTTAATTATCTACTATAATTTCACATTTTAGTGTAAATTAACATATCTGCCAATTTCTAAAAATAACTTTGAGAAGGTTCTTGAGAAATAAAATTTAAATACTATCTATGGACAAAATGCAATTTCAGTCAACTTTCCCTTCGCATTGCTAGAGTGACCACAGAGTTAATCCCGAGCACAGTGGTAATCCTGTGTCATATGAATTGACTTGAAGAATATTGTATTTTCTAAAGCAGATTTACCTTTTTTGGTTCAGCTTAGTTGAGACTAACATTCAACGTGTCCGTTTCCTTGGAGAGTGGAACCTGAACCATGTTGGGTGTCAGGGTGAATGAGCCCATCATTGCTATACCTATGGTTCACTGTTGTAAAGCCAGTAGTCGCAGCCACCACCACAGCTGCCTGGCCTGTGTAGGTTTGCATTTAATCTGGACAGATCGTAAAGAAACAGTGGAGCCAAAAACTGGTGGGTCATTTTCCTTTATTCTTGATTCGTACCAGCCAATGAGTAAAAAACAAACACATGGGGCACCAAAACCCACTCACAAGTTCCTCCGGTTCTACAACCAGGAGAATCTTTCCGGTTTTCCTAGAATCAAAGGCCTAATAACCTCACTAGTCTTATTCAAATCTGTTCCCCATCTCCTTTCCCTGCACAAACTGTCTTCTCCTTCACCATTCCACCATTTGGGCTCCTTCCTCTAGTGACCTCCCTGCCCTGCTACAACATGGGCTCCTCCTCTCTCTGCCCTGGAACAATGTGGTCTCCTCAAAATGATCTCCTAGCTCCACCTTTTAAAACCTTTTGGTGAGAGAGCTCCCCCCCCCACACACACACATTAGCATAACCATGCCCCTTCACAAGCAAGAAGGGCAATTAGCTATATCACATGAGAGCATTACCACATGAGAGCAGCGGCCATCTTTAACAGAGTGAGCATAAAAATCTTATCTGCCTGACAACTGTCCACAGAATTGATTGGCTGTATTTGTCCATAAATGAGAGAAAAGTACATAAGTGTACTATTCTAAATACAGTGTGTCCATAAAGTCATGGTGCACTTTTAACTTTTGACCGGTCAAAAGTGCACCATGACTTTACGGACACACTGTATATTAGATGATAACAATTTGTAATAATCCCCTTGTTCTTAATACATTTTAAAGCACTTTTAAAATGCTATCAGTAGAACTTCCAATAAATAGGTGAGGCTTTACAATTGATCATTAAAAAAGAAATCATTTGAGCCTGACCAGGCGGTGGCGCAGTGGATAGAGCGTCGGATGGGGATGCGGAAGACCCAGGTTCAAGACCCCCGAGCTCGCCAGCTTGAGCGGGGCCCATCTGGCTTGAGCAAAAGCTCATCAGCTTGAACCCAAGGTCGCTGGTTCCAGCAAGGGGTTGCTCAGTCTGCTGAAGGCCTGCAGTCAAGGCACATATGAGAAAGCAATCAATGAACAACTAAGGTGCCACAACAGCAATGAAAAACTAATGATTGATGCTTCTCACCTCTCTCCGTTCCTGTCTGTCTGTCCCTATCTATCCCTCTCTCTGACTCTCTCTCTCTGTCTCTGTAAAAAAATAATAATAATAAAATAAATAAATAATAATAATTTGAGAAAAATTTAGTGGATTTTAACAGCCATAAAACAGTAGCTTTTTGTATATAATAATGTCATTTTTCCCCTAAAGAGTTAATCCAACAATTCCACTAGTAATCATCACCAAATACATGGCACCTTGATTATTTCACATACTCTGTTTTATAATTTCCACTGTAGCACTGTCAAGTTCCTGCTTGCTAGAACTGGACTGTTTTCATATATAAATGGAGGAATATCCTTGTCAGATAGCCATCTGTCAAACTCCTAGGAATATCATGATTTATTAGTTATCACCTAGTCTCCTGTAGGAGAAAAACACTGTTACCTATTATAGTATATATGGCTTCCTTGCTTTTCACAGATAAGTTTTGCCCCCTGGGCTGTGCCATCATCCCACCATCCCCATTGATATGAGGTACCCTGAATACCTAGCAATGCCTCTCACTATAGAGGACTGCCATCACAACTTCTCAAAGTTCAATGCCTTATTAAGGCATTGCTTATCACCTTACTAACAATTTTAAAAGTACTTGCTGGTCTATTTTATAAAAATGGAAAGATTGATTATTCTTAGGCATGACAGAGTAAACTTTCCCACTCCTCAAGGCTTTCAAGTCCTTTCTCAATACTATGTCAAGTAAATATATAACATTCCTACATTATTTACTATGGACTGTGGTCATGCTTAGTCTTTAAGGAGCCACTCCAAAAAATCATTAGGTCCAGCTACAAGTAGTTTTGCCAACATTTTAAATCCTGTGTCATAGGTCAATATTTTCATATGAATGAATGCTCTTCTGTTTAGCTTTATATTTTGCATCTCCTGCTCGAAAATCTTTCATGTTCGTGATCACGCATATTCACTCTGTGTTTCCTCATTCATATTTGCTCAGTATGCTCTGCCTTTCACATTTATAAAATTGGTTTCCAAACCACTGGGGATGTGCTAAAATCTGACTGTGGTTATTAGCCTGCATGCATTAGGTAGTGTGGGGAATTTGGTGAGAACAGCAACATTTTATTAAACATCTACTGCAGGTGAGGTCTTTGCATGGAGTCTATGCAAAGGGGAAGGATAAGTGGTATCAGGCAAGAGGTAAAAGAAATTACAGACTCAACAGTCCAAGCTTATCCACTCAAATGTCCTCATTCTAATCAATTTTCCTATCAGGATGTTGGCACTGACACTAAAGACCTTTGGAGGCTGCTAATTTAATATCAGTGAAAGCTCTGATATCCTTATGATCATAACTTAAGCCTGGCATTCATCATAATCTGCTATGTGGCTACAGCACATCAGAACTGCCCTTAACCCAAAGTCTACTTCTGGCGTTCATAGCATTTCTTAAGTTAACTGCATTGATCCTGTGATTTTATTTTGCAAATTCTCTATTTTCATTAAACATAGATCGCAAATTACAGTCTCCATAGTTATCATTTGTTTTCAAATTCATTGATTTTTGTTTGTATCTTTTTCTTTTATCTTTCTTCCACTTGTTTTAGGTTTAATTTGCTCTTCTTTTCTATGTTCTTAAGATAGGATCTTATTTTTTTTCTAATTTGTGCACTTAATACTACACATGTGTCACTCAACACCACTTGTGATGTGTCTGAAAAATTTTGATATATTTTATTTTGCTTTATATTCAGTTTATTGTACTTAAATTTTTAAATTAAATTTATTGGGGTGATATTGGTTAATAAAATTATATAACTTTCAAGTGTATAATTCTATAATACATGATCTGTATACTGCCTTGTGGATTCACCACCTAAAGTTCAATCTTTTTTCATCACCACATATTTGATCCCCATTACCCTTCACTCCCCCATTCCTGCCTTTCCCTTTCGTAACAACCATACTCTTACCTGTGTCTATGAGTTTTTGTTTGTCTGCTTATCTTCCTTGTTCACTTGTTGTTTTCAGTTTTATATCCCACATGTGAATAAAATCGTATGGTTCTAGACCTTTTCCACCTGACTTACTTTACTTAGTATGAGTTCTAGGATGTGACTAGATGATACACATAAATTAGCAGAAAGACTTCTGATCTTATATCCTGTGTAGATGACTACCAGAAAGCAGCCACCAGAGAGGAAAGTCTCAACAACCAGTACTCTGGAAATTACTCTGTGGTACCTTGGTGCTAATGCAATGGATCTATGAATAATAGAATGATCACGGGGCATAGTTAGAAGTTATACATGGCCCACAACATGAGCTGTCGTACCTACACTGATCTAGCTACCTACTGCTACTGATAATTATAATTACCCAAACCTCCAGCAGCAGAAATGGATACTAAGTCCTTGATTTGATACAATTCCTCAATTAGACCAAATAGCTACTGGGTGGCAGGTTGATTATACTGAACCATTTCCACCAAGTTTGGAGAGAACACCTTTCTTTACTGGAACTGATACCTACTCTGTCATCAGTGCCTCCACCAGCACCTAAAACCAAGATTTTACAAAATAACAAAGTTCTTTTCATTATAATATCCTACCACACTGCTTCAATTCAAGGGATCACCTGATGACAAAGTAGTTAATTAATAGATACATCAGCAAAGCATTTATTAGAGTGACAGATAAGTGGATAGATATACAGAACTACTTGTTGAATACTCAGCTGTTGTATCAGCTGAACTAAAAACACATAAGTTTTTGAATATCTTCCAGGATATGGCATATGATCTTAGCAATGGCCAATGTAGTGTCCAGTGTCTGAGGCACCTAAAATAGATAAGTCTGAAACTTAAGGGTAAAAGTAGGAAAACCTCTTCATTATGGTAGCTAGTGACTTAAATTCATATGAATAAAAATATAAAATAAGTAAAATAAGGACTGTGAACTTATAAAACAAAATACCCATCTTATATTCCACATAAATATTAGAAGTATGCTTTCTAGAAGTCAATATAAAGAAACAAAATCCTTGCATAATTTACAAATCCACATGCCTTTTTTTCCATGGAAACAAAATCAGTGTAAAGCATGAAACATTACAGAAGATTTAAGGAACAGCAGTTTGACCTCAGCATCCCAGAATATGAGTAGAATGGGAGTTGTGAGAGATAATATTTAATATGTAAACATAGGATAGATCGCCAGATAGCATTTGACCATTTACACCAGGTAAAAATTTTAACTTTCCTCTTGGGAACCATAGAGGGAGGTGTCTTAAGCTATGGGAAAAAACATGAATTTCATTTTAGAAATATCACAGTGACAGTAACATGAAGAATGAAAATGGCTTTGGGAAGTGGTGGCAAAACTGAATGTGAGACATCATTTGAACATAGCTATTATAATCAAGCCAAGAGATGACATGAGCTTGAATTAAAGATTAGAAATGGAGAACTGAAGAAGGGAACTGCTAAGAGAAGTGTTGGATAGATAACATGGACAGAAGCATAGCACTACCTGGATGCAAAAGAGAACAGTAATATGATCATCATCATTAAACATTACAGAGAGCTCACTTAGATATGGCATTCAGCACTGAATGGATGAATATATTTATATGTAATCTCAGTTTGTTGACAAGAGATGGTAGTTCCATTTATAATCATTCAGTGTACTTGGGGAAAAGAACCAAATTTATAGAATATACCCCACTTCTCTCACTTAGCAGCTAAAACAACTCCTTTCAATCTCTTTTATTATTATTATTATTAATTGGGGATGTTAATTCCTACATTGCAAAACCACCATCCTATTTAAATAAGATCAACTGTAGCATGTACAAAGACACACAGTAAACACAAGAATTTATTGTTTTCTCTCACTCTCCCTTTTACCCTTTAATTTGAAAACTACATCTACAACACAAAGTGTTTCAGGGTTTTTTTGGGGTCTTTTTGGAAAAAGAAAATAATTATAATATTAAAATGCTAGGTTATGCTAATATTGTACCATATTTTGTCAAATATGGGTTCATGATAACAATCTTACCCATCACTACTGGATATTTTAATTTGTTCTTTGCTAAAATTCTATTGGAACAATAAACGAAAAACTTAGCATTTTGAGTTTGAGGGAAAAGCCAGTAGCACATAAGACACATTTATTGTGCTTATCTTAGACTTCTCCCCTTTTTTATAAGTCAAAGCACAACTTTGGATTAGCCTAAACCACTAGGTAGACTCAATGTCTTATTGTATTTGTCATTTGTTTTAAATGTCTCCTTCCTTCCCTCCCTTTCTTTCTTCCTCCCTTTCTTTCCTTCTTGTTTCTCTGCCTTCCTCCCTCCCTCTCTCTTTTCCTCCTCTTTATTTTATTTGTTTTACTTAACATCTGATTAGCCAGGCCAGTCACTATTGTTCCCACTGAAGCTTTCATTTATTTTTACCAAACAGCCAGGCTGGTATGAAAAAACGAGATGCTATAGCATCCTCACTGGGTGGATAGCGCAGCTTAATTGTGCAGAGCATGGATACATTCAATCTCCCTTAAAGTACTTCTGCCCTCTCTGTGATAGCTGGCTATTATTGCCAAGTAAATTATGTCTGTATCTCTAGCACACGAAAATGTTAAAAATGCAGTACATCCATTTTGTTCATTTATTGGTGAAATGCTTGTGACCTTGATGAAGGACATACTGAGATATATATATATATATATATATTTACAGATAATATTCTTCCTTTGCCTGCAAGCCTCTGGAGGGCAGAGAAAATGTCTTGTGGAGTTCCTGGGGATTATCAACTCATCACTAACATCTTAGCCATCCCTTCACTGGCTTTGGCTCTTCAGCAACGGCCAGACTCTTCTGAGATATCAAGCATTCATTGAAATTACAATTTGATGAATACTTACTTATTTGTAGCCAATGATATTATTCTGACCACCAAACAGTGCCAATTATCATACTGTTATTCTCACTGACTAAATCATACACATAACAATGTTTTTCTGAAAACAAACAGATCACTGAAGTTTAGAGAAGGCAAATTGTGAGGTGGCCACTCTACGTTCTCTGGCACAGACATTCTAGAGGTAATGAGGAGATTTCCAGGGGAAGGCTCTTGTCATAAACTGTCAGATAGAAGAAAGGAAAATAAAAACTGGAAGTCAAGCATTCCTAAAGACTTTTGACCAGCAATATTTTGTGTGATATTAACTGGAAAGTGTCAAGTGTAAACTATCATATCTACATTGAATAACACAGGCAGCCTATTTGATTAATATATTTATTCAGCTAAGATATTTATGGAAGTTGCATCCTGATAAACAACTTCTAGCTCTCCTGAGCAACCTAACTTCATGATTTCACCTATTTTGAGCACAGAATTAGCTTCAACTTACTTTATTCCCAAATGGAAAGTAATTAGATTTTTACATCAAATAAAAGTTATACATTTATTGTAAGAAAAGGAAAACTATATATACATTTTTGTGTGTGTGACAGAGACAGAAAGGGAGAGGGACAGACAGGAACAGACAGACAGGAAGGGAGAGAGATAAGAAGCATCAATTCTTCGTTGTGGCACCTTAGTTGTTCACTGATTGCTTTCTCAAAAGTGCCTTGATGAGGCTACAGCAGAACGAGTGACCCCTTGCTCAAGCCAGCGACCCTGGCTTCAAGCTTATGAACCTTGCTCAAACCAGATGAGCCCACGCTCAATCCAGCAACCTTGGTGTTTCGAACCTGGGTCCTCTGTGTCCCAGTCCGATGCTCCATCCACTGCGCCACTGCCTTGTCAGGCCAAAACTGTATATACACTTTAGCTTTTATTATTATTATTGAAACAAAATAAATAATTCATCAAACATTTTGTTTTGGTCCTGGCCAACTGTACAGTGGATAGAGTGTAGTCCTGGAGTAATGTGGTCACCAGCTTGAGCCTGAGGTTGCTTGTTGGAGTCCTGGTCAAGGCAGATATGAGATGCAATCAATGGCACAACTAAGTTGAACAACAAGTTGATGCTTTTCTCTCTTTCTCTCTCTCTCAAAATAATTCTTTTCTTTTGTTTTAATCAAGACCGTCTGACTTATTAGTAATACTTTTGTTCTGGGACTGTTAATCCTTCTTTAAATTCTCAGTGATAGAGAGAAAGAGAAAGTGATCTTTCTGCTAGTATTAAAAAAAAATAATTGCCACATGTAGATACAGCTTAAATAACTAATTGTGGCTGGTGTTGAATGCAGAGTAAGTTCTTGCTTTAATCAAGGAAGAATTTAGCCACACCAACAAGAAGCATTTTATGCTTTTTCTGAAGACAAATTTATGTTTTCAGAAGTGCCACGTCTTGGAGCACCATCTTTTATTTGGCGTTGGCATTTTTCCTTCTCAAGTCTACAGCAACAATCCTGCTCCAGTGTGGCAGCATGAAACTTCAGAGCCGAAGCTCACCAGGTACATTCACAACACAGAGTGAGTGAGAACAAAATATTGAAACAAATAAAAACAGTCAGCCAGCTTTTCCTGAAGTGAACAATAGGTAGAAACAATTCTAGAGGTGGGAAGTGGAATCACTGTACACTGAGTAATACCGTCATCTTATAAAACAGTTACTTCTTCCAACTTCTTAGTCTAGGATATAAATAACTGCTAATAAATGTACCTATCATATAAATTAATTTTCTTGGCTTTGCAGAAGAGTTCCTGATTTTCTTAAGAAGTCAATTATATTTTATTTCTGTGCTGCTTAAAATAATAGATCTTTCATATTGCAGCTCTGTAATAACTGCATTTTAATTATATTTCACTCAAGTTTATTAAAGTATAATTAAAATACATATTATAGGGTGCAGTCTCAATTTTAAACATATCACTATTGGGTTAAGATGTAAAGAAAACTGAATAAGCAGCAAAATTTTATTTCATAAATGTCCTGTGGTATGTTTCATTAAATTATTACATCTAAAAATAGGATACAAGGACATGTAGGGTCGGAATGATGGAGACCAGTTATAATAGTCATACCTATTAGCAAAATACAGTGAGAGGTTTTATATTATTGATGCTAAAAATAGGCCTGTATTCTATTCTTAAAAGCATATTATTTCTTTAAAAAGTTAGATTGTTTTCCTTCCAAGTTCAACCATTATCTCACCAAAATTTTTATTTTAACATTGGAACACCATAGATCTGAAAGAGCCCCAAACAGGTACTTCTTTTCAGAAGTCCAGAAAGGGTTTTTTTTTAAGTGGGAGAAGGGGGGTACAGAGATAGACTCCCATATGCACCCCAGCTGGGACCCACCTGGCAATCCCTGTCTGGGACCAATCCTCTGCCCATTGGGGCCAATGCTCACAACTGAGCTCTTTTTAGCACCTGAGGCAGAGGTTCGATGGAGCTATTATCAGCACCCTGGCCCAATGCTCTTAAATAAATTAAGCCATGGCTATAGGAGGGAAAGAAAGGAGAGAAAGGGTTAGGGGGTAGAAGCAGATGGTCATTTCTCTTGTGTGCCCTGACAGAATCGAACCCAGGGCTTCCATAGGCCGGGTCAATGCTCTATCATTGAGCCAGCTGGCCAGGGTTGACTTTTTCATTTAAAAGAGGTTATGCCTGACCTGTGGTGGTGCAGTGGATAAAGCTTCGACCTGGGAACACTGAGGTCACCAGTTCAAAACCCTGCACTGGTCTGGTCAAGGCACATATGGGAGTTGATGCTTCCAGCTCCTCCCCTCTTTCTCTCTCTCTCTTTCTCTCTCTTTCTCTCTCTGTGTGTCTCCTCTCTAAAATGAATAAAATAAAAAAAAATTAAAAGAGGTTACTATACAAAATCAATTTTAGAACTGAGCTGGTAAAACTTACAGGTCTAAATCTAGTAGCCATATATGAATGAGCCGGGAAAAGCATAGTATAGCTTTTTTGGTAGTGCCAGGAACGGCATGTGATACTGTTCTAAAAAATCCTTCCTTTTGGCCACCTTAATGACACACTGACTAGCACATAGTAGCTTAGAAGAAAAAGTAGATTTACTTTGCAGAGAAAATATTTGATTTGGGAATTTTGTCAAAGCGTCTCTAAGTCTGGTTCTTATGTTAAGAAACAATCTAGAAAACCATGTTTTCAACAACCGGCCCTTTTCTCATGGGTTCTATATGAAAGCCTTTTTTTCTGAAATTCAATTCAATTAGTTTTTGCAAGATTTTAATGTCTAGAGACCTGGGGTCCTGGTGTTCATAAGCAAAGAAGGGGAAGGTATTAGAGACAAAATTGAATTCTTTGCAACTTGCTGGAATTCTGCATGTATAAGATAATGTCACTGACTAGGAAACACAAGAAAATTATGAGCTTATTATCAAAGATTATGTGAAAGGATTTGATTGGTTCTAGGAGGAAGAATTTATTCTAGGGGTGTTATCACACACAAAATAAATGTATCAAGAGATTTTCAGATTCAGTAACAATTGTGTGAGCCAATATATGTAATGGACCAAACCTGAGACAAATTTTGTCCACATTGTTTATCATCATAGCTCAGAATCCAGTCACTTAAAAAAATAATAAATGGACCTGACGAGTGGTGGTGCAGTGGATACATCATTGACATAGGAGGATGAGATCCAAATTTTGAAATCCTAATGTTGTTGGCTTGAGCGTGGGCTCATCCAGCTCAAGTGTGGGGTCACCAGCTTGAGCTTAGTATCAGAGACATGATTCCATAGACACTGGATTGAGTCCAAAGGTTGCTGATTTGAGTAAGGGGACACTGGCCCAGTATATCCTCTGGTCAAAGCATGTATGAGAAACAATCAATAAACAACTAAAGTGTAGTAACTATGAGTTGATGCTTCTCTTCTCTTTTCCTTTCTGTCTGTCTCTCACACAAAAATAAATATATAAATAGATAAAATAAAAATATGTGGTATTTCCAATAAAAATGCTTCAAAACATATGTAGTAATCAAATAAAATTATGGTTATGAAAGTGATTTGCAAATTGTACAGTTATTTACACATTGCAGGTGTTATTAAGACATATAACAAGAATGCAATTACCAATAGTTGACAACCCTGGCTATTTACATCACACAGAGAATGGTAAAAAATGTTGATTCATAGGGCTGTCCCCCAGAGATTCTGACGAGATCACCCTGGAATGTAGTTATATGTTAAATCTCTAGAAAATTCTAATATGCGCTTAATGTCTTCATTTACTTTTCTCTGCAAAGTAATGTTGTGGTGGTTTTTTTTCCCCTACTGGGAAACATGTTGGTTTTTAATTAAACTTGGAGTCAAGTTTGGCATCAGACATAAATAAATAAATAAATAAATAAATAAGAGAGAGAGAGAGAGAACCTCATTCTGAATATGCAATATGTGCTTGGTTATTTGTCCATCTATGTCATTTCTGATGCCTGTAATGACAAGAAATAATTATTCTCATTTTAAGAATAATAAACCTGAAAGTCAGAGAAGTTAAGAAAAACGCCCAAGTCCACACTGGTAGCAAATACAGAACCACTTGGGATTTGAACCCAAGTGTATCTATCTATCCTCAGACGTGGCCTTGGCATTTTGACTATATCATACTACATATGTGATTTTAAAATAGAGCATATAGGACAATTAGGTTTTCTGGATAAAATAATAATTCAAGTGTTTAAAAAAGTCAGCAGGACTGTATTGTTATGTAAATTAGTGCAATGTGAATTACTATAATCGTTTTGGAAAGGCTTTTGTGTAATCTATAAAAAAGTTATGCTTGGTTGTTTTATAACTAACAATGGTATGCTTACCCTCTGATGATCCACTCCTACATGGGGCTTACCTTAGTTACTTACCAAAGAAACATTGTAAGATGAATACTTTTATTATTCTTGTTTTGCAAAAAAAAGATTATTTTTCAAAAAATGTTTGGAGGTTTTAATCAAGTACTTGAAAGTAACACAGACATTCAATGGCAGAATTTGATACAAGCCCATCAGCCTGCAGTTTTTCCCTATTCTCTTTGAAGCAAGTAATTTTGTATTCAAGAGCACGTCATCCAGAAAATATCTGAATAAAAAATAAACTTACATTAATATTTTTTCTTAATGATAAAAAACTGGTAGGAAAGAAACCCCTAAATATTCATCACTAGAAGAGTCAAATAAATTATGGTAAATCAAGTAGGTGTGATGAAATATTCTACACCTATTGAGAACAATGTTTATAACAACTATAAATATGGATACATATTTATGAGGTTACTTCTACATAGGATGTAGAAAACTATAAAAATGATCTCTTCTACATTTGCAACAAGAAAAGTCCAGATAGTATAAAGAAATCATAACAATTTCTGGAGTCCATCAGAGAGCTGAGGCTGAACACCTGAATCAGTTCACTGATGGCAAGGATGGACGGATGGACAAGCCTTTCTAAGGAGAAATACCATATTTCTCCATGTATAAGGCACTTCCATGTATAAGGCGCACCTTAATTTTGGGGCCTGAAATTTGAAAAAAAAGTATTACATAAAGTTATTGAACTCAAATTTTATTCATCATAAAATTCATACAGCTCCTCATCACTGTCAAAACTCCCATCCATTAGCTTGTCCTCATTTGTGTCTGATGACCAATCACTGTCTTCAACAGTGAGTATAAAAACAAGTGCGAAAAAGTGGGAAATGCAAGTAAAAAAACTACAACTGCTGCATAAGACACATTCAGTTTTTAGACCCCAAGTTTTTCAAAAAAGATTGTGTTTTATACATGGGGACACGGCAGGTCATGCCACGTGCCACCCCTTCAGCAGAGCAGGGTAGGATGAGGTCGCTGCAATATAATTGGATAAGGAGAAATTAACTAACATTTTGGTATTTTTTCTTTTTAGATTTCATTTCTTGGTTTTTAGAAATGAGGGGAAAGAAAAGGAAGAAGCAGGAAACATCAACTTGTAGTGGTTGCTTCCCATGTGTGCCTGACCAGGCAAGCGCAGGGTTTCAAACCAGCGACCTCAGTGTTCTCAGGTGATGCTTTGTCCCCTGCGCCACACCGCAGTTCAGGTGAACATTTTAGTAGATTTTTAAAGACTAACTGTGTGTCAACTCTCAGTTTGGATGTTCTGGAACCCCCAAATAATAGTAGTACACACTCAATTGAAAGTACTCTTTTATGCGTATCTGCCAAATACCTATTTAGTGCAATTCATAACACTATTAAAAGATCACTAATTTTTGGTATTTGCTATTGGGTGGAAGGGAGACAAGAGAAGTAAGTCAGTTCAGATTAATTACTAGGCACATGGTTTTTTTCTTTTTTTTAGGCACATGTTTTAGCAATAATTAATATTATCTATTATAATATTATGCAAATCATATCAGGCCCTGATTTTATATCTTATCAATATCAGGTGTTTATATCTTATCAACATCAGGTAGCAGAGTTAGAGGTACCTGCTTTAACAAAGAAAAAATATTGACCCTTTTTATAAGACTTTATTTTTTTAGAGCAATTTTAGGTTCACAGCAAAATTGAGAGGAAAACACAGAAATTTCCCTTATACCCTCTAGTCTCCTTCATATTCATAGACTCCACTATCAACAGCACGTACCAGGATGGTATGCTTTTGCCAAGGTCAAAGCTACATTAACACATCCTGGTCATCCAAAGTTCATAGTTTAAATTATGGTTCACTCTGGGTGCTGTACACTCTATAGCTTTGAACAAATGTATACCTACATGTAACCATCCTTATAGCATCAAACAGTGTATGTTCATTGCCCTGAAGACCTATTAGCTCCACCCATTTAGCTAGCACCTTCACAATCCCTGGCAACCACCAATCTTTTTACCGTTTGTCTAATTTTGGCTTTTCCAGAATTTCCTATAGCTGAAATCATACAGTATGTAGCCTTGTCAGACTGGCTTCTTTCACTTAGTAATATGCATCTAAGTTTCCTCCAAGTTCTTTTGTGGCTCAATAGCTCATTTCTTTTTAATACTAAATAATATTCCATTGTCTGTATATATCATTATTTATTCATTCACCTCCTGAAGGACATCTTAGTTGCTTCCAAGTTTGGAGAATTCTGACTAAAGATGCTGTATACATCTGTGCACAGGTATTTTGTAGGTATATGCTTTCAACTCCTTTGGGTAAATAACAAGTAGTGCAACTGCTGAATCTGTTTAGTTTCGTAAGAAACTGCCATATTCCCTTCCAAAGCATCAGTACCATTTTGCATTCCCACCAGCAATGATGAGAGCTCTTGTTGTTCCATATCCTCACCAGCATTTAGTGTTGCCAGTGTCTGGATTTGGGCCCTTCTATAGGTGTGTGGTGTTATTTCACTGTTTTAAATGGCATTTCCCTGATGACCTATGATGTGAAACATCTTTTTATATTTTTATTTGCCATCTGTACATCTTCTTTGGGGAATATTAACTGCTGTTTAAACTGTTTTTTATTCAATTCTACCCAGAAGAAAAGTAGATATTATAAATATCTGTAAGTATGTACATTATAGGTTCTCTGATTCCATATCCTAAATGGATTTTTTTTCAGTTCATAGGAAAAGAGAGACAGTGTAATGAAATGATTATTATTTTAACTGCAACATGCATGTTGTGATCCAGCTTCATAAACAGTTAATTACCCATTAATTTAATTCTGGAACTGCTTAGTGTAGTTTCAAAGGAGGCTACATCATTTTTCAAACATGTCACTTCTGTGCTGGTGAGTGAAATCATCTCACGCAACATATGGCAGTAAAATCTTCATTTTAGGAAGACTAAGATCATGTTTTCCCATTTTATTACATTTATATGATAAAGAGGAGATGTATAGATATCCAAATAGATCACCCAAAAGAAAAATCAATCTTTTTCTCTCTTTATCTCTCTTTCTCACACACACACACTACAATATTATATCAGCATGTATTTTCTTGAGCTATAAAGCCTTATCAAAGATTTTGGATAATATTCTTTCTACCATCCATATATAATATTTAGAGATGGTGGGATGCTGCAATTTCAGACGAAGTGAGTTCTAGTTTGTCACACTCATTGCTTCTGGGAGATGGGTTGGAATTAATCTTGAGTAACTTGACTGGTTTGAAATAAATCTTCAGCATAAAACTGAATTGTCTGTGCCTATGTTTTAGCAAATGTATTTCCAGAATGAAATTTGACATTTTCTCCCTCTCCCAGGGGTGGAAGTTTACTGCTGGTTATCATTGCTGTTTAATGAAACTTGGGCTTTCAAAAAGAGAAACTAATTACTATATAATTTCAAGAGGTTTTCATTTTCTTCTCCATTTCCCTCCTTTTTCCACATCCCATCCCATATATGCAATGTGGGAGAATAGAGTTACACTCATTTATAAGGAACAGAAACACATTCTGGCCAAAGGTATCTTCATAAAGTGAAGAGGTAAGTAATAGAGAAGAAGTATGTTATCAGTTTCTTGGGGACACAGGCTAGGGTCAAGGTCAGGAAAATAAATGAATGACATGGGGTCGGCCCCTCTGGGTTCCCATATGACTGATAACTAGCACAAACCAAATATACCCTAAACTTCTCTGAGCTGACAATTGAGATCTAACTCTGGCTATTCATCTTTGAGGAAACAGGAGACACCCAGCTCAGGCCCAGCATGTACTTGGACCTAAATCACAGTTTCTGCCTATAATTATGTCCCTGAAGTCAGATGGCTTAAACTGAAAGCAGGGACATATTTTTTGACTTAATTATAGGCTTATATTTTTGAAATAAGAAAGGTTTTACAGTAATTTTTAGAAAACACATGCTTTACATATTTAAAGTTGAACTTTAAATTATAATTAGCAAATTGAAATCAGAGACAAGGGGTATAAAGAATAAACAAACATAAAAAAATAAAATTCAACCAAACCAACAAATACAACTCATGCTATTAGAAACCATAATTTTTTAAGAATTGGCCATGGGAGTTAGTTACTATCTCAATATTATAGAAATATACTCTGGAGAACCATGCTGGAGGCTTTTGATATGAACTGGAGGGTCCTCAAACTTAGCAATTATTTTATAAATATTGGATTACCCTGTGAAATGTGGATAACTAATTCCCACCAGCAGAGATTTCAAACTTCAGTTTTAATCCATTCTGATAGATAGTCTTAGAGAAGAATTCCTAGGAAGTCCTAGGAAGAGCCTTTCTTTATATTGGCTAGAAAATTCCACAAATAGAAATACACACTGCAGTGAAGTAAGGGAAAGTGTCAAGCTGGGTACAACAAAGGGGTGATAGTAATGAGCACTGGGGTGAGAACCAAGAAAGAAAGTGGCATATTGTCTTAGATTTTAAACAAGATATTGGCATGTTTTCTAATTAGCTTCTGTTGTAGCTATTGTCCTTAATCAGTGCAGAGCTGACTGGACTTTGGGTGGTAACACACAAGGTAATATAGTACAGATGGTGCATTAGAGAAATGTACACATAGAGATTATATAATTCTATTCACCAGTCACCCCAACAAAATTAATCTTTTTAAGAAAGGAATAATAATATTGTTTTGCTCTCAGTGAAGTTCAGGATTTTAACTTCTGGAAAGACAAATTTCGGTGAGCAGCTGACTGTCAAAGTAATTTTCCAAGACAGGAATAAGGTTTGAGTCTTTATTGTTAGAATTAAGAGTTATTAGTGGATGTTCTATTCTGAAGGGGGTTGTCAGGGTTACATCCTATGTAAAGTCAATAAAAAAGATAATGATCTCAGCATTAGCATAATAGATTATAGAATGTATTTGTCACATGCATTCTTTCATTTGAGTCTAATGGTGGTGGCCACTGTAACACTAGAAAGAGGTATGTATGTATAGCTTTAAGGCCACATTATATCCAGAGAGAACCACCTGTGTCATGGAGACAATGAACTACTCGGAGTAGTAAACCTGTCATTTGGTGCCCATTCCTCTAATGGGACACCACTTGCTGTGGCAAAAATGAACTACTCGGAGACCGGATGAAATGCTCCAAGGGGCCAATTGGAGGCAACAACCCTGGTCAGCAGACTGAAGGGACCGGGGCCTCGTCCTCAGCCCTACTCATTTATTAGCCAGTACAAATCACTCAAGGAAGCAGATACCAGAAGTTTTTAGGGGGTGAAGTAAAGAGCAAGGAACATGCTGACTCCTAAACTCTGTTCTGAGAGCCTCAACATTTTCTGTTCCTAAATCTTATCCTGCTGTTTTGCTGTTTCCAGCATGTACTTTTTCCAGTGCAGGTCAGAGAGGCCCTGGACTCTCGTCCACTCAGAGTGTCACTGTGTCTCTAATTGTCATCCTAACTCTGCATGTTTTTCATGGCATATTCCCACACATATGACTCCTTACATTTATTTAAACAGAAACTAAGAATCTAGTATCTTTCAAATACCTAGAAATTAGTATATTTAGTCTGCTTCATATCCCAGCATGTCTCAATACACACTATTTCAGTGTACCAACCTAAGGGGGAATATTGTGACTTAAATTTCTGCTTATTCTGAGAGTCTTCTAGATCAGTGAACTTCTTACATTCTAATTTTTATCTTTAAAAGAGCTTATACAACTTATGCATAATAGACTTAATGGGGTAATCACATTATAAGGTATATAAATGTCTAATTACTATGTTATACATCTAAAATTAAAGCAATATTGTATGTCAAGTATAATTGAAAAATACATTAAAAAAAGAAACTTACCCAATTGATTGCTAAAAATATTGAATCTCCTCTATATCCTATTTTTCTTAAAAAAATAAATATAAAATAAATCATTCTTGTTGCATTGTAAATTAACCTATGCATATCAATAACAACTTAGCATATTTAACTTATTACCTTAGATAACTTTTAGTTATCTAATTTATGCAAAGTCTTTCTATCTAAAAGGTAAAATTTATTAAACTAATGATAGTTTTAGACATTTATAGGAACAATTTTACATGACTAAGGAGAATATCTTTACTTTTCAGCAACATGAAATTCAGATAAGATTTGCAATGTATTTAGCTGATATGAAAAGATGTTTAACATCACTAATCATCAAGGAGGTACAAATCAAACCCACAGTTAGGTATTACCGACACCAGTCAGAATGGCTATTATCAAAAAAGTCAATAAGTAACAACTGCTGGTGAGCATGTGGAAGAAAAGGAACTCTTATTGGTGGGATTGTAAATTAGTGCAGCCACTATGAAAAACAGTATGGAGATTTCTCAAAAAAACTAAAACTAGAACTACTATATGACACAGAAATTTCACATTTGGATATTTATCCAAAAAAATGAAAACACTAATTTGAAAAGATATACAGTGGTACCTTGACATACGAACAGACCAACATAAGATTTTTTTAATTTAAGATACGAGCTGCTACTTGGTTTGTATTTTTATTTGAGATTCAAGCAAAATTCCGAGATACGCGTAGTGATTCGGAAAGCTGCCGCTAGTTGGCGCACGGGTCTAGTATCGGCAGTTTGATATACGAGTTGACTGACTTATGACTTGGATACAGAATGAATTAAAATAAGGGTACCACTGGATGTTCCCTTTTTTTATTGCTATGTTTATGAGCCAAGACATGGAAACAACCTAGATGTCCATCGATATATGAATGGATAAAAAAATGTGGTATAAATGTACACACACAATGAAACTTTAAACAGCAATAAAAGAGAATAAAATTGGCCCTGGCTAAGTGGCTCAGTGGATATCGCATCAAAAGTGTGCCAGAGGTTGCAAGTTTGCCTGCCTGTCAGGGAGTATGGGCAAGGAAATCAATGAGAACAAAACCAAATGGAGCAACTAAGTGGAACAATAAGTTGATGCTTCCCTTTCTCTTTCCCTTCCTCTTTCTCTCTCAAATCAATGGAAAAAGTAAAAGAAAAGAATAAAATCTTACCATTTGCAACAACATAGTTGGACGTGGAGACTATTATGTTAAGTGAAATGTCAGACAGAGAAAGACAAATACCATATGATTTCACTTATAAGCGGAATCTAAAAAAAAAAAAAAAAAAGAACAAAACAAAACTAAATCAGACTCATAGAAACAGAGACAAAAGGGAGGTTGCCAGAGGGGAGGATGATGGGAGTGGTATATAGGAACATGAAAAATCTATAATTTGAAACATAAATCATTACTGCTAGTGAGAAGCTTTAACTAGTCTCAAATTATCTATTTATAAAACTAGGATCAAATATTTAGTTGTTCATAGAATGTGAAAATACTACTTTAAAATTTTAGAGAATTCAAGTTCTAACATCATTAAAGACAAGACTCAAAGTAACAGACCCCTACCTGCTCTTGTAAGAACATAGTATAAGACTACTTTTTAATAAAATATTAGTAAGTACTTTGATAAAAACATAACTAGGTAATTAAAGCAACAGAAAACAAAATTGGCCATTAAAGGTATAAAGAATATATGACCATGCAGGGAAATACAAGTTTAACCACTAATGTCATATTAATTAATAGTCATTGAATGTCTAGACAATGTAAAAATTAACAATGCTAAACATAATCAAGGAGGTGGGGAAACAGAGAAATGCAGATGTAAGGTATTGCATAAATAATTGCATATAAACACTTAAATATATTCTGGAATTCATTTCAATATTAGCTAATGTTTAAATGTGCATAAATGATTACTTAACAATTTTATTCCTTGGAACAGACTGGCACTCTCCAATAGAGTAGCTACTGGTTGCATGTGACTATTTAAAATATTTTAAATCAATAAAATTAAAAATACAGTTCTTTAGTCTCACTAGATATATTTCAAGTGCTAGTGGTTACCTTATTTGACAGCACAGATGATAGAATAGCTCTATAATTACAGCAAGTTCTTATTAAACTGCCCTGGTATAGTCCCTGAAGAAACTCTAATACACTTACATGGGGAGCTATAGATACATAACATTTTATATTATGACTCTGGTTGTAATTACAGAAAAAGTAAATATATAACAAAGAAAGGAAAATAAAGACCTGAGAAAGTGGTGGGGGCTCAAAGGAAAGTAAATTTGGGGAAGAAAAAGGTAGATATCAAGATTTTTTGGTTAGGTCTTATTAATGTTGTATATGCCATTAACAAACTCAGTAGGTATGCCCAGTAGAAATCTCACAGGGTTGGAATTCAGGGGAACTATGACTTAAGGCCACAATCAACACATTTTGACTTGTTGAGTTGACCCTTAACAAAGTTGAAGTTTTTCTGAATGGTTGTTTTATCTTCAATATAGTTCTTTCAATAAAATAAAATAAAGGATTGGCTATTCTGTGACTTTTTCTTCCTCATTAACACTATAAGAGTTAAGGGTGTGCGCTGGCTGGATAGATTGGTTGGTTAGAGCATCGTCCTGAAGCAAGGAGATTACCAGTTTGATCCCCAATCAGGGCACATACAGGAATAGTTCCTGTCCCTCTCTCTTGCTCTCTCTTTGCCTCTCTCTAAAATCAATAAAATAAACATTATAAAAAATTAAGGGTGTGAGGTGAGGGGATGGGGAACCAAGTTTTTAATGAATATAAAGATGTTTTCTTTAAGTAGCTATTGCAATGCAAATACTCTGAACCTCATTTAAAGAATTTCTTTATACATAGGAAAACTGTTCAAATGCCATATCCACAAAGTAAAACGGTCTATTAAACACTCTTTCCAAACATCATTGTTCTTGTTCTTTATGAATGCGAGGTGGATGAAAGTGACGGGATTATTCTCATGTTTAGTTATTTTCAAAGCCACGGCAAGACTCTGGAGTCCATTGGAATAAAACCTAAATCACTTTTAACCGTTTCAAAGATAGCCTTGAATTTTGCATCTGCTTTGTAAGGCAATCTTAAGAAGGCATTCTGGCAGAGTATCTAAATAACATTATGAGAAATTCTGATAAAAGGCTTAAGGATGACTTCTCCTTTGACGATAAACAATGTTTTATATTGACTAATAGCTGCATAAAATATAAATCTCTGTTTTACAATGTAACTAGAATCTTTTGCAGATGCATGCTTTGTAAACACCTTCCAAAAATTTGTTCGCTGAAGCTAAATACCACTGTTACTCCCTCTTCTCTAACAAGAAATAAATAAATAAAACATCAGGGACTACAAAAGTCTGTATTCCTTAGTCTTGTCTAGCTTCAGCCTGATGGGACTTATGAAACTTCTGAAAAATTTCATTGAAGCAGTAATTTTTTTTATCATTTTAATCAAATATCTAATAGCATTTCCATTAAAAAATGTTTGTGCCTATGGTTTGTAAATTTAGGTCAGCACAGGCAGAGATACAGTCCTAGCAAAAGATTCTCCTGTTTCCTTCAGATGCTCACATCTGGTTACAAACTATCCAAAGCTAAATACAGTAAATAAGCTGTAAGTATGTGTTATGCATAACTTACTGTACATCTTCATTTTGAAACATAAGTAACTAAACGATGTGCTTTCTCAAAGGGGCTTGCCATCTTCACTTTGTACTCCAAGTTGGCAACGGTGAATGTAAAAGGTAATATGATGAATAAATATGGAAGTTGATAGAGACCTAGTAAATTACTGAAACGGTCATCTGGCCCCATTTCATTGATGCTTGTGTATACCATCGTTAGAACCATGGAGACCAGGGAGGAGATGGGTGTGTGCAGTCCAAGGAGCAGACGCAGTCAGCAAATGCAGCCTCACATTCCCAGTTTCTTATTTTCACACATTCTCCTTTTCCTTTTTTCCCCCTTTAATTGTCCTCTTTCGGTGATCTCTCCACTCCTTCCTCCTTTCTCAAACACAAAACTGTCCGGGTGATAAGGAGGTGTGGGGGCAATCCTTACATCTCTCTTTTCTACCCTGACTTAAAGTCCTGGGTCATTGTTGGCAGTGATTTTATAGCTATCTGTTTATTCTGTATTCATCATCTTGCTGTAACCAGAAATCTGCATGTGTAAACAACATCCAGAACTAATTTTCATTGGGAAGAAACATTGTCCTTGCATTTTACTGCTTCTTCTCAGCCCCTTGTTAGCGAGTGAACAGCAGGTATCTCTTTATTCTTCTCTTTGAAAAGTAAAGATTGAAAGCTTTGGCTTCTATTGCTGACATATATTACAAAATTAATTAAAAGAAGTGATTTTCAGTTTTCTTTCAAACTTGAAGTTCTACTGCATATGAAGTTGTCAGCGGTAAGTCATTTTCTTATTTTTTAAAATTTACTAATAATTTTGATTGATAAGACAAAAGAACATTAGCCTATCAGCATAGATGTCTGAACAAAGCTGCTTTTAAAATCTTGTTTCTACATATTATTATAAAAGAATTTTGCAGAATGTATGATCTTTCATAGTGTGCAATGTATATAGCTCAGTTTTCTGAAACATGATGTGATAAAATTTTCAGACAGAACTGGTGAGAGCATGTAGTAAATGAGGTCATTTCTCACATTTTAAAATACAATCTTTTATCCTTAGTTTAGCTCTTAGCTGTCCTCATCCTGCCAGCCAGTCTACTTTATTGCTTTGGGAAAGGCAAGTCAGATTTTGCATCATTACACATCTTTATTTTGTGTTCTAAGTATTACCTACTGGCTCACATCTTTTGATATTCCCAATGAAGCATTTTGAAGTCAGTTCTCTGTGTCTGCATTTTTGTTTTGTTTTGTTTTTGATTGAAATGGGTGTGGGGGAAGATAGAAGAGAGTAAAGAGGGAATAAATAGTGATGGAAGGAGACTTGACTTGAGGTGGTGAACACACAATACAACATATAGATGTGAAGATTATATATGATAGGATTGCACACCTGAAACCTATATTATTTTAGTAATCAATGTCACCCTCAAAAAATACAATTAAAAAAATAGAGCATTGTCCCAATAAGCCAAGGTTGCAAGTTTGATTCTCACTAAGGGCACATACAAGAATCAGCCAATGAATCCATTAAAAAGTGGGACAAAAAATTGATGCCTTTCCCTAAAATCAATCAATCAATAAATTTTTTTTAAAAAAGGAACAGTTCCTTGCCGGTTGGCTCAGCAGTAGTGTCAACCCACTGTGTGGAAGTCCCAGGTTCAATCCCTTATCAGGGCACACAGGAGAGGTGACCATCTGCTTCTCTCCCACTGCCTCCTTCTCTCTCTCTCTCTCTCTCACTTCCTCTCCTGTAGCCATGGGTCAATTGGTTCAAACGCATTGGCCTTGAGTGCCGAGGATGGAGCCTCCACCTCAGGTGCTAAAAATAGCCCCATTTCAAGCATGGCCCCAGGTTGGCAGAGCATCAACCCCAGACAGGCGTAGCTGGTGGATTCTGGTTGGGGCACATGCAGGAGCTTGTCTCTGTATCTCCCCTACTTTCACTTAAAAACAAAAACAAAAAGACAATTTTGAACTCAAAAATCTTCTGTTTTTACTCCTCTAAAAATGTATATGATTGCCTGAACAGGAAGTGGTACAGTGGATAGAGCATTGGACTGGGACACAGGGGACCCAGGTTCAAAATCCCAAGGTTGCCAGCTTGAGCACAGGCTCGTCTGGTTTGAGCATGGGTTCACCAGCTTGAGCGCGAGGTCACTGACTTGAGCCCAAAGTTCTCTCTGGCTTGAAGCCCAAGGTTGCTGGCTTGAGCCCAAGGTTGCTGGCTTGAGCAAGGGGTCACTTGTTCTGCTGTAGCCCCCTGATAAGTCACACATTAAAAAGCAATCAATAAACTAAGATGCCTCAATGAAGAATTAATGCTTCTCATCCCTCTCCCTTCCTGTCTGTCCCTATCTGTCCCTCTCTCTGACTCTCTCTCTGTCTCTGGAAAAAATATATATATATGATTGAAAAATCAGAAAAGATTTTAAGAATCGTATCTTGCTATGAGTTTTAAGAAATACTGCTATATTTTTCGGAAACTATCTTATTTTCACTGGATTATTTATATATCCTTATTTCTGTGGCAATAAAGTAATAAAGACTGTCTGAAGTAATAAAAACTTTTAATTCCATAGGCAGTGGTTTGTGAGGCAATGGGAAAAATCCATGAAAAAACAGCTTATAAACTCAGTATTATATCCCCTGCCCCATTAACATTGTCATAACCCAGAGAATAAATGGAACCACAATTCCTGAAGGTCTCTTTGCTACTTACTCTGAAGGACCAAGAATTCTATCAAGTTAGGTAGAGTGATCTCTAAAAGTTTGATGGCAAATTACTATATTACTTAACTTCCAACTTAATTCTTCTTTATATTTTATGTATAAATAGGAATATTTTTCAAACAAAATTTTTTATTACAGTATTCCATTAGGAAAAATAAAATTACAGACTCTATAGTATATATTAAATAAGCAATGCTTGATTTGTCAAGTAAAATTATGATGACATGCCTGTGAATATTCTAATATTTCTCCTGAGGTCAGAGGACAATTTCCAGGTAAAGCTTATCACAAAAGGATAATTTTACATTTTTACACATATAAAATTCTATTGTGACAAGACCATGGAATGAGCAATTGAGCATTTTCTAAATTCTCATGCTTGTTAATGTTGAAATCTTAAGTTCAGGTGAAAAAAAATCTTGCTTGTGAAAGACTCCAAAGATCAAATAAAATAGGTCTCCTATTTATATTCATCTCTTAATTGTATAGTACTAATGGAAGATACACATTAACCCCATTTATAAACCTACAATTATTGACTTCTTTTCAGAATATTGTTGGCAAGTAAAAAAGATAACTAATTTGACTTCTATTTCATCACCTTTTCTCTTTCCATCAGAGTAATGACCAATCAAATTATTACAACATTGGCAGCAGGTGAATGTTAAGGGAATTTAATTATTGAAAGTCAAACCCAGGGGATCCAATTCATGAGCTACATGAATTTTTAGCTCTTCTTTATGATAATATCTCTAGCTGCCACCTAAAAGAAATGAATATATGTAAATCATGATTTTATTCTTCCCCAATGACATAGGCATTTTTCAAGGGCTGAAGAGCCTACGAGATGTTTGAAATCATGTTTATTTCTTTTATAAATATTGTCCCCTCCTCACAATCCCATGGTTTTTCTGCCTTCAAACTCAATTTATTCTACAACTATAATGTACATATCTGTCTCCCATTTGTATTTCCACCACTGCAGAGCTCATCCCTTTCTTTCTCATGAACAAGTTATTGCATTAACTTCTCTACTAGACACCCTTCCTCTATATTCTTACCAGTCACATCTCTTCCCTTTACCATCACCAACATAATCTTTCCAAAATAGATGTCAAAAAAAATAGAATAAAATAGATGTCAGATGACTTCCCTATTTAAAAAAAGTGGAAAGATTTTATCTTTCCCACTAGCTATTGAGTAAAGTCCAAACTTTTTAGTTAAGGCATTTAAGAGCTCTTTGCAATATTTACTTTATAAGTGTTTTCCATAAAGACTTCTGCAGTCCTCAGATGTTATAATAAATTACTAATTTTATCCCTTATTTAGAATTTTGCTTCTAATTGTACTCATTCAAATATCAGAGTTTATTTTGTACTATAACCCCGTTGGTTATTAGATAACCTTGCCCATTAAGTATATGTATTTATATATTTTTATACTTTTGAAATTTTCAAATTACATATTGAAGGTACTACTACATGATTGAATTTTCATGTCTTTGTGTGTGTGTGTGTGTGTGTGTGTGTGTGTGTATGAGTGCATCCTAAATGAAATGATGAGATGAAAGTTTCATCTTTGCAATTTAACTTTTATTTTTCTATATATGAAGACCAAATTTCTATGGAAACTTTGTAATTCACCTAGCATACACAAGGATAGAAATGATGGCTACTAGCCCTTCACACTATTTGCTGAGTGCTTACTGGGTACTAAGAAATTCATATGCATTATATCTTAATTCTTCCGTAGGAATTTGAGGACAACACAAATATTAGCTCAGTTTATAGATGAGAAAAGTAAGGCTTAGGATGACTTTGTGCTCAGGTCACCAGCGGACCCTATTCCTTTTCTGTCTGATAGAAAAACACCTTATTTAACTAGTGGTAATTCTTTCTCCTTTGAAGTTGATTGTTATCTGTTTTGTTTAATTTTAGCTTGATTTCACAAGATACATTGTACATTTTTTATATTCTTGTTGCCCTAGGCAAATAAAGTAGTATTGCACAAATTAATAAAAAGGAACTAGTCAAAAATTCCTACTTATAGACACAGATGGACAAAAAATTATCTACATTCAGATAATTAAAAGTTAGTGATAGTTTTTTGGTTTTTTTTAATTTTTTTTCTTTTTATTTATTTATTTTAGAGAGGAGACAGAGAAAGAGAGAGAGAAAGGGGGGAGGAGCTAGAAGCATCAACTCCCATATGTGCCTTGACCAGACCAGTGCAGGGTTTTGAACTGGCGACCTCAGTGTTCCCAGGTCGACGCTTTATCCACTGCGCTACCACAGGTCAGGCAGTGATAGTTTTGACTTTAAGAAATAAGAATAGATACTTGAAGGACTTAATAACAGAAACAGCTAATGACTTAATGTCAGATTTTATTATTTCACATACTAGAGGTAATAAAACCATAATACCCTAAATGATATTTTTCTTTTTTAACTGAATAGTTTGGGGTGACACTGGTTAGCCTAATTATATAGGTTTTAACACCACTCAAATAATCTAGGCTAATCTTCTTATTTTATTATCAGTTGATAACCCCAATTTTATCAGCAATCTTAATCCTGTCTGCTTTGTAACCTAACATATTCATAGGTCCTGTGGATTAGGATGTGGAATCTCTGGGGATCCATTATTTTGCTTATCTTATATATTACCATTTTACCTTAAATATACATGGTCTGTAAATTCTGATTAAATGGTAGAGATTGTCATATTGGATTTTAATAAAAGCAAGACCCAAAATAAGTTGTCTATAATAAATCCACTTGAAATATAAAAGTATAGAAAGGTTAAAAGTAAAAAAATTGAAAATTATATACAATGCATATAGAAAGAAACAAGAGAACTAGAGGAGTATATTAATATCAGACAAATCATACTTCAAAACAGACTATTACAAGGAATAAAGAGAAATTTTATAATGATAAAAAGTCTATTAGAAAAAGACATAAAATTTTTAACTATGTATAAAATGACAGTTTCCATCAAGTACATTTAAAAGTTGATAGAACTAAAGGGAGAAATTGAGAAAGCAATAGCTATACTTGAAGAATTCATTTTTTATCATTTAATATTACTGTTAAGTCCTTGAAGTAGCTTTATCAAAAATTGATGTATTTGATTGAAATCTGTTTCAGTTTAGTATTTTTTAAATTAGATATGACTTGTAGGATATAGAAGAGAAGGTCATAGTAATCAACAATGTAGCACCCTCAGGCACAGTGAAGACATTTAGGTTTTGAAATGGTATTTTTAACCAACAAAGACAAACAGCCATCATCAGTAACTATAGGATTTAATTTGCAAATATTTCCAGTTGTTTCTTTGACAGTTGTCAGCGCCTGAGCATATAGTGGGGGGGGGGGGGCGGTAGGAGGGGAGAGAGAGAGAAGAGAGAAGGGGAGAGGAATTAGGAGAGAGAGAATATGGTTATATGTTTGTGGGGGTAGGTGGGGGTTAGAAACTATCTACTTTGGTCATTATTTTATTACAAATTCTACCATTAACTAGATGTTTAGCCTTTTCCCCTATTTTCTGGTACAGACTATTCTTTTCAAAAGCTTGGTTTACTTTTCAGCTTCTCCCTGAAGACCAAAAAGAAGCTATTATTTCCCTTGAAAATTTCTCAACTGGCACTTTAAAATCTGTTTGAATGTGCATGGGGTTTTGTTTTGCTTTCGACCTGCTACTTAGTCTACAGACATCTGCTTAATGGACTGGGAGTTCCAGCAACTTCTAGCTTAACCCACCCATGGCAAATTGAAAGCCAATCTTGTTCCCCTGAAATGATAGCTTACATTCATGAGGGCCCTTAACATGTTTGCTAAGAGAAAGTGACTGCTTCTTTTAGATGGAGACCTGACTGTATGTGAAAACAGCAGGCATTTTGGAGGGTACCTTTAGATTCAGCACAGCCACTTCAGAAACAAAGAATGTGGGGCCAATGACTTAAAATTACTCAGCAGTAAGGTAAGAACTGAGCCTCCATTTCTTCCCTTTTGTTACCATGAGCTCACTAAGGGATGTCTTTAAGCTGCTTTAAGCTTTTTATTCTTTGTTCAAGTTATAACTACCTTGTTATTTCAATAAGGCTGCAGTACCACTTAGAATCAAACAGTGAATTTATTTCATTATTTCCTTTCCTTGGGAACCTGTGAAGTTGTTTTATCCTTTCAATACTCTTTCACAGGTAGACCGGTGAAACTCCACACAAAAAGATGGCACTTCCAGTAATTAAGGTGCAAGGATTTCAAAGCTATTTACAATTTAATACATACACACAAATAGGTATATATCACCATCACTAGCACTGTCACAAAACAAATACCCAAATCTTTTGGTTTTGAAAGCTGAAATGGATTTGCTTATTTTATATTTATCGTTTTTGTTTATGAAGATATTTTAAGCAATATGTTTTCCTGATGTCAATGTTTTATGAGTTTCTTTGTAATAAATAGCACATTTTAAAATGTTTTCCAAACATTCACAAATTGCTGCTGATTTATGAAATAGAGAAACTGGTATTATTTTGTCTGTTGAAATTTCTTTATATCTAATTCTGTAAAGATATTGAAAAACAAGCATTCAACAAAAAATACCCTCTACAATGGCCAGATGTAACAATGTCTACATTCTTAGTGGGCTCAGCATCTCGATGAAATTCTATCCAAGGTGGATAGGTCCACAAGATGGGTGGCACACATGCACACTACACGCACTTTTCTGACTGATGCTTGAGGGCCCTTTGTTTTATCATGTCCTTATTGTAGGGATCTTTATCCTATTCTCCACAGTATCAGTAACCCACAATTCCCTAATTAGAAACCAGATCTCAGATAGTAGAGAATGGCAATATATAAACAAAGCAGTCTTCCCAAGAGAACAGAATTTGAGTGGAATAAGACCTAATAATGCTGAGAGTATTTGGGAGGGGTTGAGTCTGGAGTGGGCAATAGCACTAAAATAGAGTTCTGAGGAAAACAAACTTCAATTATTATAACTTTGGTCAAGATGCATACTTGTGTATGCATGAATAAAAGTCGTAGAGGCCACTGAATGTCTCTTGGAGGGTAAGATGAAATGCTTAAATCAGTGGTTCTTAACCTGGGTTCTATCGAACCCTAGGGGTTTGATGAGTTGGTCTCAGGGTGTTGGAGAAGCCTCTGCCACAGAGGCCAGAATAAAGTAATACCATAATTTGTTGTGAGCTCACGCACTTTGTTGGTTTTGTTCTTTGAGCAAGGTGATGTTCATGCACGGCTCATTTTGTGCACCAGTAAAAAAACATATACCTATGTCTTGAATTTGGAAAAAATAATCATATTTTATTTATCACTAAAGAAGGGTTCGGTGAATACGCATATGAAGCTGGTGGGTTCGGTACCTCAAAAAAGGTTAAGAACCATTGGCTTAAATATAATGTTACATAAAATATTCTGGCATGAAGCCATTCTTATTGTCTTTCTTTTTCTTTCTCCTCTTCCTCTTCCTTCTGATATTCTTCCTCTTTTTAAATTTTATTCCAAGCAGAACAATCATTTTATATAGATAGTTATTGTTAGAAGTAGAGTAAGCGATCTCTTTCTATCCATTTCAAATTGCAAGTTGTAATGGTTATTATATATATATATATATATATATATATATATATATATATATATATACACACACACACACACACACTTGTGAGATTTTAAAATATTAGTAATACAGTTATTACTCATTGAATATCTGCACCTTTTCAGTCTTTATACTGATGGATCAAAATAAATATCTCAACAGCACTGTCAGTTAAGTATTAGTGTATCCATTTTAAGAAGGAAACTGAGGCTTGGAGAGCTTGGGTAACTTACTGAAGCTACAAAGCTACTACAGGATTCAAATATAGTTATCTTTGTACCTAAAAAGCATACTTTTTCCACTTTAGAATTTTAACTACTTTTTCTCCATATGTAGAAAAAAAGGTTATTTCTTTCTCTACTGAAAGTACATATTATACCCAGGAGTTAGGAATTGGCATTTTTATAATGTGTTGAATTAGTATTAATAAGTGACAATATCTAGGAAATCACTCCCCGTTCACATGAAAACTTGTGTTTTAACATCCATGATCAAATTTTAGTGTTTTCTTCTATTGTGTTTGAATGTCAATGCACTATGTAACCCTGATAGAGGAAAATGAGGATAACAAAGCATTACGTATGAAGAACTTTGAGTTTCTGAAGACATAAGGAAATGTTTCACCAGAGAGACTGTTCTCATCTGGTTATAACAGGCAATGGAACTCACTAAAGTTACAAATAATGACTCCTTATTCCATCTGTCTATATTAAAATAACTAACTTAACTGAGATTAGTATTATCAATTGTTTGACCAGTTTTATACTTTAAAGTAGGAATAATTGTATTCTTGATAAAATATATTATCTTTATGGTTCTAATTATTGAGAGTTATAAAATAGAGTTTTATGGCCCTGGCCAGTTGGCTCAGCAGTAGAGCATTGGCCTGGTGTTTGAAGTCCCGGGTTCAATTCCCAGCCAGGGCACACAAGAGAGGCAACCATCTGCTTCTCCACCCCTCTCTCTTCCCTTCAAGCAGCCAAGGCCCAAATGAGCAGGTTGGCCCAGGTGCTGAGGATGGCTCCATGGCCTTGCCTCAGGTCCTGGAATGGCTAGGTTGAACAGCAGCAGCAGCCCTGGATGGGCAGAGCAAAAGCCCCTGACCAGGACCGGGACCGGGGTTGGGGTTGGGTGGGGAGGTTGCCAGGTGGATCCTGGTCAGGACAGAGGCAAGAGTCTCTCTCTGCCTCCTCTCCTCTCACTGAATCACTGAATAATAATAATAACAGTTTTAGATGATGTAAAGGAAACAAGAATGATTTTTTAAAAGCAGAATCTATAATTGTCTTATTTAAGACTACAGAAGATTTTTTTTTTCATTTTATTTTATGTCTGGATCACTGAAAAGGTGATTAACTCTGGGATTATTTTTGAGTTTTGCTTATTTGGAAGACATGAATAGGCTGCACTTTGGGGAGAAAAGGCATAAATGTCAAAGATATTAAAGGCCTGGTTAATATATGACAGCAGGAGTCAGGGAACCAATGTGGGACTGGATCCTAACTAAAGGTATGGACCAGGAATATATGGCTGGATACATCTGTCATTACAAAATGGAGGCAAAGTGCATTGTGTAATGCACTTTGTAATGCACTACGTCTGTGTTCTAGGAGTTTCACTGGTATATCTTTTCATGCTTCTATGCCCACTGGCAACTGTCAATGAGTTTTAAGCAGCTATGAGCCAACAAGGTAAGTTAAGACCTCAAACCCGTTATGAATGAATCCTGTGTCACCACCTAGAATAAGCAACTGTGGGCTGTTGGAAGTGCAGGCAGAGGATAAGGCATAACCAAAAAGTTTAGGTGGAGAAAGATGATAAGAAATAATCATTCTTGCCACTGGCTAAGTGGGTCAGTGAAGAAAGCATCAACCTAGCATGCCATGGGCTGTGGGTTTGACCCCTTGTTAGAGCACATACAAGAAGCAATCAATGAGTACACAACTAAATGAAACAACTAAGTGAAGCAATGAGTTGATGCCCCTCTTCCCCCTTTCAAATCAATGAAAAAATGTAAAGAAAAAATATATCAATTCTGTACCACTTGCAATAGTTTGCATATGGCTTTGTTTCTAAACCTCTTTAAATCTTTTTAAGAGATTATACTATCACATAAAGGATTGGATTTATACCTCCCTTCTCAGGGGAGAATTGAATGCAGTCTCCTGTGAAACCTGAAGATCATGAAAGGCTGATAGTGAGTATGAGTTTCTGCCTTCTGAATCTACTTGACCACACCTGACCCTCAGGTCTTGGCAGTTTATTCTGCTTCCTGGTCAGAACAGTCTTGGGGAGGACTCACGCATGCCATTATCTCAATCATAATGCTTAGGTCATTGCCACTGCCATCATTGCTGCCACAACTGTCATAGACCAAGTCTCCTCCTCCCCTAACATACACAAAATCTTGGAGGAATCTGCAGAACCAGACTGAGCTGGACTGGACCTCTGAACACCCTCATTTCCTCCATAGCTGCGCAGAGAGCCTAGGTGAAATATAGAAATATAGGAGAATTAATTCATGAAGTAGGCTTGGGCCAATAAAAACAAGTGTATCAGTCGGTAATTCACTAGCCTTTCCTCACTACTTCATCTCCCAATAGATTGGTCCAAGCACAAAGTTCCTCTCAGCTTCTCTTTAAATATCTCACATAATATAGCTCTCAACTATCCTGATGTTGAAGCTGTGGCTTATATGGTAACAAACCAATTGTATTTGCTCTCCTTCCTTCACAGTCTAGCTTCCCTATAACTTTCACTTTCACTTCCAGGGACAGCCCCTTACCTCCCCTCATTTAAATATCAGGGTATAAGTTTGGGCCTCAGGTTCTGTTTTCCAGGGAAATTAGGCTAGCATATTTTTCTTCCAGCCTTAGCCTGGCCAATATTAAATCAATGTGAGATTCTCAACAGAAATAGATACTACAGCTAGAAAAATGTAAATTCATTCATCACACAATTTTATTTATTTCTCACAAGTCAGTAGTTCTTGATTTTATATAATTTAGTACATTTTAAATTTTATAATATTAATGTATTTCCACTGTTTTCTAATCAGTTTATATACTGATTTAGCTATCTCTATACAGATATATAGGATATATCATACCTATGTATGCATTGCTATATACATATATATCTAAGCATTTATCTATTTTCCTCTCTTTTGTATAATTTCTTTTCTACACTGGAGTATAAGCAAACTATTAATACATGTTAGTGTAATAAAAAATGGTTGTTTTTTAAACATGAACTAGGGGATTATTAATAAAATTTTATAAACTACAAAAATTCCAAAATGCAAGACATTGTTGTTTCCTGTGCATACAAATCTGATGAACTATAATAAAATACTGATAAGATTTAATAGCTGACAAGGACTTTAGATCCCACTTTAATCTAGATTATTTTATTGCATGCAGAAGGATAATGAGGCCCAGAAATCTGATGAAGAGTCACCGCCAGAGCTCAGTGTTACTATATTCTTTCTCCCACTTATTGCCTTGGTCAAGTTTATAGCCATACATTTTTGCTGCCATTCTCTCTTCCAAAAATAAGATGAGAAAGAGCAGGAGGCTATTTTACAGAAGTCTGAGACTCAGAAATTGCTCTGATCTGTCCTTGGTTGAACAGCCACCATAAGGTAAAATTGGAATAAACAGTTTTTCTTTTGTTGCAGTATTTACTCAGAGTATTTAAATAAAAGGCAAATTCAGGGGGCAAGTTAATGGAGAATTCTTGGTAACATGTTGAAGAATAAACAGTGCTTCTTGCTCACGTCAAAAATGGTCCTCACATCTACTGGGTACTAACATTTATTTGATGATTGAGGAACCAAGTTTTCAGCCATTAGGCATAGCAATATGCATCTCCTCACTAAACAAGAACATTGCACAATGCTAATGCCAAGAACCTTTAGATTTTTCAAAGTGAGTATACTATTTAGGCAGGTTTTTGACAATATGTTTTAGGCTGTGTCTTCAAGCACCCTCTCTCATTTCTCTCCCAGGGTTTGTTTCCAGAAGTAGATGTCAAATCAAAGTGAAAAGCTTTGCAGAGTATTTCATATTAGGGTCTTTCTTTTCATGAACATTGCTATGTAATTTCCTTGAGTTTAATGGGTTGTAAATTTTGGATATTTCGCCTAACTTTTTAAAGCTGCTTATGCAGACTATGCCATCTCTCTCTGGCATGGTCAAGTTCATTTTCCCATGATCATGAAGCTGAGGAAGCTTCCAACATTTTATCCTAACTTAAAAATCTAGGCTACTCATACTGTGACTTGCCCAATGTGGCAGCCTTCAAAATGCGGAGCGCATGAAGACACACCCTGAGAAAGGCAGGCAGAGGAACAATTTTAATAACTGCTTCCCATTTATTCCTTGGCATCTAGCCTGTTCTCCCATAAGCAGTGCTATTCAAACAACAATTTGTTTTGAAAAATGTCCATTCTGCAAAACCGATGAGTTAAGATGATTACCTGAATATGTTTAGAAAACACCTTTAAAATGACTGCTTTGTGCTAACTGGGTCAACAAAGCCCAATAATGTTGCCTTGGCTGTTCCTCTTTCTTTACCTGAGGCTGTTGTCAATTTCTTACCCAGCAAGAAAACTCGACTACTCGGGTACCAACGGGTTTGAAACGACAGCTATTTCTCCACTTTGGGGCAATAACCCTTCAGGACAAAGTACTTCGTCTACTCTTGAGCCATTTGTAGCTCTACAAAGAAATTTCTGTTGATGGAAAATTGAAATTGTTTTCAATAAATGTCTAAATGCCAGTAAGTTTTCAAATGCCAGAATCCTGACTCAACTTTCACATAGGAGAGCATCAGGCAGCTGCCACTGATGTCTCAGTCTCGGCAAAACTCATGTCATTCCTTTCACTTAGAGAGCCTTGGGCAGTGGTCGCAACTGCAAGGTCTGTCTGTCGTTCAGTTTCACGGTGGGGTGGGAGTAGGGTGTGGGTGGGGTGAGGGCTTCAATTCCCACTGTGTACTCAGTAAACTGATGCGGAGGATGGCTCCACTTTTTAAATCCATACTCACAGGTTAGCTTGGTATGAATTACAAAATATGCTCCCCCCCCCCCAGAATGTCAGTCAATTGGGGTGGGAAAATATTTTATTAAATGTATAAATTTGGAAGCTAAATATTATTTCTTAGCATTTGATCAAGAGGAGGAAATGGGAGCTGGATCTAGTACTTGTGTTCTCTCACCAAATTTAAATCCCAAGAATATTTGTCCATCTAGCAGCAGCCTCCGTATCTGAGCACAAACTGATAGAGAGGCTGATGGATCAGAATCTAACCCATGGTACTTATTATACAGAGAGCTAGAGCTAGAGCTGTGCAAGTGTAAAACCCTACTGTGCTCAGAGAAAATGGATGAAAACTTTGCAGGTCTGAAACCTTTTAGACACTGCATATTTTAGCACCAGTCATCCTTTAAATTCTCTGGAGAGAAACTCTCCTCTGAACTTGACATTTTTGAAACAATTTCTTTAACTGAGACCAATTAAACCTCCAGTAGGATCTTTAGTGCCCGGAACATGTCCTGAAATGTCTGGGTACTGTCAGGGAATTAGGGCACCACATAGCTTATATCTGCTTATGAAAAAGAAAATATGTTAATACTTAACTTTAAACTTAAATGGAAGTAATTTAGAACAATATATCCTGCAGAAACAACAGCAATTTCCTCTTCCTTTTGACGGAGATCACATCCTTTCCTCAGCCTTTATAGTTTGACTTTTTAAAATTTTTTTTTAGCAAGAAATACAGAGAAAGAAAAAGAGAGACAGAGAAAGGGACAGACAGACAGGAAGGGAGAGAGATGAGAAGCATCAGTTCTTTGTTTCAGCACCTTCATTGTTCATTGACTGCTTTCTCACATGTGCCCTGAAGGGGTGGGGGTGGGGGCTCCAGCTGAGCCAGTCACCTCTTGCTCAAGCCAGCAACCTTGGGCTCAAGCCAGCAACCTTTGGCTTCAAGCCAGTAAGCTCTGGGCTAAAGTCTGCAACCATGGGGTCATGTCTATGATCCTGCACTCAAGCTGGATAAGCCTGTGCTCCAGCCTGATTAGCCTGCACTCAAGTCAGTGATCTTGGGGTTTTGAACCTGGGTCCTCTGAATCCCAGGCCAATGCTCTATCCACTGCACCACCACCTGGTCAGGCTAGTTTGATTTTTTTTTTTACAGGAACATAAAGAGAGTCAGAGAGAGGGACAAATAGGGACAGACAAACAGGAATGAAGAGAGATGAGAAGCATCAATCATTAGTTTCTCGTTGCCATTGCAACACCTTAGTTGTTCATTGATAGCTTTCTCACATGTGCCTTGACTCTGGGCCTTCAGCAGATCGAGCAACCCCTTGCTGGAGCCAGCAACCTTGGGTCCAAGCTGGCCAGCTTTTGCTCAAACCAGATAGGCCCGCACTCAAGCTGGCGACCTTAGGGTCTTGAACCTGGGTCTTTCTCACCCCAGTCTGACATTCTATCCACTGCACCACCACCTGTTCAGGCAAGTTTGATGTTCTTAATGCCACATGTTTTACTTAGAAATAGAAAGAGCTAATAATAAAATATGATAATATATTAATCTTTTTGAGAGAGAGAGAGAGGAGGGGAAGAAAGGAAGAGTGGGAAAATAAGAGAGAGGGAGAGAGCGGGATAGATGCATCAACTTGCTGTTCCATTTAGATGTACCATTGATTGCTTCACATGTGTGCCCTGACTGGGGATTGAACCAGCCACATCCAGGGTTGAGCTCATGCTATTGAGAGAAAGAGAGAGAGCTCTCACCAGGGCCTGAACATGCGACCTCAGAGACTAAACTTGTGACTCCAAGACTGCCCACAACTCTGGGAGAGAGCCAGCAACCCTGAGACAAAACCAGCAACCCTATTGTCAATGCTGCTTTATCCATTGTGCCACCAGCCAGGGCAGTAATATATTAATCTTGAATATCTCCCTTGTTCTTTATTCCTGAAAAGTGGGTAGAGGAATACAGTATCATCAAACAATTTATATTACTTTAAAATTTTTGAAAGAGATGCAGAGATCTCTAAATTTGTTTATAGAATTATGGAAGTAGTAGTACATACAGGGGATCCTTAGGTTACAAAACAGTTCTGCTCCTAAAACAGTGACATAACACAAATTTTGGTGTAAGTTGAAACACACCCTAGCCTAACACAAATAGAACACTTACACTTTTAATAGTCCAAAATAGTGTAGGTGAGACAACACCAAACCTAGACTCAACCAGCTCTACAAACACACCCAAACACACAGACATAATGAGAAGATAGAGAAGTGAAATTCAAATGAAACCACAAGAAAAACCTCCAGAAAATGAACTAATTTGGAAATGACCAAACTACTGAATGTAGAGGTTAAAATAATGATTGTTAGGATGCTTAGGGTTCTTAGAATAAAAATGGATAGTCATTATGAACACCTAAATAAAGAGATAGCAAGTACAATAAAACCTCATTGAAATATTAAAAAAGAATCAGTCAGAGATGACAAATACAATATCAGAGATGAAGAACACAATGGAAGGAATTAAAAGCAGGATGGATGAAGCTAAAGAGTAAATCAGTGAGTTGGAAGACAAGATGTACAAAGGCATGGAACCAGAGGAGAAAAAGAAAGAGACTCAAAAAGTCTGAGGAAACTCTAAGAGTTCTGAGAAAACATGAAGAGAAAGAACATCTGCATCATAGGGGTTCCTGAAGAAGAAGAGGAGAAAGAACAAGGGATAGAAATTTTATTCAATCAAATCATAGCTGAAAACTTCCCTCAATTGATGCAGGGAAGGGTCTCACAAGTTCAAGAAGCACAGAGAACTCCATAAGAAGCCCCCATAAGGATGACATCTGATTTCTCAACAGAAACATTTGAGGCCAGAAGGGAATGGCAATAAATATTCAAAGTAATGCAGAAAAGAGCTCACAACCAAGACTACTTTATCCAGCAAGGCTATCATTTAAAATTGAAGGAGAAATAAAAAGCTTCCCAGACACACACAAAAAACTCAAGGAAATTATTACAACCAAACCAATGCTGCAGAAAATGTTATGGGGACTGTTGTGAACAGATCAAAGAGGGAAAAGAATATAGAAAAAGAGGAATACAGCTTTAAAGAATAAAATGGCAATAAATAACTACATATCAATAATAACCTTAAATGTAAATGGATTAAATGATTCATTCAAAAGATATAGGGTAGCTTCATGGATAAGAAAATAGGACCCATATATGCTGTCTACAAGAGACACACTTTAAAACCAAAGATGCACATAGACTGAAGGTAAAAGGATGGAAAAAAATATTTCATGCAAACAGAAATGAAAAAGAAGCTGGGGTAGCAATAGTTATATCAGACAAAATGGACTTTAAAAGAAAGGCTATAGTAAGAGATAAAGAAGGTCACTACATAATGATAAAGGGAGCAATCCAAGAGGAAGATATAACCATCATAAATATGTATGCACCTAATATAGGAGCATCTAAATATATAAAGAAGATCTTGATGGATATAAAAGGCGAGATCAACAGCAATACTATAATAGTAGGAGATTTCAATACCCCACTAACATCACTACATAGAGCCTCAAGAAAGAAAATTAACAAAGAAACAGCATACTTAAAGGACACACTAGATCAACTTCATTTAATAGCTATCTTTAGAATCTTTCACCCTAAAGCAGCAGAATATGCATTCTTTTCAAGTGCTCATGATATATTCTTTAGGATAGAACACATGTTAGAAAACAAAAGCAGTGTCAACAAATTTAAGAAGATTGAAATCATATTAAGCATTTTCTCTGATCACAATGGCATGAAACTAGAAATCAACCACAACAGAAAAACTGAAAAATACTCAAACACATGAAAACTAAATAGCATGTTATTAAATAACAAATAGGTTAACAATGAAATCAAAGAAGAAATAAAAATATTCCTAGAAAAGAATGATAACGAACATACAACAACTCAAAATTTATGGGACACAGCAAAACCAGTCCTGAGAGGGAAGTTCATAGCAGTATAGTCATTCCTTAAGGAGCTTGAAAAAGCTCAAATAAACAACCTAACCCTTCATCTTAAAGAACCAGAAAAAGAACAGCAAGTAAGGCCCAGAGGTAGTAGAAAAAAGGAAATAATAAAGACCAGAGCGGAAATACATGACATGGAAGCTAAAGAAACAATACAGAGGATCAATGAAACCAAGAGCTGGTTTTTTGAAAGGATAAACAAGATCGATGAACCTTTAATGAGACTTACCAAGAAAAGAAGAGAGAGGGCTCAAATAAATAAAATTAGAAATGAGAGTGGAGAAATAACAACCAACACAACAGAAATACAAAATATTGTAAAAAGAAAATACTATGAAGAACTGTATGCCAAAAAATTAAACAACCTAGGTGAAATGGACAAATTCCTTGAAACATATAATCTTCAAAAACTCAATCTGGAAGAATCAGAAAGCCTAAATAAACCAACTACAACAAAAGAGATTGCAAGAGTTATCAAAAAGCTCCCAAAAAACAAAACCTCTGGGCTAGATGGCTTCCCTGGTGAATTATACCAAATATTCAAAGAAGAACTAACTTATATCCTTCTCAAGCTATTTCAAAAAATTCAAGAGGAAGGAGCACTTTGAAGTTCCTTTTATGAGGCAAGCATAATTCTGATTCCAAAACCAGGCAAAGACAACACAAAGAAAAAAAATTATAGGCCAATATTCCTGATGAATTTAGATGCTAAAATTCTCAAAAAAATAATAGCAAACTAGATCCAGCAATACATGAAAAAAGTCATATATCATAATCAAGTGGGATTTATTCTGGGGAGGCAAGGATGGTACAACATTCGTAAATCAATCAATGTGATTTACCACATAAACAAAAAGAAGGAGAAAAACCACATGATAATTTCGATAGATGAAGAAAAAGCATTTGATAAAATCCAGCTCCCATCTTAGCAAAGTGGGAATACAGGAAAGATACCTCAACATGATAAAGACCATCTATGACAAACCCACACTCAACATTATAATTAATGGGCAAAAATTAAAAGCAATTTCCCTAAAATCAGAATCAAGGCAGTGGTGCCCCCTTTCACCACTCTTATTCAACCTAATACTAGAAGTCATAGCTACAACAATCAGACAAGAAAGAGAAATAAAAGGCATCCAAATTGAAAAAGAAGTAAAACTATCATTATTTGCAGATGATATGATATTTTATATAGAAAACCCTAAAGTCTCAATCAAAAAACTACTGGACCTAATGAACGAATTCAGCAAGGTGGCAGGATATAAAATTAATACACAGAAATCAGAGGTATTTTTTAAAAAATATTTATTTTATTTTATTCATTTTAGAGAGGAGACATAGAGTGAGAGAGAGAGAGAGAAAGGGGGGAGGAGCTGGAAGTATCAACTCCCATATGTGCCTTGACCAGACCAGTGCAGGGTTTTGAACTGGCGACCTCAGTATTCCCAGGTCGACGCTTTATCCACTGCGCCACCACAGGTCAGGCTCAGAGGTATTTTTATACATGAACAATGAAATGTCAGAAAGAGAAATTAAGGAAACAATTCCCTTCACTATTTGAAACCAAAAAAATAAAGTACCTAGGAGTAAATTTAACCGAGGAGGTTAAAGACTTGTACTCAGAAAATTATAAAACATTGATAAAAGAAATCAAGGAAGACACAAACAAGTGGAAGCATATACCATGTTCATGGTTAGGAAGAATAAACATTATTAAAATGTCTATATTACCCAAAGCAATTTATAAATTCAATGCCATACCAATTAAAATATTAATGACAGACTTCAAAGATATTCAATACATATTCCAAAAATTAATATGGAACCAAAAAGAACAGGAATAGCCTCAGCAATCTTGAAAAAGAAGAGTAAAGTGGGAGGTATCACACTTCCTAATATCAAGTTATACTGCAAGGCCATTGTACTCCAAACAGCTTGGTACTGGCATAAGAACAGGCACATAGATTAATGTAACAGAACAGAGAACCCAGAAATAAATCCACACCTTTATGGACAATTGGTATTTGGCAAAGGAGGTAACAGCATATAGTGGAGTAAAGACAGTCTCTTTAACAAATGGTGTTGGGAAAATTGAACATCTACCTGCAAAAAAATGAAACTAGACCATCAATTTACACCATTCACAAAAACAAAATCAAAATGGATAAAAGACTTAACTGTAAGCCATGAAACCATATGCATCTTAGAAGAAAACATAGGCAGTAAGCTCTCCAACATCTGTAGCAGCAATATATTTGCTGATTTATCTCCACCGACAAATGAAATAAAAGACAGAATGAACAAATTGGACTATAACAAACTAAAAAGCTTTTGCACAGCTAAAGACAATATGAACAGATTAAAAAAACAAACCACACAATGGGAGAACATATTCGACAATACGTCTGATAAGGGGTTAATCACCAAAATTTTTAAAGAACTTATAAAACTCCACACCAGGAAGACAAACAATCCAATCAAAAAATGGGCACAAGAAATGAATAGACACTTCTCCAAAGAGGACATACAGAGATGGCCAATAGACAGATGAAAAAATGTTCAACACCACTAATCATTAGAGAAATGCAAATTAAAACCACAATGAGATAGTACCTCACACCAGTCAGAATGGCGCTCATTAACAACACAACACACCATAGGTGCTGGTGAGGATGTGGAGAAAGGGAACCCTCCTGCACTGCTGGTGGAAATGCAGACTGGTGCAGCCACTGTGGAAAACAGTATAGAGATTACTCAAAAAATTAAAAATGAAATTGCCCTTTGACCCAGCCATGCCACAGGTAGGAATCTATCTCAAGGAAAATATATCACTGAATGAAAAAAGAACTGCACTCCCATGTTTATGGCAGCATTGTTCACAATAGCCAAGAGCTGGAAACAGCCCAAGTGTCCATCAGTGGATGAGTGGATTAAAAAGCAGTGGTACATATATACAATGGAATACTATGGGGCCATGAAAAAGAAGGAAATATTTCCTTTTGCAACAATATGGAGGGACCTGAAACTATTATGTTGGTGAAATAAGCCAGGCAGAGAAAGAAATATATCATATGACCACGCTCATTTGAGAAATCCAAGGAACAATGAGACTGAGGAACAGAATTGAGACAGAGGAGGGATCAAAGTGACCAGAGGAAAGAGGGAAAGGGGAGGATAGGATGGGATAAACATGAAGGGAAGGGGGAAGGGCGCTGTAGGGATGGGGCCAAGGAAGATGTTGAGGCGAATATGGAGGAGGGGCATGCATTTGAGGTAATCCTAGAATCTATGTAAACACAATTAATTAAATTATAAAAATGGTGTAGGTAAGCATACTGGGGTACTCCAACTTCCTCCCTCATATACTACATTACTGTGTATTCTTTCACTATGCATAACCAAACTAATACACCCACATAGACTGTGTAAGTACAACGTTAATGGCGTAAGCCGAGACACTCACTTTTCAATTATTTTTTATGGGAGTGAACGTCATAAACTCTAAATTTCATATGTCAAGTTTGTCGTAATGTGAGGACACCCCTGTACTGGCTTTTTTTTTCTTTTTTCTTTTTTTGTATTTTCCCAAGTTAGAAGCAGGGAGGCAGTTAGACATAGTCCTGCATGAGCCTGACAGGGATCTACCCAGCATGCCCCCAAGGGGCGATGCTCTGCTCATCTGAGACATTTCTCTGTTGTGGTCAGAGCCATTCTAGTACCTGAGGCAGAGGTCGTAGAGACGTTCTCAGTCCCAGGGCCAACTTTGCTCCAAGGGAGCCTTAGCTGTGGTAGGGGAAGAGAGAGATAGAGAGATAGGAGAGGGGGAAGGGTGGAGAAGCAGATGGGCGCTTCTTCTGTGTGCCCTGGCAGGGAATCAAATCCGGGACTTCCACACAGTGGGCCAATGCTCTCCCACTGAGCCAACTGGCCAGGGCCTCCCTGTATTGACTTTTAAAAATAATAACAATAACAAAATAATAGTACTAATGATATGACTTCATGTACCTATTATGTGCCAAGAAATGAATCAGTTCTTTCACATGTGCTTAAAAGTATTATTATATCCCCTTTATAGATAAGAATCTTTACCCAAAGCTACATTATCAGTTAAGTGGAAGAGGTAGAATTTGAATGCATGCATACTAATTATTCCAATATGTTGTAAACCCTGCAATGTAACATAAGCTTACTATTTGCACTTTATTAACTTAATGCAGCACACAATTTCCCATGTCTGTTGGAAGTTCACATATGCATGCCCCCAAACCCACCACTAATAAGAACTCCCTAGTGCTGCATGGTATTAAGGATTATTTGCGCCTGACCAGGTGGTGGCGCAGTGGATAGAGCATCGGACTGGGATGTGGAGGACGCAGGTTTGAGAACCCGAGATTTCCAGCTTGAGTGCGGGCCCATCTGGCTTGAGCAAAGCTCACCAGCTTGGACCCAAGGTCGCTGGCTCGAGCAAGGGGTGGCTCGGTCCGCTGAAGGCCTGCAGTCAAGGCACATGTGAGAAAGCAATCAATGAACATCTAAGGTGTTGCAACAAAAAACTGATGATTGATGCTTCTCATCTCTCTTCATTCCTATCTGTCTGTCCCTCTCTCTGACTCTCTCTCTGTCCCTGTAAAAAACAAACAAACAAAAAAATGATTATTTGCAACATGAACCCTTCTGGTTGATTAATGAAGTCCATGTCTTCCTCCAAGTCCTCCTTGTGGTAGTAACATTCTAACATTTGTTGTGAAAAGTCGACTGATCCACTATTTTCCCTAATGTCTCATTTATTTATAGTCACTCGTGTTGTCTCTAGAGTGCTGTAGTATTTTACATATTTGCTATTGTTTTATTAATTACATTTTATGTTTTTTATGACATCTTCTCTACATTTGTCTTTGTGAATCCCTTAGATTCTTAATAGATGTATATTTATATTGATTTTTAGTCAAATCCGGCTATGGATGACCAACATACAGGGTGGGACTAAAGTAGGTTTAAAGTTGTGAATACATAAAGCATAGTTTATTCTTGTTTTAGTATTAATTATTGTATTACTGTCTATACAAACAACCATAAATCTACTCTTGCCCCACCCTATATATTCAAATATGTACTTCCCAGTTTGTTTGGGAGTGTTGTGTGTCCTTGATGTTAACCTCTGAGTTTTTCCCTCACTGATATTTTCTAAAAATTTACAATGCCTACTATAATTATTGTATTAAAAGCCAATATCTTGCATTTATTCTCATACTACATCCAGGTGAGAGATGTGTGCTGATTTTTTTCTATCAGCTTTTATATCTCCAGGTGTTTTGGAGAGATAGAGAACACTAAGGTGATGGCAAGCTCAACACACACTCAAATCTATGGATTTTATCAACCGCATGAAGCTCTTAGGGCATATTTTGATATGAAAACTCACAGAAAGGTTTCTTGGTGAACAACTTATTTTTAATGTTGTTAGGATAAAATATTATCCTAAGTACCTTTTTCTCTGTACTTCTCTTATAGCTCTTGTGCTGTGAAACCAACTGGGTAACAAATAAACATATAAAATATTTTTGTAAAGTAAATTGGTCCTGGCTGATTGGCTCAATGGTAGAGCATTGATCCAGCATATGGAAGTCCCAGGTTTGATTCCTGGTCAAGGCACACAGGAGAAGCAACCATCTGCTTCCCCCACCCTCACAGCCATGGCTTGATTAGTTCAAGCAAATTTGGTCCTGGACACTAAGGATGGCTCTATGGCCTCACCTCAGGCACTAAAATAGCTTGGTTAATAAGCAATGTAGCAATGGCCCCAGATGGGCAGAGCATCGCCCCCCTTGGGGGTTAGCCAGCTGGATCCTGGTTGGAGCGCATGAAGGAGTCTCTCTGCTTCCCACCTCTCACTTAATTTCAAAAGAAAGAAGGAAAGAAGAAAAAAAGAAAGAAAGAAAGAAAGGAAGGAAGGAAGGAAGGAAGGAAGGAAGGAAGGAAGGAAGGAAGGAAGGAAGGAAGAAAATTAACGTGTATCACTGTGAAACTTATAGAAAGCATCATACTTTGTTTCTTAGAGATGTTGCCTAACTTAATTTAATATTTATAAAAAATTTTTATGTTTATTGTCACTAATTTTACAGATAAAGAAATAAAGTGTTGAGCATTAAAGTAACTTTCCTGCCTGACTAGGCTGTGGCGTAATGTAGGGTGTTGGCTTGGGACACTGAGGATCCAGATTTGAAACCCCAAGTCTCTGGCTTGAGTGCAAGCTCATCAGCTTGAACACAGGGTTGCTGGATTGAGCATGGGATCATAAAAATGACCATATGGTTGCTTGCTTGAGCCCAAAGGTCCAAGCCTTGGGCTTGAAGCCCAAGGTTGCAGGCTTGAACCCCAGGTCACTGGGTGGAGCAAGGGATCACTGGCTCGGCCAGAACCCCTACCCCCATTCAAAGCACATATAAGAAAACAATCAATGAACAACTAAGGTGTCACAACTATGAGTTGATGCTTCTCATATCTCTCCCTATCTGTCTCTTTCTTGCAAAATAACAATAACAATAATAATAAAATAACTTTCCTATGTTCAGATGTGTGGTAAATGGCAGAGCAAAATTTAAGTCCAGGATTAAATAACTTGAAAATCCAGGATCTCTCACTAAAACACATTTTTAAAAAGTGAGTAAATCTTTGTAAATACTCAATTAATTCTCATTTTGATTCACTCTTCTGAGTGTGTACTGTGTAGTGCTCAAACATTTCCTACTCACTATACCTAATTGAGGAAGATATTAGCATGATACCTGTACCAAAGGGAAGTCGGGAAGCTTACACTAAATTGCTTAGACACTTAAACTATCTTTAGGGCCACATGTTATAACTTTAAATTTATGCAAAATTTGCATCCTACTATGTAATTTATTTACTTTATGTTAATGTAAGCCTATTTTAAAATTCTATTAACTAATAGTAACATAAAATCTAACCTTTCTAAACTGTCACATTGATTAATGGGTATTATATTATATTATATTTATTCTAAGAATTTTGTCAAATGGGCTGAATAAAGGCTCAAATAATACTCCTCCATGTCTTACACACACACACACACACACACACACACACACACTTATTTCAGTCCTAACATGGTCAACAAAGACTTACATGTGCTTGCCCCTGGCTATCCCCACCTCATTTCTTCTACATTCTTCTACTCAGTTCAGCCACTGTACTTTCTTTCTGCTCTTCAAATACTCTAAGCAGGTTTTCACTGCAGTGCCTTTGCCTTTCTGGTTTCTCTTTGGTTTACTTCCTTTCCTCAGTTACATCTACTAAGACTAAATGACGTCTTCTCCAGGAGTTCTACCTTGACTACCATGCCTTCTAAAATAACATCACCTCTTCCTCCACTTAGGTTCCTTTTCTAAAAAATTGCTTTGTTCTCTCTCTCTCTCTCTCTCTCTCTCTCTCTCTCTCTCTCTATATATATATATATATATATATATATATATATATATATATATATATTTCTGAAGTTGGGGGGGGGGGGAAGGCAGAGAGACTCCCGCATGTGCCCGCCGACTGGGACCCAACTGGCATGCCCACCAGGGGGCGATGCTCTGTCCCCTCTGGGCATTGCTCCAGTGCAATTAGAGCCATTCTAGCGCCTGCGACAGAGGCCATGGAGTCATCTTCAGTGCCCAGGTCAACTTTGCTCCAATGGAGCCTTGGCTGTGGGAGGGAAAAAGAGAGATAGAGAGGAAGGAGAGGGTGAAGGATGGAGAAGTAGATGGGTGCTTCTCCTGTGTGCCCTGACCGGGAATCAAACCTGGGGCCTCCACACACCGGGCCAACACTCTACCCCTGAGCCAACCGGCCAGGGCCCATTATTCTATATTTGATGCCAATTCATTTATTATTTTATCTGTATTTCCTCCTAGAATGTCAACCCGATGAGGTCAGGGGCTCTTTTGCATTGGTCATCAATCCGAATCATGGTTGTCCATGGCAAAAGACCTGAAGCCATAGTTATCATATAAGACAATAAATATTAAAGGCTAGTAGTTACTCCCGGGCTCTCCTGAGACAAGGTTATCAGGTTTGGAGGCAAAGCCACTACAAACAGCGGCGAAGCCTCGCTGTGGGGATGTTTCTAAAACCCCAGCACTCACTCCTTCACCTGAGTCAGACACCACACTGTGCACGCTGGTCACATGCTAGCCATAGAAGCCCAACTCCTTGGCTCTGGGCTCTGACTTAAGAGACAAACCATTTAGAAAAGTAGCCCCTGTGGTGTTGCTTCCTATAGTTTCTTTCAGGACCATGGTCCTGAGCGAGTACAGCTGATTAGCAAATGTTACATCACACAGCTGGGGCTTAGGCCAAGGGTGGTGGCAAGAAAAGCGACTTTCAGGCTTCTAACCTTAGTAGTGCATTTTTTAACATAGGCAGTCCGCCAGGTTCAGAATAGAGTGCTTGGCATAAAAAATAAATAAATAAAAATTTAAAAAGGGAAAAATAGAAGAAAACAAGGCAAATGTCCATGTCATCACTGCATACCCAGCACCTTGAACAGTGTTAGACTCACTGGAATAATTAATAGTCACTAAGTGAATGGATGAACATATATGTCCATCTGCCAGGTAATAGTTTTCTGCTTTGCTGTTGCTATGTTTTGGAATCTGAATTTACACAAATTCTGGATGTAAACAGTAACTGCATTGTTTCTGTGTTCTGGAGATCCCAAGTACTACTAAAAAACTAGAAAAGTAATGTGTTCAAGGTTTTTGTTGGTGAACATGATTTCAAGTTTCATCTTCTTTATTAGTTCAAAGAACTGCATTACATGATGCCTGAAGTGGTCCTGCTTTGACCACTCACATTCTTTTATAACCTCAGGGGAAACTCAGATCAAAGGTCTTTTCAGCATAAGAAAATGGCCAATGATTATTGTAATTTCTTTTACATTGATACCCTGAGCTGGTCAACAATTTCTCTTCTGACTTTTATGGGGTTGATATGTTTTGATAGTCAAAACTTTTACATATTAGGATGCTTATGAGTGCATAAACCATAATATTACATAACATTCTCAGCTGTCTAGGGCAGTGCCCTAAAATCAAAGCCATTACTATTTCTACAGTGAAACATACAATGACATACCAGACTCAGTAAGATGAAGACTACATAGAGCCTCATATTAATTCACATCAGATTTTGTTACCAAAGAAGTCATATGGCTATTCTGGTTTTCAGAAGATTTTGATTTTATAATTGAAGGCAAAAGATTACAGACCTGTAAATTTATTAACTATCAATGAATGAAGACACTTGCATGTTTGTTGTTGCTGTGATTAACATTCTTTATTCAACTGTTCAATTTATTTTAAGTGCTCTGATTTTGATATGGAAATTCAATACATTCACTTTTTTCTTTTTGCCTTTTGATTAAGAATATTCATCTTAGAAACAAAAATTGATAAATTTATATTTATTTCCCTACACTTTTCTACCCCTAATTTATATATAAAAGCTTACTACAGCTCCCAACGACATTCCACAATTTTCAGACTGACTAGTTCAGCTTTATTTAGCAGCTCCTATGAGTGGCTTCCTGGCATCATTAACATGTGCTTCTTTTCAGATATGTAGAATCTCACACTGCCTTATTCTGTTATTTTAAAATTATATTTAATTTTATTGTATTTTAAATACTCACTAAAGTTCCCAGCTCACACTTATATTTTAAAAATTGTTAAAAATAGCCTTTCTAAAATAAAATAAGGTTTAAAGTGTAGAAATAAACAATAAATCATTCTTGTGCCTGGTCATTGCCATCCTTTCAGAATCAACTCAAATGGACAAGAATCAACACTGTCACTGTTCTGAAAATCTCTTTACTAAGATATCACTTGGCAAGAACTGCATACCACACCAGAATTATTAATGCTGATTTTCTTCCCTGTACATGTGGATATACATTTTTAACTGACAGTTGAAAATATCCCTGGATCCTCAGTACCCAAGGTTTATCTTTTATTTACAACAATTTTTGTCAACATGTTTTGAACAACATTTCCTGCTATTATCTGTTATCTACAAGTATAGTACCATTTGAATAGGAGAAATACATTTAATTACAAGAGGATTAACATCTAATAATTCATACTATCAATAGAGCAACAGATATCACAATCTTTTCTACAATTATGCATAATTTCTAGTAGTCACCCTGAGCTAATTTGGATGAAGCTTCCAAGACAATGTTGACTGTATTGTTTTATTTACCCTTTCCTAATACTCATTTTTATAACTAAAACAAAATAGTTTAGTTTATAGATTCAAGAAAGTTTCTAAATGAAATTTTTAGAACAGAGATAAATTCAAATCATTTTTAAATTCTCAAATAATTTTCCCTTGAGAGTAATAAATTCTTAGACAGCAGACATTGGAAAGAAAGGGGAAACTAATTAAGGGAAAACTGTCTTTTACTTCCCTTGTCTTTGGAAGTAAAAGCAAGAATCAATCAAGCAAAAAGGTTCTGCACAGCAAAAAGAAACAAAACAAAACAAAACAACAAAAAAAAAACTGCCAACAAAAATGAAAAGTTGACAAACCAAATGGGAGAAGATATTTGAAAACAACAGCTCTAACAAGGGGTAGTATTAAACAAAATTAAAAGAACTTATATAACTCAACACCAAATAACCCCAAACAATCCATTTAAAAAATGAACAAAGAACCTGAACAGACACTTCTCCAAAAAAGACATACAAATGACCAACAGATATATGAAAAGATGCTCAACTTCATCAGCTATAAAGAAATGCAAATCAAAACTACAATGAACTACCACCTCACACCTGTTAGAATGACTATTATAAATAAGACAGGTAACAACAAGTATTGGAGAAGTTGTGGAGCAAAAGATATCCTCATTCATTGATAGTGTAAATGTAACTGATGCAGTCACTATGGAGAAAAGTATGGAGGGTCTTCAAAAATTAAGGCTAGAACTACCATTTGACCCAGCTACCTCTCTTCTGGTTATCAACCCCCCAAATTTGAAAACATTTATTTGCAAAGATAAATGCATCCCTATATTCATTGCCTTATTAATCACAGTGTTCGAGACATGGAAACAACTGAAGTATCCAATAGACGATTGGATAAAGATGTGGTACATATTTACAATGGGATACTACTCAGCCATAATAAAATTTGGCATACTACCATTTGCAACATGGATAAATCTTGAAAATATGCTAAGTGAAATAAAGACAGGCCAAAAAGAGTGATGAACCATATAATTTCACTTATATGTGGAATATAAAACTGAAAGCAACAAATGAACAAAAAAGAAAAAGAAAACAAAAACTCATGGACACAGACTACAATATGGCAGTTACCAGAGGGAAGGGGGATGGAAGTTAGTAAAGGGTAAAAAGGCACAAATATACTGCTCACAAAAATTAGGGGATATTTCAAAGTGAATATAAAGCAATAAAATATCCCCTAATTATTGTGAACAGTATACATGATGATATAAGAAAATTCAACTTTGGGTGGTAAACACACAATGCAATATATTGATGATGTACCATAGAACTGTACAGTTGAAACCTATATAACTTTATTAACCAATGTTACCCCAATAAATTTAATTAAAAAAGAAAATTATCATCTTTTCTACCATATTCTACAATATACATAAATTCAGAATACCTCAACACAGGTCATCATATTCTATTTCTAATTCACCTATTGTCTTAAACATTAATATATAAAAGGCATGGAGAGACAAAATGCCCACCACGAGCTTCTGATGTCTCAATTAAAGGTGGCTTCTCAATACCAGTGGTTGGAATTGTCACTTTTTTCCCTAGATGTTTTTTGCATTTCTCCACAATGCTGCATGGGAAGGTTCTACCAGGCTTGGGAATAAATTGCTATTCTTTTATGGACTGAGAGGAGAGAATTTTGAAAGGAAAGGGGGAAATAGAGAATCAAAAGGAGACCCAGACAGCAGTTTATTTTTTAAGGAAAATTTGAATGTTAAATTTTTTGACATTTATACTCATGTTGCCCCTTGTAAAGTTTCTGTGTGCCCCATAGTATGCATACTTTATTTTGAGGTCAAGCTCTAAGATGATATTGACTCAGTTTTAAGCTATCCTCTCCTCCACAAATTCAACTCTTAAGTGCCCTGATATGAGAATCCTGAATTTAGATTTTTGACATCAATGAAGTTGATTTTCAGACTGCCTAGCAGGGATTGTCATGTGTGTATAACCTAGACATCATGAGGCTCAAATCCTCCAGCCTCATGGAGTCACATTCTTTTTAAATCCTAAAATGAAATAAACTGCATAAAAACTTCAAATCAAAGGTTTGTGTAACCCCGGTTCCTCCCTGATGTAATATCCTTTCTCCAATGTATATAGTCATTCTCTTATTTCTCTTCCAGGACAAATACAGCTTCTCAGCTTCCTCCTTCAGACTACTCCTGGAATTCTACTATGTTGCTGAGTTTTTCCTCTTCATGATTCTCTCAGATTATCCTAAGAAACTCAAAATTCTACAGGTTAAATCACAGTCATTCAATGATTTATCCTCATTCTGGCTATGAAGAGGTGAACACATTACATTTAATACTCAAAAAGATCTTCCATAAACCTTTGTGAAGAAAAAGAGTGGTCTTCCTAAGAGGAATTCCTACATAAGCATATTCTATTTTAAAAATATTATTAATTTTCAAATACAGTTGTCATATAAAATTATATTAGTTTCAAATGTACAGAGTGATTAAACATTTATATAACTTACAAAATGACCACCCTGATAAGTCTACCAGTCATCTATACCATACATACATAGTTATTATAATATTATTAACTATATTCCATACGCTGTACTTTATATCACATGATGATATTCAAAATATATAAGGAACACATACAATGTAAGACCATAAAAACAATCCAATTAAAAAATGGGCAGAACTCAATGGACATTTCCTCAAAGAGGACATACAGGTGACCAACAGACATACAAAAAGATGCTTAACATAATTAATCATCAGGGAAATGCAAATAAAAACCACAATGAGATATTACTTCACACATCAGAATGGTTACTATCAATAAATCAACAAACAGCAAATGTTGGTGAGGATGTAGAGCAGTGGTTCTTAACCTGGGTTCTATCGAACCCTAGGGGTTCAATGAGTCGGTCTCAGGGGTTCGGAGAAGCCTCTACCGCAGAGGCCAGAATAAAGTAATACCGTAATTTGTTGTGAGTTCATGCACTTTGTTGATTTTGTTCTTTGAGCAAGGTGATGTTCATGCATGGCTCATTTTGTGCACCAGTAAAAGAACATATACCTATGTCTTGAATTTGGAAAAGAAAATCATATTTTATTTATCACTAAAGAAGGGTTCGGTGAATGTGCATATGAAACTGGTGGGTTCAGTACCTCAAAAAGGTTAAGAACCACTGATGTAGAGAAAAGGGATTCCCTCTTGCACAGTTGGATGTTTATTAGAATAACTCAGGGGAGATAAAAAGACACAAATATCTGAACTCTACCGCCAGAGGCTTCAAATTAATTGGTGCTGGATAGGTCCCAGTTATTTTTTTTTAAATAATATAGGTGTTTCTAATGTATAGGAGAGTTGATAACAATTATTCTAAAGTGAGAGTATATTTTAATTTTATTTTCCATCATGGCAACTTCTCATTTTAATAATTATCATTCTCAATAGTAACGAATATCTAATGAACTTAAGGAACAAACTGGTAAAATGTATGGAAGAACTTTTTGTACAAAATTATAAAATGTTTTTAAAGGCCATTGAATAAGTTCTAAACAGAGGTAGAGATAAGTAACATTTGTGGAGAAGACTCACTATAATAAAGATTTTAACACCTTCTAAGTTGGTAGGTTGATAAACAGGATTTTTTTTATAGTTTGGAATTCTCAAATGTATATCAAAGATAAAAAACTTAAGTTCAAGGTACTCTTAATAAAGACCAGGTAATGGATTGTTATACAAAATATTAATACATTATGAAGTAATATAAATCAATATGCAAAATATCATATATTTTAACAATAATTAAGATAGCTTGCATCAGGATGGTAATAGGCATATAGGTTAGCAATTCAATACAATTTAATATATATTTTAAAACATTTATTGTATTCTGATTTTGTTGTAAGATTTGGTGATACAGCACTAATAGAGCAAACAGAACTCTGACCTAATGGAATTTCATTAAAGCTGAGGGGAGAGCAACACATGATATGAATCAGTAAAACATATTGAATATCAGGTGGTGATATGGAGAAACATTAGGCAAGGAAGGCAGGCAGAATGTAGGTGTGTGTTTGGGAAGGGCAGTGATATTCAGTTTTAGATAACGAGACCGGAGAACTCATGGGGAGGTTACACTGGGGTAAAAAATATCAATAGAAATTATAAATGACTGAGAGAATTCTGAGATACCATAATGCACATCAGTGGGGAAATGACTAATTAAATAATAAGTGGTTCTGCGACAATGTGTTAACAATATATAGAAGGTAAAGTCTGTCTTCTATCTTATGCAATATTTTAAAACATGCAATTTAATCAAAGACAAAATAAATGACAAAACCTCTAAAGTATAAGAAAATCAATATTAACAATATATTTGGACATAAGAATAAGGAGAATTTTTAAAAATTAATAATAAAAAAAATGAAAAAAAAATAAGGTCAAACCATAAAAGACCAAGACATTAAAACAGTTTACATATTTGACTACAGTAAAATGATTAAAGATACTATAAGCCACAAACTCAAAAAATAATTTTTTAATTAAAAAATAATTAGCATCAAAATATATAAAAATTCTTTTGAATAACAAACCAACAGGAAACAGAAATGAGTTAATAACAAAAAGCTAAGCCACTCAATGAGGAAAAAGGAGAAAGAAACAAAGGCATTTCACAAGCGAGGGAATATGATTCGTTTATCAAAATATGAAAAGATGCTCAAACTCATTAGCAATGAGGAAAAATAAATAAATCCATTATGGGATATCTTCCTATACCTCCAAAACTTAAGTTCATAAATAAATATACCAAAACATATACAAAGTTGTAGCCAGGATATGGAATACTGGAACTCTTAATATACTACTGATAGACTTGAATATTGGTATAATCATTTTAGAAAATCATATAATACATGTGTTCTCTTAGATATATTACCTTTTCATAATTAAAAATAAAAGGTAATTATTCTCTGAGCCTATACAAGAAGCCAGTTTGGCTCATATAGCTTATTTAACCCTTGTAAAACTCAGTGTAATCAGTTGTTGCCTCCATTTTAATTGTAAGGGAAACCATGAGCTGGAAAGTGAATGAGGAAAGAAGTCTCAGCAGTGTCAAGTTGCCAGTGAAGTGGATAGGGTGCCTTGGTAAGGCCTTTCCAACTAGGTGGCATTTGAGTAAAGACATAAAGGAAGTTTGGGGGAAAGACTGAATGAACAGCCAATGCAAAGGCATTCAGTTAGTGGTGGGTCTATTCTCTCCAGGAAGAGCAAAATGATCGGAGTATTTGGAGTAGAGTGAAGTGGGAGAAGTTGATAAAATGTGACAGGGACCATTGGGGCAGACTAGGTACAGCTTCTAAGACATCAGGAAGACTGGCTTTCCCCAAGGAAAGAGCACATGAATGTGCAGAGGAGTGGGGTCATCTGACATGTGTTTTACAAGCACACACTGGCTGGCTTCTCTTTTGAGCAGCATGCTCAGAGTCATGGCAGAAGAAATGCAATTATTTGGGAGGTGCCTGGCATGAATGCTGTAGGCATGGCACTGAGAAATGACCCGGTTCTGAAACATTGGATCTGATGTGGAAGGGAAAGAGGAGTTAAGACGAACTTCAAGGTCTTTGAACTAAACAAATGGAAGATATTAAGTAAAAATTAGCTACATAATACCAACCACACATTTTCCTTAGCATTTTCTTCCATATTGTCTACTTGGCTGGTGAGAACCCATTCTCTAGTTTATTCAGTAATAACAGAGATCATCAGATCAGTAGATTATTTTAATAGTCATTTTAATGACACTGGCAGTTAGATTTAAAAATTTCTCTAAATATATGAGAATGTATGGAATTATAGATACCCACTGCTAAATTTGCTGCTAAACTTTTTCTAACATTGAGGTTATATATCAAGCAGGGTTGAGGAGAAAGAAGAAAAATGTCTTCTTAGGCTTTGCTTTGAAATCTCCCATTAAAAGTAATTTCTCATTGCAAGAGGGGGACCAATCATGGGAATTGCTGGTTTCAGCTGCTACAGGGAACGATGTTTTCCTTCACTTGTTTCAAAACGGTCAAAGGACCGCAGGCGTGACCTGGCAGGACAGCCAATAAAATTAGGAGAAAAACTGCATGTACTCTAGATTCCACATCCCATTCTGCATTGTGCTGTTTCTGGCAAAAAAAAAAAAAAAGGCAAGACCAGTTTGTGTAGTTTCAATGGGTATAAATTTAGGGAAGAAAAAGTTTAGAATCTAGGAAAAATGAGATAATGTGGTTTGAATTGTTAGAAGCAAACTATTTTATTGTTTTACTGTAAGCATTGTTTTCTGATCCATGTGCTAGCAAACTGCATTGCAGTGGAGTGCTATAATAGTTTTATAAAAATAAAATTTTTCAAATAAATCTAGAATTGACAACAAGGTGGGGAATACTAGTGTGAGCACAGCAGGTTGACACCTTGCCAGCGACATTTTACTAAGTCATCACTGCTGATCAGGGCTGTTAGGTGGCTCATTAAAAAAATTTGAGCTTTTCAGGACTGCTATGCTCCTTTCACAAAGCGCTGATGACGCTCTGCTTTCTGGAAGTTCCTCAATAACTGCTTGAGCTTCCTTACTTTCTTAGTCCTGTCCCACATTGTCTACTCCAGATGAAGACTCTGTTCATTTCCTGTGTATTTGTAACTGTGCATGTGAGTGTGCATGTGTGTGCACATGTGTGTGTACATGTATGAGAGAAAAAGAGAAGAAACACAGTGAAAAAGAGAGAGAGTTTGTCATTCATTATACGTATATGTTACATGTGTGATCACCCATGCAATGTTTCTGTTTTAAAACTATTTTTTACTGGCTGAAAGTCTCTCCTTATTTTTGAAACAATAAGTGACTACCTTTTCCCTAATATTAGATTTTTTTCTGAATCTCACATGAGTAAAAATATTAATCTTATTTTCTCCACGGTCCAGACAAAGGAAACCTGAGGCTGTGATGATATAAGTGAGCAAGTGGATTCTCTGGGGGGTGTGATGGGGGTGCAGTTTGAACTGGAAAGGAGAATGAGAATCCTTTCTGAAATAACAAAAATGGCTCTACGTCTAGCTTGGGGTGGTGACCACGGTGGGTATATAAGATTATAAAATGAATTGGGCAGAACAGTTAATACTTGCACAATTTAATTTTGGTAAATTATACTCCTATCAAAAGAAATTTTAATTATTTTTTCTGTTTAGTCTTTTGCTTTATCAACTCCTGTCTATTTAGCTAACACAATCACTTATTCAGGCATCCCTGTTGTCTTAAACACAATTCTGATCTCTGCTTCTTCTAGACAGATAATTAATACATAGAAAATATAAAAATGGTAAGTTGAAAATTTAAAAATAACTTTCAGAGACCAAATGTCTGGAAGAAAAAGGTTATTTTAGCAGAATACATTTTATAATACCACACGAGTATCATTACATAAGGAAGAAAAAATCAGTAGAGGAAAAATCTTTTCATAACAATTGTATGGAAAGGTTTAAAGAATCATTTTGATATCTACAAAAAGCTAAATAAGCACAATCTTTAGATGTACCCAATTTCTTTGATTATGGAACAAAGAAGTTCTTGAAATGTTCCTTCTAAATCTGTATGTACCTATATGTATACCTGTATCTATATCTGTGTTTTTATTTATTTATGTAAATGTGAAGTTTTATAAATAAGAATGGATTCAGACTTTAGAAAAATTATTAGAAATTAAATGTCTAAGGTATAACATAGGAATGAGTGACTGAAATGAAGTGCAATTCAAGGTCATTAGAGAAGAGAAGTTCAAAGAACTGAGAAACTAGGTTAATAGAAATACCTCCTGAACAAATTTGGAAAAGATTTGGACAAGAGGATCCAAGTATCTTTGATAATAGGGGCTTCAGATTCTGAAGAAAAGGGCATACTTTGAATCTCACACCATTTAAAAATTTTCTGGATGAATAAATAGAAATTTTCATAGCTATGTGTCTCTGCTAGCAGCAGCTAACTTTGATGGGTCTCATTATAGTGAGTTAAGAACCAAAATCACTAAGAAGAAAATAATCAGGAGTTTGCAGAAGACTACAACATGGTGGGTAGTCAGTGTGAGGAAAGGGTGGTAGAGAAACAACAAAGATGAAAGGCCATAAGGAACAAGGGTAAAATCTATCATCAGTCTCAGTGACACAAGAGATGTACAAAACAAAACCTTCACTTGGAAGAGCTCTCATGTGGTATTATTGTCAGAAGGAAACCAGGTTGCACTTAAAACAAGATACTTTGAGAAATTTTCAGAAAAAAAATGTTGAAGAAACACATGCTTATGTTAATTACAACCTCTGATTGCTAAGGGACACGGTAGGATATCAGACATTTTAGAAGGGGTAGAATGAGATGAAGTAGGGTGGTACTAGATCTCTAGTGGGATGAGGGTCTCACTGAAGAAAATGGCTTGGGAATTAGGGCTTCTTGTGCTGTCATGATAAGATTTGTCACAGGAGATTGTGGGGGTGAGGCCTTGAGTTTGGAAAGTTTGATACTAAAATGTTCTGTTGGAGGATCAAGCTATCAAAAAGATCAAATTTTCAGATCAGACTAATATAAGTAAAAGATATTACCCAGTAACATGATTTGCTAATTAATTCAAGGATACACTGAATCAGCACACAAAAGTAAATCAAAAGAGAGCTTTGCAACATCGAGGACACCTCCCAAATCCTTCTCATAGTAGACTGACACTTTGACCCAGAGTAACAGATTTGATCTCTAATAAAGTATATGTGTTACCTTATAAAGCAAAGAGTGTTGGAGTTATAAGGCATATCTATTTTATACCTAGATGGCTATAAAACTAATGTAACATTTTTTTTTTATGAAACTATACCTCTAAATCTGTAAATTCTAGATTTGATTATAATAAATCCTAAACTGGGAACATCAACTAAAAGCATTCCATAGACAAGGACTCTCCTCTTTGCAAACACAAGCAGTCTATATAACAGGAGGTCCCATTACCATCACACGTAAAGGGTGATTGGGTCACCTGCCCCTTTCTTCTTCAAAGAGCTTATCTCCAGAAATGGGAAATATATTGATCATAAGCAACTGCCTTTCCACATGACAATTATTATTTTCTTGGCACTTTTTCATTTGAACTTTCAAACCTGGTTAGTATTTTCCACCTGAAGAGAAATCATGAATATCTGAGAATTTGTCTATTTAAATATAATTCTCAAGGGAGATCAATACAAGAACATCATATGGCAGCTTTTGATTTGGAAATACAATGAATATATCCTCTCTGCTTATGGTAGTAATAACAATTTTAATTGAAATCATTAGGGGAAATAAAACTAATTTCACATCTATTAAGAGCTCCATTTTAAGTTTTTGAGAGTTCATTTAAAATGGTTTTTAGAGAAATAAGCTTACAGACTTAAATGTTGTAGAAGTACCTACAAAATTTGGGAAAAAATGTAATGTATTTTACTGAATATATAGAATTAATGGAAGAAAGTTTGATCTACTAAACCAAGATAGATAATCTTATTAATATTTCACAAATATGTTAAATTTGGTTGAAATATTGGCAAGACATCTCAAATTTTGATCATTATTTTATATTATCGCTTAGTTTATGGTTATAGAGATGCTCACTTGCTTAATTCTCTTTTGTTGAATGTATGTGTACATGCATGTAGGTGTGCTAGATTAGAGCAAGTCCTATTTAAAGCTGTCTTTTTCTTATCAGCCATTTTATTACCATAAAAATAGCTCAATAACACAAATGTGGCCACTTACACATTACAATAAGATAAATACAAACTTTTAAATAGGCTTTTACCTAATAGCATAAAAAAACCACATCTTTACCCTTGGACATTAATTTCCTGTGCCTATCCACACATACCTATAAACAGCCACTCATCAATATAATCTCCTATAAATAATAAACTTTTAGATACATGTCCACCATTGTACTTTAAAAGTCACATTTTCTACTTTAAAATTTATTACATACAAAGAATATCCAGATAAAAGTGAGATATTAAGAAATGACATTAAAAGTGTAGATTACACTGGGGAACAATTTTTTTTTCATTTCCTGATGCATGAGGTTTTAGAACTTTTTAAAATTTATTTCTGCATCACTGATTCAAAATCTGAAATTGGTTTTTTGGTGCATGCTCTAGTTTTTATGCAATTTTAATTTCTTTTTGTTACAGTTAATGGAATGCATTGGTTTTTAAATTGGAGTTAAAGGACAACGACTCTTGGATTGAACATAACCACAAGGCAATTAATGTTTTACAAATATCACCTTTACATAACTGTAGTTGTTTTTAAATGTAAAATATTATTATCTGATAAAAACACCCTCTTATTTTGTTTTAAAATTGAATCATGGCTTCTTCAAGAAGGCATAAATATAAGAATAGTCCTGATACCTCCTGCTATATATGTGGCTGTTACACACTTCAACATCAAAGGCACAATATTTTATCATTTGTGACACATGCATATATTGCCTATTTTCAAGTTGCCCTTGGTGATCAAGAAAAGAATTGGGCTCCTCATATTGTGTGTCATAATTGTGAGGAAATGTTTCATGACTGGACAAAAGAAAAACACAAAGGAATGACTTTTGGTATTGCCATGGTTTGGCATGAACCTAAGGACCACAGCAGTGACTGTTATTTCTGTCTGATCCATATAAAGGGCATCGGCAAGGAAAAACAGCATATGATCACATATTCTAATGTTCCTTTAGCAATACGGCATATCCCACACTTTGAGACACTCCTGGTTCTAGTTTTCAATGACTTTATTTCTTCTAAGGATGAAGAAAGTGAACATGGTGATCAAGTGTATTTTGACAAGATGTATGAGGAAATGGTTGTAGTATCTGAAGGGTCTTCTTCTGATGCCAAGCAGTCATTAACCCCTCAGCAGTTTAGCCAACCTGAATTGAATGACTTAGTAAGAGATTTGGGCCTATCTAAGAAAGCAGTTGAGTTACTAGCCTCCAGGCTTCAAGAAAAGAATATACTTCACTGATCAGCTAAAGTATCCCATTTCAGGAAGTATGAACAAATTTTTGTGGACTTTATTTCTGAAGACAAACACTTTGTTTACTGTCATGATATCAGTAGTCTTCTCAGACAGCTAGGAGTTACCACTTACAGTCCAACAGAATGGCAGCTATTTCTTGACAGCTCTAAATGGAGTCTAAAATGTGTTCTACACAATGGTAATGTTTATGCAGTGGTTTCAATTGGTTCAACTCATCTGCGAGAAGATTAGAATGACATAAAAATTGTCCTCAACTTTCTGAAGTATGAGGAACATAACTAGATTATTTGTGTGGATCTTAAAATAGTAAGTTTCCTGCTAGGACAACATAGAGGTTTCACGAAGTATCCTTGCTTTCTGTGTTTATTGGACAGCCAAGCTCGGGAGAAACACTGGACACAGAGGAGTGGCAGAAACGTGAAGCTCTGGAAGTAGAAATGCAAAAGATTGTGAATGAATCTGTAGTTAATCAAGACAGGATCATTTTTCCCCCCACTTTACATCAAACTTGGCTTAATGAAGCAGTTTGTTCAGGCTTTTAATAGACAAAGTGAATGCTTTCAACATATTATTTCTGCTTTTCCTGGCTTGTCTTTCGAGAAGATAAAAGCAGGTGTATTCCATGGACTTCAAATTCGAACCCTCATACGTGATGAAGAATTTACCAGGAAGATAAATAAGGAGGAGAAAGCAGCATGGCAGTTTTTGTGGCCATTACAAAGAACTTTCTTGGCAACAAAAAAGCAGAAAATTATAAACTTCTGGTTCAAAGGATGCTGTTGGCTTTCCGTGACATTGGATGGAACATGAGCATTAAGATTCACTTCCTGAACAGTCACTTCGATAAGTTTCCCGAAAATCCTGGAGCTGTTAGTGATGAGCAGGGAGAATGCTTACATCAAGATCTGAAGATGATGGAAGAGCATTATCAGGGATGATGTGACAGAAATATGACAGCAAACTAATGCTGGAGTTTTATGATTAAAATAAGTGTTTTAATATGTTCTATTTCAAAATTGTAGACAAATTCTGATGCAGTCATATCTTTTAGTGTATTAGTGTATTTACTGCATTATGTAAATTATTATATTTTCAGAAATAAGATGCCCAAGAAGACATTTTACTTATGTTAAACTAAATGTTGGAAAATTTACAATATAATGAAAACATAAAATCTTGAATTGCAAAAAAACTATAGCTTACAGAGGAAAACTAATGTCAGATTTGAGATCAGCACACTTGAATTAAGTAAGAGCAAGTGTTTTTTGTGGATGCAACAATAATTTTGTTCCCCAGTGTTATTAAAGAATGAATGAAGAGGTAGGGAAACGTTCTCCAGAATAGGAGCAGGGAAGACTTGACTTTGTATTTCAGTTTCAACAATGGACAGTTGTAGTTTGTACCAGATGATTAGTTGTTCTATTTTGTCTTGTATTTAATCTATACTTTGAGAAACTTGAACAAGTTTGCTGTCATTCCCTCAAGGGCTAATATTCTGTCCTTTGATAACCTGGGAAACTCTGTAGCCAGCACAGGCACAGAGCAGGGATGACATTAGGGAGTCTTTAGGTGTGTAGCTATGTCCTGGAAGGCCAGAAAAGCACCTGAAATGCCTTGATAGGAGGACAAAGAGACCCTGGAGGTTTTGGACACAAGGATTATACAACAAAGAAGAAATGAGGAGATGAGTGCTGCTCAGAAAGGCAGGAAAAACATGTTCGTTTTGTTGGATATCTGCTAGGGTCTTCACGACATTTTTGGGGTACTGATCCTTGGACACACTCAGCCATTGTCTCTGGCTGTAGGGATGCTGTCGGTAAGGATGCTCACCTGCAATTCTAGCTGTGATATGCTCTGGTGAGGAAGCAAGTTCTCTGCTAGCGTCATCAGAGTGGGAGACACTAAGTTATTCAAGGAGAGTCTTGGGACTCACTGAGATTTACTAATCTCCACTAGGCTCTCCGTATATACCAACTTCATCTTTTAAAAAGATATGTCAGATCCCTTATTTTTAGAATATAAATGACCCTTTAGGTGATTGTGTAATTCCTTCTGTTTAAGCAAAATCCCTCCTGACCTGTGGTAGCTCAGTGAATAAAGCATTGACCTGGAATGCTGAGGTCACTGGTTCAAAAACCTGGGCTTGCCTGGTCAAGGCACATACAGAAATTGATGATTCCTGCTCCTCCCCACTTCTCTCTCTCTCTCTCTTTCTCTCTCTCTCTCTCTCTCTCACAAACACACACACACACTCTCTCTCTTCCTCCTCTCTCTCTAAAAATAAATCTAAAATATCTAAAAAAATATTTAAGCAAAATCTCATATATTATCTGCTCCAAACTGTTGACTCATTATTCTTTCAAATAGACTCACTCACACTGTGATACATTAGTGATATGATATTGTGTACCCTGAAGAACTTACGCAATGCAGAACATTTCTGCTATCTTATGCATAGCACATTGTCCCAGCAGATATTTAACTTGCTCAGCCTTACTAATAGTAGAATGATAATAGAAGGCAAATATTAAACTTCTTGTTCTCTTTGAATTCTGGCTAGAGAGCTGATGAACACTGCAGAGAGGTAATCAAGTGAAAATACAACAATAAAGGCAATGTAAATTTTGGAAATACCAGTATCCTAGTGAGTTTTTTATTTACTTAGAATTCATAAAAATGTAATTTATAAGAAGCAAACATATTATTAAAAATGCTTTTCTGAAAACTTTTAGGAACTCGTTTCCATGCAGCCGAACTGTTTGGACAATCTCTTTTGATAAGATAAGAAACCAGAGAGAGGCCAGAATGTTGCTAAAGTTGAAATTTTAGTTTAATGACGTTGCATAGAATGTTCAATATCAAAAGTATCTTTGATATCACCTTGTTTGATATCTCAGTTTTGGAATTTCCTTTATGATATTCTATTGAAATATCTCATGTGGCAAGAAACTCATTACCATGCAAGACAAACCATTATAATTTCAGACAGAATTTAGTTATTATAACTATTTAGAATCATCTTGTCTTATATCAAATTTAAGTTGCTGTCTAATAATTTTTGTTGTTCTTGGTCCCAGTCTTGTCTATTGTAATTTGACAAGGTAAGTCAGGACAAGATTCTACTGAATTCTTTTCTTCTTCTGAATAAATATCTCTATTTCTTTTACTGGTACCCAGTTCAAGAACCTCACATTTTCAACATAGATTTCTATGGACACACAAAATTGGCTAACAACCATGTAAAAATAAAGCCTCTAAAAAGTATTCCAAAGTGACCACTATTTTATAGAGTGTGTTGATTTTTTTCAAGCAAATTTATATTGAAAGAAATTTATTAAATAATTAAACATTTACCAGGCTTTTTCTTTAGTCCTCATTTCTAACTAAGTTTTTCCTTGATTTGCATTTCTACTGCTTCTTCATGGACCCCTATGGATGTAAGGCCTTTGGGATGGTCTGATTGATTTTTATGAGCACATGACACATCTACACAGTGTTGGTTACTATTACTTATCTGCATTTAGTGCTCCAGACCTTACTTGTCTGCAGGAGAGACAAAGTGCTGAACCCACAGACAACAAATCATATCTAAACTGGAGGTTGCCTTTCACCTCTTTGTTGAAACTGTGCCACTGGGCTCAAGATTGCCATCTGTCTAATTGCATGCGATAGTGAAAAGCTAACTAGTTTGGGAATCAAGAACCCAGAAATCTGGTTTGAGAATACTGTGCGGCCCTAGTCATGCTCCTCCAGCCCTTGCTCACTTTGGATAACACGGTTATCTTTCTCATTCTACTAGCCATCAAGCCTGGAGGTACAGTGGCTTTTCACTACTGCTAGTCTTGTACCTGATTGTTATCTTAATCTTTCCCACATCTCTGTAAATCATCACTTTGGCTAACCTTTATCCTTTCCCTTCCCTTTTTTTCCCTCCCTTCCCCTTCCCTTCCCCTCCCTTCCTTTCCCTCCCCTCCCCTTCTATTCCCTTCCCTTCCCCCCTTCCTTCCTTCCTTCCTTCCTTCCTTCCTTCCTTCCTTCCTTCCTTCCTTCCTTCCTTCCTTCTCTTCCTTCCTTCTCTCTCTCTCTCTCTTTCATCATCATTCATTCATTCTTTTTAACTTTCATTTATTGATTTTAGCCAGAGATGAAGGGGGGGGGAGAGAGAGAGACAGGAAGTTCAATCAATTCTTGTATGTGTCCTGACCCAGGATGGAAACCAGCAATCTCTGTGCTTTGAGTCGATGCCCTAACAAATGGAGCTATCCATCCAGGGCCAGCTACGCTTTTCAATATTATTTGTTTTCTGATAGGGTCCTGATAACCTCTCAAAACCACAGTTTTCTCATCTGTGAAATGGGAATAACAATAATACTTACTATATAGCATTGTCCTGAGGGTTGGTGAAATAATGCCAGCATTTAGCATAGTCTGGAAATTGTGTAATAGATGTGAGAAATTTCTATTGTTGTTATTATTGAGAATATTTTACAGAGAACATAGTGTAATAATTTAGTTTTGAGAATTTTTTTTTATAATCAGCATAGTTCTTTCTGCACAATTATTGACAGTTCACTTGAGATCTTTCCCCAACAAATAAACTCAGTTCTCATTATCAAAGTTAAATATAGTTCTTGCAATAATGCTAGAAGAAATTTAAGAATTTTTTCAGAAATAGCAATTTTTGTTTCTTTAAAAAAATCAGTGTGACTATTAAGCCAGCTTCATAGTCATGTTGCATGGAAAGGTGGATGTGTGCTGTTGGTTATAGTAATGATCCTACTAAGTGGCCTATGCATTTACAATCTTTTCAAAATTCCCATTAATGCTTGATCCATGTTTCTGAATGGATCACATAGACTCCTGTTGTTATCAGAGATCTGATGCTGTTCTCCTGTGTGTCCCAGGTAGTGTTACTGATCTACAAAATGATTGAGATCAGTCTTTTTAGTAGTTTTTGTCCTTGTGGTTTTTCATTAATCTATATAAAAGTGTGTTCCCTCCCTCATATTTCTGCAAAATATTTATAATATTCTGTTTTTGTTAACCTGGAATTGCTCTCCTCTGCTTTATCCTTTGCATCTGTAGTCTGCAGCTCTCAGCTATGTCACTGTGGGCTGCTATGTCGTTGGGGCAATGTATTCTGCTCTCTTTGGCAGGAAGAGACATTTGGGATCAGTAACCTGACTGGATGCAGATGGTCCACTGCCCAGCACTAAACACTTCTGATGTAGCATCACTAAATATTCCCTAAGCAAGAATAGTTTAGGGACAAATCTACTTGGCCATCTTGCCAACTATTGTGTGCTATAATGCACACTGAGAGCACATTCAATATGTAGCCACATGTATGTGTGGTTATTATGATCTGAAGAAAATACAGGTATCAGTTACACAGAAGACCTAAGGAAAGTAAAATCTTTATTGATTTTTAAAATCCATTTGCTGCATTTTCTCCCAATACTCACAGTGGCATAAAAGTCTTGTACTATCATAGTTTCCTAAATTATATTTCATTTGACCTTCTGGGTATAAAATGGCTGGCCAGTTCAATCCAGGTTATTCCTCAGGTTAACTGATACAAATTTATATTAAATAGTAGAAGAATTGCTAGATTTCATTCTCTTAATTTCCATTCTAGTGTTTTTTGAAGTAGTATGATTTAAGGAGGAATTCTTAATAAGCAGATAGAAAAGGACTAAGTGATTTAGTTCTAAGCTTTATATTCTGTTTTATTATGTGATGATATAATCTTGAGAATATATTTACTTAAAAAAAAAAAAAGCAGATGGCAGGATGGCAAGATGGCAATGGAGTAGGCGGACATACCAACTTCCAACTCCCAGAAACAAAGTGGATTATAACTTGATTTTAAGAACCATCATCTCGATAAACCAACTTTGAACTAAGCTAAGAGGACTCTTCAACCAAGAAACACTGAAGAAGCCACATTGAGACTGGTAGGAAAAGCAAAAATGCAAAGAGGGCTGCCCAGCTCCCCGGAGCGAACGGCAGCCCGGAGAGACCCACGTGGTGGGAGGAGAGTTTGGTGGAGAGGGAAGGACCTGGGTCCCAGGAACAAAGCCCCAGCCTGCACCCCCAGAACCTAGAAGAGGCATATGGACAGTATTTAGCTGTGAAACAAGTTAGGATACTGTTAGTGAGAAAGAGACAGTTGTCTCAGACCCAGGATTCTTCTTAAAGGAATGGTGTAAAAAACCTCTCTCACAACCACTCACCCAGGGCTCTGGGGACAGGGAGAGAGAAGAGGACAGGAGCAATGGAAAGAGAGTGCGGTCTGGAAGGCACAGGGAGAAACACTTTGAGGGACAGCCACCCTAAACCCTGGGCTGAATCAATCCACAAATCTGAAATAATATATCCCCTGGAACCAGCAAGGGGAAGCAGGACACTACCCAAACAAGCTCACCCGTGGCACTCAGAGCACAGCCGCTATAAGGAGGGTGCTTCCAGGACTAGATTATGGAGTGTTAGGGTCTGAGCTGCAGCTCCCCCACCCGCACTGCTTAGGGCTTGCTGGAGGGTCAGGGTGGCAGGAAGTGGAAACGCGGTTCTGTCGGCGGTGGCAGAGTGGGGGCAAAAGGAACGCATGAAAGTGGTCCAGCAGCTGTGGGCCCGCCTTCAGCCCCACCTGTGGGGGAAAAGTGGGAGCCTGGGAACAGGTGGAGTTTTGCTGCTGAGCAGGGGCACGCGGGCACGCAGCCTCACCTGGGCTCCGAGGCTTTTGGCCCTGCATGAACTGACTTTAACCACAGGGGCAGGGCAAAATCCCAAGAAATGGTGGAGGTCCCACCTGAGGGCGAGCCAGCAGCCCCGCATGGCCCAAGGAGCTGAGGCTTAAGGCCCTGCGTAAGCCGGCTCTTACCACAGGGGCAGGGCGGAAGTCCTGAATAGCTGGAGGTTTGCAGATGAGTGCAAGCCCACAGCCCCACCAAGACGGAGGAGTCCAAACTTGTGGCCTGACACATGAGCCTGCTATGCCTTTGGGGCATGGCGAAAGCCTGGGAAAAGAAAGAGGTCCTCAACTGAGCACAGGCCCGCAGCCCCGTCAGGCCAAGGAGGGAAAACTTGCTGCCTGATATGCCAGCAAGCTCTGACCGTAACAGCCCAAGTGTCCGTCAGAGGACGAGTGGATTAAAAAGCTTTGGTACATATATACTATAGAATACTACTCAGCCATAAGAAATAATGTAATTGGATCATTTAGAACAACATGGATGAACCTTGATAACATTATACTAAGAGAAATAAGTAAATCAGAAAAAACTAAGAACTATATGATTTCATACATAGATGAGACATAAAAATGAGACTCAGAGACACAGACAAGAATGTGCTGGCTTTCTGGTGGCGGGGGAAGGGGGATAAGAGAAGGAGAGGATAGGGTGAGGGACAGGGCACTAATAAAACCAGATAGAAGATGACAGAAGACAATTAATTGACTTTGAGTGATGGGTATGCAATATAATCAAATGTCAAAATAACCTGGAGATAAATTGAAGGCTAACTACGCAGCAATGTAACTGAACAAGTTAGCGTGGTTTAACGTGCATGCATACAGTGTCAAAAGTTCAGACGTCAGATTCGCTATTCTGTATGCCAATCAAAAGACAAATGTCTTTTTAATGTCATGCGATCTACCCACACTTCCTTTTTGATTGACCAGTAGATCTCAATCGATGTATTGAGCACCCCTACTTTATAGGATCTTGCTTTAAATCCATTCAGAGATTACTATCTTAATTTGTTTGATTCCAAAGTCCTTTGCTTCCTCCAGCACTTTGCAAAATGTCTGTCACTGATTATTCATAGGAAAGATTAATAGAGGTGATATACACAGAGACAAACCTCAATCTATATAAAGTACATACTGTAAAGATTACTTCCTTTCCACTCCATCCTATCATCACCCTCACGCCTTCTTCCAGAGGCAAGCACTGTTCTCAGACACTTATCTATCCAAAAATCACAATATTTTTGTCTTTTTCTTCCTTCTTTGTTCCAAGTGAGAGTAGGGGAGACAAGAGAGACAGACTCCTGCATGCACTCCAAATGGGGCCAGTGCTCTACCCATCTGGGGCCATGCTTACAACCAAGCTATTTTTAGTGCCTTAGATGGAGGCTCCATAGAACCATCATCAGTGCCCATGTGATGTGCTCAAATGAACTGAGCCATGACTGTGAAAGGAGAAGAGGGGGGAGAAGAGAGAGAGAGAAGGGGAGGAGTAGGGGTGGAGAAGCAGATGGTCACGTCTCCTGTGTGCCATGTCTCAAACCCAGCAATCAAACCTGGGACATCCACACACTGGGCTGGCATTCTACCTCTGATGCAACTGGCCAGGGCCATTTTTAGTTTGTATAGTTTTTCATTTTAATATTTTGAGTATATATTGCTCTCATATGATTCAAAGCTGTTTGCTTATAGAAAACATACAAAATTATTTTTGTCGCCACCCTTGCCCTCAGTAACAATAAGTTCCTTTCCCTAGGGGAAATTAATAATTTTGTGCACCCTTGTGAAAATATTTTATGCATGCACAGGCAAACAGTCTTTTAGCTCACTCCACAGTTAACACGAAGCATGACTATTATGTACCTTGTTCTGTATTTTGCTTTTCCTACTTAATCTATTTTAGAATGTTAATTCCATGATGGTACATTGTGGTTCATGATGCTGTACATATTACTTAGACAAACTACTGATTAATATTAGATTTTTTTCATCCCTTGGAAATTATTATGAGTGGTTTATATATTCAGTTTACTTTTATGCTATTTATAATACTGATTGATATAATACTAAATTAGAGTCTACAGAAAATATACCAATTTACTGTCCAACCATGAATGTATGAATCTCCATTTCCTCATGCTTCCTAATATAATACACATTATCTATGTGTCTACCAATCAGTCATATTATATACATAACTAGATATATTATCATTAGGTTATATCATTGTTAGACATATGCTTCAATATTATATTGTTTTATCTTTGCTAATCTAAAAGGTAAAATATTATACCTCATGGCAACTTTTGCTTTTATTGAGATTTATTTTATATATAATAAAAGTGTTTATCTCCATGAATTTTTATATATGCATACACCTGTGTAACCTCTACCCAAATCAAGGCATAAAACATAACCAGTACCCTAGAATCTCTCTTTCACACATCCCCAAAGATAAAACATCATTATGATTTTATATCAATAGAGTAGTTTTGCTTATTTTTTAATATAAATTACAGAATATAAGTAAAATCACATGATAATATTTTTGTTTATGACTTATGCAACACAATGTTCCTGCCAGTGTTGGTAATTTATTCTTTTATGATGTGTGTGGGATTCAGTTGGTTGAGTATATCACACCTGCATTTTAATTTTGTTTTTAAAGATGCAGAATTAATTTCTATTTAAGGAGGGTTTAATTCTTGTTCATATTTTAATAAGATCATTTGCATTTAAAAAATCCTTTTTCTTGAGTAGTCTTTGCTCCTTTTTCTATTACAAGTCACTTTATACATATTAAAATTTCACACACACACACATGCACAGACACACATGCACGAATGATTTGACATTTTTTTCCTGTTTGCCTTTTATTTTTCCATGTGGTATCCAAATATATTACCTTTATTATATGACTTCCATCAAATTTTAACATGCTTAGGGTGACCTTTCATATACCAATATTATAAAATAATCAATGCTCTTTTCACTAATTTTATGGTTTAACTTTCTAGTTATAAATATCTAATCAACAAAGACTGTATCTAGTGACAAGTATAAAGTATAAATTCAACTCTACCCCCTCTGCAATTCTTTCCTTTAAGACCCTGCCTTTCCTGTCCTTCCACTGAATAAAGTCACGTGGCTGGTTTTCTCCATGTTGGCTACTCACCTCTTGAAGGCAAAATTGAGCCTGAACATGAGATTCAAGCAGGAAAAAAGGTGCCTGTTTTCCTCAAATGGATTTCAAACTGTAACGCTATGTAATTAGACCACAAATGAGTACAACATAATTTATTCTAAATATTTGTTCACAAACCTGACCAAAACTTCACTAGAAATAAAAAAGATTTCAGTAGCATATCTTTATTCCTGCAAAACATTCTCTCTTAACTCCCAAATCACCTCATTTACAGACAGTGGAGATTTAATACAGGTGTCCGTAAAGTCATAGTGCACTTTTGACTGGTCAAAAGTCAAAAGTGCACCATGACTTTTCAGACACACTGTATACTGCTTACACAAAACAGGGGATATTTCAAAGTGAATATGAAGCAATAAAAAAAGAAGCATTTGGGTTTTTTTATTAACCAAGAATATCAGAAAAGCAAACAAGTCTAAGTTGTTTAGATATGCAAACCCAACTATAATTTCATTGGTGAAAAGGCCGAAAGTATTGGAATATCAGCACATTCCCTGATCCCCTAATTTTTGTGAGCAGTGTAGGAATAAAGAACACCTGGGAATAAACAGTGGTGCCATCATCAGGTATTCCAGCACTTTTCATACCAACAAACATGTTCTCAGTTATTGCGAAATAAAACCAACCAAATAAATAAATAGAAACTTCTTAGTGGTAGTGAAAAAGTCTTGTGTACTCTACAGTAAATTCCACACAGAAACCATGAAAGTAAAGGAGAAGAGATGTAAATCTAAAATTGCAGCAGTAAAATGCTGATGTGCTTTATCTGGCATAAAATGGAATAAAGATGACACATTTTAACAGTTATCTGCAAGAGTACTCAACTCTCCAAAATGCTCTATGTCAGATTTAACTAAGACATACTTTTATAAAGATATATTATCTAAAATCATTCCATAGGCCTATTTACTATTGGCCTGCTGCCTGTATTTTAAAGAATGCACAGTATTTAGAGAAAGAAGAAGCTCTAAAGCTTAAAGAACTCAACTAGTTTGAGCGCTAGAAGAAATGTTTGACCAGGTCTGTAAAATATTATTTCAAGATTCTTAAACTAGGTTAACATTTTCTCACCATATGAATTCTCTGTGGTTCAAAATAGAGGCAAGCTTTTCTACACATGAGAGGTATTCCTGCCTTTGATCTAGTAAATATAAAATTGCTTAGCTACATTAAGAAATAATTACTTTTAAATTAGGCTAACGTCAGAGTTCATTTCAAAAGCTAAATTCTTTCATTTATAGCTTCAGGTCAAATTGTCTCTCTTCTGAACAAAGTCTATTATAGATAGAACTTATGAAGCAAGAGGCAAATCAAGTGCTTCAGAAAAGAATTCATTGTCAAGTTAAAGTATGTTCCTGAGTGTGAGCATCTATAAAATTTCAGGTTATACCATAAACAGTATTATAAGAAATAAAGTCCTCCCCTTTATATAAATTAATTTACAATACCTAATTATGATTTGTGAGGAAATCAATGAAAACAGAAAATAAAACGTTATACATTTTTCAGTGTAAAGGACTGATAACTTATGAAAGCAATAATGAATGAACATTAATTAGAATTTCAATGCAAGTGGAAGGTTGCATTAGGGCATGTTCTGACTCAGTCAAGTATAAATGGATCTGTTATATTATAAGAGTGTGTACGCTTTGGGAATGAATAGTAATAAGGGATCGTTTGATTTGGAAAATGATGAATTTGATTAACTGTCAAGAATTGTGCTTATTAAATTTAATTGTCTGAAACTATAAAATTCAATTTAGTTCAACAGACATTTAGAAAGAGATTAACATATTTCAGGGACTGTATAGATACTTTAAACATTAAAAGCTTTTCATTATAAAAGTAATGTAGTAATTTTGTATTTCCAGATAGTCAACTCATGCTTGAATCTCCCTCAACTATCTGTAACCTGAAAAATAACAGAAAATATGTGCAAACTCCTGAAGTAAAGGAATAGGGATTCACAGCAGACTGAAGCTACAGCGCATGCCTGACTAGTGATACTGCAGGGGTCAGTCCAGCATTAACAGGTGCAAAGCCATCCCGACACGTGGCACAGTCCACATGGGAACACTGACAAGTCAACCATTCCAGGTGGTCACCCACTGTAGTCACAGAGCAAACAGCTGTAGCTGCCAAAATACAGACTGGTAAGGTTTCACAGAAATCTGAGGAAAGCCAGATTTTTATGATGGAGAGCACCAATAAAGAGATTTTATGTTGAAAGAAATTATTAGTTAATAGAAAAAATCAAAAAAGAATTTTGAAATGAGTATACAAGATAGTGAAAAAAACTTATCATTCAACTTAACCCTTTGAGCAGGGTGAACGTTCATGTGCCTTCTGACCATCCAGAGTGCAATCATACAAAATATTTATTTTATTTTATTTTATTTTTTTATTTTATTCATTTTAGAGAGGAGACACAGAGGGGGGAGAGAGAGAGAGAGAGAGAGAGAGAGAGAGAGAGAGAGAGAGAAAGGGGGGAGGAGCTGGAAGCATCAACTCCCATATGTGCCTTGACCAGACCAGTGCAGGGTTTTGAACTGTCGACCTCAGTGTTCCCAGGTCGACGCTTTATCCACTGCGCCACCACAGGTCAGGATCCAAAATATTTTATTTTAAAAATGTGTAAGGCAACATTTAAAAAGGAAAATGTATGTTATTCTTGTTTCCATAAATTGGTTATCAAACAAACATGAATTTAAGTTAATAAAACTGTATCTGAAACTATTTAATCTTTTGAAAAAAAACTTACTCCCAGGGGTCAGTGAGCTTGAAAAGAACTCACTACTCAAATGGTTAAAACAGGATGCTTTTTTAACCCAGATGACAGTAGAAAAAAACAATTAGAAACCTTATAAATGAATATTTAATTATTGATATGAAAACACAATAATGATGAAAAGAGCAGATTATACACAGTTAAAATATAAATGAGTGAATAAAGAGGTCAAAAATAAAAATTTGTTCAGAACCAAGCAAAAAATACCAAAAACCAAACAAACAAATGAACAAGAGAGACATGATAAAATAAAAAAATAGCAGAAAATTAAAGGTTGTTTGACAAGAACAACAATAACTTAGAAATTTTGAATTTTAATCAATTAGGGAAAGAAAAGACACCATGAGTTACAAAGAAGAAAACAACAGTAATTAAACGCCAGTAGGAAAAAAACCTAAAAATGATGACAGTAATGTTTGCAAATTAAACAACTAAATTTGAAAACCTACATAAAATGACTTAAAAAATTTCTAGAAAATACAAAAATTATTAAAAGCAAATTTAAAATATCATTAAAATTTACACATACATAAAATTACCAAAAGTTTAAATAATTTTACAAAATTTTCAAGGAAAAGATAATTATTATCTTATGCAAAGAGTTTTAGAGAAAAAAATTAAAGGTGACTAACCAGTTGATTTCACAATTATTTAAGACATAGTACTGATACCTAAAATAGACAAAGACCATAAAATAAATTTTTTCTATAAACATTAGCAAAGTGAATCAACAAATTTAAAATGCATAGAAGAAATAAAATTCAACAAGATTGCTGTATACATGAGCAATATAAAAATTCAATAATTTCTATACAGCCTATTAAAACTTAGAAAAATGATGCATGTCATCATAGCAAAAAACTAATTAAAGCATTTTACATTTACACAATGTAAGCTAAAAAATTTATTTAAAAGTGATGCAGCCTGATCTGTGGTGGCACAATGGATAAAGCATCGACCTGGAACACTGAGGTTGCCGGTTCAAAATCTTGTACTTGTCTGGTCAAGGCACATATGGGAGTTGATGCTTTTTGCTCCACCCCCTTCTCTCTCTTTCTCTCTCTCCAATACAACTGTTTATAGAAAGACAAAAGGAGTCTTAAAGTCTAGAGTTATGCTACTGCGGGGATAAGTGTCAGATCTGTGTAGATATCAATTCCTTTTACATCACTTTATAAATCCAAATTAATACATCTCAAAACTATTTCTCTTCAGAAAATGAGCTAGTTGTGCACATATTCTGCTTTACTCTTGTATCAATATTTCTTACAAGATACTTTCTCTGTGTCCTCTAGAATTAAGAGCTTCCAAAGCTGGTTTACTGGTCACAAGAACTGTAAAAGCATCACCCATTTGGCTTATGCACTGGTTTTGGCAGCTGCACACAATCTTCACATGGACCTTGGTTACTGTTGGAGGGAGATTCAGACATCAAAGAATACCCCATTTTAGTGAATACCTCAATATTTTGAGACTGTACATTTTTCTGAATGATGAAAATCTAGGCTAAGCATGTCTTTAGTGAGACAATAAGCAATCAGGAACAGAGGAAAAATCCAGTATCACCTCAACATGTGGTCATGGCTCAAGAGAAAGATTTTGGTGCATGCAATGGCACTTTGGATTTTTTTTCTTAAGAGCTCTTTCTCTATTCGTTGGTGTTTCTGTTTTAACTTATTATGGCCCCAGCTGGTTGGCTCAATGGTAGACCATTGGCCCGACATATGGATGAACCAGTTTAATTTCCAGTTGGGGCACACAATAGAGGTGCCTATCTGCTTCTCCATTCACTTCCCCTCTTGCTTCTCTGTCGCCCCCACCACCACCACCACCACCACCATCTTGCAGCCATGACTTGATTGGAGCGAGTTGGCCCCAGGCGCTGAGGATGACTCCATGGCTTCAGCCTCAAGTGCTAAGAAGAGCTCAGTTGCTGAGCAACAGAGCAATGCCACAGATGGGCAGAGCTTCACCCCATAGTGGGCTTGCCAGGAGGATCCTGGTCAGGGCCCATGCAGGATTCTGTTTCTGCCGCCCATTCCCTCACTGAATTAAAAATAAATAATGCTTCCTCCTCATCAGCAATAAGAAGCTCTCAAACAGTTGATCTCTTCTTGCCTTGTAAATTCTTTAAATCTATTTTGTCCACCTTTCCCCCTTCTGCCTTTTATGTGGTCCTGAGTCATCTTATCAGTCATCTTATATTAATCTAGTTCCTTTTGCTTTATTTCTTTGCTCTGAATACTAGTATCAAAATCTTCCCTTTCCTCCTCCCCAAGAGATAAATCTGTAGCTGAATTTCTTTGCTCACATTCCTTCAGTTCTTTTGTTTGCTTTGTTTCTCTTTCATTTTTTGCTCTTGTTTCTTAAGTTTTTCTGTTTTTGTTTTACAAATTCTAGCAGTTGCTGCTTCCTTCTTTTCAATATTGTTCTGCTTTCAACTTCTGGAACACCTGCTTTGCCTGTCATAATATTTCAACATAATCATCAATAAAATCTCAAGTAGAAACTAGGGTTAGTAGTTTCCCATGGAGTGCGTTAAGAATCTTCATTTTCTTTTCTCAGTGTCAATCATACACCGAAGTGCTTGACAGTTTCTTCACTAGACTGGGAGTGCTTAAACAAAGCTTCATATAGGCATCTGCTGTAGCATCTAATCCTCCTTGTTTTTTCATCTGTCCTTTGCATTTGCTGATGTATCAGCACCTGAAGCTAAGATGCATAGTCAGAGGATGTCAGAATGAATGCAGCTATCAAGATCCAAGCCTTTCAAACAGTAGCCCCAGTGCAATTGCAGCCATGCAGCTGTCAAAGACACAGCTGCAGACAGTGCAGGTTTTGTGAGGTCTGTGTCTTTATCCAGGGACTTTGCTAAACCTTTGGTGTCAGCATCAGTTATTTGCTTGACTACTTTCTCTTCTCAGATGTCACCTAGATGTCATTCAGGAATTAAAAAGGCAATTCACTTAGTGGGCCTTCACTGACCTTCCCTACCAATACTTAATCTAACACTTCTGGGTTCCCACCTCAGGAAATTCATCTTGAAGATCGAAACCATCAGAGCATGACCAAAGATTTCGGTAGTCTGGTTTTCCCTAGTGTTGGTGCCGGAAGTCCCTTCAGCTCATCACATTCCATGTCGAGTGTTCCCTGTATTTTTTATTTTTTTCACCTAATTTCTCTTGCCTTTTCTCTTTCTATTTTAAGCCTTTAGTTTTCTTTTCTCTTCTTCAGTCTTTTGTCTTTAACATGGCTCTTTGATTCTTTCTTCCTTTTCTCTTGATCTTTCCTTTATTTTTTATTTTTAGGGTATCTGCTTTTTCTTTCTTTAATTTAGCATTTTTCCAAAGCTAGTGACTTTAATTCTTCTTGTTTCTAAGGTTCATCTCTTTCTTAAGTAGCTTTATTCCTTTAACTTGCAATAGTCTTTTATTAGCGATGCCATCTTCCTAATAGATACTTGTTGGAAGGCTTCCTTCTCCTGTTAGCAGGACTAAAGATAAAGGTGGGTGGATCATTATGGCGAAAAATAAAAATCTTGGCCTGCTGTTTTATTTGTTAAAAGAGATGATGCCTTAATCTTAATGACTCTATCTTACAGTTCACAGTGTTGCTTTAGAACAAGCTTTAGTTTATCACAAGAAAATAGGTGTTTTCTCTAGCTGACTTGTATGGCTTTAACAATAGCATACACACACAATTCTTTTTTAGTGGTTTGCATGTGTACTTGAACAATAAGGGAGCAATTACATCCTTTATCTTCCCCTTTCAAAAAGGACTGTTTTGTGTTTCTGAATCATCAATATCATGGTTAATAGTAAGTTTTTCCAGCTACACTGTTGACATGTCCATTAGCAAAACCATTTTGTTGTGATGGAGAGAGGATTTCCAAAATCCTACACTGTAACCTAACACTTGTTCCTAATGACTTCCACAGTTTCTTCAACAAAACATCGATCCTTGATATATGCAACAATATTATTATAAATTTTATGTAAGCAAGTATAAAACTGGAAGAATTGGTGGTTCTGAAAAACTAGTATAAAGGTTCTGCCTTGCTTTATTTTTTCTGACTCTAGTCCTTCCTGATAGGTCAGTCCAGATCTAACTGTAACAGCACAACTACATACAAGACTGTTGCACAAATGCAATCAGTCTGTCTGTCTTTGGTCATAAGATTGGAAGTAAGACCTAAGACAGAGATGAAAGATAGACAGATAGATAAATAATAGATGACATTAATTTTTTGCCAAAATAGTAACTCTTTTTAAGTGAAAACATTGCAATAAAATGCACATTATATATTTGCTAACAAGTAATACTGTTGCACAGAATGGTTGGTTCAAAAAAAACTCTTTATAGTGGCGGAAAATCTTGTGAATGACTTTATAATAGAATTTTCTCACATCCAGCCGCAGGACCACCTGTGGCTTCATCTCAGAAGGCTTTGGGTGTAGCAACAGTATCACCCTAAGGCTTGGCAGCCCGCCCATGGGTGCTGCTTGACCGTGGGTGTCAGCCACTTCCCTGGGAGCACGCAGCCCACTGCCACTTCCCACTTTCTCAATGACAAAGGCAGCAGGGAGGGAAGGCCCGGTCCTACAGAAGGTGGTCACCTCTCACCTGCTGCTGCTTCCACAGCTGCCATGGCCTGGCTCTGCAAAGGGGGTTGCATCCCGCTGCCTTTTCCCCACCTCTGCCAGCTCCTGGGAAGTTTCTGATCTACTGTCTGCTGAGAAGTCCATTGAAATCTTATGAAACCACACATCTATATACAGTGTGTCCGTAAAGTCATGGTGCACTTTTGACCGGTCAAAAGTCAAAAGTGCACCATGACTTTATGGACATACTGTATAGTCCATTGACTTAAATGTGATGTAGCACATGACTATAGTGACTCTGTAAAATTCATTATTTTTCTTGTTTCCTCTTAGGTAGGATTCATAAAAAGTTGATAATTTCAAGATGTTGAAATATTCAACCAGGAAACAGAAATCTGGTATTCAATGGCATGCATGAAATCACTAGGTAAAAATATGATTTAAATACTATAAAATGATCTGGTCAGAAAGATGTTAACCCAAGAGATATCAAAAGCAACAGAATCTTATATAATCAAGTAACATAATGCATGACAAGCTATTAATAAACATTAACCTTTCAGCTCTGTACTACCCTTACTACCCTAAGAGATCAACCTCAGCTAGCCACTGCTTCTCCTAAACTAATTTTCCAAATTATAGGTAAACCAATAATTTGTGCTGGAAAACCTCTTTGTTACTACTACCCACTGTGTCATCAGTTAGAGTAGTTGCTATTTCATGCAAAAAAGTCCTTGCAACTAATCCATCCCTTGCTCAGCTGTGCCTGAAGAGGATGATGAATGTCACAGACTTCAAAAACCTTCAAGAATTGGGAACCTCTTAAGAAGTACTAGTATATAGTCTCATTTGGAATAAAAAAACTCAATCCACGCAAACAAAAGTTTCTCAGACATGTGACCTTTGTGTTGGCAGGAAGAAAAAAATTTAACCTGCATTTGTACCCTGTAATTGACCTAACCTTATTTATTGCAGCAGGCACTAAAATTGGATTTCAGTAAATGGCAAGTTATTTCATAAAGAGCTCTGCTCAAGGTAATTTACAAGAAAGAGGAAGGCTTACTTAAAGCAAACGACTACTTAAGATTATAAAAATCAAATCAACTTTATAGTTTCTTTAAATTTTATTGATGTTCCTTTAACTTTTGTATGCAATAGAATTGAAATAACAAAAACCATCTCTGAGATACATCAATTTTACTCCACTTTAAATTCATATTTTATTTTAATTTCTTTCTTAAAAGGAAAAGTTTATTTCCATTTCAGGCTCTCTGAAGACAGCAGTAGAAACCACTGTACTAAAAAAGAGTATCTCATAACTTTTGGTATTTAACTTGAGTGTGGGCAGAAAGCCAAAGAACTTGTTCTTCCTGTGTGAAGGTGAAGATGATTTTAATATTTGGCACTTTTGGTTAGGATGGGAGTGAAGAGAAATGTGCTTAGTGCACACTGTCTGTGGACTAAGCTATCCTCAGGAAAGTTGCAGTAAATTGTATGGTGCCATCTGTCACCTGACCCAGCTCTGCTCTAGGCCTTGGGACCAAGGTCAGCTTTGTAACTCAAACACTTTTTCTGTTCCATATGTCAACACTAGACAACCATTGCCCTGCAATTGATATTCTACTCATTCTTTTATGTGTAGTTTCAGGGTATTTCTGGGTAATAATTACATTTCTTATTGCCATTAAATTAGAACAATAGTAATTGATGAGAGTTTTAACTGCCTTATTCTTCCTGGTGGAATCAAAACTCAGAGAAGCACCCCATCACGGTCTGCCAAATTTTGATTGTTGGTGCTAAGAGAAGTCTTCTCAATAAACAGAATTAGATATTCACTCGCAAAAGAATAAAATTGGATCCTTATCTTATAACATTCACAAAAATTCTCTTGAAATAAATTAAAAACATAAACATCAGACCTGAAACAATAAAACTTCTAGAAGAAAAGACAGGAAAAAAGCTTTTGGCATTGGTCTTGGCAATGAATTTTTTATTATGATAGCCAAACACTAATAAGAAAAGCAAACAAACAATTGGGACTTCAGCAATCTAAAAATCTTTTGCACAGCAAAAGAAACAATCAACAGAATGAAAGGGACCCTACAGGTGGGAGAAAGTATTAGCAAACCACGTATCAGATATGAAGTTAATATTCAAAATGTGAACAGAAACCTGACTTGGGACAGTGAACACACAATACAGTAGATAGATCATGTTGTAAAATTTGCACTTGAAACCTATATAATTTTGTTAAACAATGTCACCCAATACATTCAATATAAAGGAAAAAATAATAAAAATGATAAGATTATACTTTAAAAACCAAAATATATAAAGAACTCACAACTCAATATATGAGGTCTGCAGATTAGGACACAGATCTGTTTTTACAACAGTGTCATAACCCGAGCTTTGGTGTAAGTTGAAACACACCCTAGCCTAAGTCACTTACATATCCTAATAGTTATAAATTATTCTCTACAATATAGAAATACAACTAAGTCACAGAAGAAGAAAAAGGACATAAATACTGTATAGGAGACATGATAAGAGCCAAAAAGTCTCCAATGTAACACAAGTGGAACACTTACACTTTCAAAAGTCTGAAATGGAATAGGTGAGCATCCTGGGAGATGCCAACTCCCTCACTCACATACCACATTGCTGTATATTTCTCTTCCTGGCGAATTACTGTGTATTCCTCTTCCTGGCGCAACCAAACTAGTTCATACATGTAGTCCGTAAGTACGATACTAATGTCATAAGGAAAAAAACTCATGTCACAATTTTTTAAAGTTTTTATGGGAGTGAGTATAATAAACTTGAAATGTTGTATGTTGAGACTGTCATAACCCGAGGACCCCCATAACAAAAAATTTCAAATTATCTGATTAACTGTGGATAAAAGGGAACCCTCTGCACTGTTGGTGGGAATGTAGACCGACACAGCCACTATGGAAAATAGTATGATGGCTCCTCAAACTATTAAAAATAGAACTACTATATGATCCAGCAACCTCATATTTGGATATAAACCTAAAGAAGATTAATCACTATCTTGGAGAGATATCTACAGCCCCATGTTTATTACAGCATTATTCACAATAACCAAGAGATGGAAACAACCTCATATTCAATACACACACACACACACACACACACACACACACACACACATATATTGAATATTATTCAGACATTAAAAAAGAAGAAAGTCATGCCTGACCTGTCACGGTGCAATGGATAAAGAGATTACCTGGAATGCTGAGGTTGCTGGTTCCAAACCCTGGGCTTGCTCAGTCAAGGCTCATACAAGAATCAATTATTAGGAGTTGATGATTTCCACTCCTCTCTTCTCCTTCTCTTTCACCTCTATCTAAAATCAATAAATAAAATCTTAAAAAAGAAGAAGTCCTGACCAGGTGGGGTGCAGTGGATACAGCATCAGCTTGGGATGCTGAGGACCCAGGTTTGAAACTCTGAGGTCACCCGCTTGAGTGCAGGCTCACCAACTAGAGTACAGAGCCACTGGCTTGAGCATGGGATCACAGACATGACCCCACGGTCACTGGCTTAAACCCAAAGGTTGCTGGATTGAAGCCCAAGGTCGCTGGCTTGAGTCCAAGGTCACTGGCTTGGCTGGAGACCCACGGTCAAGGCTTATATGAGAAAGCAATCAATGAACAACTAAAGTGCCACAACTATGAGTTAATGCTTCCCATGTCCCTCACTTTCTGTCTGACTGTCCCTGTCTGACCTTCCCTCCTTCCCTCTCTCTCTTTCTCTTTTACCCTCTCTCTCGCTTAAAAAAAAAGATAAATAAATAAATAAGTAAAAAGAAGAAAGGAAGTCACCTACAACACCATGAATGGGTCTTGAGGGTATTATGCTAAATGTAAAAAATCAGACAGCATTAGACAAGTACTGTATGATCTCACTTATATGTAAAATTTAAAAACTAAACTAAACTAAAGGTCCAATTCATAGAAACAGAGCAGAATGGTGTTTTCCAGGGTCTGGTGTGTAGGGGAAATTGAGAGGTATTGGTCAAAGCATAGATACTTATATCTATAAGATGAATAAATTCTGGGGATCTAATATTTAGCATGGAGACTATAGTTAATAAAACTCTATTATATTCTTGAAAGTTGCTAAAAAAGTTCTTAAATGTTCTTTATCACAAAAAAAAACCCTGTAAACAAGATGTGATGTTTGTGTTAATGAACCTTATTCCACTAACTGATTTGCCATATACACTTGGTTCAAATCATGACATTGTTCACCTTAAACTTACATAATGTTATACATCAGTTATATCTCAGCAAAGCTAGGAAGAAATCGTTTGTCAACAAGGAATTGTAAATTAAAAGCACAATTAAAATAACTACATAAATAAACAAATAAATAAATGCCAAAATTGCAGCTGTTAAGAGGAACCACAATATAGTACTTGTGGGAATCTGAATTGATTTAAACAGTCTGGCAAACTGTTTGGCAGTATCTACTAACATTCATACCATGTGAGTCGACCTTCTCTTCTTTTTACTTTTTTTTTCCTTTTAAAATTGTTTATTTATTATTATTTTTTTTAGAGAGGCAGGGAGGGAGACAGAAACATCCAGCTGCCAGGAAAATCAGGGTGAGTTGACTTTCTAGTCTTGCACATATAACAATTTGAAATACACACATATTGACACCAAGAAAACAAGCATCAGAATACTCACAGCAAAGTTATTCTCAATAGCAACAAACTGAAGAGAAACCACATAATCATGAAGTAAATAATATGAAAGCAAATTGTGGTGTATTCAGAATTCTACCTAGCTCTGCAGACCAATGAACTGCTTCTACATGGGAGGCCATTGAGCGAATCTCACAAATCCAAACTTGAAATATTTTATACACAAAAGACTATGTATGTTATTAGGCCATTTATGCACAGCAAAGTCAAACTTTGGCAATTATCTTTTAATAGGATTTTCCATTATGACAGGGTGCAGGGTGGTCTAGAATGAGGCTGCGGTGGTGATAGGAATGTTTCGTACCCTGACATTTCACCTGTGTGGTAATTACAAGGTTATGCTTAATACATGGAAATTTTTACTAACCTAATGAATGACTTATGGAATTTATATATAGTATACTTCATTAAAGAATTTACTAAAATTTTTGGGAAGTTCAACTATATCAAATATTGCCACTAGTCAAGCGATAGTAAGAGGTACATGGTAATTTATTTATATTTTGCATCCAGGATGACCTTGGTGGCACAATCATAAGACATTTGAAAGAAGTAGTGAGAGTGGAAGCACTTTTGAAATTAAATGAGAATGGATTTATTGAAGACTAGATAGAATAATGTAAGTGGGTACTAATAAGGTTAATAATGAGTATATGACAGAAGTATCCAGATTGCAAAGGCAGACTAAATTAAAGGCACTTAACTAAGGCTTGAGATGCAGAGAAAGTATTCTCGAGGAGGTGACGTTTAAACTTAGGCCCGAAAGTTGAACAAGATTTAATGGAAAAGGGGGTAAGAAGGTGGAGTAGGAAAGACAGGCATTTCGGACAGCACGAGTGAAAGCAAGCAGCCGTAAAACTGCATAGATCACAAGAATCAGCTTGTGTTAACACATTGCTAAGGATGAAGTTGGGAAACACTGGCCAGAGAACTGGGCAAGAAACAAGCAATGAAGGAACTCCCATGCCATGTTTACCTGGTTGGACTTTGTAAAAATTCTGGGTGGCTATAAGAAGTTACAGGCAGAAAGAGTCGTAATCAAATCTGTCATTTAAATAGTTACTACAGAACTGGAAGGGAGGTTTGGAAACCATATATAAAAAAGAATATAAGAATACATTAATTTTTCCTTAAAATTTAAGAGATCAAAAAATATAAACAACATTTATCTCTTGATATTCAAAAAGATGATTATGTTATGAATGACTGTCTTTCCAACCTCTGCCAGTAGTCATGACATTTGCACGAACACATCCAAACTTTATCCAGTTTTCTAGTTGGTTAGAAAACATACACTTGCACATAGTTTTCAATCCTCAACACATTAGGTGCTCAATAATTATACTGTTGATTTGTTGTGGTTACTGCACAGGGCTGAGAGTAGGGCATGGAATCATGGAATAGTTGTGGGTTTGTTTGTTTGTTTGTTTTCTCTGTGTGAAGTTAATAGCAGTATGTAGAAATCCAATTCTCAACTTGGCCTCAAAACACCCTTTTTATCACCTCAGCAGGAAACTCATTTTAGGCTCTTTAAACATACTTGTGTGACTTCGATGAGGTTATCATTATCATAATCATTATTATTATCCCTCATTAAGTTTCTAGAATACAAGGACATACTATCTTAAGACAGGAAGCTTTTAAATAGCCTTCACTATTCCTTTTTTTTTTTTTTTTTACTGCAATAATTACAGCAAATTCTGAATTTCAAGACTCTTTGTATTGTTTGAGTTAAAATGCTCAGGTCCTTTGGTTAATAGTTGTCTTCATTTTTATAGAGATGTATCAGTAATGTTAAACAACCAAATAAGACATTGTAAACATATACACACACACGACTAATAGCTGCTTTAGGAAACACAGTGTGTCCATGAAGTCATGGTGCACTTTTGACCTGTCAAAAGACAAAAGTGCACCATGACTTCAAGGACACACTGTATATATATATATATATATATATATATATAGTACGGTATTTAACAAGTCTTAAAGAATAGATTTCCTTTAGCTTCGAATGTTTCTAGTCTAAACAGCTACTACAGTATACAACAAAATAAAACTTACAGCAACAGTAGACACATCATATAGGGAAAATATCTGATGTCCTTACTGAACAATCTGCACCAGGATCCTCTTTGCCAACTAATACTGCATGTTGCTGACATAATTTTTCAGAGACACAATTCTGGACATGTGTCCTTCCATTACTGAAGAAATGCCCGTAAACCTCTTTAATCTACCTGACAAATTCTGGCATTCAAGCACTTTACTGTCTGTTAGGTTGCCACAAGTTACTCTTGGCCAGACTATCCTAGGTGCTGCGGCTAGAACAAGCAAAGAGGGGTGACTGCAAAGTGTATATATGTTGTGGCATAAACAGAGGGCAAACATGAAGAAGCATGAAATATCACTCAGTGCTATGGAGGCTATGAAGTAGGCTAATGCTATATAATGACATAGGAGGAGCTTCCATTGTATACTCAGGGAGGATCCCTAAGGAGAAGAATTTTGTATGGAAACTTGATATGGGATGACTTCTCTATAATTAAAGAATAGAAAAAAGGCTGGTTTACCCAGACCTAGCCTTCCCGACACCAATCACTGAAAAACATAAACCCTGAACTGAATGAACTGTGTTGCTCACCTTTCAATAAATGCGCTGTTGGTTGCCCTCGAGAGTTTACTCATGAACATTTTTTCTACTGTACAAAGATTCCTATCTCTGCACTAAGAAACTCTGTTTTCAGAATGTAATATGACCTGGATTCAGTAAGAATTATGCAAAGTGCCTTTAGGGGGCATTTAGATTTAATTCTGTGCCTCATACAAGATAGTGAGCTTGGAAGAAAAACAAAAAGAAAAAGAATTAGTGGTTAGAGAAGTATCAGAGATATGGATGCTTCTAGGTTCTTCCAGTGCTAAAGTTGTGCCCGTCCACTAGGAGTCCAGGACGCAGAGCACATGGCAAGCAGGGGATGGAACAAAGCTTAACAGTGGGAATGCCAGAGAAAAATTTAGCTTCTCATCGCCATGGTTTTACAGAGATATTATGAGCAATAAAGATTGTACTTAAGAGAACATGGTGTGTTAAGATTCTTAATATTTTTGCGCTATTTCTAATGTGTTGCTTCTTGTATGTTTCAGTACATGTAACCAGTTTTTGTGAATTTATCTTGGAAAAACTATAAAAATAAAGTTGTAAATTTTCAGTTTGAATTTTCCCAAGTACATTTGGGGGTTTTCATTAAAGGGAGTTTACCCAAAGTGTCACCTATGATCCACAATAAGGGCAGTCAAGGATCACAAGAGCTAGAGTGGTTTCTTTTTCTTTTAAGATACTTCACATGTCATTTTCTAGTATGATGGCTCATTTATTTTTTTATTCATTTTACAAACATTGAAGGCTCACTATGTGCCAAAATCCATTCCATTTCCTGAAGATACAAAATTGAGCAAAACAGATAGTTGACCGCTGTCTTGACTTTTAAATGACAAAGACCTTAACTTTAAGAATACAAATTTTTATCTCATTATAATTCTATTACCAGTTCAAACACTTATTTGGCAAGAACTGAATAAGTCCTTGAGAATGCCTGAATAATAAAAAGTGAGGAACTAGAATAAATGTAAGCCTGGACCAAATGCTATGAAGATATCCTAGGAAAAGCTGCAGCCTTAGAATCCACTGTGGGAAAGACTGGCTTAGTCCTTGAACAGTGCAATGGGATTGGACAAAGGAACAAAGCTCTCTTAAACTCCACTGTTCTGGAAGGCCACAGTAGGGAGGAAGCTAGTCACAAACCTAGATTTTTACATGCTGTATTGAAACGCTTGTTAGATATACAATTTGAACCCCTGAGGGAATTAATTTGTGAAGAATGTTTTTGTAATCTAAGAAAAAGGCATTTGAGTCATCTTTTTATTGTTTGTTCTTTTTCTTAATTTTAATGGGGTGACATTGATAAATCAGGACACATATGTTAAAAGAAAATATTTCCAGGTTATTTTGAAATTTGATTATATTGCGTACCCATCACCCAAAGTCAAATTGTCCTCCATCACATTCTATCTGATTTTATTTGTGCCCCCCCCCTCCCGCCCCCCCCCCCCCCCCCCCCCGCCGGGTAGCCAGTACACTCTTGTTCATGTCTCTAAGTATCATTTTTATGTCCCATCTATGTATGGACTCATATAGTCCTTAGTATTTTCTGATTTACTTACTTCACTCAGTATAATGTTATCAAGGTCCATCCATGTTTTTACAAATGATCTTATGTCATCATTTCTTATGGCTGAGTAGTATTCCAGAGTATATATGTACCATAGCTTTTGAATCCACTCGTCTTCTGACAGACACTTGGGCTGTTTCCAGATCTTCCCTATTGTGAACAATGCTGCCACGAACATGGGGGCGCATTTCTTCTTTTCGAACAGTGCTATGCTGTTCTTACGGTATATTCCTAAAAGTAGGATAGCTGAATCAAAAGATAGTTCAATTTCTAATTTTTTGAGAAATCTTCATACTGTTTTACACAGTGGCGGCACCAGTCTGCATTACCACCAGCAGTGCAGGAGGGTTCCCTTTTCTCCACATCCTCGCCAGCACTTGTTCTGTGTTGTTTTGCTGATGAGCGCCATTCTGACTGGTGTGAGGTGATATCTCATTGTGGTTTTAATTTGCATTTCTCTAATGATTAGTGATGTTGAGCATTTTTTCATATGCCTATTGGCCATCTGTATGTCCTCTTTGGAGAAATTTCTATTCATTTCCTTTGCCCATTTTTTGATTGGATTGTTTGTCTTCCTGGTGTGGAGATTTACAAGTTTTTATAAATTTTGGTTATTAACCCCATATCAGGCCTATTGTCGAATATGTCCTCCTATTCTGTGGTTTGTCTTTTTATTCTGTTCTTCTTGTCTTTAGCTGTGCAAAAACTTTTTAGTTTGATACACTCCCAATTGTTTATCCTGTCTTTTATTTCATTTGCCCGTGGTGATAAATCGGCAAATATGTTGCTGCAACAGATGTCGGAGAGCTTACTACCTATATTTTCTTCTAAGATGCTTATGGTTTCACGGCTTACATTTAAGTCTTTTATTCATTTTAAGTTTGTTTTTGTGAATGATATAAGTTGATGGTCTAGTTTTATTTTTTTTGCAGGTAGACGTCCAATTTTTCCAACATTATTTGTTAAAGAGGCTGTCTTTACTCCATTGTATGTTCTTTCCTCCTTTGTCAAATATCAGTTGTCCATAAAGGTGTGGGTTTATTTCTGGGTTCTCTGTTCTGTTCCATTGATTTATGTGCCTGTTCTTATGCCAGTACCAGGCTGTCTTGAGTACAATGGCCTTGTTGTATACTTTGATATCGGAAGAGTGATACCTCCTGCTTCATTTTTTCTTTTTAAGATTGCTGAGGCTATTTGTGTTCTTTTTTAGTTCCATATAAATTTTTGATATATGTGTTTTATATCTTTGAAGTATGTCATTGGTATTTTAATTGGTATGCATTGAATTTATAAATTGCTTTAGGTAATATAGACATTTTAATGATGTCTATTCTTTCTAACCATGAGCACGGTATATGCTTCCACTTGTTTGTATCTTCCTTGATTTCTTTTATCAATGTTTTATAATTTTCTGAGTACAAGTCCTTAACCTCATTGGTTAAATTTACTCCTAGGTACTTTATTTTTTTGGTTGCAATAGTGAAGGGGATTGTTTCCTTAATTTCTTTTGCTGACAGTTCATTGTTGGTTTATAAAAATTCCTCTGATTTCTGAGTATTAATTTTATATCCTGCCACATTGATGAATTCATTTATCAAGTCCAGTAGTTTTTTGACTGAGACTTTGGGGTTTTCTATATACAATCTCATATCATCTGTAAATAATGACAGTTTTACTTCTTCTTTTTCAATTTGGATGCCTTTTATTTCTTCTTCTTGTCTGATTGCTCTGGTGAAGACTTCCATAACTACGTTGAATAAGAGTGGTGAAAGGGGGCAGCACTGCCTGGTTCCTGACCTTAAGGGGATTACTTTTAATTTTTGCCCATTGTTTGCTGTGGGTTTGTCATAGATTACCTTTATCATGTTAAGGTATGTTCCCTGTATTCCCACTTTACTGAGAGTTTTGAGCATGAATGGGAGCTGCATTTTATCAAATGCTTTTTCTGCATCTATTGAAATTATCAAGTGATTTTTGTCCTTCCTTTTGCTTATGTGATGAATCACATTGATTGATTTGCGAATATTGAACCAGACTTGCCTCTCGAAAATAAATCCCACTTGTACATGGCGTATGATTTTTTTCATATATTGGTGGATCCGGTTGGCTAATATTTTATTGAGAATTTTAGAATCTAAATTCATCTGGGATATTGGTCTATAATTTTTTTTCTTTGTGTTGTCTTTGACTTCTTTTGGGGTCAGAATTATGCTCGCCTCATAAAAAGAGTTTAGAAGTCTTCTTTCCTCTTGAATTTTTTGAAATAACTTTAGGAGAATAGGTGTTAGTTCTCCTTTGAATTTTTGGTAGAATTCACTTGTGAAGCCATCAGGTCCAGGACTTTTCTTTGTTGGGAGTCTTTTGATAACTGTTTCAATCTCATTTGTTGTAATTGGTCTGTTTAGGTGTTCTGATTGATTTTTGGAAGATTATATGATTCAAGAAATTTGTCCATTTCACCTAGGTTGTCTAATTTTCTGGCATAGAGTTCTTCATAGTATTTTCTTACAATACTTTGTATTTCTGTTGTGTCAGTTGTTATTTCTCCACTCTCATTTCTATTTTTAATATTTATTTGAGTCGCCTCTCTTTTTCTTGGTGAGTCTAGTTAAAGGTTCATTGATCTTGTTTACCTTTTCAAAGAACCAGCTACTGGTTTTATTGATCCTCTGTATTGTTTTCTTAGCCTGTATGTTATTTATTTCTGCTATGATCTTTATTATTTCCTTTCTTCTACTAGTCCTGGCTTTATTTGCTGTTGTTTTTCTAGACCTTTTAGATGCAGGGTCAAGTTGCTTATTTAAGCTTTTTTTAGTTTATCATGGTATGCCTGTAGTGCTATGAAATTCCCTCTCAGTACTGCTTTTGCTGTGTTTCATAAATTTTGAGTTGATGTATGTTTATTATCATTTGTTTCTAGAAACTCTTTTATTTTTTCTTTGACCTCATTGTTAATCCATTTTTAATAACATGCTATTTAGTTTCTAAGTGTTTGAGTATTTTTCAGTTTTTCTGTTGTGGTTCATTTCTAGTTTCATGGCATTATGATCAGAGAAAATGCTTGATATGATTTCAATCTTCTTAATTCTGTGAGACCACTTTTGTGTTCTAACATGGGGTCTATCCTAGAGAATGTACCATGAGCACTTGAAAAGAATGTATATTCTACTGCTTTAGGGTAAAAAGTTCTGAAGATTTCTATTAAATTGAGTTGATCTAGTGTATTCTTTAAGTCTACTGTTTCTTTGTTAATTTTCTTACTTGAGGATCTATCCAGTGATGTTAGGGGGGTACTGAAATTTCCTACTATTATAAAATTGCTGTTAATCTCGCACTTTCTATCCATCAAAGTCTGCTTTATGTATGTCGGGGCTCCTATGTTTGGTGCGTAGATATTTATAATGGTTATATCTTCCTGTTGTATTGTTCCCTTTATCATTATGTAGTGTCCTTCTTATCTCTTACTACAGCCTTTGTTTTAAAGTCCATTTTGTCAGATATAAGTATTGCTACCCTGGTTTTTTTTTCATTTCTATTTGCATGAATTATATTTTTTCCATCCTTTTACCTTCGGTCTATGTGCATCTTTTGTTTTAAGGTGTGTCTCTTGGAGACAGCATATATATGGGTCCTGTTTTCTTATCAACACAGCTACACTATGTCTTTTGATTGGATCATTTAATCCATTTACATTTAAGGTTTTTTATTGATATGCAGTTGTTTATTGCCATTTTATTCTTTAAAGCTGTATTTCTCTTTTGCTATATTCTTTCCTCCTTTGATCTGTTTACAATAGGCCCCTTAGCATCTCTTACAGGATTGGTTTGGTTTTAATGAATTTCTTGAGGGATTTTTGTCTGGGAAGCTCTTTATTTCTCCTTCAATTTTAAATGTTAGCCTTGCTGGATAAAGTAGTCTTGGTTGCTGGTTCTTGTTCTGCATTACTTTGAATATATCTTGCCATTCCCTTCTGGCCTCAAGTGTTTCTGTTAAGAAGTCAGATGTCATTCTAATGGGGGTTCCTTTGTAGGTAATAGTCTTTTTTTCCCTAGCAGCTTTTAAAATCTTTTCTTTATCCATTAGATTTGGTATTTTTAACTATGATGTGCCTTGGTGTAGATTTCTTTGGGTTTTCCTTTAATGGAGTTCTTTGTGCTTTTTGAACGTGTGAAATGTTTTTAGTCTAAATTTAGCAAAGTTTTCAGCTATAATTTGATTGAACAAAGTTTCTATCTCTTGTTCTTTCTCTTCTTTTCAGGAACCCCTATGTTACGGATGTTACTTCTCTTCATGTTGTCATAGAACTCTCTTAGAGTTTCCTCAGATTTTTTGAATCTGTTTTTTTTTTTTTCTGCTCTGCTTCTGTGCTTTTGGTTATTTTGTCCTCTAACTCACTGATTTGATCCTCAGCGTCATCCATCCTGCTTTTAATTCCTTCCACTGTGGTCTTCAGTTCTGATACTGTATTTGTCATTTCTGTCTGATTCTCTTTTATTATTTCACTGTCCTTTTTTATACTTGCTACCTCTTTATTTAGGTGTTTGAATGACTATTCATTGTTGCTCCAAGCTGTTTGAACATCCTAACTATCATTATTTTAAACTCTGCATCAGGTAGTTTGGTTATATCTGATTCATTCAGGTCCTTCTCTGGGTATTTATCTTGATTCATTTGGGTTGCATTTCTCTGCCTGCCCATTTTGTCTGTGTGTAAGAAGGGTTTGGCTACTGGAGTCCAGTGGGTGTTGCCTCTATGTTTCCTAGGTGTGGTCTGTCTGCAGGCCCACCACCCCCTCTGCCCTTGCCTAGGGTGGTTGGGTATGGGTGTTGCTGGCACCAGCCGCTGCAGCTGTTGCTGCGGTGTCCACATCGCTTCTGTGGGAGAAGCTGTGTTCTCATGCCAGGCTCTATAAGCCTCAGCCAGTCTCAGCCTCAACCCCTCTTCCACGGGTGGGATTGCGCAAAACACTCGGGCCACAAGCCTGGCCACCAAGGACAAGGGTGAGCACTTTTGCTCAGGTGCGAGTCCCTATCAGCCAGTTCCTCTGACTGGGAGGGGCTGCTGGTGCACACTCAGCCACCAGCCGGGCTTTTGCCCTGCCCCAGCTTACCTCAGCTCCTTGGCTGGGCTGCTGGTGCACGCTCAACTGCATGCCCAGGCTTCCACCCCACCTCCACGGGTAAAGCCTGTATGTGCAGGGCCTCAAGCCTCGAAGGCCAGGTGAGGCTGCGGTACCTGCTTGCCCCTGCCCAGCCGCAGATCTCTGCCTGTTCTGGGCTCCCGCTTTTCCACCACCAGTGGGGTCGCAGGCAGGCCCGCTGTCGCCGGACCACTTTTGCGCGTCCCCTTCGCCCCGCTGGGCTATAATGAGCTCACGCCTGCCGGCTCAGCCTCTGCCTCCACAGACAGAACTGCACTTCTGCGTCCCGCTGCCGCCCACCCTCCAGCAAGACCTCAGCAGTGTGGGTGGGGGTGCTGCAGCTCAGACCCTAACACTCCATACAGTAGTCCTAAAAGCTCCTTCCTTCTAAGTGATTGTGCTCTGATTGCCGCGGGGGAGCCTGTTTGGCTGGTGTTCTGGTTCCTCTTGCTGGTTCCAGGGGAAATATTGTTTCAGACTTGTGGAGTGACTCAGCTCAGGGTTTAGGGTGGCTGTCCCTCAAAGTTTTTCTCCCTGTGCCTTCCAGACCACACTATCTTCCTGCTGCTTCGGTCCTCTCCTCTCTCCCTGTCTCCCAGAGTCCTGGGTGAGTGGTTGTGAGAGAGGTTTTCTGTGCCATCCCTTTAAGAATAATCCTGGGTCTGAGACAACTGTCTCTTTCTCACAAACAGTATCCTAACCTGTTTCAATGCTAAATACTATCCATACACCTCTTCTAGGCTCTGGGGCTATAGGGTGGGGCTTTGTTTCTGGAACCCAGGTCCCTACCCTTCTGCTAGCCTCTCTTCCTGCCACACAAGTCTCTCTGGGCCGCCTTTTGCTCCAGGGAGCTGGGCAGCCCTTTCTGCATTTTCGCTTTTCCTACCAGTCTCAATGTGGCTTCTTCGGTGTTCCCCAGTTGAAGAGTCCTCTCAGTCTAGTTCAACATTGGTTTATCCAGATGATGGTTCTTAAAATCAAGTTATAATCCACTTCGGTTCTGGGAGTTGGAAGTTGGTACATTCTCCTACTCCATTGCCATCTTGCCCTCCCTGAGTCATCTTTTTAATTTATAGAAAGTTGCCTTCCAACAAAGTTATGGAGCCTTGTGCTTACTTTTAGGTTTATAATCCTGGGTAGTTAATGTAGTTCTGCTGCCATTTTAAATAGAACACCCCAAGACCCCAAATAATACAGCATTAAAACTAAAAAGCTAAGATTCATTATGACTAAATAGTTTCTGATATTACCCTTTGTCAACACAAGTTAGCAACTCCACATGGCATTTATATTTTAATATTCCAGCCTATTAATTATGTCAACTTGCAAATGCAGAAAAATGTTTTACTTACAAAGAAAATTCCCCTAGACTTTTCTTTATGAAAGAAATGCGTGTGGTAAGAGCAAGGTGAACATTATTATTGAAGGTAAGAGTGGAGGGAATGGTGGGAGAGCCTTGAGAGCTTTTTCCCCCCATCTTTTTCAAGTGAGAGGAGGTGAGATAGAGAGACAAAACTCCTGTATGCGCCCCCACCAGGATCCATCCAGCAATCATGGTCTGGGGCTGATGTTTTGCCCATCTTGGGCCATGCTCCCAACTGAGCTATTTTTAGCAACTGGGGCCAATGTGCTCAAACTGAGCCATAGCTGTGGGAGGCAAGGGAAAGAGAGAGAGTGAGAGAGAAATAGCAGATAGATGGTCACTTCTCCTGTGACTGGGAATCGAAGCCTGGACAACCAGATGCTGGGTCAGTGTTCTACCACTGAGCAAACTGGCCAGTTCCAAAAAAGCCTGATTGTTGCAACAATAGCAGCTGTGGCTACAGCTGGCCCAGGAGAAGGGAAGGATGAGACTGTGCACCAACATGTCTGGGGCTGCTGAATCCTCCTATCAGGACATGACCCTTTCATATGGTCTTGGGGGCTATGATTATCTGGGGCTCCTGATGCTTCTGAGAAGTAGGATTCCTGGGGCTGTCCCCACTGCAATACTTGCTTCCCTATGTGCAAAGGTAAAATATATGAGCTTTTATTTTATATCATAAGCCAGGTTACCTTGAGATAAGCAGTTGTGATTTTGCTGGTAGGATTTTTCTTTTACATCATTGGTATTCCTAGCTGGAATTCAGTAGTTTGCATATGAGTCTTGCTTGTCACCTTGTTTACTGGGAGCACCTGCTACACCTGAATCTCAATATGTAACCCAATACTGTTAATAGAGAGGCTTGCTTTTATTTCAGAATTTTCTACAAAATTATTTAATTTGTATATAATTTTCACTTACCTACTTAGTATCTGATGGAAGATTCCAAGTTCCTTACCACTGATAAATTTGTCATAGAGAAGATCGTAATATCTTATATACGGATAATATTTTATGATCATATCACATACATGACAACCCAGAGAAAAGAAGTTTATTTTTACTGTTTTGCACACAAACACCCAGGATTCAAGTATGTAAATGTTCACAGTAATACAACTGGGAATTGAAGAGGACTCGCACTCAGACTAACAGACTCTGAAGTCTCCAATTTACCCATGCTATACCTTCTTCCGAATATGGTAAGGGTCCCCTCAGATCCCCAGTTACACTCTAACAGCAGAATATTCCTTACTTTGGGGAATAAAAGGGAGTTTCCCTCTAGGCTAAGAACCCTCAAATACCCTTGAGTGCTGTCCTGAGAGATGTAGGGGTACACATACGGGAGGCACAGAACCAGCCAGCATGTCACACAGGAGCAGTCCACATGCCGACACTCTGGACTAGCAATCTACATCAAGTTGCCTCTGCGAAGCAGTTCAAATGCAGGTTTGGCAAGCCCCTTTTTTAAAAAAAAAAAATTAAATCAAATATTAAAGGAGCACCCACCATGTCCAAAGATTTGCTAAGTGCTCCAGATAAGAGGATATGGTCTCTGCCCTGGAGGAACCCTCAGTTTAGGAAATGAGACCACCATGTTAACTGTGAAATAAGTTCCTAAAGTGGCATAACAGGAGATAGTTGGAGACAGATAGGTACCAAGAGTGACAGACTAAACATTTATGAGAATAATGAGCAGTTAAACTTTATGCCATTGTACCTACAGATTTGCTACTGTGAATATTGTTGCTGTGCCTAGATGTTGTTGGATTCCCATAGTTTGGACATTCTCTTTCCCTGAAGACTTGGGTTTTTGTTTCCCAATTTGGAAATAAAACTTGAGTGGGCCAATATGGCACACACTTCAGGTTCCCAAAGGACTTGATATAACCCAGTTTGATTTCAGAGCTAAGCTTTATATGATAAAATTAGACTACCTAGAAAATAAATTCAGCTTTGACTGAGTGCAAATGGAAAATGTTCACAGCTACCTCTTGATAGATGTTAAAGAAATGTCAGCCTTTCAGGAGGTAAAAATAAAAGCAGAGATGGAAATGCAACATTAGGCTTTATAACAAGATCCTGGGGGACTTGCCACATTTTATTTTAGGTGATTAGTACTGAAGGGCAGTTCTGCAACTAGACTTGTCTTTGTAACTACCAATGCCCCTTGAGGCAATTACAAAAGCTCAGTGGCTCCTTGGTACTCCACCTCACCCTTTTCATCAACAGACTTCAATTTGCTCTCAGCTCCACACCTCCCAGATCCCTCTTGGACTATTGGTCATGAAGGAACTTCAGTGCCTGGGCTCTAAGTGGGGACACAGTATTCCTGCAAACATTAGGGAAAGGTATTGCAAGACAAGAGTTGAACCAAAGTTTTCTCTAAAAGTCAGACCTAAGACTTACAGATATGCTGCATTTCATCCCAAGATGGAGGAATTCAAAGCAAATTGATGGAAAACGCGTATTAGAAATTTCAAGATTTTTATTCTGTTTTTCTTCAATTTTACAATATAGCATGAATGTGGAAGTCAGCGGTTAAGAAATTCAGAGTATCAAGGCTCTCCGAGGCACTGAGGTCTACCTTTCTCTCTAAAATGTTTTGTGTATTGAAATCTGTAAAGTTAAACAGGAGAAGCCAGACTAAACAATACTGAGATAAAGGCCAGTGATACCTCTGAGATAAATTTAACCATCAGGAAAGAAGAGTCTAGATTGTGTTCAATACTCTATACCATCCTAGTACTGGGGCAGTTAGTTTGGGTTGCACACAGTAAGTACACACTGATACATCCTTATGATGGGATGAGTACCCTAATAAACAGAGACCCCAAAGCACTTGCTCTGTATCTTTCCCTGCTCCCAAAGAAGTCATGTGAGCTGGGTAGTATTGCTTAAGACACCTAATCTATTCCATTTTGGCATCCTGAGCTAGCTAAGACACTAGAGAGGAAAACATGTAATTTATTTTTACCTTATTTGGGCAAATACAATTAATAAAACTAACTGCAAATCACTATGAAATTGGCTCTGATTTTCTCTCTTCCTTTGCCAGAAACTGACTTCATATTCTTTTCATAAATCATTTACAGTTTGCTACAAAATTCCACCACCTCTTACTGTTTTGAAATGTTAATGAATAAAGTTTGGCTTATGTACATTGGAGGCTTGGGAAACTGATTATTGTCACAGATTTAAAGCTTAATGCTCTTTTCTGTTAAGTCAATTTTGTTACTGACCTGATCATCATCACTCTTTACTAATTTCCACAACTGTTTGAATTAGTAAATATGATGAAAGCAAGAAAAAAAAAGTAAAGGGAAAGAATATTGTTTATAGATTTGGAAAGACTTTGGAATATTTGAATGTTTTTTGTTTTCAAACAGGTATAAACAACCTCACTAAACAAATCATAACATTAATGCAGACTGTTGCCTACATTCTGTTGTAACGCTCCGATCTCCTTTCCAAGTCTACACAGTTTCATGTAATTTGTCCTCTGCCACAGTTTATCAGTCTTGGCAAAGATTAATAACAACAGGAGATTGTGCTTGCTCTAGCTGTTATCATTTCTATTCGCTATCTCCAGTATTTTGCTAATAATTAGCCCTAAAAAAATAATAATTTAAATATCACAGTTGTCTTTGGAGTTTATTGTAATATAATAGAAGGCACAAGGGATGTTCTGAAAATCATGTGTGATAAAAGAAAAGGGGTGATGGAGGAAGATCTAAACTAGTGCCCAATTCAAGAAGGTGGTGGAATTCTAGCATTGTAGAGAGTAGATATTGTAGATAAAGAGATTTCAGTAACACGTGTTTGGTGACCCTGCAACATCCTCACATCTCACAGCAGGGGACATAATTAACGGATGGACCCAGGTGATGTATTCTGAAATCCATTGAGGTGTCTGCTTACAAGCCATGCTTCTCATAGGTGCTAACAGCCAATGAGTGAATACAATAGAGATATCGAGCCAGGCCATTTCCTGGAAGACACGAGGCTCCTATGATTGGTGACTTTTGCTCAAGGACTGCCACTGGCTTTGCTAAAACTTTATTAGAATGTAGTGCATTTAAAAACTTTACCTACTCTGCCTTCCTTGCATCTTTTCCTTCCCCATAGGAATTAGACCTGCATCTTGCTCTGACAGTTCTCCCAATCTCTTATGACTCTCTCCTGATTTTTCCCCCAGGCATTTTCTCCAATAAGTGGACTGCACAGCTAATCCCAATTTGGTGTCTGCTTCTCCGAGGACACTAACTCACATAGGTGGAAAGTTGGAAAATCAACAAGTTGATGTTTAATTAGATTCTGGGGCACTTGCTGACAACAATAATTTGGATGGCAAGTTTGCCTATTTAGGAATATTTCCAAGACAATCAATTAAGGCTGAATCTCTGGCATATGTCAGGATACTATTTTATGAAGTGACACCAAGATGATGTGTGCATTGTAGAAGCAGGAGTATTTAGGGCTTGGTCCATCAGAGCATGTGAGGAGGACAGGAGTTCCATTCCTACCTTACCCTGAAGTCCACTGAGGGGTCCCTTCCTCCTCCTTATTACCTGGGTAAAATATTGTGCTTTTAAATGGAAGGAAGTGTAATGCTGGTGGCTGAGGCCAGGTAGGTCCACATTGGTTTTGGGCAGACAGTAGAGATACTGCAGAGCCAGAAAGCGTAGGGCCGTTCCCATTTAATAGAATCTCACAATGGTAGACACACAAACAGGCAGAGGAAAACTGCTTCTCAGGCAAACAAACAGCAAATGTCCCTCACAGTGGTGAAGCATCCATAACCTTACACAGATTATGCACACGTGGCACTGCTCCATGCTCACACACCAATGAAGCAAAGTGCTTGCAGCTGGTCAACTGGTAAGCAAGCCTAATACACCTGTTTTACTAACATTCCACCCCTTTTGGGTTGCTTGCCTCACAATCTATGGGACAGGTATCTTTCATGATGATCCTTGTGTGAGGAGTAAGGTATATTACATAATCAGAGTCTACCGCAACAGCACAAGTTATACAATAATGACAATAATTACAAAGGAGCCCTTTACAATGTCTCCCCGAGTACTCTGCCCAGAGAGTTAACTGGAGGCCCACCTCTAGCCCCCTACCCAACTCTGGGGCTATTTCCTTTGAAGAAAGTGTCCTTGGTGCATCTCTGCAACTGGATGAAAACAGCTGCCCAGTTCAAGAGGGCCTCCACAGATGCTGTGAGCTCCCCCATCAATGTCTCTTGTAGTACTGTCCACAAGCAGCATGTCCATCCAGCAAAGGAGCAGGTTCTGCCCTCTGGTCAGAGTCCATTACAGGCAACTAGCCACACAGCTCTTTATTAATAGACCTCAGCACCTTTTTATAGCACTCTGTCTATTGCCACAGCCCCATCCAAACCCCTCAGAGGTCCAAGCTCACAGGGCCTGGTGGGGTCAAACACATTCAAGGCCAGTGACGCCTTGACAGTTCTCTTAGCTGTTGCTGCAAACAAACACCTATTATCTTCTAATGCCAACACCTGCTGCACATTAGCAGTGGATTGTCAATTTCACATGGGTTCTCCAGCCACTTCTAGTCCCTGTTGGGCTGGTCCCTCAGCCTTCCCCCTATTCAAACTGGGATAGTGGGTCTTAGGGGTCCTCCTCTTCTACAGCTGTCTTCAATAAGTAATCCTGCAACTGTGTAGCATGAACACCAGCCATTTTCTTGGCAGCTGCTGGGGCAGTCCACTTACCCCATTTTTTAAGCGGCCAGAACCTCTGGTGAGGTTTAAGCTGCAGCCAAATCTCTAACAGGACTTTATTAGACCTGCCATACAATTTCTCTCTATCTTTCCCGGCTGCAATTAAATCTACCCACATCTGTGTTCAGGTAACTTTTATAGGCCCTTTTCTCTTATTAGTTGGCGGGGGGGCAGCATAGGCAGAAGCCCTCACAGCTTTATGATTCTGTGCTATCTCCTGCTCCCCCAAATCTTCTACCATCTGTGTAATCACATTGATGGGCTGCTCCACATAGGGGCTCAAGATAGCCACTAGTGACCCCAAAAGGGCTGACAGGGAGCTACAGAGAATAAGGTCCCTCATTTCTGCCATAAATACTTCCTCATCTGGCCCACGGGACCTCGAGTTGAAAGCAGCATTCTTCATACCTGTTCCCAGAGGGCTTTGGGAAGTTCACTATCGGACTGCCACTGACTCACTGTCCCCAGCAAGTCCCCAGCATTCTGCCAGACCATACGAATGGCAGCCATGACCCATTCTAATAGGGTATGGTGTCCTGGGTTGTCATGGCAACCTCAGGGAGGAGTGCTGCCTCAGGGAGGAGTGCATGGTAATGGCAGCCAATTTCTCCATCCCTGTTCTGGAGAGCATGATACCATCCACCCCTGTGTCCAACAAGGGCAGCAATCAGGTTTCCATGGGCTCCATGGGTCTCTGCCTGAATTTTCCCCCTAACTCCATCAGCTCTACCTGGGTATAGGGCCAAACTACAGAGTGCCCAAGTACCTGCAGAGGGGCTATGCCTGCCCCTGAGGGACTCTTGGTTGCTGGGTTATTACCTTCTGGGTGACCACTGGCTGGGCTCTGGCTTCCAATGACAGTTTCAGCCCAAACTTCCTCCTTAGAAAAGGAATAAAAAATTACTACAACCATCAACAACTCAGAGCCAGTCCACTGGCACAGATGTGGTTCTTTCTTCAGTGCCCGCTTTGACTCCTGTGGCTATTGGTTCTCAGCCTGAAGCTGGAACTCGAGATCTCAAACCAGCAGTTGTTTCTCTAACAACTGCCATGCCAATGTTCAGCTTCCAGGGGAAATTGCAGCTCACGAACCCATAATTTCTTCTCCAGAGATCATTCCAGTTCCAGGTGCTGTTGGTGCTCAGCCTGCATCTCATACTGCAGCTCTCGAACCTGGTCAGCCTCCTTCTCCAGTGCTCATTTCAGTTCACACTGTTGTCAGCGCTTGGTATCCTCTCACAAGGCTATAGAAAACACCCAGCCCATGGTTTCCAAAAAGAGCCATGAAGAACCATACACTAGAGAACAATGATCACTCCTTTACTCCACCCTTCAAGGGGGTTGGTGACTCCATACCAATCTGCTCTGAATTCAGCTGACTACACCGGATATAATGCCAGTGGCTGAGGCCAGGCAGGTCCACACTGATTTGGGAAGATGGTAGAGAAACTGTGGAGCCAGACAGCATTGGGCCATTCCCGTTTAATATTCTTGCAACAGAGGAAGTGCAAACAGGCAGGAAAAACTGTTTCTCAGGCAAACAAATAACAAATGACCCTCATAGTGGTGGCCCCGCAATCCACAATCTGCCATCTTCCCTGAGCACAAGCACCCGTAGCCTTATAGAGACTATCCACACGTGCTGCTGCCACATGCTCATGCACTAATCAAGCAAAGTGCTTACAGCTGGTCAACTGGCGAGCAAGCCTAACACAGCTGTTTTCCCCAAAGTAGCCACACCAATAGTCAATACTAACTGAACCCTTATATGTGCCATGCACTTTTATACTACAGGCTATAAACTACAACCTCATGAAGTACAAATGATTAATATAGCACAGACACTCAGAAATTGCCCAAGTTTCTGGAGCTAGTAAAAGACAGAGCTAGAATGTGAATTTAGGCAATAAGAGTCCAAAGTTCTTGTTCTTGACACTGTATAACATGCCTCGCAGAAGTTATACTTTCTAAGATATCAATGTTAGAGGGAAAAAAAGATCAGATTTTTTTTTATCACTACCAGGTTATTTTAGTTGCATTGTATATAAAATCTCCAAGACAATTCATTGTATTCTGAAGCTTATGTAGCACCTACTGTCTTATTTGTCTCTAGAAATTTTGTAGACATCTTCCTGAGGACAAATATCCACTTGACACAGGTCACTCAGCCTGAAACTCAGCCATGAAGTGACGTGAAGGTACCCATTTTAACTTGTTTACATGCTACTAATGTAGTGTGCTAACTTGCATGACTCTGAAAAAGTTTGCTGTTTTTTCCTGAAATGTAGCCCCAAGTTATTATTTGCTTTGTCTTATTGTTTAACAATGCTGAAATGAATCAGGCTTAAGAAAAAAGAAGACAAGTGTGTTTTATTAAAGTGTTGGGAAGAAAAAAAACCCCACATATTCTGAAAAACAAAAACATTCTGAACAAATAGTTTAGAATATTCTTTGAACTGTTCTGAATCTGTTCAGTTCAAATTTGTATTTTTAAAAACTCAGTTTTTCTCTCATTGGTTCATAACTTTCTTTCTATCTGTATTTCTGGTTGAAATAAAATACAATTTACAGTATATCTGTTTGTCTGTATATGTTTATGTGGATTCAGAATCCTAAAAGAGAAAGCAAAATAAAAGCATAAGGAACAGAGGAACTAGATGGCCATTATCTATGACAAAACAAGACAGTTAAAATGTATACTATTTCTTTGGGGAAAAATATCAATATGAAATTGCATTGCCTTAAATTCCAACCTGATTTTTCTATATACCTGTTTTTCTATTGATTTTTTGTTTTATCGATTATTCTAAGCACTACTTAAAGTATATTCTGGAAAAGCAGTGGCAATGTCTACATTTCATTATCTCAGAATGAATCACCTTCCTAAAAACCACCGATAGAATAGAAAAGACTTCCCCCTTCTCCTCTGCCCCTTCCTGGTTTTCACCTTTAAAGCCTGGTTTTAAAAACTGGTTTTAACCCTTAAAATGCATCTGCAGGCTTGCTTTCTAGGGATAATGTACCTAAAACAATGATTTTGAGTAACATTCTGCCTAAAATATGCTTACCCCAGGATAAGTCAAATGCAGTGAAGTGGGCATTTACTGATTCTTTCCTTTCTCAATTTAAGAGAGATGAAGTTTTTGTTGAAAAGGAATTCAGCCCAACCCTGTCTGCTCACTTGCCAGGCACTTTATAAAGTAAAAAAGAAGTGTTATAAACATAGGCAATGTTTGTCAATAATAAATATGTAATTTCACAGGTCAATTGGATATCACCAGATGCCTACAGGTAAGAACTTTAATAAAGCCTGAGGTTGTCTATTGTCCAGGCTTTCAAAGTCAATCTGCAAGATTATGAGTTATGCAGTGAAATATTCTACTGCTCAATGAACTGGAAGATGTGGTATGGAAAATTCAATAATGGGTGCAATGTTCAAGAAATTCTACTTCTTAAGGGAATAATGCTAGGTGTTTTCATTTTTAATTATTTTCAAGCTATTATTTGGAAACTAGAGATAGCAAATATCAGGAAAAAGAGTGGTGGGTGCTATAATACAGATGCCTGGATCACACCACACTATCAAAACAGCAGTTTTTCACTCCCAAACCCCAGGTTTTGCAATTTTATACAGGAAGTCCTCAGGTTACAACAGTCTCAATATATGATGTTTCAAGTTAATGATGCTCACTCCCATAAAAACTTTAAAAAATTGAGATATGAGTGTTTCGACTTATGTCATTAGCGTTGCACTTATGGACTACATGGGTAAACTAGTTTAGTTGTACACAGAGGGAGAATAGGCTGTATTTTTTTTCTGTGGTTTAGTTGTGTCTTAATGTTCTAGATTATAATTTTACAACTGTGTTAGAATAGGTAAGTGACTAGGCTAGGGTGTGTTTCAATTTACACCAAAATTCCAGTTATGTCACTGTCGTAGGAACGGAACTGTGTCATAAACCCAAGGACCCCTGTTATTTCTATTTCAATGGGGCTAGCAAACACAAACTCTCTATATTTTTTCTTGCCGCAAGATTTAGGGCAAGAAAAGAAGAAGGAGTAAATATTTGAATTTAAGATAAAAAAAGCAGAAAAGACAAGAAAATAAAAGGTGGGTGTAGGCTGAAACATTTTTCATTCACTCAGGAGAAAAAAAATGAATACTTAAATTTTCCAGAAGCAGAACTCCTCTTGTACTCTTCATTAAGAGGTAAGACACCCCGCACACATGATGGATCATTCATAATGAACCCCAGCTGGCTCCAGACACAGCTGTGGGAGAGTTCATGTGTCCGTTTGCACTCACTTTGGGACCTGTCTACTAAGGTTTCTCTCTACTCTCACCTGTAAAAATACACTTTCAATGAGCTAGGATCAGTATGAAGGTTTCTGATAAACTGTTCTTTCAAAGATATAAATGGCTGATAACACTGATCCCCAATGAGATCATTTGCATCCTGATAGGAGATTAAACCAGAAATGACTAGGGTGAATTTCTACCATGAATATCAAAAGCTTGACATTTCTATAATGAAATTTTAGGCAAAAGGGGCCAACCAGTGACAAATACATTTTTTTTTTTTTTAGTTGTGGTTGGAAAGATTGGAAAGAAGGGCATTTCATTGACGGAAAAGAGTTTAATAAAATAACCAATGAGTATTCAATAGTTATTGAACACTTTCTTTAAGGACTTAACTGGACTGCTAAGAAAAAAATAGGAAAGAATCACAATAAAATACTAAACTGCTGGTATTGCATTTTCTCCTTGTCTTCCGCAGCTGTATTTCCCAGCATTCCCTCTGGTTAGATGTATCCACATGACTAAGGTCTTGTCAATGGAATGTGAGCTGAAGTAACTTCTAGGCTTAACCTCAGAACACTTCAGTCTTTGTTCTCATCCCTCTTCCTCACTTCTGTCTAATCAAATTGAAGATGACCCTCAAGAAGGCTTTGGGAGCCAGCACTTGAACACTAAAGAGTCCCCCATCAGCTTGGTTTCTTGCATTCTACAAGTTAACACCTATGGATGAATTTATTCACTCAGGACTTCTATTAACAATTAACTTTAATAAAGTTTATTAAAAAATAAACTTCTATCAAGCTTGCATCCTAAAATTTCTGGGGTTTATTTATTATGATGGCCAAGCATTGAGCCAGTTTAGCTCAATTACAGGGAAAGCTAGAGGTCAACATTCCATTCATTTTCTTTTCCCAACAAAATACCAGGCCAAAATTTGAAGTGGCTATCCCTGTAATAACTTCTTTGGGAAAGTAGATTCCAGACTTAGGCCACAATAGGTGGGAAAGGCTATATGACACTATAACTAGGGATATAGATGTTTTATTATATATTTTACCACTTGATAAATATATTTTTCAAGACAACTGAAAAAATGGTCTTACAGCAACATCTTATTGAATGATTCTAAGTGTTAAATATCAATAAACTACATAAAAAGTGACCGGCACTATATTTTTGCCATTATATTTATCAGTCATTAAGAATCTGAACTTTTAATAGCTAACATTAACATAGCATTTACCATATAACCAGTTACTATTCTAAGCATGTTAGATATACTGAACCATTTAATTCTCATAACAACACTATGAGGTATTAAAATGACTTGACACCACCCACCTACAGTTTTGACAGACATTCCAGATGAATGGCACCATCCTCTATGACACTGCCAGATACCAGCTACAAATTCAGGGGTCCACAGGCCACTCTCATATTTGACTAAATGGCTACAATTAGAAAATTCCTACTGTCCTCTCAGTTTCAATTATTTTGTAGATTGTCTCACAGAACTCAGGAAAGCACTATACATATTTAGGATTATAATTTATAACAGCCCAAAGTATACAAATCAGAACCAACCAAAAAGAGGCATATAGAGCAAGGTTCTAAACATGATGCTTCCATTGTCCTTTTGTGGAGTCGCCATAAAATATTATCTACAGAGGATACTTACCTTGATTTAATTGTGTGTCCATAGTTTATATTAGGCTTCACTACATAAGCATGACATATTAAATTACTGGCATGTGACTCAATCTACAGTCTACTTTTCCTGTTGGTAAAAGCTCTAAGGACAGATGATGGCAGCAGAGTAGGCAGATGCACAGACTCCCAGCTCACACCACCTAACTGGATTACAAATAATTTAGGAACATCCAGCATGAAAATACTGACTCTGGACTACAAGAACTGCTCTCAAAATACAAGGAGCAAAGAAGAAGCCAAACCGATCCTGGTGGGGAGTGCCAAGGAGCAGTGAGACTCCCCTGCTTACAGGAACAAAGGGGTGGGGGTGAAGCTGAGAGCCAAAAAGGCTCTCAATTGGAAAAAAAACAGTAGAAAATATCACTCACAGCCACTTGCTTGGAAACCTGGGAACGAGGTGTGTTGAAAGAGCTAGTTTGTTTTCCAAAAGAAAGGGGATGAGAGAGCTAGCTGGTGACAAACAGTGGAACGCATGGGAGGACCTGAGGAGCGGGACTAATCCAGTGCAGAAGTAGCGATACCTGGGGGAGATGCTGGAGGTGGCCATTGCAAGGGAAGGGATTGATCCTCTCACAGAACACAAGACTAAAGTGGTTCCTGGTCAATCTTCTCAAGATATCTCTCCAGCTCCAATCAGCACAAAAAAGACACAGCTGAAAACAAGAAGTGGGGAGGAGGGGCAGTAACTCAGGTCTCCATGGAGATCTGAGATACACCTCCCCCTACTGAAGTGGAGAAAGCACCCCACCCCCAGAGAGAGTAACTGGCAGATCAGGTCTTCAGAGTCTCAGGTTATACACACCACATTCCTGGATACAGTTTAAATAAGCTCCCGGCTGAGATCAGTAAAAAGACTACCACCAAGTTAAGAAAACTGAGAAGAAAACAAACAAATCAAGACTTCAAAGGGGCTCTATTAGAAAAGCCAAATTCCACAGTGGATTACGAACAACAGCTGAAGCCAACCCAAGAAGACCTAGAAATAACACAACTGAAAATTGGAAGCAGACACCAAGCCTAGACTAAACCAGCTCTACACACAGCACACCCAAACACACAGACATAATGAGAAGACAGAAAAGTACAAACCAAATGAAACCACAAGAGAATCCTCCAGGAAATAAACTGAGTGATATGGAAATAACCAAACTCCCAGATGCATAGTTTTGAATAATGATTGTTAGGATGCTTAGGTATCTTAGAAGAACAATGGATGGTCATTATGAACACCTAAATAAAGAGATAGCAAGTATAAAGAAGGACACTAAAATATTAAAAAAGAATCAGTCAGAGATGACAAATACAATATCAGAAATGAAGACCACAATGGAAGGAATTAAAAGCAGGATGGATGAAGCTGAGGATCGAATCAGCTAGTTGGAAGACAAGAAGAACAAAGGCATGGAAGCAGAGCAGAAAAAAGAAAAGATACTCAAAAAGTCTGAGGAAACTAAGAGAGCTCTGTGACAACATAAAGAGAAATAACATCCACATAATAGGGGTTCCTAAAGAAGAGGAGAAATAAAAAGGGATAGAAACTTTATTGAATCATATCATAGCTGAAAACTTCCCTAAATTTATGCAAGGAAGGGCCTCACAAGTTCAAGAAGCATAGAGATCTCTATTAAAGAGAAACCTAAAGAAACCTACACCAAGACACATCATAATTAAAATACCAAAGCTACGTGATAAAGAGAAAATATTAAAAGCTGCTAGAGAAAAATTGCTATCAACTACAAAGGAGCACCCATAAGGATGACATCCGACTTCTCAACAGAAACACTTGAGGCTAGAAGGGAATGGAAAGATATAATCAAAGTAATGCAGAACAAGACCCTACAACCAAGACTACTCTATCCAGTAAGGCTAACGTTTAAAATTGAAGGAGAAATAAAGAGCTTCCCAGAAAAAAAGAAAATTCAAGGAATTCATTACAACGAAACCAAGGCTGCAAGAAATGTTAAGGTGCCTGTTGTAAACAGATCAAATTGGGGAAATAATACAGCAAAAGAGGAATACACCTTTAAAATATAAAATGGCAAAAAACAACTACATATCATTAATAACCTTAAATATAAATGGATTAATTGATCCAATCAAAAGACATAGGGTAGTTGCATAGATAAGAAAACAGGACCCATACATATGCTGTCTACAAGAGACACACCTTAAAACAAAAGATGCACATAGACTGAAGGTAAAAGGAGGGGAAAAAATATTTCATGCAAATAGAGATGAAAAAAAAGCTGGGGTAGCAATACTTATATCAGACAAAATGGACTCTCAAACCAAGGCTATAGTAAGAGATAAAGAAGGTCAGTACATAGTGATAAAGGGAGCAATCCATCATGAAGATATAACCATCATAAATATCTACGCACCTAATATAGGAGCTCCTAAACATATAAAGCAGACTTTGATGGATATAAAGGGCAAGATCAACGCAATACTATAATAGTAGGAGATTTCAATACCCCACTTACATCACTAGATAGATTCTCAAGAAACAAAATTAACAAAGAAACAGCAGACTTAAAGGACACACTAGATCAACTCAATTTAATAGATATCTTCAGAACCTTTCACACTAAAGCAGCAAAATATACATTCTTTTCAAGTGCTCATGGTACATCCTCTAGGATAGATCCCATGTTAGGACACAAAAGCGGTCTCAACAAATTTAAGAAAATTGAAATTATATCAAGCAGTTTCTCTGATCATAATGGCATGAAACTAGAAATCAATCACAACAGAAAAACTGAAAAATACTCAAACACATGGAAACTAAATAGCATGTTATTAAATAACTAATGGGTGAACAATGAAATCAAAGAATAAAAAAATTTCTAGAAACAAATGATAATGAACATAAAACAACTCAAAATTTATGGGACACAGCAAAGCAGTCCTTAGAGGAAAGTTCATAGCACTACAGGCATTCCTTAAGAAGCTTGAAAAAGCTCAAATAAACAACATAACCCTTCATCTAAAAGAACTTGAAAAAAGAACAGCAAGTAAGGCCCAGAAGTAGTAGAAGAAAGGAAATAATAAAGATCAGAGCAGAGATAAATGAAATAGAGGCTAAAGAAACAATGCAGAGAATCAATGAAACCAAGAGCTGGTTCTTTGAAAGGGTAAAAAAGATCGATGAACCTTTAAGGAGACTCACCAAAAAAAGAAGAGAGATGACTTAAATAAATAAAATTAGAAATAAGAGTGGAGAAATAACAACCGAAACAACAGAAATACAAAATATTGTAAGAAAATACTATGAAGAACTGTATACCAAAATATTAAACAACCTAGGTAAAATGGACAAATTCCTTGAAACATACAATCTTCCAAAAATCAATCTGGATGAATCTGAAAACCTAAACAGACCGAATATAACAAAAGAGATTAAAACAGTTATTAAAAAGCCCCCCCAAAATAAACCCCTGGGCCAGATGGATTCACTGGGGAATTCTATCAAATATTCAAAGAAGAACTAATTCCTATCCTTCTCAAGCTATTTCAAAAAATTCTAGAGGAAGGAACATTGCCAAGTTTCTTTTATGTGGAGCACAATTCAGATTCCAAAACCAGGCAAAGACAACACAAAGAAAGAAAACTATAGGCTAATATCCCTGATGAATTTAGATGCTAATATCCTCAACAAAATATTAGCAAACCGGATACAGCAATACATAAAAAAAATCATACGTCATGATCAAGTGGGATTTATTCCGGGGAGGCAAGAATGGTACAACATTTATAAATCAATTAATGTGATTCACCACATAAACAAAAGGAAGAAGAAAAACCACATGATAATTTCAATAGATGCAGAAAAAGCATTTGATAAAATTCAGTACCACTTTATGATCAAAACTCTTAGCAAAGTGGGAATACAGGGAACATACCTCAACATGATAAAAGCCATTTATGACAAACCCACAGCCAACATCATAATCAATGAACAAAAATTAAAAGCAATTCCTCTAAAATCAGGAACAAGGAAGGGGTGTCCCCTTTCACCACTATTATTCAACATAGTGCTGGAAGTCCTAGCTATAGCAATTGGAAAAGAAGAAGAAATAAAAGGCATCCAAATTGAAAAAAAGAAGTAAAACTATCATTATTTGCAGATGATATGATACTGTATATAGAAAACCCAAAAGTCTCAGTCAAAAAACTACTGGACCTAATATTAAATGAATTCAGCAAGGTGGCAGGATATAAAACACACAGAAATCACAGGCCTTTTTTATACACAAACAATGAAATGTCAGAAAGAGAAATTAAGGAAACAACTCCCTTCACTATTGCTACCAAAAAAATAAAGTACCTAGGAGTAAATTTAACCAAGAAGGTTAAAGACTTGTACTCAGAAAATTATAAAACATTGATAAAAGAAATCAAGGAAGATACAAACAAGTGGAAGCATATAATGTGCTCATGGCTAGGAAGAATAAACATCATTAAAATGCCAATATTACCCAAAGCAATTTATAAATTCAATGCAATATCAATTAAAATACCAACAACATACTTCAAAGATATAGAACACATATTACAAAAATTTATATGGAACCAAAAAAGAACACGAATAGCCTCAGCAATCTTGAAAAAGAAGAATAAAGTGGGAGGTATCACACTTCCTGATATCAAGTTATACTACAAGGCCATTGTACTCAAAACAGGTTGGTACTGGCATAAGAACAGGCATACAGATCAATGAAACAGAACTGAGAACCCAGAAATAAACCCACATCTTTATGGACAACTGATATTTGACAAAGGAGGAAAGAGCATACAGTGGAGTAAAAACAGTCTCTTTAACAAATGGTGTTGGGAAAACTGGACAGCTACTTGCAAAATATGAAACTAGACCATCAACTTACACCATGCACAAAAATAAACTCAAAATGGATAAAGGACCTAAATTTAAGCCGTGAAACCATAAGCATTCTAGAAGAAAACATAGGCAGTAAACTCTCCGACATCTATCGAAGTAATATATTTGCTGATTTATCTCCACCGGCAAATGAAATAAAAAACAGTGTAAACAAATGGGACTATATCAAACTAAAAAGATTTTGCACAGCTAAAGAAAATATGAACAGAATAAAAAGACAAACCACACAATGGGAGAACATATTCGACAACACATCCGATAAAGGGTTAATAACCAAAATTTATAATGAATTTGTAAAACTCAACACCAGGAAGACAAACAATCCAATCAAAAAATGGGCAAAAGAAATGAATAGGCATTTCTCCAAAGAGTACCTACAGATGGTCAATAGGCATAAGAAAAAATGCTCAACATCACTAATCATTGGAGAAATGCAAATTAAAACCACAATGAGATACCATCTCACACCAGTCAGAATGGCGCTCATTAACAAAACAACACATTATAGGTGCTGGCAAGGATGTGGAGAAAGGGGAACCCTCCTGCACTGCTGGTGGGAATGCAGACTGGTGCAGCCGCTTTGGAAAACAGTATGGAGTTTCCTCAAAAAATTAGAAATGGAACTGCCCTTTGACCCACCTATCCCACTTATAGGAATATATCCCAAGGTCAGCATATCACCGACTGAAAAAAAGAAATGCGCCCCCATGTTTATGGCAGCATTGTTCACAATAGCCAAGAGCTGGAAACAGCATAAGTGTCCATCAATGGACGAGTGGATTGAAAAGCTTTGGTACATATATACTATGGAATACTATGGTGCCATGAAAAAGAAGGAAATATTACCTTTTGCAACAATATGGAGGGGCCTGGCAACTATTATGTTGAGTGAAATAAGGCAGGCTAAAAGAAAAATATTATATGACCTCACTCATTTCAGGAATCCAAGGAACAATGAGAACTGAGAAAGGAATTGAGACAGAGGAGGGATCAAAGGGACCAGAGGAAAAGAGGACAGAGGGAAAGGGGATGACAGGATGGGATAAACCTGAAGGGAAGGGGGGAGGGCGCTGTAGGGAGGACGGTAAGGGAGATGTTGCGGGAAATATGGGAGTGGGGGAATGAAGTTGGGGTCACCCTAGAATCTATGTTAACACAATTAATTAAATAAATTTAAAAATATAAAAATTAATAGCTCTAACTCTTTTTATCATATGGTTGTTTTTTCAGGCATTGATAGAATCTCTCCTGAGCCATGAGCTTAAATTATAAACCCTGAGTCACCTCCTTAGAATAAACTATCAGGGCCATCATGAATAGCAAAGACACTTCTATGACTCAAGAAATTCCAAGAATGTAGAGGCTACTTTTCAGGAACCCAGGTCAAAGATAAGTTTTTTTTTTTTAATTTTTTCATTGATTTGAGAGAGAGAAACATCAACTCACTGTTCCACCTAGTTGTTTTATTTAGTTATGCACTCATTGATTGCTTTTGCATGTGCCCTGATTGAGGGTCAAACCTGTAACCTGGTGTTCCATGTCAGTGCTTTATCCACTGAGCAACCCAGCCAGGCTTAAGACAAACCAAAATTTTTATTTTAAGGGTTTATAGCAGTGGTTCTTAGCCTGGGTTCTATCGAACCTTAGGGGTTCAATGAGTCGGTCTCAGGAGTTTGGAGAAGCCTCTGCTGCGGAGGCCAGAATAAAGTAATACCGTAATTTGTTGTGAGTTCATGCATTTTGTTGGTTTTGTTCTTTGAGCAAAGTGATGTTCATGCATGGCTCATTTTGTGCACCAGTAAAAAAACTATACCTATGTCTTGAATTTGGAAAAAAAAATCATATTTTATTTATCACTAAAGAAGGGTTCGGTGAATGTGCATATGAAACTGGTGGGTTCAGTACCTCAAAAAAGGTTAAGAACCACTGGTTGAGAGGCTAAACCCTCACAACTCTACTCCTTATTATACAGATATGTACTATCATTATCTACATTTTTTAAATGAAGAAATGAGGGTTCAGAGTGGTTAATAAACACTCTGATTTACACAGCTGCAGGTGGAAGACCCAAGTTTTGAAATCTGATGATTTAATTCCAAAGTTTATTCTTTTAAGTTATTTTTTCAAATACTCTTAATACTAGCCATTACTTCAAATTTGGATGGCATAGTATTAGAGTGAGAAACTACATTTTTAAATTCAATACCAGGCTACCTTGGCAACATCACTTATATTTCTGGGACACACTTAAAAAAAAGTATATAAAACACAATCATGGTACTAGAATCATTTATTAAAAAATTTTTACTTATTGTCTACAAGGTTGTAGTCATTGTTCTGGGCCCTAAATGAGCTCTTAAGCCTTTCAACTTTAAGACTCTAGGATTCTTCACTACATGAGAAGAGCATTTTACCATTATGGATAGGTCTATAATGGCTAGTTGACATTTACTTTTAGTATAATATCCCCTTCTTATAGGAAATGTGGAGAATGCAATAACGAGATAAGATCCTAGAGAAAAATATTTGAATGGAGTTATTAAAACCACAGACCTCCAAAGACATCACTTGTGCTGAAAACCCAAGATTTAAGACCTGATCTAATTGCAGTTTCAAACTCTCCCAGAATCATAATCTTAATCAACTGAAATTTTCTGGTCAACACCCATGAGGTAATCTGTCACATGGGCCCTATCCATCCCAATAGGAAAGAGGAAGCAAACTGCATGATAAAATCCTATCTTTTCCTTCACCCACATAGAAGAGGGCCAGGACTAAAAACAGACCTTTCTTTTCTTTTGCTAATAACTCCCCTGCCACATCCTTCTTATAAAAACATTTTATTCTGCACACCTCTATGGGTTTCCTTTTAGTAACTAGATTGGATGGTGCCTGATTCTATTCATGAGGTGATTAATAAAGTCAATTAGATCTTCAAATGTACTCAACTGAATTTTGTTTGTCAACAAAGTATAGGCATGCAAGTCAAGGAATAAAAACAAGAAGCATGAATATTAAAGCATTAATAGTTAATTAGCAACCATTAGTAGTTCATTAAAGCACAAGAGTTACACATTCTCACAAACATTATCATTTTATGTGACTTCCCAAATACATAACTATGTAGATATATTTTTTTTAAAAATTAGGAACTATAGCAAGGAGAACTTTAAAAATTTATTATGAGGGGAGTGAAATCACTAAGATGCCAACACAGGTAATCCCTGACTTCATTCCACTACAAGAAACAACCACCACCACCAATTTGCAGACAAGATACCACTGAGAATTCTAGCTCACCATGGCGGCACACAGACACAGACACTGCATTACTAGAAGGGTAAGAGAACGAGCAGACAGCCCACATTACCCTTTCCTGAGGCCAGCGCAGTACCACAGAGAGGTTTTCTCCGAGTCTACAGTTCCTTCAGCAAGAAAGGGGTGTCTAGGGTGGACATCAAACTTCCCAGTGTTGGGGGTCCCTTCCTGGGAACCCAATTCTAGTCTTGCCCATGGGGATGCATGGCAATCTGTGGTACTTGACCCTTGGAAACGGATTGTGAGAGAGAAAGGGACATGGTGTTGCAACAACTGGCACTTAAATCTTGGCAGACCAAGATCCTACCTGCAATGTCCAAGTTGATGTCCCAATTAGTGGTCTTGTTCTTGTTCGTCTGCAGAGCCAAGTCAGTGGCAAGGGCCGACTAGCAAATGTGAAGGTCTCCCTGATTTGGGTCCTCAGAGAGCTTTTCCAGTCTTGGAGCCTGATCTGCCTCTCCATCCAGGCAAGGTAGCTGAGTCATAGCCTTGCCCATCACTGAGATTTTCTATTGGCCTCTGCTGACCAGAAAACTTACTGGAAACACCTGGGAGGCTTCATGAACCTAGCAGTACTGTTTCTCCCAGCAAGGGAGCTGAATCATAACCTGCTCACAGCTAAGAGTAGTTTTCAGCTCCTCCCACCCAGAAAGCCTGCTTGATAAGATCCTGGAGGCTGCCGGGCCTTCCCATCCCCAGTTCCACCAAAAAAAAAGTTAGACCTAATTATGGAATTCATTCAAGTTGCAGGATACAAAAGCAACATATAAAAATTAGTAGTATTGCTATACATTACCAACCAATTATCTTAAAAAAGAAAGAAAACATAATCACATCAAAAACTATAATACTTAAGAATAAATTTACCCAAGGAGGCAAAAGATCTCTATATTGAAAACTATAAGACATTGGTAAAAGAAATTAAAGACACAAATAAATGTAAAAGTATCACATGCTCACAGATTGAAAGAATACTGTTAAAATGTCTGTATCGAGACGGAAGAAAGATGATGATGGACTAGGTGGACATTCCACCTGCCACCTCCCAGGACCAAACTGAATTACAACTTAATTTAAGAACAACCATCCTGAAAAACAAACTTTAGACTAAACTAAGAGGACTCTTGAACCAAGGATCACAGAAGAAGACACACGGAGACTGGTAGAAAGGGCAAGAAGCGGAAAGGGCTACTCTACTCCAAGGAGCAAGTGGTGGCCCAGAGGGACTCTAACAGCAGGGAGGGTCACCCTGAGAGGTGTGGGTGCTCAAGCCCAGGCCAGTAGACCCAGCCTAGAGCCCCAGAGCCTAGAAGAGGCACCCAAACAGCACTTAGCTGTGAATAGACCTGGGTTTCTCTCTACAAGAAAAGACAACTCTTGGAAGCAGATTTCATTTTAAAGGGCCCGCACAGAACACCTCGTTCACAGGCACTTACCCAGGGCTCTGGCAGGGGAGAGCTGAGAGAACTGGAGTTGCGTGAGGACAGTGTAAAGTTGGAGACCCAGGGAGAGACACTGTGAAGGACAGCCACCAGAACCCCTGTGCTGAGTCATTCTCCAGTACTGCACTCACCATTTTTCTTGGGTGAAGCAATCCCCTCCAAGTGGCATCAGCCTGGGGAAAAGCAACTGCTCTGCCCTCAGCAGTCTCTCCTACCCCAGTCATGGCGACAGGTCGGTCTGAGACGACATGAAGCAGGGGCACATTAGTGACTAAGTTTTCTGGTGTTGAGACCAGAGCTCCCCACGCTATACTCTTCTGAGTCTATGACTAGTTCTTCCACCTCACAAGGGACTCAGTTGAAATGGTGGGTGGGCAGACCACACTGCTGGGTCTCAGAGGCCACACCCACCAGACTCCTGGGCCCTGACCCTACTGGTCTGTGAAAAAGTCTGGACAGACTGACACCTGAAGCCAAGGGGCAGAGCCACACCCACCACCCTTCCTAATTGCTAAATTGCCGCAGGCTTTACTCTAGCAGAGATTTTTTCAGTGGTTGAGCTCATCAAGCAGACAGGCTGTAGGAGTAAAGACTCAGGGAAACTTGGCCATTTGAGCAAACTTTCCCTAGGACTAAAGTGGGTAAAAGCGAGCCTAGGAGTGCAGCTTGGTATTTGCATGTACACCTGGGCCCAGTAGAGGCAGCCAAAAACTCTGAATTGCTTTTAGCTCCAAAAAGGTTGCTCAGAGCCAGACATGCTCTCACAGTCTTCCTCCCTGAGACCTGAGTCTCAACAGCTGAAAAAACTTCTGCAGAAAGGGCTGTTGGCCACACTTGGTCTGAACCTGCTGCTCACCTTGTTGGAGAGAAATAAAATTTGAGTGTCTAGCAGTGGCCGAGGGATCAAGCTCTGGAGTGGGGGCCATATTCCCTGTATTGAGCTCCTAAAAAAGAGACTCCTGCCTGACCAGGCGGTGGCGCAGTGGATAGAGCATCAAACTGGGATGCAGAAGGACCCAGGTTCGAGACCCCGAGCTCGTCAGCTTGAGTGCAGGCCCATCTGGCTTGAGCAAAAAGCTCGCCAGCTTGGGCCCAAGGTCGCTGGCTCCAGCAAGGGGTTGCTCAGTCTGCTGAAGGCCCACGGTCAAGGCACATTTGAGAAAGCAATCAATGAACAACTATGGTGTCGCAACGGCAACGAAAAACTAATGATTGATGCTTCTCACCTCTCTCTGTTCCTGTCTGTCTGTCCCTATCTATCCCTCTCTCTGACTCTCTCTCTGTCCCTGTAAAAAAAAAAAAAAAAAAGAGAGACTCTTGAAGCAGGGGGTTCCCAAACATTCTATTCACAACCTCAGCTGCCTTAAACCACCAAGCATACAATCTGTAGAGGTGTTGGTTGGGTGAGGCCAATCTGAGCCCAAACTAAAGTCTTACTATCTTACTACAGAAGACTCTGTGGGAAGACCAGGTAGCTGCAAGAGGAGAAGAAGCAGCTAAAAAGTGAAGACAAATCTTACAGACCTTGGGGCTTTTACGAAGCTGTGGTCACCTTTAAGCAGGAGGAAGCTGATCCTTATACAAAGATTGGCCACTCCCACAATACCCAGACACAGAAAATGCAGACACAAACAGCGAAAAGTGCAGTGGCTGCAGACTGGTAGCTCACAGTGGGTTACAAAAAACAGCTGATGCCAACCTAAGAAGAACTAGAGTCAACACTACTGGTAGTGGGTGACAGAAAGCATCAACCCTAGTCTCAAATACCTACAAAAGCAGCACACCCAAAGGTGGAGTCTAGCAGGCACCAGACACTGTGGAGAATAAATATATCCTACAGGACAGACATTACACAGTGTGTAATACACATGATCAAGGTTGACCCTTAGAGCCAGCCAGCTTGAAGGGATAACTGTACCCACAAAAGGACCAACTGCATCTAATACTCACATACAGCTAGAGGGAAAATAGTACCCTCAAGAAGCATTCCTAGAACAAGAAAAACAAGTGGCCTGGAGGACAGGACCACCAAGCCAAGGACATTGAAGTCATAAAAAAGAACCAGTCAGAAATGACAAATCAGAAATGAAGAATGCACTAGAAGAAATTAAAAGCAGGCTGGATGGATGGATTGCCTGACCAGGCAATGCTGCAGTGGATAGAGCGTAGGTTTGGGATGTGGAAGATTCAGGTTCAAGACCCCAAGCTTGCCAGCTTGAGCGTGGGCTCATCTGGCTTGAGCAAAAGCTTGCCAGCTTGGACCCAAGGTCACTGGCTCCAGCAAGGGGTTGCTCGGTCTGCTGAAGGCCCGCGGTCAAGGCACATTTGAGAAAGCAATCAATGAACAACTAAGGTGTTGCGATGGCAACGAAAAACTAATGATTGATGCTTCTCACCTCTCTCTGTTCCTTTCTGTCTGTTCCTATCTATCCCTCTGTCTGACTCTCTCTCTGTCCCTATATATAAAAAAAAAAAAAAAAAAAAAAAAAAAGCAGGTTGAATGAAGCAGAGGATTGAATCAGCAATTTAGAGGACAAGATAAAAATAAAACATGGCAGCAGAACAGTAAAAAGAAAAGGGGCTCAGAAAAAGTACTGGAGGGGACACAAGATCCCAACAGAGTAGGCAGATGCACAGACTCCCAGCTCATACCACCAGACTAGATTTCAAATTAATTTAGAAACAACCAGCATGAAAAACCAACTCTGGACTACAAGAACTGCTCTCAAAAACCAAGAAGCAAAGAAGAAGCCATACCGAGTCTGGTGGGGAGAACCGAGGAGCGGTGACCCCCCCCTGCTTAAAGGAACAAAGGGGGGTAGGGGGTATAGGCTGAGAGCTCAGACGGCTCTCATTCCAAAGAAAACAGTAGAAAATATCACTCACAGCCACTTGCCTGGGGACCTGGGAACAAGGTGTGTTGAAAGAGCTGGCTTGTTTTCCAAAAGAAAAGGGGGAGAGAGAGACAACTGGTGACAAACAAAGGAATGCATGGGAGGACCTGAGCAGCTGACTAATCCAGTGCCATACCTGGCGGAGGTGCTGGAGGCAGCCATAGCTGGGAGAGAGGTTGATCCTTCCACATAACACAAGACAAAAGTGGTTCTGGGTCAACCATCTGAAGATATCTCTCCAGCTTCAATCAGCACAACAAGACACAGCTGAAAACAAGAAGTAGAAAGAAGGGGCAGTAACTCAGGTCTCCATGGAGATCTGAGATACACCTCCCCCTACTGAAGCAGAGAAAGCACCCTGCCCCTAGAGAGAGTAACTGGCAGATCAGGTCTTCATAGTCTCAGGTTAAACCCACCACATACCTGGATACAGTTTTAAATAAGCCCCCTGCTGAGATAATTAAATAAGACTACCACTGAGTTATGAAAACTGAGAAGAAAACAAACAAATCAGGACTTCAAAGGGGCTCTACTAGAAAAGTTAAATTCCACAGTGGATTACAAACAACAGCTGAAGCCAACCCAAGAAGACCTAGAAATAACACAACTGAAAATTGGAAGCAGACAACACCAAACCTAGACTCAACCAACTCTACAAACAACACACTCAAACACACAGACATAATGAGAAGACAGAAAAGTACAATTCAAAAGAAACCACAAGAGAATCCTCCAGGAAATGAACTGAGCGATATAGAAATAACCAAACTCCCAGATGCAGAGTTTTGAATAATGATTGTTAGGATGCTTAGGGATCTTAGAAGAACAATGGATGGTCATTATGAACACCTAAATAAAGAGATAGCAAGTATAAAAAAGGACACTGAAATATTAAAAAAGAATCAGTCAGAGATGACAAATACAATATCAGAAATGAAGACCACAATGGAAGGAAATAAAAGTAGGACAGAAGAAGCTGAGGATCGAATCAGCGAGTTGGAAGATGAACAAAGGCATGGAAGCAGAGCAGAAAAACGAAAAGAGACTCGAAAATTCTGAGGAAACTCTAAGAGAGCTCTGTGACAACATGAAGAGTAATAACATCCACATAATAGGGGTTCCTGAAGAAGAAGAGAAAGAACAAGGGATAGAAACTTTATTCAATCAAATCATAGCTGAAAACTTCCCTAAATTGATGCAAGGAAGGGTCTCACAAGTTCAAGAAGCACAGAGATCTTTATTAAAGAGAAACCTAAAGAAACCTACAACAAGACATATCATAATTAAAATACCAAAGCTAAGTGATAAAGAGAAAATATTAAAAGCTGCTAAAAAAAATAAAAAGGTTATCACCTACAAAGGAGCACCCATAAGGACGACATCCAACTTCTCAACAGAAACACTTGAGGCTAGAAGGGAATGGCAAGAAATATTCAAAGTAATGCAGAACAAGAGCATACAACCAAGACTACTTTATGCAGCAAGGCTATGATTTAAAATTGAAGGAGAAATAAAGAGCTTCCCAGACAAAAGAAAACTCAAGGAATTCATTACAATGAATCCAATGCTGCAGGAAATATTAAGGGGTCTGTTGTAAACAGATCAAAGTGGGAAAATAATATAGCAAAAGACGAATACACCATTAAAATATAAAATGCCAATAAACAACTTCAAATCAATAATAAACTTAAATGTAGATGGATTAAATAATCCAATCAAAGGCATAGGGTAGCTGCGTGGATAAAAAAAACAGGACCCATACGTATGCTGTCCACAAGAAACACACCTTAAAACAAAAGATGCACATAGACTGAAGGTAAAAGGATGAAAAAAAAATATTCCATGCAAATGGAAATGAAAATAAAGCTGGGGTAGCAATAATTATATGAGGAAAAAATGGACTTTAAAACCAAGACTATAGCAAGAGATAAAGAAGGTGCCTACATAATGATAAAGGGAGCAATCCAACAAGAAGATATAACCATCATAAATATCTACTCACTTAATATAGAAACTACTAAATATATAAAGCAGACTTTGATGGATATAAAGGGCAAGATCAACAGCAATACTATAATAGTAGGAGATTTCAATACCCCACTAACATCACTAGATAGATACTCAAGAAAGAAAATTAACAAAGAAACAGCAGACTTAAAGGACACACTAGATCAACTTGATTTAATAAATATCTTCAGAACCTTGCACCCTAAAGCAGCAAAATATACATTCTTTTCAAGTGCTCATGGTATATTCTCCAGCAAAGATCACATGTTAGGACACAAAAGCAATCTCAGCAAATTTAAGAAGATTGAAATCATATCAAGCATTTTCTCTGATCACAATGGCATGAAACTAGAAATTAACCACAACAGAAAAACTGAAAAGTACTCAAACACATAGTAACTAAAGAGCATGTTATTAAATAACGAATGGGTGAACAATGAAATCAAAGAAGAAATAAAAATTATTTTTGAAACTAATGATAATGAACATAAAACAACTCAAAATTTATGAGACACAGCCAGTGGTTCTTAACCTGGGTTCTATGAAAACCTAGAGGTTCAATGAGTCGGTCTCACAGGTTTGGAAAAGCCTCTGGTGCGGAGCCAGAATAAAGTAATACTTTAATTTGTTGTGAGTTCATGCACTTTGTTGGTTTTGTTCTTTGAGCAAGGTGATGTTCATGCACGGCTCATTTTGTGCACCAGTAAAAAAACATATATCTATGTCTTGAAACTGGAAAAGAAAATCATATTTTATTTAACACTAAAGAAGGGTTCAGTGAATGCATATATGAAACTGGTGGGTTCAGTACCTCAAAAATGGTTAAGAACCACTAGACACAGCTAAAGCAGTCCTGGGGAAGAGGACTAGCATTACAGGCATTCCTTAAGAAGCTTGTAAAAGCTCAAATAAACAACATAACCCTTCATCTAGAAGAACTTGAAAAAGAACAACAAGTAAGGCCCAGAGGTAGTAGAAGGAAGTAAATAATGAACATCAGAGCAGAAATAAATGACATTGAGGCTAAAGAAACAATACAGAGGATCAATGAAACCAAGAGCTAGTTCTTTGAAAGGATAAACAAGATCAATGAACATTGGATGAGACTACCAAGAAAAGAAGAGAGAGGACTCAAATAAATAAAATTAGAAGAGTGGAGAAATAACAACTGAAACAACAGAAATACTAAATATTGTAAGAAAATACTATGAAGAACTGTATGCCAAAAAATTAAACAACTTAGGTGAAATGGAGAAATTTTTTGAAACATATAATCTTCCAAAAATCAATCTGGAAGAATCTGGAAACCTAAACAAACTGATTACATCAAAAGAGATTGAAACAGTTATTTAAAAGCTCCCACAAAACAAAACCATTGGGCCAGATGAATTCACAGGTGAATTCTACTAAATATTCAAAGAACTAACTCCTATCCTTCTCAAGCTATTTCAAAAAATTTAAGAGGAAGGAACACTACCAAGTTCCTTTTATGAGGTGAGCATAATTCTGATTCCAAAACCTGGCAAAGACAACTCAAAGAAAGAAAATTATAGGTAAATATTCCTGATAAATTTAGATGCTAAAATCCTCAACAAAATATTAGCAAACCGAATCCAGCAAACATGAAAAACATCATACATCATGATCAAGTGGGATTTATTCTGAGGAGGCAAGGATGGTACAACATTTGTGAATCAATTAATGTGATTCATCACATAAACAAAAGGAAATAGAAAAACCACATGATAATTTCAATAGATGCAGAAAAAGCATTTGATAAAATCCAGCATCCATTTATGATCAAAACTCTTAGTAAAGTGTGAATACAGGGAACATACCTCAACATGATAAGGGCCATTTATGACAAAACAACAGCCAACATTATAAATAATGGACAAAAATTAAAAGAAATTTTCCTAAATTCCAGAACAAGGCAGGAGTGTCCCCTTCCACCAATCTTATTCAACATAGTACTGGACATCCTAGCTACAGCAATCAGACAAGAAGAAGAAATAAAAGGCATCCATATTGGAAAAGAAGAAGTAAAACTATCATTACACTCAGTCAAAAAACTAGTGGACCTAGTAAATGAATTCAGCAAGGTGGCAGGATATAAAATGAACATACAGAAATTACAGGCATTTCTATACACGAACAATGAAATATTAGAATGAGAAATTAAGGAAACAATCCCCTTCACTATTGCAACCAAAAATATAAAGTACCTAGGAGTAAATTTAACCAAGGAGGTTAAGGACTTGTACTCGGAAAATTATAAAACATTGATAAAAGAAATCAAGGAAGATACAAACAAGTGGAAGCATATACCGTGCTCATGGTTAGAAAGAATAAACATCATTAAAATGTCTATATTACCCAAAGCTATTTATAAGTTCAATGCAATTCCTATTAAAATACCAATTACATACTTCAAAGATATAGAACACATATTCCAAAAATTTATATGGAACCCAAAAAGAACACAAATAGCCTTTATTATTCTTGAAAAAGAAGAATAAAGTGGGAGGTATTACACTACCTGATATCAAGTTATATTACAAGGCCATTGTACTCAAAACAGGTTGGTACTGGCATAAGAACAGGCATATAGATCAATGGAACAGAAGAGAGAACCCAGAAATAAATCCACACCTTTATGGACAATTGACATTTGACAAAGGAGGAAAGAGCATACAGTGGAATAAAGACAGTCTCTTTAACAAATGGCGTTGGGAAAACTGGACAGCTACCTGCAAAAAAAAAAAAAAAGAAAAAAAGAAACTAGAACACCAACATACACCATGCACAAAAATAAACTCAAAATGGATATAGGACTTAAATGTAAGCTATGAAACCATAAGCATTCTAGAAGAAAACAGGCAGTAAACTCTCCGACATCTATCGCAATATATATATATATATATATATATGCTGATTTATCTCCACAGGCAAATGAAATAAAAGACAAGATAAACAAATGGGACTATATCAAACTAAAAAGCTTTTGTACTCCTAAATACAATATGAACAGAATTAAAAGAGAAACCACACAATGGAAGAATATATTTGACAACACATCTGATAAAGTGTTAATGAGCAAAATTCATAAAGAACTTGTAAAACTCAACATTCGGAAGACAAAGAATCCAATCAAAAAATGAGCACAAGAAATGAAAAGACATTTCTCCAAAGAGGACATATAGATGGCCAATAAGCATATAAAAAACTGCTCAACATCATTAATCATTAAAGAAATGCAAATTAAAACCACAATGAGATACCACCTTACACCAGTCAGAATGGCGCTCATTAACAAAACAACACATTATAGGTGCTGGCAAGGATGTGGAGAAAGGGAAACCCTCCTGCACTGCTGGTGGGAATGCAGATTGGTGCAGCCACTGTGGAAAACAGTATGGAGATTTTTCAAAAAATTAGAAATGAAACTGCCCTTTGACCCAGCTATCCCATTTATAGGAATATATCCCAAGGACACCATATTACTGTCTGAAAATAAGAAATGCACCCCATGTTTATGGCAGCATTTTTCACAATAGCAAAGAGCTGGAAACAGCCCAAGTGTCTGTCAGTGGTCCAGTGGATTAAAAAGCATTGGTACATATATACAATGGAATACTATGGTGCCATGAAAAAGAAGGATATATTACCTTTTGCAACAATATGGAGGTACCTGGAAACTGTTATGTTGAGTGAAATAAACCAGGCAGAAAAAGAAAAACATTTTATGACCTCACTCATTTGAGGAATCCAAGGAACACTGAGAATTGAGGATAGGAATTGCGACAGAGGAGGGGTTAAAGGGACCAGAGGAAAAGAGGACAGAGGGAAAGGGGAGGATAGGATGGGATAAACCTGAAGGGAAGCGGGGAGGGCATTGTAAGGAGCGGGACAGGGAGATGTGGAGGGGAATATGGGGAAGGGGGTATGCAGTTGGGGTTACCCTAGAATCTATGTGAACACAATTAATTAAATGTAAAAAATGTTATAAAAAGATAAAAGAAAGAAATGAGGCTCAAAACATCTGAGGAAACTCTAGGAGAGCTCTGTGACAATATGAAGAGAAACAACATTTACATCATAGGAGTTCCTGAAGGAGAAGAGGATGAACAAGGAATAGAGAACCTGTTTGAAGAAATCATAGCTGAAAATATTTCTAAATTGTTGAAGAAAATGTCATACAAGTTCAAGAAGCACAGAGTTCCATTAAAGAGGAACCCAAAGAGCCCTATACCAAGACACATCATAACTTAACTGTCATAGTTAAGAGACAAAGAAAGAATACTAAAATCAGCAAGGGAAAAGCAAAAGGAGCCCCCATAAGTATGACATCTGAATTCTCAACAGAAACACTTGAGGCCAGAAAGGGTTGGCACAAAATATTCAAAGTGATGCAAAGCAAGAAAACCTCCAACCAGGACTTCTTTATCCAGCAAGACTATCAAATAAAATTGAAGGAGAAATAAAAAGCTTCCAGAAGAAAAAAAAAAAAAAAAACCTCAAGGAATTTATGACAACCAAACCAGTACTGCAAGAAATGTTAAGTGGCCTGCTGTAAAAAGAGCAAAGAAAAAAAGGAATAAAGAAAAAGGGGATTCTAGATTTAAAGAATAAAATGACAGTAATTAACTACATATTGATAATAACATTAAATGTAAATGGATCAAATGCTCTAATCAAAACACATAGGATAGCTGCCTGGATAAGAATACAGAACCCATACATATGCTGTCTGCAAGAGACCAACCTCAGAATAAAAGATACACATAGATTAAAAGTGAAAGGATGGAAAAAAGTATTTTACACAAATGGAAATGGAAAAAATTCTGGGATATCAATACTTATATCTGAAAAAATAAACTTTAAAACAAAGGCAAAAGTAAGGGATAAAGAAGGTCACTACATAATGATAAAGGAAGCAATCCAATAGGAGGATTTAACCATTATAAATATCTGTACACCTAAAATAGGAGCACCTAAATACAGTGTGTCCATAAAGTCATGGTGTACTTTTGACCGGTCACAGAAAAGCAACCAAAGATGATAGAAATGTGAAATCTACACCAAATAAAAGGAAAACCCTTTTTTTTGTAGGGTGATATGGTAGCATGTACATATGTGCTGATGATGACATAACACTGTGTATACAGCGGAGCAGCTCACAGCCATGCCAGTCAAGATGTGGATGGTACAGAGGAAAGCTCAGTGTGTTCTGTGGCTTGCTAAATTCGAATCTGTGACCAAAGTGCAACTTGAATATCGGTGCATTTATAACAAAGCGCCACCACATAGGAATAACATTACTCGGTGGGATAAGCAGTTGAAGGAAACTGGCAGTTTGGTGGAGAAACCCTGTTCTGGTAGGCCATCAGTCAGAGACGAGTCTGTAGAGGCTATACGGGATAGCTACCTAAGGAGCCCTAAAAAATCTATGTGTGCGTGTGCTCGACAATTACACCTAAGCAAGACAACAGTTCATAAGGTGTTAAAGAAACGTCTCTGTTTTACGGGGTACAAATTGCGGCTGCTGAATGCTATCAAACCGGCGGATAGACCCACATGATGAGTGTTTGCTACAGATATGCTTCATGAGATCAACAATGATGCAAGATTTTTGCAGAAGATTGTGTTTAGCGATGAGGCGACCTTCCATATCTGTGGACATGTTCATCCAAATATGGGCTGCTGAACATCCTCATGCCTACATTGAGTACGAATGTAACACCCCTAAAGTGAACGTGTGGTCTGGCCTGATGCATGATAAGGTGATGGGCCCATTTTTTTTTTCACGGAGCAGTCTATGATGGAAAACACCTATCTTGACATGTTGGAATTGTATGCAGTGCCACAATTTCCAGGTGTCATCTTTCAACAGGACGGTGCTCCTCCACACTATGCCACCATTGTTTGTGAGTTTCTGGATAGAACATTCCCCCAGCGGTGTATAGGCAGGAGTTCTGTCAAGCCATGGCCACCACGATCCCCGGGTCTGACACCCCTAGGCTTTTACTTTTGGGGTTATGCGAAGCAACATGTGTACATTGAATATATCAATGACATTAATCACTTAAAACAGAATCACAGACATTATTCACTCTGCTACACCAGATGTCCATACCCGTGTGTGGCAAGAACTTCACTATCGTTTGGATGTATGTAGGGCAACAAATGGAGCCCATATCAAACTGCACTGAATAGGTATGAAACTGGGAGAGTTTTCCTTTTATTTGGTGCAGATTTCACATTCCTATCGTCTCTTGTTACTTTCCTGTGACCGGTCAAAAGTGCGCCATGACTTTATGGACACACTGTATATAAAGCAGATTTTGATGGACATAAAGAGCAAGATCAACAGCAATACAGTGGTACCTTGAGATGCAAACAGACCAACATACAATTTTTTTTTTTAAGATATGAGCTGCGACTCGGTTTGTATTTTTGTTCGAGATCCAAGTGAAATTCCGAGATACGAGTCCTGATTCAGGAAGCTGCCGCTAGTTGGCACGTTGGTGAATGGGTTCAGTATTGGCAGTTTGATGTATGAGTTGATTGACTTACGAACCCAGTTACAGAACAAATTAAATTCGTATCTCAAGGTACCACTGTACTATAATAGTAGGGGATTTTAATATCCCACTAACATCAATGGATAGATCCTCCAGACATTAAATTAACAAAGGAACAGTGGTCTTAAATGACAGTCTAGATCAACTGGATTTAATTGATATCTTCAGAACATTTCACCTCAAAGCAGCAGAATATACATTCTTTTCAAGTGCTCATGGTACATTCTCTAGGATAGATCACATGTTAGGACACAAAACAAGTCTCAATAAATTTAAGAAGATTGAAATCATATCAAGCATCTTCTCTGATCACAATGGCATGAAACTAGAAATCAACCACAACAGAAAAATTGAAAAATGCTCAAACACTTGGAAACTAAATAGCATGTTATTAAATAATGAATGGATTTACAATGAGATCAAATAAGAAATAAAGAGAGTTTCTAGAAATGAATGATAATGAGCATACATCAACTCAAAATTTATGGGACACAGCAAAAGCAGTACTGAGAGGGAAGTTCATTGCACTACAGGCATATCATGGGAAGCTAGAAAAAGCTAGCTATATGGGACTATATCAAACTAAAAAGCTTTAGCACAGCAAAAAACACCATGAACAAAATAAAAGACAACCCAAACAGTGGGAGAACATATTTGCAAATATGTCTGATAGGGGGTTAAGAACAAAAATTTATAAAGAACTTCTAAAACTCAACACCAGGAAGGTAAATAATCTAATTAAAAAATGGGCAAAATAACTAAATAAACATTTCTCCAAAGATGACATACAAATGGCCAATAGGCATATGAAGATATGTTCAACATCACTAATTATCAGAGAAATGCAAATTAAAACCATAATGAGATACCACCTCACACCTGTCACAATGGCACTCATTAACAAAACAACACATAATAAATGCTGGCTAGGGTGTGGAGAAAAGGGATCCCTCCTGCCTTGCTGGTGGGAATGCAGACTGGTGCAGCCACTGTGGAGAACTGTATGGGTTTTTTTCAAAAAATTAAAAATGGAAATGCCTTTTGACCCAGCTATCCCACTTTTAGGAATATATCCTAAGAATACCAAATCACTAATCTAAAAGAAGATATACACCCCCACATTCATGCAGCATTGTTTACAATAGCGAAGATCTGGAAACAGCCCAAGTGTCCATCAGTGGACGAGTAGATTACAAAGTTGTGGTATATGTATACAATGGAATACTATGTGACGGTGAAAAAGAAGAAAATCTTTCCTTTTGTGACAGCATGGATGGATCTGAAAGATTATTATGGTAAGTGAAATAAGCCAAGCAGAGGAAGAAAAATATCATATGATCTCACATATATGTGGAATCTAATGGACAAAGTGAACTGAGGAACGGAATAGAGGCAGAGGCAGGGTCACAGGGACCAGAGGGACAGCTGTCAGAGGGAAGGGGGATAGAGGGATGGGATCAGAGAAGGTAAAGGAATTAGGGAAACTATATATACATAACACAGAGATATACAGTGTGTCCTTAAAGGTCCGTAAAGTGTGTCCTGTCACAGGTCAAAAGTGCACCATGACTTTACGGACACACTGTAGATAACAGGACAACAAATCCTAGAGGGAAGGGGACTGGGAGTTAGGAAAATGGGGGGCATAAAAAGGGACACAGGGGTGGGCGATGAGGGAGTTATATTCAGTGGGACACTTGAATCCAAATAAACACAATAAATTAAAATTCAATAATATTAAAAAATAAACAAATAAATTATAAATAACCATATAATTGGTTAACAAAATATAATAAAAACTCTGAAAGTAAAAATAAATTGAAATTTTAAAAAACTCTATATTACCCAAAGCCATCTATAGATGCAATGCATTTTCTATCAAGATTTCCAATGGCATTTTTTAGGAAAGCAAAGAAACAACCCTAAAATTTATATGGGTTCACAAAAGACCTGGAATAGCAAAAGCAGTGCAAAGAAAGAAGAGCAAAGCAGAAAGCAACACATTAAACTAAAATAATAAAAACACTACAGAACTGGGATGAAAACAGATACGTAGACCAATGACACTGAATCAAGAGCCCAGAAACAAAAGCATACGGTCAGCTAATATTTGATAAGAGTAGCAAGAACAATCAATGGGGAAGAGCCAGTTTCTTCAATAAATAAAAAGTTGAATATTTACATGTAAAAGAATAAAACTAGGCCTTTATCTTATACCACTTACAAAAATTAACTCCAAGTTGATTAAAGACTTGGATGTGAGACCTGAAACCATAAAACTCCTAGAAGAAAAGATAGGACTGAAGCTCCTTGACATGAGTTTTGACAATGATTTTTAGGCATAATATCTAAAGCACAAGCAAAAAAATAAAAAATAAGCAAGTGGTACTCTATCAAATTAAAATGTTCACAGCGAACAAAACAAAAAACAAAAGACAACCTACAGAAAGGGAAAATATTTGCAAACAATACATCTGATTAGGGGTTAATATAAAAAATACATAAAGAACTCATACAACTCAACAGCAAAAACAACAACAAAAACAAAACCCAATTATAAAATGGGCAAAAGACCTGATTAGACATTTTTCTAAAGAAGCCATACAAATGGCCATCAGGTAGTTGAAACGGTACTTAATATTGCTAATTACTAGAGAAATACAAATCAAAAATCAAAACTGTAATAAGATATGACCTCATACTTGTTAGAATGGCTTTCACCAAAAAATCAAGAGAACAGCTTATGAGGTCATGAAAAAGGGAAAACCCTTATGCACTGTTGTTGAGATTGTAAATTGATACAGCTACTATAGAAAACAATATGAAAGTTTCTCCAAAAAATAACACTACTATATGATCTAGCAATTTCACTTCTGGGAATATATCTGAAAGAAACCAAACCACTATGTTGAAAAGACATCTGCATGCCCATGTCAGAGCAGCATTATTTACAATAGCCAAGACATGGAAAAAACCTAAAATCTATTGATGAAAGATGAATGGACAGAGAAAATGTAATATAGATCTGCCTGTATATATAGGTAGAGAGAAATACTGTAGGTATCTACATACAAACACAATAGAATATTAGTCATTTATACAAAAAAGAAGAAACCCTACCATTTGCAACAATATGGATGAAACTTGAGGGTATTTTGCTAAGTGAAATAAGTCAGACAGAGAAAGACAAAAACCACTAGTAGTTGCTTTGTGTCAATTATATCTCAATAAAACCAGAAAAACAAACAAAAATAAAATTAATTTTAAAAAGTTACAATATATTATGGCATAATAACAGTATAGATGAAATACTAAGAGTAATAATAATAATAATAATTGAGAGAAGACAAAAGAATTCAGTGAGTTATAACACATTACTGTCAAGATTTTTCATGTATGTCTGACCTTCACAAAGCTCATTAAAATGCAATTTGGTAGTGCATAAAAAACCATTAATGTGTGTGTACTTTAATCTCTATTTCTGAGAACTAAACTTACATCAACAATGATAAGAGAAAAACTACATCTTTAGTTGTAATGAAAATGTTTAGTGAGGCATTTATTTTAGCAAAAATCTGAGAAAGAGTTAAAATAATAAAATGAATAGTTGTGTATCTTATGATATTCACTCCATGTAACTTTCTGTGTAATTTAAAGTGCTATTTAAGAAACAGTGTAGCATGAAAGAAAGACTTAAAATAGTAACAAAAAAATAGGGTGTAAAATCAGAAGCATAGCCAAGTAATGTTTTCATCATTCTTGTGGATCTAGATGAGACAAATAGACTGGGACCCTTGTCTTTGAACCTGCTTGCCTCCTGATGGTTGGCTTTCCTGCTATATATTTGCACACCTTGACAGAGGGAACATGAAAAACTTTGGCAGTGTTTGGATTAGTCAACTTTTCTTCGAAAATAATTAAATGCCTTTCTCTCTAAAATTGTCATTAATGACAGGCACCTCAAATGGCACTTGAATACACGCTATCCCTGGCACAAAGTAATGGTGTCGTGTCGTCCCACTTTCAATATATGAGAGCTTTTCTCCATGTTACAGCCCTTTAGTACATTCCTATGCAAAACTACCCACACAGCCTCAACACGCAAGATAAAATTCCCACTGTTCAGGGATCAGGGTAATTTGCTTCTTCAAATTGGACACAGGATTGTGAAAACTCACCTCTGACAGGATTGGCATGTGAGGAAAATGGATGACGGCAGAGTATCTAAGAAACAGAAGGAGAAGGCGCATGCACAGGACAGCCAGTGTTAGTCTTCAAAGACACGCCAGAAATCAGCCTGAAGCACTGAAACATCTCCATAACCAGTGACAGAACCAACTCCATCCTGCCACTAAGGTGGGACAGCTCAATTTGAAACAAAGAAACCAAGGCTCGTGCTGCATTTCAAAATATGATGTCCAAGTAGAAATGCTGGAGGTGGTCTCAAAATACAACTTTGCCAAAAAGTCTCATGCATCACCCAGACATTATTGATAATAAATGTCTCTATCACTGGTAAAGACAACCAATCAGAAACCAGGAAGAGACCTTTCCCAGGTAGATCAGGTTTCATACAGGATGCTTTTACTATTTTCATTCTAATCACATACTTAGCATAAAAATGAATCCAGCTACTACTTAAGTTGATGAGAAAAAAAGAAATAATTTGGGATAGCAAGCAACACCAGCAACAAAAGCCTAGTAAAAGGCTACTCGCTGCATATATGATGCCAGAAAATGGCTGCATGTAAGACAGCTGAAACAGTCACACCTTAATAAATACAGTGACTACTTAAGCTGAACGGCAACTGATCCTGGAATGCCTACCTCTTAGTGAAATAAAAATCCTTTGGAGAGTTTCCAAGAGCTAGAATTTTGCCTAATATGAAACCCTTTTTCTAAACAGTGATCTCAAAAAACAGTTTCACTTATCACTCTTGAAAATCGGATTTGTTCCCTTTTGGGTCATGTATTACTTATTGACAACAGCAGTGTACATCTATCTACAGCACTGTCACCATGTCTATGTAAATATTTATCAGCTCATATGTCATTATATTACCTCTCCTATGTATATCCATCACATTTTAAATGATTCAATAGAACGGATTTTGAACTAGTGTAATCACTAGTCTCAAAGTTAAGATGTACTTAACATGGAAAACACTAGGTTACGTTTTAGGAAGGCTGTCCAAAAAAGACTGGTTTTTCTCAACCCACCATTTTTCTTTAAAGGAAGCAACCAGAAAAATATCCTTAATTAAGTAGACAGTAATTTCTATTTTATATAATTTCATGTGATAAAACAAACATGGTTTGGACTGCCATTATGCAGACTGCCATTAATTTTTTTTGCACTTAACATTATTTATTCCAACACACAGTTTATTTCTCTTGTTTTCTTCCTCCTCCTCTAGAATGTAAGCTCCCTAAGAGCACAGCTTTTTGACCATTTATGTACTTACTATAAATTAGTTGAATGACTGAAAAAGATCACTCTCCAGAGAATTTCTAACTTGTCCAAACAGTTGGAGAGACCAGTGGCCACACTGTATCCAGAGCAGAGGTCCCCAAACTACGATCCGTGGGGCCGCATGCAGCCCCCTGAGGTAATTTATTTGGCCCCCACCGCACTTCCAGAAGGGGCACCTCTTTCATTGGTCGTCAGTGAGAGGAGCACAGGATGCATCCGCACCCATAGTTCCCACTGAAATACTGGTCAGTTTGTTGATTTAAATTTACTTGTTCTTTATTTTAAATATTGTATTTGTTTCCATTTTGTTTTTCTACTTTAAAATAACATATGTGCAGTGTGCATAGGGATTTATTCGTAGTTTTTTTTAATAGTCCAGCCCTCCAACTGTCTGAGGGACAGTGAACTGCCCTCTGTGTAAAATGTTTGGGGACCCCTGATCTAGAGGAACCCAAAACATACTGGGTATATATGGCCTCACTCTGCAGGACCAAATACAATTCCGTAATTTGTAGAGGTTGTATTATAAATACTTGTACAAATCAATGTAAAATTAAAATATGCACAAACACCTTATGTATATCAATTTTACATCTTCAAGGAAACACATCCTGATCCATGGATGTATTAAAAATTAAAATAACTAACCAATACCTCAAGTTCAACAAACATTTTATCAGTTAATTAAGAAGGATTTTCTTCCCATATCTACTCTTTGGTTGAAAATATAGCCTTTAATTTCCATATTCTAATTTCTTAAATAAATTACATCAAATGTTTCACACTGGTACTCAGCAAAATAAATTGCCTCAAATCAAACAACAAGCTGAAAATCTTCTTCAACTCCTGCATTCTTTTCTCAACAAATATTTATAGAGTGCCTACTATGTTTCTAGTATAATTCTAAGAAACTTTTAGAATAGCATGGAACAAGATAGGAATAACTTCGGTTCCCATAAAATTTCTCCATTTGAAGTAGTTTATTTCTAGGAAGATAAAATATAATTATATAAATACAAATATAAAAATAAGATCATTAATTGATGTAAAAAACAATCCAAGGTTAACTCTTTGAATAGTGAGTTTTTTTCAAACTCACCGACCCCCGGGAATGAGTTTTCTTTTTTTCAGAAAATGAAATTAGTTCTAGTTCCAGTTTTATTAACTTAAAATCATGTTTGTTTGATAAAAAACTTATTGAAACAAGAAGAATATTCATTTGCCTTTTTTAAATGTTGCCTTATACCTTTTTAAAATAGAAATTTTTGTATGATCATACTCTGAATGGTCAGGAGGCACAAGGACATACATGAATATTCCTACTACTCAAAGGGTTAATGGTATCAATTGTACAGTAGATATTCTTTTGTGGTTAGGAAAGGTCTCTCTGAGGAGGAGACAATGGTCAAAAGACCTGAAAGAAGGAGGGAAGGAATCCTGAGAGCACCAGAGAAAAGAGCATTCCATCAAAGAAATCAGCAAATGCAAATACTTAGCATGGGACATGCAGGGTTGGCTTGATCAGTGATCAAGAGACAATGGAAGAAGAAGTTTTAGAGATAGAGGTTGGATGAAATTGGATCTTAAAGGCTGTTGTAAGAACATTGAATTATATTCTAAAAGTAATGTGAAACTATTTAAAAGAGTTGTTTTTTTAGGCTAGCATTCTGTCTCCACTCTGTGGATTAGGCTCTAGGAACATGAGATGCTGAGAGGCCAGGCAGGAGGTTATTGTTATATTACAAATGAGAGAAGATGATGCAATGTACTAGGAGGGTAGAAATGGAAATCATGAGAAGATGGATTTCTATCCATCTTTTTTGGAATATATTGAAAAGGTAGAATGACAAGACATGCTGATAAGTTGGTAACAAGGATGTAGTATATGAGGGAGAAAGGAATGCAAAAGGATGTTCAAAAGTTTAACGTGAGAATCTAGGGCTCTGATGGAGCTCTTCAGTGAGATGTGGAGCACTGGGCAAGGAAAGAATTTGTGAATGTAAACTAAGAGCTCTTTTTAGAACATTAATTTTCTAATGACTAGTAGACATTCAACAAGGTTTTGAGTAATTTATTAAATAAATGAGTGCAGAGGTTAAAGGAAAATAGCTGAAGGTCTAAAATTGAGAATCGTCAGTATACAAAACGTTCCTAAAGACCAGCTACTGGAGAAGACTGACAGTGTGTACACATTGTGGAAAATGTAGATTTATAGTTGCTCCTATGGAATATAATACAATATAAGTGACAATACAAGAATAAACTCTTGTGTTTCACATACTCTCAACTGTAAACCTATATTTGCCCCACTTTGTGTAATAGAGACAAAATGAAGTCTAAGTACTAAGCCTTGGGTTACTCCAATGTTTAAACGTTTGGGAGCATGAGGGAGCTCAGGGGAAAAGAGGCTGCAAAGAAGAAACAAGGCAGACTTAAGGAAAATCAAAGTACATAGTGCCCTCCAGTGAAAAGAAGAAATTTTTTCAAAAAGGAAGAGTAATCAATGCCAGTGAGAATAGATTGGGAAACCTTCTCAGGAATATCCTGGCTTTTTAGAGTGTGACATGTACATGCATCTCATGACCGGAGTACTTTAAATACAATGCATTTGAACTATTTCTCTGGTAAAATGGATGTAAAGAAAATGTTTAATTTTTGAGTTGCTCATCTAAAGATTCCTTTACTAGTGTTGCCTTCTCATGAATATGTCAGTCTGCTGAGTAGCTTTTATTTATTTATTGTTAAGTAAAATCACTAAGTTCTGCTAAATTTCATCTCTGCGATGCAAAGCATAAACAAATGCCATTTGGAAATGTACTCAATTCTACCAGGTGTAATAAAAGAACACAGCCTCAATAGTCTGTGAAACTCATATCAGTAACAACAGTTTCCATGATGTGCATAAATAATACAGAAAGCAAGCAAAGCTCCAAACCTGGCAGGAGTTTCATGTATTCAGGAGGAGCACACAAACCATCAATCACCATTTGCTTCTATGTCTCAGTTTAATTAACAATATCACCTCCTTTCATTTTTAAGAGAAACATTTTTTTCTCTCTCTCTCTCTCTTTTTTTTTTTTTTTTTTTTACAGAGACAGAGAGACTCAGAGAGAGGGATAGATAGGGACAGACAGACAGGAACGGAGAAAGGTGAGAAGCATCAATCATCAGTTTTTCATTGCGACACCGTAGTTGTTCATTAATTGCCCTCTCATATGTGCCTTGACTGCGGGCCTTCAGCAGACTGAGTAACCCGTTGCTGGAACCAGAGATCTTGGGTCCAAGCTGGCGAGCTTTAGCTCAAGCCAGATGGGCCCTCACTCAAGCTGGTGACCTTGGGGTCTCAAACCTAGGTCCTCCGCATCTCAATTTGAGGCTCTATCCACTGAGCCACCACAAAACTTATTTTCTTGTTCAGAGAAAATACAGGAATACAGCCAGTGGGAAGAACATAAGCTGACCAGTGCCTGGCCTGTGGTAGGTAATCAATAAATGGCGATTAATTACTAATTGAGTTTCTGTCATACTCTGCCAATACTCAATGTATGTGTTGCATGTGTGTGTGCATGTTTGAATTGGTAATTCTCTATTACTTAGTAGGGCTATAATAGAGCTCAATATAGAGAATCTAGGGTAGAAACCTAGGGAGGCAGATGATTGGCATCTGAAACATTTCTCCACTGAAACCTTGGTTGTGATCACTGGATTAGAGTACATAGCAGAGCGCTGTTTGTTATATAACATGCAGTGACAGGGCATCCAATTAAAATACAGAAACAAGGAGCTTTTGCACTTGGTTAGAGCTTGTTAGAGAGTAAAGGGAAGAATAAGGATTGATGTGGTTCAAGAACAAGAAAGTATCTTGTGGTCATTTCTAGGAACATGCAATTTGATATTTTGCACAGATTATATTATACTGAGATTCAACAGATGAGGGTTTTGCACTGTTTTCTTGGGAGGACAATGTAAAAAAATAATAAAATGAGGAGTGACGGACAGGTAAGTCAAATCTCAAGTCATATTCCCGCATTTTGATCATGCTTGCTAAAAGAGATTTCCTAGTAAATTGAGTCCTTCTGAGATTAAAAAGCAATGAAAGAATTTTCACAGTTTTGCATTAAAAAGACTGTCACCATGTCCATATTAAATTATCAGTTAGAGAATACATTCTGGAAACTATAGACCTCTGGTAGAGCATTACAAAGTATTAAGTCATAGTTGTTTCTTTTAAGAAAACAAACAAATAGAAACAGAGAGACTTAATGTAATTTATGTGTAATAGAATTCAACAAAGAATACATCTACGAAACTTTTCAATTCATATTTATTTTTAGTTTGAGGAAACAACTTTAGTTTATAACACTAACATTTTAAGAAATACCAACCTTTAAATATATAATATAAATATATACAGTAATAAATAAAATGTTAAATGCATTTTAAATTCAGCAGTGTAAAATACAGAATATTTTCATACCATTTTAAAATTTTTTTCTTATATTTTCATATGCTTTTTGTTAGAAATACATGACCAATACTCTAATACCATTAAGCTTTTATCGAAAATAATATTATTGCATTGAACTATAGTCCAAGTAATTTATTGAATAACCTAAAAAATCTGCTTTGCATATATATAGTGCAATTTACATAGCCACAGTATAATTAAAAAATGTTTTGTACAGAGAATACAAAATAATATTATTGAATTACGTATCATATTGCCAGACTATCACCCAGTATAATTACAAAGGAAATACTTAAAATAGCATTGAGTAAAGTGGGCATTTGTTTTAAACAGCTACATAACCAATTTACATTACTAACTATTTTATCATTTCTCGCAAACAAAATAACTGACAATTTAGCATGTTTGAAAAGAAATTTCTTCTTGTAGTTGATTGTTTCACCATATGACTATATTTGGAAAATTACTAGTTTGAACAAAAATCATGTCTACTACTGAAAACTAACGATTAGGTTCTCTAAGGAAACGTACATATACACTCACATGTGCACACACATATTTTGTAAGTTTCCAATGAGCCTGATAGGTTTCTGACAAGATGCTCTTGATATTTAAGAAAAGTGGTGGGGTACAAAACGAGACAGGGACTTTGGGTGTGGAATTACAAAGTGGATTGGGAGCTCTCCCTCTGATACAAAGCTGCATAAAGTGAGAAAAAAAGACTCTTATCTGACTAATCTTTTCTTATTCTGAACCTAACCCATTTGGCCACTGCTTCCATTTTTAACAGCTTAATCCAAAGCAATACAATAAACACTTGGAAATGACTACTGAATAGAAGAAGTGGATAATATTTCTGCTAGAATGAATTAACCTTTGAAAATCCTCTAGACTCTAGTTTATTGTCAGGAAAACTCATGCTTTAGTGGGAAATTTTATTGTTACTATGAAGTAGTTTCAGTCTAAGACAGGAAGGGCGAGCAGTAAAACTGCTTTCCTGACTACTGGTCAACCACTTGATTTTTAATAATGTTTCTATTTTTTCAAAGAGAGTGCATTTCTCTTCTGGAGTTTGGTAATTTAAAGAATCGAAGTTAAACATTTCCATGGCCCTTTGGGCCAGAAAAAAATACTGGGTCAACTTTGCCCCTAAGTATGTTAGCTACATACTGATACTTAAGTATAAATTATGTACAAACTGAAGTGTGAGATTCAGGTTCTTTAACTGTGTTTTTGTAAAACTGGGTCTGATATTTATATATATAATTCAGAATATTTAACTATCTTTCTGAAAACTTGTGGGAAAATTTCTAGGGAAGATCGAGAAATGTGTTACTGGTTTGAGATGATCAGCTATGTGATCTCACTAATAAGGAGGCAGTGAACTATCCACACAGCCTAGGGAATGTTTTATTTATATACTACTAGAATACTGGCATACCAACTGGTACCCTAAAGGGTACAAACTATTTATATCTCTAATTATTATTCCAAATGTTTGAACTGCATGATGTTTTAGGATCAACTTAAAAGTATTATAGTAAAATTTAGGAGTTTGTTGCTGCCATCACTGGGAACTTTGTAATTGAGCAACAATTTATACACTAAGGAGATAGCCATATCCGGAAATATGATCTTGAATAGTTTGAATGATTAAATATTCATTTTAATGGAAAAGCTTTTTTAGAATTAGTTTCTTTGAATATATTTCTATTCAGCAATAACAGGGAGATTCCCATTAAGTCTTGGCAGAAACTGAAGAAAAGGAATGAATGCAAACCACTTTCTATAATTGAAATAGAAATTTCAGGTGATTATCCTGTGTAATGTCTGCTTAAGAAAAAACTCTGGGAACTAAGGCCTTGACAAATTACTTCCCATATGTTAATTATTTTCTCTAGTTTTTTAACATATATAAAGGTAAACTCAAGTTTGGCAAGAAATGATTAAGAAGATGCACTCTCACAAATTCTCAGTTTTTCATACAAAGCATTTATTTTGTTTAACCATACCCTGACTCCAGTGAGACTATCTGATGGTGGTCCAGTTCTTAAACTATAAGAAAAATATATAGATGTGTGTGTGTGTACATGTGTATAAAGATTTTTCATTTTTAATTAAGAATTTATTGTTTAATACAGATACAAAACTCGTCTCAATAAGTCAAGTTTGAAAGAGTAATCCCATACAGAGATTTACCCCATAAACATTAGGCAATCAGTATAAGAAAACTTGAATGCTGAAAACCAACTCTCTAATGATTGTGTAAATGAAAGTAACAATGCTGAAAATATAATTCATCAAAGTGGGAAATTTTTAAAATAGATCTAGTTTAGAATTCAATATATATTTAGAATTTCTTCTTCCTCCTCATCTTTTTTCCAAATATGATTCACATAAGTAACACAAAAAATAAAAAGTTTGAGCCACTACTCACCATTTTGGGGGCAGTAGGAGGATGGCTCAGAATGTTCTATATAGTAGGAAAGGTGTTTTTGTGTTACCTGAAGAAAATGTTAATCCAAAACTGAGTCCTATAATCAACCATCTAAAATTTGAAAATTATCCTAGAAGATAATTAGATATGTCATTGATCTCAAGCAAAATTCTAGAAAAACTATTCTGATAATCCCTAAGTCTTTTTGTTTACCCAAATATGCTAAATTCTAGAATATTTCAGGGACTAAGATTTTACAGCTTTATATAAAATACCTCAAATTGTCAATTCTTCATGTTGACTAAAAACCTACCTTTTATTATTATTTAGCCACTTTGCCCCAAAGAAAGTAAATATGACTTCTCACAGTATATAGCTCCATGGTACAATTCAGATATTTAAAGTTAGAAAGTTATTCCCATTGTTTTTTCTTTCTTAGCAGTACTTTTTTCTTTATAACATCCATGGCATTTCTTTTCTACAGAAAGTCAAACTTTTATTCAGTTAATTTTTGTTAATTCATAGAACTCGAGATATTAAGGAGCATAAAAACATAAAACTAATCTGGTTCCCTAATTAGCCAGACCTGCAATTTATGAATCCACTTTAATTTGCAAATAAGTCTCTTAAATTGTGTACCAGAATAACATAGTTTTCCAAAGGTGGTCTAATTTTTTCAATTTCTAAAAGAAATTCTTAAAGAATAAAACTGGACCACTATCTTACACCACTCAAAAAAAATTAACTCAAGACTCGAAACCATAAAATCCCTAGCACAAACATAGGCAGTGATCTCCTTGATGTGCATCTTTGCAATGGTTATTTTTTAGACACCAGATATAAAGGCAACAAAAGCAAAAATAAACAAGTGAAACTACATTAAACTTAAGAGCTTCTGCACAGTAAAGAAAACCATCAACAAAATGAAAAAACAACCCACTGAATGGGAGAAAATAATTGTAAATCATGTATCTGATAAGGGGTTAGTATCCAAATATATATAAATACCTCATACAACTCAATAGCAAAAACAAAACAAAACAAAAACTGGCCCACAAACAATCTGATTTAAAAAATGAACAAAAAATCTCAATAGGCATTTTTCCGAAGATGGCATACAAATGAAAACTGCTCTATAGGTCTCATCTGGTAAATGCAAATCAAATTCACAATGAGATAGACATCACCTCATACCGATTAGAATGGCTGCTATCAAAATGACAAGAGACAAATGCTGGTGAGAGTTAAAGAAAGGGAACACTTGCACACTTTCTCTGGGAATGTAAATTGCTGCAGCCACTATTAGACATCAGTATGCAGGTCTCGAAAACTTAAAAATAGAAGTACCGTATGATCCAACAATTCCATTCTGAGGTTTTATCTGAAGAAAGTGAAAACACTAATTTGAAAATATATATGCACCCTCATGTTTATTACAGCATTATTTACAATAGCCACGCCTCCTTATCACTATCTTACCTCCCCTAGAGATATTCACAGTGCAAAAGCTGAGCGATCCTGATAAAACCAAGACAAATTATGTTGATCCTCTGCAAAAATTATCCAATAACTTCCCATCTCACAAGAAAAGCCAGGCTTTTTAATGGTTGACATGATCCTATATGATCTGGCCCCAAATTACTTCTTTTAGCTCCTATAATTCATTCCCTGAAACTTTGTTTCCAAGCCACAGTGTTCTCGAGCTATTTCTTGAGCATGGTAGCATCTGACGGTTTGTTGAAAGACGATCCTTCTTAGCCTAATATGCTCACTTTCTCTTACTTCAGGTCTTTGCCAAAATATCACTTTCACACCGTGAAGCCTCCTTTGACTACCCAATTTACAACTACTATACTCATTACTTCCACTCGATCCCCTTTATTTGTCATTTCTACTTATTCCCCTCAACAACATGTATCATCTGACATATTATATATTTCACTTATCTGTTCTTTTTGCCATGACTCAACTAGAATTAAACTATAGTATGGTGTTATTTTTTGTTTGTTTTGATCATTATTATATCTCCAGCAAATAGGTTACTGCCCAGCTCATGACCCTTAATAATTATTTGTTGAATAAATGAGAAAAAAATTAAAGAAGATAAATAAGAAATGAAATACTTTTCTTTTTGTAATTTGGTTTTAGCATACCCACTGGAGTTAGCAGTGATTGCCTTTTCCTTTATATTAAACATTCTGCTAAAAATTCTATCTCTAAATCAATAATATCTATATTCAATATTCTTCCCTTTATAATGGTAGAGATGTTTTCTCTAACTCCTTCCATTCTGCATGTTTTCTTATGTAGAAGCATGAGAAATCTATTTTTGTAAATTGTTTCTCAATGTGAAAATTTGAAGTGCCTAGAAAATAATTTTTCCTATATGCTCCAAGTTTTGTATACATGTTATTTCTATGATTTCCACTTTGAAGAGCTTTCCTTAAAAAGAAAAGTAAAATAAAATCAGACTTAGATAACACTATATTTTTTTCATTAGATTATTTGCCCCTAGCAATAAGCAATAATCAGAAGCAATATGTCAACTTCTTTTGATTATCCCCAAGAAATGGGATAATAAAAAGACATTAACCTAATCTTGGTTCATTTTGATGTATGTCTTCTGTTCTACTACTTATGGGTATATGGTAATTCAACAATTACTCTGAGTATTTTATGTTTTCAATTTATATTGGATTGTTTAAAGAACTACATTTTCCCACTTCAACTGGGATTTTTCTTTTTAACAGGGACAGAGAGAGAGTCACAGAGAGGGATAGATATGGACAGACAGGAACAGGGAGAGGTGAGAAGCATCAATCATTAGTTTATCATTGCCGTAGCAACACCTTAGTTGTTCATTGATTGCTTTCTCACATGTGCCTTGACCGCAGGTCTTCAGCAGACTGAGCAACCCCTTGCTGGAGCCAGTGACCTTGGGTCCAAGCTGGCGAGCTTTTGCTTAAGCCAGATGGGCCTGCACTCAAGCTGGCGAGCTCGGGGTCTCGAACCTGGGTCCTCCACATCCCAGTCCGACGCTCTATCCACTGCGCCACTGCCTGGTCAGGTTGGAATTTTTTATAATGTAGTTTTCGTCTTGTGATGCCACAGTAAGTACAATTTCCCACCCTGAAATACAAGTTATCTTTCATTTCAATGGTAAAGTCTATTTCCAATAATTCAAGACAGTATATCTAGTGAACATATTCATCAATGATATACTAGATAGTCATTTTCAGGCCATCAATTCATATTGCTTTATCTTTGTTAGTCAAAATTAAGTGCTTAGGAGTTCTCTGGTCTACCTTCTGAGAGATTAAATTGTCATAAAGACAATCATAAAAATTAATAGTACTTCTAGTGAGTTCCCCAGAATTATTCTGTCTTGGCTCTATGTTAGCTTTGCAATCTGTTTTAGGAAATATTCATCCACATTACCTTTTGATGTGCTGAAATATTTGTCATCTATTTTTATAAAAATTATTTATTTTACTTTCTTTAGATTCACTCAATATTTATCAATGTTCTTTTAAATATGCAAGTTTAGAGTTCTTGCTATTTGAGGCCTTTCCTCCATCTTTACATTCTCTTTAGATAAGTTTGAATTCAGTCTGCCAAATCCAAGTGAAAATTTTCATCTCACAAGTTTCTCATAATATCTAAGAAATTATATATTTTATTGTTAAAATTTCAAAATTTTCTCTTTCTTGCTCTTTCTCTCACCAGAATCAGAGATGCATTCTCCTACTATTTTCCAAGTATTAAAAAATTAACCTTTTAATTTCATTTCCCTCACCTGTACAGAGGAATGATAACATTTATCTCAAAAAAGTAGTTGTGAAAGCCAAAGCATTGTGAAGAAGAAGAACCAAGTTGGAGATACCATGCCACATAATACAAAACTATATTACAAGGCTATAGAAATCAAAATAGCATGGTACTGGCACCAAAACAAACACATAGACCAATGTAACAGAATAGAGAGCCCATAAATTAATCTATTGTGGTCAATTAATCTACGACAAAGGAGGCAAGAGTAAAAACACTCTTTTCATTAATACTAGACTACTTTCTTATACCATATATAAAAATAAACTCAAAATGGATTTAAGATTTAAACATAAGACTCTAAACCATAAAACTCTTAGAAGAAAACTTTGGCAGTAAACACTTTGACATTGCTCTTAATAATTTTTTATGGATGTATTTTCTCAAGCAAAGGAAAGAAAAATAAACAAATGGAACTACATCAAACTAAAAAGTTTTTTCACAGCAAAAGAAACCATCAACAAAACAAAAAGACAATTTACTGAATGGAAGAAGTATTTGTCAATAATACATCTAATAAGGGGTTAACATTTGCCTGACCAGGTGGTAGTTCAGTGAATAGAGCATTGGACTGGGACATGGAGGACCCAATTTTGTAACCCCAAGGTTGCTGGCTTGAGTGCAGGCTCACCCGCTTGAGCGCCAGGTCACTGGCTTGAGCTTGGGATCATAGACATGACCCCATGGTCGCTGGCTTAAGCAAGTGGTCACTCATTCTTCTGGAGCCCCCCAGTCAAGGCACATATGAGAAAGCAATCAATGGTGCCACAACAAAGAATTGATGCTTCTCATTCCTCTCCCTTCTTGTCTGTCTGTCCCTATCTGTCCCTCTCTCTGACCCTCTTTCTTGTCAAAAAAGGGGGTTTAGTATCCAAAATATGCAAGGAATTTATACAACTTAATGACAAATTAACAAGTAATCTAATTTTAAAATGTCCAGAGGACCTGAATAAACATTTCTCTAAAGAGGCCAACAGATGTGTGAAAAGATGCTCAACATCACTAATCATCAGGGAAATGCAAATGAAAACCATAATGGGATATCACCTCACATCTGTCAGAATGGCTATCATCAATAAATCAACAAACAACTGATGTTGTCAAGGATGTGGAGAAAAGAAAATCTTCGTGCACTTTTGGCAGGATTGTAAATTGGTGCAGCCACTATGGAAAACAGTATGGAGTCTCCTCAAAAAATTAAAAAGGGAACTACCACATGACCCCAAAATTCTACTCTGGGGTAATTATTTAAAGAAGCCCAAAACACTAATTTAAAAGGATGTTTGCATTCCTATGTTTATTGCAGCATTATTTACAATAGCCAAGATATAGCAGCAACTTAAGTATCCATCAATAGACAAATAAAAAAGAGGTGGTACATATATACAATGAAATATTACTCAACTATAAAAAAGAATGGAATCTTAACATTTATAACAATATGAGTGAACCTAGTTGGTATTATGCTAAGTAAAATAAGTCAAACAGAGAAAGACTAAATCTATATGATTTCACTTAAATGTGCAATCTTAAAAAAAACAATAAATGAACTTATAAAAGAGAAATAAACTCATAGATAGAAACAAATGAATGGTTGACAGATGTGAGGGGACTAGGCAAAAAAGGGGAAGGAATTAAGAGGTACAAATTGCCAGTTATAAAAACAGTCATGGGATGAAAAGTAAGCATGGGTAATATAGTTAATATATCAGCATAACTATGTATGGTGTCAGATGGATACTAGACTTATGCGGTGAACACTTCATAAAGGTACATAAATGTTAATCACTATCTTGTACACTTATCCTGAAACTAATATGAAATTATATGCCAATGCCAATTAAAAAGTAAATTTCAAAAATAAAATGTACCAAAAAAAATACAGTTGCGAAGTTTAATGAGATGATGTGGGCAGAGTGCTTAGCCTGACTATCTTGACTCTCTGCAGTAAATATATCTCTCTTCCCCAAGAAGCCATGCTTGAATAAAGCATCTATCTTATCTTCTGGTGGTAGAAGAGTTTGCATCCCAATACACAGTGGTGGATGACTGATTATCTCCATTTCTGTTAAGTTTGATTTTCTCTGAAACCCATGCGTATGGGGGAATATACAGTCATACAAGTTTTTCTTTCATTTTAAGAATACAAAGTAATAAACCAAACTGGAGGGTCATTCAGAAATATATATGTAAGAAATATAAATTATGTGGGCCAGAAAACATTTTGAATGAATATTTAAAATAATATGTAGAATTATATGAATGGTGATTTTATTCATCATCATTCACTGTATTTTATAAATATCTAGTGCAATTGAATAAAACACACCAAATACTTTTTAAATATTTTTCTTGTGAATATCATGTAAAAGTTCTAACATTTTCAAACCTTTACCACTTCATATATATGTATGTGTATGTATATATATATATATATATATATATATATATATATATGCATAACACAGTAGGATTTCTGAGAATTAAAAAAAAAACTAATATTACACTCTTTAATATTTGAAAGATTGGCTACTATATTCAAAATGTTATTCTGAGTATATTTTATTTTGCATTATCAAGTACTAATGATAGGTTTTATATGTTTTCTTATACAAAAATTAAATATTTTTAATTTTAGATTTTGATTCTTACAATTACAAAATTGTCTTAACATAAATGTGTGTGAAATAAGGACAACCAAATTTTATCCAGATACTCAATACTACAAGTGCAATCTTTGTAAAGATATTTTTCATTGAAGACTGGTTTTTATCTTCAATTAATCAGAAAATTCCTTGCTATCCCTTATTTCCTTTGAAAATATAGATTAGATTGACTGAAACCAATTGTATAGATTGAAAGTTTAGCTAATAGTTAATCATAAAATGTATTATTTCTAATAATTAGCTCATTTTACTGACCTTTTATTATCTGATGAATAAAGCCAATATGCACTTACTCATTAACTCAGTCAATGTACACTTAGAACATACACTATTATGTTCTATTTGATTTTCTTTGTAATATTAATGATCTGCCTGAATGTTTTGTGTTATTGTTTTATAATAATATGTGAGCATTCATCCAAAAGGGATCTTGAACACTTTCTCTCTCCCTTTCCATAAAATTGTCTTAAATTTATCCTATTATTTTTGCAAGTTAAAAGAAATTCTTAAATTGCTCCTATTTTAATATGGGTGATTCAGTTCATATTTATAAATTGGTCACATTTTACATTGGCACTATTTAAAATATTTAAACCTGATAATAATCAAGATAGAACACTTTGAATACATCATTTTGTAGGTAGTGACAATTTGTTTTGATTTATCCCCAAAGGAGGCTTTATTTAACACATTTTAGTTCAAGTGCGCTGACACATTTAAAGCCTCTTTCACTCCATTTAACTGTTGTATCTGACTGGGGTAAGAATAATGGCAAAGATCTTGACCTTGAAAAACTGGCTGAATTAAAGGATTCAAGTGAATGATAGAGGCTGTGGCTGGGTTTAAGTGAGAGCCAAACAACGCGGGGATGAAGGCAGCAGAGGGCAGGGGCTGGAGAGCTACGTGAGATGGGTGGAAGGGGGCCGCGGTGACCAAATGCAGGGGACGCCCCGCCACAAAGGTGGGGTGTGCAGGGATGATGGCTGGAGTCAGCGGTGAAATTGTGAAGGGAGCGAAATGTGGCTGCGAAAGAGGATGCAGGTGAGCTATCGGGAGGTGACTGCTCTGGGGGTTTATGGAAGCAGAAACAGCGAAATGCTGCAGGAACGTGTGGTGGATGGTGGTGAAAGAAGCCTGTTGGTGAACCGGGACCGTCTGCACAGCTGAGGCTGGGGAGAAGGCAGCTGGCCCCGTAGCAGGCAACCGTCGGAGATGCTTGGATAGGAGCTGCTTCTGCATGTGCTGCTGGGCTTGTAACTGGAGGAGCTTATATTTATCTATTTCATCAGGGGAAAATGTTACTGGCTGTTGAATTAAAGGGGGAGAGATAGATTTATGACACAATTCTAATTCATCTGCTACTTTGTCATGCTTCTGCATAGTCCTTTCATAGTAAGAGTCTGTATTCCCTTCTGCATGATTCCTATGTGGGCTTACATCCTGCAAGTTTAGGTTCATTTGATCCTCTTTGGTCTCTGTTGAATCAATAATACCAGTATATCTATTAGATGGAAAAGCACCAGGGAAATCATTTGGGTCACAGCTTTGAATAAAAGGTTGTACTTCACTCATTAAAGGCTTTGATTGTTCTTTTGTGGTTAGATGCTTTTTCCTGTTTGGTGACTGAGACTCTGCAAGTATGTGAATTACACCTTTAGAAAGGTGGTTATCACAATCAGCATCTACTAAAACAGTACAATTATTTGCCTGTGAATTGTTGACTTTGTCTTTCTCAATAGTTCTTTCAATTGCACTGCCTCTGTCATTATTACTTTTACTTGGGGCTTCTATTTTTTCAGACAAAGGCAATGCTGGTCTGTTACAGCCTGGTGGTGCAAATTGAATTTGGCATGGGATTTGTGAATGAGCCTCTAATTCATTTTTACAACCTTTTGAAGAGACCTCCAAATTAGTTGATTGTTCCTGACACTTCTTGGCTTGAACTCTTTCTAAAAGGCTTCTGGCTGTCATGGAAGTTTTCTCTCCTTCTGTGATGTTTAACTCCGTGATTTTTGAAGGGTGTCTGGAACGGGACCTCAGGAGACACCTGATACTCCCAGAGTTACATGGCATGGGTTTTACATTCCCCAGATCGCAAGTGTGAGGGCTGTGCAAAGACTGTTCACCTTTTTCACTTTTATTGAAATAATAAATTCCTTCTCTTGAGTCATAGCCCAACTGGCTGTGCTGATGTCCCTGGCAGTCAGGTGGTTTTCCACTATTCCCAGCACAGAAAACCTGGGAGCTAGTATCACATTTGGTGACTCTGCTGGATTTTGGCCCTGAAAATTGTTGTTGATTTTTGCCCAGTTTAGATCTTTCTCTGCAGTGACCAAACCTATGTTTTGAGTATTTTTTGTTTTTAAATGATTTCCATAATTTGCAGTTTCTGTCTCCCTGTGTTTCCGACTGTAGGAAGTCACTCTTCGCTATCTCACCAGACAAGCAGAGGCAGCGGTGCTCCTGGCGTTTCCCCTTGTACTTTTTTACTGGGCTGTGTTCTCTTTTACAAAAGTAGAGCAAATCACCTCTGCCATTACCACAGGACCTATGACTTGAACAGTTACTCCTCAAGCTGGACGCGCTGTCCGGAGATGTGTCTGAAGGGCTAGACCGTCTTTCTAGAGACAACTTGGGAAGACTTCTCTTGTAATTTCGGTTTCTACATCCGGACAACCTGTTGGTCATTCTGATGTGGTTACTATTCAAAATCACACTGAAGTCCTGCCCATGGTCACTGTGACCCCTTACTGTGTAAGGACTAGAATTCCAGGGGAATTGATTTCCATCTTCAAAATCTAAATGAGCATCACAGGGCATCATTTTATGCTTTTTAGTCCTAGAAACACAGGGAGTCAAAGACAGACCCTTGTCTGCATCATTTAGAAGTATTCTTTGGCAACTTTGCCAATGGGCCCTTAATGGTTCTTTAAGTCCATTATCACTATTATTACTGTTTCCTACACAATTCTTTAGAGAGATATCAAGGTAAGCAGGCACTTCAGGGTTTTTCATTTCTAACCCACTTGCACTAAAATTGTGTTTACTCATGTTTGGCTCAGAATCATTGTATCCCACATTACATTTTCTCTGGAAATTACCCCAATCTGGATTAGCTATCATCATCTTTGGTTTCAGAGATTGATTATCCTGTTGGATCAATTTTTGTTGGTCTTTGATTAAACCTGAGACTTGACTCTCTGTTTTCGTCTTCACTTCTAATGGCTCCTCAACCAATTCTGTTTTTAAGTGCTTGGGATCACCACTGTCTTTTGTGTTCCGAGAAGTCTTAAAATCAAAATACAGTGGATTGCAGCCATAAGAGATGCAAGGCTTTGTTTTTGTAAAGAGCAGAAGTTCTGTGGGCCACTGGAGAGTGGTGTGACCATCCTTGCTTTGTACATGGAGATAAGGCAACGGTTTGGACTTCACATCATGGGAACGTGCTTCTCTTATGAGCCTTTGCACATTTTCACTAACTCTTTCTGTTTCCTGTACGGATCTCTCTCTCATCTCCATCCTGGAGTTGGAATTCAGATGCACTGGATTGTTCTGCTCACTTGGCTCTAGGGATGGAAAGCCATTCAGACCTTCAAATATACCGGCATCACTATGCTTGTAAACGTTTGGTGGGCTGGAGGGAGCACTTGCTTGGCATGCATGATTAATGCAGTTTTCTGAAAGGTTTTTCAATGTATTTCTGGTTTCATTTTCTCTACTGGAAGGAGTAAAATCCACATCTGCAAGATGAAAGTTAGATTTAGAGAATGGAGCATGAATGCCAATTGAATTTTCGAATGTTCCAAAAGAGTCATTTTTGTCCTGCAAAATTTGAGAGCTTATGGAGAAGCTATTGTGTGAAACACTTCCCAGATGGCTTGATGAGATGTTTATGTCTTCTTCCTTAGTAAGGTGTGTACCCTCGTTTGCAAACCTGCAGCATTTGCATTTCTCCACAATTCGTTTTGTTTTATAGATGGGTGACTTGTTACAATCATGGGTTTCTTCTGTGTTCTCACTAAAAACTGATGCTGAAGATTCTAATTTTACATGCACTTTTTTGGAAAAAGAAAAAGATACTCCTGTCCGGTGATCTGTGTTACTGAGATCTGAAGACGTCTGTGGTACCCGTTTCCCAAACAAATAAAGTCTGTCTGTTTGTAACTGGTGTCGATTTGGCATGATAGACCGCTGTTTATCAGAAATGCTCCTGGGAAGGTTCTTTCCTTTAAGGAGAAGAGCACTCTTCAGGCATGATGCTTTTCTGCTATTCTTAACTGGGAAGATTCCTTGATGCAGTTGCTTTTCTATGGCTATCCTGGGGGCTTTGTATGCTGGTCCATTTCCAGAAACACTGTAAATACAATAAATATTAAAATGATTATCACATTAGATTTAAAGTCATAGTGCTAATATAATGGGTTATCCTACTATTTATAAATTCTCTCTACTGTAATGTGACCATTTCACTGTGCTAATAACTCAGCATATCTATGTTTCATAGTGGCTAATTCTAAATTGCATCATTTAAGGTATTTTTCTTTTATTTAGCAAAAAAGCTGTAGCAGGTGAATATTTTATGCTAGGGTTGCATATGAAAATAAAAGTATTGCATTTACGTCACAATATATGTCCTCTGGATGTATTAATTTTTGGAATATAGATTTAGTATTCTTTCACAAAGAGTTTTCCAATCAGTGCTTTCAGAGGAGATCAGAAATTAAATGGTGTTGTCATTTCCAAAGTATAAAAATGTATCTTGAATTTGTTTTTAAGTATAAGTTCTAGAATTTAGTAGTTCACTTACTTAATTTTAAAATTCCTTCATGTTTACTTTCTTTTGAGGCCAGGTGGTTCGTTCTTTTTTATGACCTATCACTATTGATTAATTATAATAAATGAATATAAAATAGCACACATTTACAAGTCATCATAACATCTTCAATTATCTTGAAATCTTTCTTTTTGGTTCTTTTCACCAAAATATTTTCTTTCTGCCTTTTGTGCATATATGCATATATATATATATATATATATATATATATATATATATATATACACACATATATATATATTTATTTATCTATTAGTAGCTTTAAAAAGGTTATTTATTTTACTGAGCTTAATTAGTAACTCAATCAAAAAAGCAGGAAACAAATAAATATAAAAGATGAAAGTATTTAGATTAAAATTATCTTCTTCGTGTTCTACCTATAAAACCTCTACTAACAAAGCAAAGCCTTGCCGCGGGGAAGGCAATAAAACTCACATCAATTATCTGATTGTTTGCTTTATGCTGCCTTTCTTCTTTCTTTTCCATTTCTATCTCTTTTTTCTATGTGCTTCAATGGGTGTGTGTTTGCTTTTTTCTATTGTAGAATTTTATTTTTATTCAGTCATTGGTTGCTGAAGTATGTAATATTAAAACAACTGATATCTTTTCTACACATAGTTAAATTCGAATGTTGAATTGTGCTTTCTGAGCCTTTGGCCTGAGAAATTCTTTCTTACTGCCTTCAGTTTTGGTGATCTGACCCATTAGCATAGAACTCTAGAGTCACATTTCTTTTGCCCACCAAGTTTCATGTACTTTGCTTTATTTTCTTTACAGATTTTAATATTGATTAAGCCTCCTTTTATTCATTTCTGAAATGACTCTTCTTGAGTACTTCTATTATTTTATAATTTTTCATTTTTATTAATAATTTATTACATTTATAGAGACTATACATTTACTTATAATTAATCAACTGCATATATATGCATGTATATATGTGTATATATATATTTACATATAAAACACTTTACTAGATCATAGTTATAGATTGATTTATTTGGTTAACTTTTGCTAGTACTTTTGGTCACTTTCAATTCAACTTTATTCAGCTCAGAAACTTCTCTCCTCATATATCTCTGATTAGTACATCTTCCCTGTCCTGCTTCTTGTCCTGGAATTTATATGTTAAATTTATTGGCTCTCTTGGATATATCTTTTAGGTTTTATTATTTACCTCAGTACTCTCTTGTCTTTGGTGTTTTTCTCTAATTCAGAAAGAATTTTTTGTTTTTAATTTTTATTTTACTGACTCAAATTTTTACAATGTCCAATCTGTTGTTTATTATGTCCATATGTATTTTAATTCACAAATAATCATTTCATCCACCATCAGTCTTTAACAATTTCAGACAGTTCTCTCCTCATAAACTAATGGCTACAGTATTAAAGTTATAGTGTTCCTCTGAATCTTGTGGAATATAAATTTAGAAATTTTATAAAACTATATTATTTTTCTTACAGTCACAATTTTAAATAAAAACTTGTCTCTTACTCATCACATTAATCTCCTGTATTGAATCTCTTTAAAAACATTCTTTAGAGAGGGTATTTATACATATTTATCATGAGAAATAAAAAGAAACATTCCAAGATGTATGGGTTACTGAATATTTCTTTCAACTATAAAAGAAAATAGGGCCTGACCAGGTGGTGGAACAGTGGATAGAGCATTGGACTGGGACGCGGAGGACCCATGTTCAAAACCCCGAGGTTGCCAGCTTGAGCACGGGCTCACCAGCTTGAGCACAAGGTCGCTCGCTTGAGCTTGGGATCATAGACATGACCCCATGGTTGCTGGTTTGAGCCCAAAGGTTGCTGGCTTGAAGACCAAAGTCGCCGGCTTGAGCAAGGGGTCACTCGTTCTGCTGTAGCCCCCGGTCAAGGCACATATGAGAAAGCAATCATTGAACAACTAAGGTGCCGCAATGAAGAACTGATGATTCTCATCTCTCTCCCTTCCTGTCTATCGGTTACTAGCTGTCCCTCTCTCTGACTCTCTCTGTCAAAAAAAAAAAAAGAAAAAAAAAAAAGGAAGCACAGAAGTTTACTGTAGTTACTGGTTTTCTAAAGTGCCTGCAGCCTGGGGATAGAAGGAAGAGGTTCAGAAACATCTGCAGCACGAAATTTTGCCTAAGTTCCAAAGATATTATTTTTGATATTTGTAGCTGCACTTTGGCTTAAGTAGAAGCTATATTTCTGTATTAAGTTAACTTCTGGAGGAACTTATTCAATCTAATACTATCTGTACTATACTTAGCAGAAATTATTCCAAACACTTGGTGTATAAATATTATCATTCTACCCCTCCTGATTCCATTATGATGTAGATATTTTACTATTTATATATTCTCCCAATATATTTTTTTCCTTAATAACATTTTTGCTATTTATGCTGGCACTGTTTTGTGTATTTTCTTGCTTTAACTTATGTAAGTCTAAATGTTCCTTTTTTATTGCTGTTTTATTTTACCATTAATCTCTCTAATGTGAAAACTTCTTCCTTTTATATTCTTTTAAACATTTTTTTTATTAAGTGAGAGGCGAGGAGGCAGACAAACAGGTTCCTGCATGCACCCTAACTGGGATCCACCAGGCAAGCCCCCTACAGCGTGATGCTCTGCCCATCTAGAACTGCTACTACTCGGTTGATGGCAAACAAGCAACGTTAGCACCTGAGGCAAGGCCATAGAGCCATCCTTAGCACCTAGGGCCAATTTGCTCAAACCATTTGAGCCATGGCTGCAGAAGGGAAAGAGAGAGGGAGAGGGGAGGGTTGGAGAAGCAGATGGTCTCTTCTTCTGTGTACCTTGAATGGGAATCGAACCTGGGACTTCCACACATCAGGCCAAAGCTCTACTGCTGAGCCAACCAGCCAGGGTCTTAAACATTTTTAAAGCTCTTTGCTCTAACTGTTTTTGTATAATATTTTGCTTTTCTTATCCTTAATTCTTGTGCTTATTTTATAACCCAATGTACAATTATCATTGTATTTTTTACAAGTTTTAACATTTTAGCTTCAACATTAATCTCTGTACCTTTTACTGTTGTGCTTTAAAATTTCAATCTCATTGTTTTATAAATTTTAATTTCTATTATCTTAAATTTAATTCATTTTTATTATTTTGAAATATCCTAATTTTCTGTCATTGTGATGTTTTAAATTCTAGGTTGCCAGCTTGAGCACACGCTCACCACCTTGAGTGTAGGGTCACTGGCTTGAGCATGGAATCATGGACATGACCCTGTGGTCACTGGCTTGAGCTCAAAGGTCACTGGCTTGAAACCCAAGGTCACTGGCTTGAGCAAGAAGGCACTGGCACAGCTGAAGACCCACAGTAAAGGCACATATGAAAAAGCAATCAATGAACAACTAAGGTGCTGCAATTATGAGTTGATGCTTCTCATCTCTCTCTCTCTTTCTATCTGTTCATCCCTCTCTGTCTCTCTTGCAAAATAAATAAAAATATGACTATATAAGTAGGCCTTTAATTCTTATTAATGGATTGTCCATTCCACTATTGTCTAGAAATGTTAATTCGTGAAAACTCTACACATGCATAATTTAATTTTCTCTGTGGAAAATGTTATACTTTCTACACAGTAAACAAGACATCAAAACAAGATAATTATTTTATATAATATAATTCCCTAATGTACCACATTCATTACCTCTCATATAAGAACTTCATATTCTCAGAATCAGTGATTTTACAATTTTTAAAATTTGGGAAAGCATCGATATCAAACTACACTACACTAAACTTACACATACAAAAGCTTACATACAGACTGAATCTTTTGCACACAATAACTGGTCCTGTGGAGAAACCAAGTTGGGTTGAACTATCCAAGAGATGGCCAAAGCAGACTGCCTTGATATGATCCATTAACAGTTTCTGCCATCATTTTAGAAATCAGTCTGATTCAAATATTCTTACTATGATTACATTCACCTCTTTCTCATAGCACCGTGAAAGAATCTTCATGTTTTCTGTATCATCCTATTCAGAAGCCCTCTTTATGAGAATAAAAGAACAGAGAAAGCTGTCTAGGAGAGGGGTAATACAGGTGATATTATTTGATCTTATTTCTTACTTTCATTTAACAAATCGGCTGCCAAAATGAAGATATTTAATAATTCTATTAATTGACTTTCCTTAGGCAACAAGGCAGCTTAAGCAGAGAGAAAAATTACCTGGAAGGCTGATGATGGGTAGTAAAAAATATAATAAAAGAATTGTCCTAATCCCAAATTCTGCAACTGGAAAGCTGAACACCTAACAATATGAACAGGTGGGGATCTAGACAGCCTACCTACTCTATGGAGGATGTGCTTAGGTTTGTATTTGTTTAGCTCATATATGCCCAGAGGGACAGATAACCCCAATAGGATGGGTCTTTTCATTGGTTGTAGTTTGGAAGACTGTTTGTGGGTAGTTCTAAAAACTTAAACTTTTAAACAAAAGCATCATCATCATCATTATCAAGGCTTCTCTAATCTTTTGTCTATTTTTCCCAAAAGAAAATATGGCATGGGTCAGTAGAAATATAGAAGTGTGACAACTTTTATAATAAAATAAACCAAAATTATGTTTATTAAGGTTACTTGGGTTTTACATGTGTGTTCTTAAAAGACATATCTAAAAAGTGTCTCTCTATAGTGAGCCTTGTCCTTTTTTATTTTATTTTGTAATCTGACTTATTGCACCTCATAATTAATCACTCAGAAATTAACATTTAAACTGGATATTTTTTTCTTTCAAGCTACCGTAATAACCATTAGATGATTCCTTCTAAGTTCTGTTTTGACAAGGACTGTCTAATATCTTCTTTACTGTACAATGGGTTTATATAACATATTTTAGGATCTTCAGTGTGTTTGACTCACTGTCAGTATCAAAAAGCTCAGTACCAAATATATCTTCTGTTTCTGTGACCCCAAAGCATACATTTTTGTATTAACCTCACCTCTGGATATATGCTTTTTCAATCTTTATTTTTCCTTCACATCAAATTTCTCACTTATTTTTAACTTGATGATATTTAATGTGTTTTCAAATTTAAATTATCCTAAGATAACTCATGTACAGATGCATGAATATATGTGAGCTATTGTTTTTACTCATAATTTATCCTAAAAATAAGTATTTTATAATAAATTTGAGGTCTAACATTTTATGATACTATAATTGAGTCATTCACTTCCAAGTTTATTATATATTGCTTTTCTTTTTCATTGAATTTCTTGGGGTGATATTGGTTAATAGAATTATATAGATTTAAAGTGTACAGTTCTATAATACATCATCTGTATATTGTATTGCATGTTCATCATCCAAAGTCAAGTCTCCTTCAATATCTATTTATACCCTGTTCATCCTCTACTACCTCCCCTCACCACCCTTCCCCTCTGGTACTGTACTGTTGTCTGTGTCTATGAGGCTTCTGTTTTTGTTTATCCCCTTCACCGTTTTACCCAACCCCCAAGCCCTCTCTCCTCAGAGAGCTGTCAGTTTTGTCTCTGTGTCTATGAGTCTGCTTTTGTTTGTTGGTTAATTTTGTTCATTAGATTCCACATAAAAGTGAAATCATATGGTATCTGTCTTTCTTTGACTGGCTAATTTTACTTAGCATGTATACTGCTTTTTACTCAAACAACAGAGGTTGCAATTCTGGCACAAAGCTATAAATTTCACAATTCACCAGTTTGCTGTGCTATCAAGGACATCAATTCACTATATTAGTATTCCACATTATGATTCATATGAACACAAATCAAAATTTAGTTGTTTCAGGTAACAATTTCATTACTTCAAAACATTCAGAAGTTCCAAGCTTATATAACATTTCAATTTTTCAACTGTGGGAATGTTAGCGTATCCTTTTTATAATTATCAACTTAAATGGGAAATTTAACTTCATTAATTCTTATTTTTCCAGATAATATGACATGTATTCTAGATTCAAGTAAATACAGGGTAATGTACAAAAGATTTATTTTCTTCCAAAAAAGACACATTGTTATTTATGGTTTTTAAAACTGTTGTTACAAAACTTAATTACTAAAAAGCCATGTACGTCCACTTAAGTCAACTGGACACATGCTTTTATAGTAGAATCATTCTTGAATCATTTTATTAAAGAGCACATTAAATTAATGATATTAGGAAGGAAAAAAATCAGATGCCAAAGTAATTAATTTATAAACTTTTAACGGTTAGGAACATTGCCCTCAGACATATCTGCTGATTAACTATAATTTGTTTATACTGTTACAGTGGGCCAAATAAATTTATCATTGAAATTTCCCCGGAGGTTGAAGAGAGTTTTGAAGAATGTGAAATACCTCTAATTCTTACCATTCAGACTGTTGTCTTAACTCGGCCAGCTGATGAAGTCGTTTAAGTGCTTTTTCTTGTTTCTTCTCATCTTTCCATGACTTGGAAGCTACATTTCGAGCAAATTCCCGTTGCTTTAATTCTTTCAGTCTCTGTGGACACAGGAGAAAAACAGACAGGGTGTTATAAATTAGTAATATATTCCTTTCCCTCCACAATGCTCCTTATTAAATTTTGTCCTGTGTGCAGAGGTGACTTTCTGTGTAGGGAGAGTAGTGGCAGCACCTTCTCCCTCGATGCTGTTCTCTGCTCCAAGATAAATTTAGTTGTCAATTGGGTTATTTATCAGTTTGTCACAGCTACTACAGAAATGTGCTACAAAGCTGGACCCCAGTCCTTGCTAGGACCACCCTGCTACATAATTGTGTGTGCCTGCGAAGAATATAAAAAGGGGAAATGTACCCTCTATGAGAGCGTATGAAGGGAGAGGGGATTGTGGGATGCACTTTCTTTTACCCGCTGCCCCCGCCCTCTCACTCATAAAAGATAGTCTTATTCATAAAAATCAAGGCTATTGAATACACTGGGTTAAACAAGCTCATTTTAGCAAAAAGACATCTGTTAGTGTGAAAGATTTAGTTCAAACTCGGAAGGCGACTCTTAACACGTTCTTTTCCTGGTGGAGATATTTATCCAATACATATTTTTATATTGTATCCAGAAAAGGAATAAAAGAGCAGGAGTTTCAAACTCAAGATATAGGGTTGGCCTTGCTTGAGTTTAATTAACCTATCACTTCTTTTAATTAATCTTTTCTCTAAAAACAATTGGCTTACATGCAAATTGGATTATACTCATTACCTGTTTGGATTTCTCCTTCAGAATCTGCCACTAAGCATGCCTAATGAGATTGAACAAATTGAGAAACAACCACAATCAAATGAGTATCTTGAAGTTTGGGGCTTACTACTGAATTGAGAGTATATATGAAGATTAGCCTCCCTTAATCCATACAAAGTGACTTTAAACTGCCTGAAATTTGTATCCATTTTGTTTCCATTCCCCAAATCAACTATAAAAGATGTTTCACAGGAAAGGTAAAACCACAGGGCTATCAAGTGAGGTAATAACGCTATAGTCGACTATTTCCCACCCACAGAGCAAGAGCCAAGACCTTTAATGATTGTTAGCTTTGCTCTTGAAAGAGAACATGCTCACAGGAGATGGTGGCCAGATAACTGCTTCTAGCTGAAGTATCTGAAGAAGGAGGCAGGCCAGCCTTTCAAAAAAAAGAATATGCTTTGCACAAAGAAAAGAGCTTCACAGGACTAGAAACAGCTACAGGGACAAGAGTAGAGTCAATCTGAATTTAATCTTTGGCAAAAACTTTAGAGCCTTCTGAAAAATAGAACATTTCAAGAAATAAAATGATAACCCTTATGTTATTTTTTTTAAATCAACAGTTTTTGGGAGTTGACAAGCAGAGTCCAAATCTTAAAGGATAGCCCTGGTCAGCAGAAGATAGGGGCTTATAAAACCCCCATTTCTACTTAGCTTCCTACTTGCATCTCCTCAGTTTCCAATTGTATATAATATAATAGCTCTTGGAGTGAAGGCTTATTTTATGAGCAATGACCTTTTGAAAAATTTCTTACCAATTTAAAAGTCCACATAAAGTGCAGTCAGCCCTGGCCAGTTGGCTCAGTGGTAGAGCATTGGCCCAGCATGATGGAAGTCATGGGTTCAATTCCCAGCCAGGGAACACAGGAGAAATGCCCATCTGCTTCTCTACCCTTCCTCCTTACTCTCTGTCTCTCTCTTCCCCTCCTGCACCCAAGGCTCCATTGGAGCAAAGTTGGCCTGGGTGCTGAGGATGGCTCCATTGCCTCGCCCCAGGTGCTAGAATGGCTCTGGTTGCAGTGGAGCAAGGCCCCAGATGGGCAGAGTATCACCCCCTAGTGGGCTTGCCAGTTGGATTCTGGTTGGGCACATGTGGGAGTTTGTCTGTCTCTCTCTCTCTACCTCCATGCTTCTCACTTCAGAAAAATACAAAAAAAAAAAAATGCAGTTCACCTGTGCCTAAGAGAGATGTCTACTTTTCAGTTACTTTTGAATACAAAATACTCTATATTATCTTAATATTTGATATTATCAGTATCTAAACCTGAATATCTTAGTAAAGGAAATTAAGTTATTTACTACCAATATTTGATACCAGACTCACTGGGATCTTGTTTGAAACTTCTGTGGATACTTGTTTCTGTCTTTAGCCTCCCAGATTCCAAGACTTTACTTCCATCTCTGAGTTAGAGACATGACTGAGAGTTCTATCTCATTCAGCCAAGAACAGATACTATTAACTCCTACTATAGAATGAGGATATAGAAATTTAGAAGAAAATATAAGTATTAAAATCTCAGACATCTCTCAAAGCAATATTTTTGTCAATATATCTCCTCCAGCAAGGAAAACAAAGGAGAAAAGAAACAATTGGGACTATATCAAACTAAAAAACTTTTGCATAGCAAAAGAAATAATCAACAAAATGAAAAGGGAACCCACTGAATGGAAGAACATATTTGCCAATATATCTGACAAAGGTTAATATATAAAATTTATTAGGAACTTGCACAATTCAACACCAGGAAGATGAACAATCCAATTAAAAAATAAGCAAATGACCCAAATAGACAATTCTCCAAAAGGATGTACAGATGGTCAATAGACATATGAAGAAATACTCAAAATCACTAATCATTTGAGAAATGCAAATTAAAACCACAATGAGATATCACATATGCCAGAATGACTTTCATCAATAAATCAACAAACAAGTGCTGGTAAGGATGTGGAGAAAAGGCAACCCTTGTGCACTGCTGGTCAGAATGCAGATTGTTGCAGCCACTGTGGAAAACAGTATGGAGTTAGCTCAGAAAATTAAAGATGAAACTGCCTTTTGACCCAGCTATCTCACTCCTGCGAACATATCCTAAGAATCCTGAAATGCTAGTTCAAAATCATATTTGCACCCCTATGTTCATTGCAGTATTGTTTATAATAGCCAAGATCTAGAAACAACCCAAATGCACATCAGTAGATGAGTGGATAAAAAAGCTCTGGTGCATTAACATAATGGAATACTACGTGGCCAAAGAAAAAGAAAGAAATCTTACCTTTTCTGACAGTATGGATGAAATCGGAGATTATTATACTAAGTGGAATAAGCGAGTCAGAGAAAGACAAATACCAAATGATTTCACTTATATGTGGAATCTAATGAATAAAATAGAAACAGAAACATGGACACATGAAACTGACAGCTCTCAAAGGGGAGTATATTGGGAAGATTGGATGAAAGGAGGCGAAAGGGTTAGCTTAAAAACATATATAGCACAGACACAGCAATGGGGTGTTAATAGCCAGAGGGAAAGGGGTGTGTGAACTAGGTGGAGGTGGGTAGGAACAGAATGAGATGTTGCTAGGGGCAGAAGGCACATGATAAAGTGGGCAGATGGTGGTGTGTTGAGTTGTGCACTTGAAACTGGTATGGTTTTGAGAACTAATGTGATCCCAATAAATTCAATAAAAAAAGAAAAATTATCAATTATATTCCCATCACATGAGACATACAGATGAACAGATATATAAGTTAGTGTGACTGCCAGTAAAACAAACAATCCAATTAAACAATAGGCAAAGGGCCTGAATAGACACTTCTCCAAAGAGGATATACAGATGACCAATAAGCATCTGAAAAAATGTCCATTACTAGTCATTAGAAAAATGCAAATTAAAACCACAAGGAGATATCATCTCACACTTGCCAGAATGGCTTTCTTTAACAAATCAACAAACAAGTGCTAGAGAGAGTGTGGAGAAAAGGGAACCCTCCTGCACTGCTGGTGGGAATACAGACTCATGTAGTCACTGTAGAAAACAGTATGGACATTCCTCAAAAAATTTTAAAATGGAACTACCTTATGACCCAGCTATCCCACTTCTAGAAATTTTTCCAAAGAATCCCAAAACATTAATTCAAAAGAAGATATGCACCCACATGTTCATGCAGCATTGTTTGCAATAGCCAAGATCTGGAAACAGCCCAAGTGTCCATCAGTGGATGAATGGATAAAAAGAAACAAACTGTGGTACATTTAAACAACAGAATACTCTGCAGCTGTGAAAAAGAGGGAAATGTTACCTTTTGCAATGGCACGGATGGACCTGGAGATTATTAGGCTAAGTGGAAAAAGCTGGGCTGAGAAAGACAAATACCATATGATCTTTCTTATATGTGGAATGTAATAAACACAATAAAATGAGGATCAAAACAGAAACAGAGGCAGGGGTTACAGTGAACAGATAAACAGCTGTCAGAGGAAAGAGGGGATAGGATTAAAAAAGTGAAGGGACTAATCAAATTATATATACATAACACATAGATACCGAAAACAGGGTAGCAATAGTCAGGAAGAAATGGTAGAGTTAGGGGAGGAGATCAAAAAGGGTGAAATAGAGGTGGAAAGAAACTTTGTATTGTGCAGGGGGAGGCATGACTGTGTTGTGCAGAGAGCTTTGTATTGACTGAGACATTTTAAACCATTTCAACACAATAAATTAAATTTTTTTAATTAAAAAATGTGTAAAAATTCCCCCCCAAAAGAAAAGATAGTGTTGACTATTTTAAAAGTTTTTTTTAATGTTTATTTTATTGATTTAGAGAAAGAGAGAGGGAGAGAAATATCTATCTGTTCCTGTATGTCCCCTAACCAGGGATCCAACCAGCAACCTCTGTGCCTCAGGATGATGTTCTAACCCAGGGGTGCCCAAAATACAGCCCGCGGGCTGCACACGGCCCCCTGAGGTCATTTATCTGGCCCCCGCCACACTTCCGGAAGGAGCACCTCTTTCATTGGTGGTCAGTGAGAGGAGCACAGGATGCATCCGCACCCATAGTCCCCATTGAAATACCGGTCAGTTTGTTGATTTAAATTAACTTGCTCTTTTTTTAAAATATTGTATTTGTTCCCGTTTTGTTTTTTACTTTAAAATAAGATATGTGCAGTGTGCATAGGCATTTGTTCATAGGTTTTTTTTATAGTCCGGATCTCCAACAGTTTGAGGGACAGTGAACTGGCCCCCTGTGTGAAAAGTTGGATTTCTTAGTAGTGGTGAACACCAGATACTTTGAAGCATATAGGAAAAGTTAAGACACATTGTTGGGTGGGGGTGAATATTTGTGTGTGAGGAAGTCAACAAAGTTAAAGTGCCTTTAAGAATCAGACAGAAGTCCCTGGTTGGGTAGCTCAGTTGGTAAAAAAATTGGACATGCTGAGGTTGTAAGTTCCATACCTAATCAGGGCACATACAAAAACCAGCCTAAATAATTGGAATGGCAAGACCAAATTTTGCTCCCTCTTTCTCTGTCTCCCTTCCTCACTCTCTAAAAATTAATAAAGATAAAGAATTACACAGAAAACTGAAAGAAAAGGCTTTATTTAAACTTTAGATTTGGCTTAGGTCAGTGATGGGATTCAAATAATTTAACAACCAGTTCTCTGTCCTAATGATCATTGTAAGCATAGAAAAATTATATACCAAAATGTAGCTTATTATTTTATATATTTAATTAAGAACAATAAGAGAGTTACACAACACTAGATTATGTTAAAAAAAGTTTAAAAATATTAATGAAAAAATGTTAAATAATACCTGATATAAAACAATAAAACTTTTATTAAAGATATTTCCATATTGCTTGATTGGTATCCTCACTTGCAATTTTTTTTTACCTACGGACAGAATGAACATTACTATGGGTGCTGAGAATATGCTGTCACACAGATGAACATTAAAAAAGAGTAAGGAATGTAAATTTGTGATTTCCAGATTGGGCAGCTGCGCAGGAGCCCACCTTAGAGAGAACCCTGATTACAAGTTTTAACAACTGGTTTGCCAAACTCAACAAAAAATTACTTGTATTTCCCCATGTATAAGATGCAACCTTTTTCAAAAAATTTGGAGTCTAAGAACTGGGTGCATCTTATTTAGTGGTTGTAGATTTTTTTACTGCATCTCCTGCTTTTTTGTGCTTGTTTTTGCACTCACTGTTGAAGACAGTGATTCGTCATCAGACACAGATGAGGACAAGCTAATAGATGGGAGTTTTGATAGTGATGAGTTGTATGAATTTTATAATGAAAACTCAAGTTCAATAACTTTATGTAATATATTTTTTTTTCAAATTTCAGGCCCCCAAATAAAGGTGTGTCTTATACCTGGGAACATCTTATATATAAGGAAATACAGTAGGTATCAGTTTTGCAGAACTGAACTGGTTAAATAATTTAAGGAGTCACAGATGTTCAAAAAGAAGTAAAGAGATGGTGATCTATTGGACAATCACATAATTAAAGCCCTTGAAGGGCATGTTTGCAGCTATAATAGGTCAAAATTTTTCAATTTTTTTTTAAAACTATAAACTCAAAGATCTCTCAACAAACCTTGAGCACAGGCAACATGAAGAAAACTACCTCTAAAACATCATAATTACAGTTTTCAAAATCAGGAAAAAGTGAAAGTTTAAAACATTTCAACAAAAAATATAATATTTATATAAATCATTTAAAAATACTTTTCCATAGAGAAAAATAAATAGTAAGATAGCAGAACAAATCTCACTGGAAATAATACAAGGGAGAACAATTCAAGACACATATATTTAAAAAATATACCTCCCTCAGACATTTGAAGGGAATATTGACTTCAATAGCTTATCAGTGGACACTCAAGGTTAACAGGTGAGAGGTTGAAATTCACTGGGAGAGACCGAAAGGAAGACAGAGTAACACCTAACAATGGGGGGAATAAAAAAGTGTCTGGTTTCCAGAGGTGTTTGAAAGGTAGACAACACAATGTAGGTTTTAAGAATATTCTAATATAAAGGTACTCGGTCTTCTCTAACTTCGGTTAACGTATTTGTAATTTTGCAAACTATCTGTATTTATCTTGTAGAGTTACTGGAATTACCTTCAGTTGAGAAAGGTAAAATGCTGATCACAGTACCTGGTATAGAGCAAATGCTCAATGAGTTTGTATGTTTTCACTTTGGCAGTAAGGAACAATCAGATGATATGGAATTCTGGGAAACAGAATGAGTAGGAGCTCTTTTTAACTGATAATGGGGAACCATTAGGATCACTTGATCCATATTCTTAATGAAAAAGTGGGCTTGAGTGGTTTTTCACCTGAACAGTTTTACAAAGCTGGTTGGTGTAGTCTTTTCTAAAGGAGAAGACGGAAAAAGGAAGTAGGCTGGATATATATGCCTCACTGTTGTCTGGAATAATCTATACTGTTTAATTGAATCATTTGTAATTTCTGTAAGTGACCTTTTTAGTAGTAAGAACATTCATGTACGTCCTCGTGCCTCCTGACCATCCAAAGTATGATCGTACATGTGTAAGGCAACATTAAAGAAAGGCAAATGTATGTTCTAATTTTCATAAATTGGTTATCAAACAAACATGATTTTAAGTTAATAAAACTGTAACTGGAATTAATTTTTTTTTCTAAAACAAATTAAAGAGAACTCACTCCCGGGGGTCAGCGAGCATGAAAATATCTCACTGTTCAAAGAGTTAAGATCACATGTCACTGCTGAAGAAAATTATAAATTTTGGATTAAAGGATGATTTGTTATCAGACTTTTCTTTGATAAATCTTATTTAAAGTTTGCCCTTGGGTATTAATACTATCCAAAATGGATCTCAATCAGAAAAGAGAGTAAAAGAGTAGATATGTAGTATTTCCTAGACAGAAACAGGGACAGCTAGGTCGTGTCCTTGAATATTTTTATGGCATTTAAAAGAGAAATGGCAGAGCAGATGGTCTCCTGATCTTGAAGAGAGGCTACTATGGTCTTTGCCAATGTCAAAAGCATTGCAATAAAGGGCCGATGCAGTGGTTAACTTAAAGAAAGAAAAGTAGTCCTTACATATTTCACAATGAATTTTGTCCTCTCTCAGCAATTAGTAAAAAAAAGGTTTATGGATACATTTGCTAAAATACATTTATGAACTATTTGAAATTTAATTTTTTTTCTCAGGTTCAATTTAAAAGCACAAACTAAGTAATTTTTAGTTCCCTACCTGCCAGCAAGTATGCTTGTGACTTGCATTGCAAGTGAAATTCGGCTATGGGTAAATAAAGAGGCAAATTGATCAGGTCAGCGAGTTTCTATGTGTTTAGAATGACAGTGCTTCTAATGTTGTTGCTTACCACTCAGAACATGCATATGAACATCTGCCCACTCCAGTATCCACTCTCCACGGAAGTTCACTAAAGCAGAACACACATGTGAAATGACTTTACTCAAGTATAGCTACTCTTTGTCTCAAACAGAGTAACTCATTTCATCCTGCACTTTCATCCATAGATCCCAGGGCACATTTGTAGGCATTAATGTTTTTCTTCACAGCAGAGAAAACATCAATGCAAAAGGTCAGAACAATTAGCCTTGTTTTAGAGATAAAGAAACAAACATATAGAAGGTTAAATGGCTCCATCTACACTAAAGGAGAGAAGAAGAAAAGATTTGTGAGTTGAAAACAGATTGTAAGGTAAAGTCAGAACAATTTGTGTAAAATTCTAGACATTTATAATAGTTTCAGTTTGTGAAACTTAAAATCTAACCACTTTGGGATAGTGTTCATTGTTTGGAAATGTTTTTATTAAAATGTCTTGCAAGACATTTATTGATCATTAGGTATAATTTGAACAATATAATCAAGATGTAAAAACTAAATGATATATAAAGTCTTGATTATTTCTCTGAAAAAGTCTCATGTCAAAATGTAACCTTCCTTATTTTCTGGGTTTCTTTCTGTTCTTTTTCTGTTGTTTCTTTTTGTTTGTTTCTTTGTGTTTTTTGCATGCCATTATTTTTCATGTGATATGATAGCTATAGAAACACAGGTAATGAAATGAACTAAAATATTTTCTTAAAGTCTTCAATCTTAGAAGTTATAGTCCGGGCTAGTAACCACAATGTTTTCCCAGCTGTGTTCCAGAATGAATGTATCTGAGCAGATTCCCTGCAATAAGCTTCCTTGTTCCAAGGATCAATCAGCCACAAGCAAGCTAAGGATGAATAAGAAGATATAATACTCTGCTTCCAACCTCTTCTTCACAAGTGCTAAGTTAATACTTTACAACAGGATCTGGAGACTTCTTCTCATATGTGCTGGAATAAAAATTTCTGGACTCTAAATCTAATTGCTCTGGTCATCCCACTGTGCTATGATAATCAGGACCTAGGGATTTCTTGTCAGGCTTATTTACAGATTCCTTAATTGTCTGAGTCCGACATTTAGGGGAGATATAGTCTGGCCTGAAGACTCCACTGCATCAGCATTAGTTCTGGGATTCTTCTAGATTCTAGAGCAATATAAAACTGTAATTCATGTAAAAGAAATTTCTTTATTTCTCAACTGGAAGGGGGCACATCCATGGCTGAGGGTGGGACATATACTCAGGTGCTTAAGGTTTGTGTCTGAGGCGAGCCACCACTTTCAAAACCCAGGATCTCCTGAGAAGTCTTCAAATGGCAAACGGACAACTCTGGTGTTACCAAACCCTTCCATCCTCTAGCTATTATGATCAGAATTCAAATCAGCTACAATACCAGACACAAATCTGTACCTATTTAAATTGGAAGGCTTATATATTTTCTGCATTATGACATGACCAAAGCTAAAATTTGTAGTACCTTGGAAAGCTATATTATAACAGGTAAGACTATCACTGGTACTGTATCAAAATCAGTATCTCTAATGACTACTGTTGTGAAATGATTAACAGCACTACAAAGGAAGTCTGCTGGTGATGTGTAAATGGGAATCACTGTTCTGACTGGGTTAGTAGAAGTCAATAGCTTTTACTACCCATTCTTCTCCACGTTCACACGTAATCAGAACACATCTGCCACATTAGAACAATAATAATGCCCTTGAAGTGTCTGCAGAGAGAGTACGTTCAGGTCCAGAGAAGTACTACATTTCTGAACTGAGCTAATGAAAATTCATTAATTAAAGATTATGACTCGAGTAGACATTTGATAGACTCATAATTTGTTAATAGGCCTCAAAAAATAAAATTTACCTCACATAGTCTATACCATAAAGAATAATTTCAAAGTGAGAAACTAAGAAAGGTTCTAGGCCAGGAAAACCCAGATACTTTTTATTATGAAACAAGGTTTCAAAATTATCATCACTGCCTTAGAGAAAAAAATGGAGAGCATTAGAGTGTGTTGCATACATTCTTTGTAGTCTAGCAATTGCCAATCTTTTTCACTTTACAACACACATAAATGAATGAGCAAAATTTTGCTGCACAACAAAACATACATTGTATTTTTTGCCAATATGACAGAAAAGAAAATAGGTATAATTTATTCATTCATACAGGATGGCAATTGCTGTACTGGCTGTTGTCTTTTTTTTTTTTTGACAATCTAACGACAAAGAAGTCAGTGCCCTTGACTAAGTAAGTACGGCATGTTTAAAAAAAAAAATTGTGGTGAATTGGTTGAAAATCGCTGGTCTAGCATGTACATTACCTAACGCTTATCTTTAAAAAGTGTTATTCATACAAAAAAGTACTCAGATAAATTTTACAAATTTTCATCTTTTGGAAATACTTCCAAGTATCAAAATGTAGAGTCAGCACGGGCATCAAAGGAGAACTGCTAAGGGTATTATTCTATGTGGGTTTCACTTCCATCTCCAGCACTGTCCTCAGTTACATGTGGATAAGCACTGAGGCCTTAAGGCATCTTTTAGTAATTTATTTTTAAAGATTAAGGAAAATTAATCACAGTCCTTGTGGGAAAACTCTAGGAAAGAAATGGATTTGCACAAGTCCCAAAGAGCCTAAAAGTTTAAGCATGAGAGAATCCCACAGCAAAACTCTTCTCTCCTAGAAGACAATGTGGCTGCTGTCAGGAAGACCTCATTCCTTGGCAGGTTATTATTTATTCTGGGGCACTCTTTCTCAGTTGTGTGATTCCTTCATGGTCACCTGCTCTCCATTCAGTTCATAAAGAAAACTTAACCTAATGCAACTGGACATATCCATCCAGCTGTGCCTTTAAGAGCAATTCCTTGTATTTTACCATCTTGTACAACCTAACATTGTTTTGATTTTTAAAAGTTCTTTCGATTTCTACTTCATCTTTCCTACTCTTTCATACCTTATGATATGGTCAGCATTGCCTGCCGAGCATACTGCAGGAAGAATTATTTAATACGCACATCTGTGTAGTAAGAAAGTCTGAGTGCAGGGTAAGTGTTTGTGAGGCCTCATCCTGGCTAAATGTGGTCTGGAAATAGAACTGTCTTTGAGAAGAAACTATTAAAGTAGAGAAATTAATGAGATTAGACTCTGTTGTCAAATTGAATTTTGGATATTACTCTCACACAGTAAACAGAGATGATATTTTAGAAAATTTTTCAAAATTTTCATTTTCTAGACTTCTAATTTTTTATATAAAAATATAAGTAAAAGCCATAGTTTTTAACAATTGCTTTTCTATAAATTCACTTTGGTTATTTTCTCAGTAATTACTGTCTCTACGACAAAAAAATTATTTGATTGAAAAATGCACTATTTTTAAGACTGAAGTTACTTTAACAAAACTTTATCAATACTCATTGAAACAGGATTTCATGTGTTCTTTCTTTTAGTTATTGCAAATGCTTCTTGGAAAAGTATTCCAAATAAATGAACTACCACTAAGATAAAATTTATACTGTAATTTGAAGTAACAAGATACTTCATAAATCTTAAGCTTTCAAAATATTGAGTCACATTTTTAAAAAAATAGCCATTCTCAGATTTTTCAATAAAGAATATCAGTTAAGCAGAATATATCATAAGTGTGCCATTAGGCAAATTTATAACATTTGTATAAAATTTGGCCATGGTTTAAATGACTTAAAATTTTGATAAATGCTATTTACTATTTTAAAATTATTATTTCAATACAGAATAGACTGTATGCATAATTTCTAGTAAATTTTCTATCTCCAAACATGTTTATTACACAAAACATTTATATTAAAATGCAGAAGCACTGAGAAAGGCTGCTAAGATTCATTCTGATTTTTAAAAATTAAAACAACCTCCTTTATAAAGAATATAATGCAATCATTAAAGAGCCCTATGTCTTCACTTTTCAAAAAAGCATCAGAATATTTTACAATATGATACCCGGTAGCATTGGTTATACAAGGAAACAGCACATTCATTAACTCTGGATGTGAGTATAAACTGATGCAGTCCTTCCAGAGGGTGATTTTGCAATAGCAATTATATTTCTATATGTACCATCGCACTGACTCAGCAATTCCTCTTCTCGAAATGTATCCCTCAGATATAAGTACACATCTGAACAAAAGCTGTTCCTTGTAGTATTGATGGAATTATGTTTAGGGAGAAAAATATCTAAGGCCATGTTCTTAACCATGACTCAAATTGCCTATGATAGATTCTTTTTGGGAATAATAACCATGTTAAAACTACACCTATAAACTGTATTTTATTTTACTCCTTTGTATATGTCTCTTCCTTACCCTAATTTGTGAAATTAGCTGAATTAAAATTTAAAAAGTGAGTTTATTGCATTACTTTTGCTGTTTCTGGATCCTCAAGAAATATTTAAGTAGGCCCTGCCCATTGCCTCATGGTAGAGTGTTGGTTGCAGTGTGGAAGTCCTGGGTTAGATTCTTGGTCAGGGACATAGAAGAAATGATCATCTGCTTCTCCAACCCTCTTCCTCCTCTCTCTCTATCTGTACTTCTTTCTCTCCCCCGCCACCCCACAGCCATGGCTCAAATGGTTGAAGCAAAGTTGGCCCCGGGTACTGAGGATGGCTCCATGACCTTGCCTCAGGCACTAAAATAGCTCGGTTGCTAAGCAACAGAGCCACAGGCGAGATGGGCAGATCATCATTTAGTAAGGGGCTTGCAGGGTGGATCCTGGTCAGTGTGCATGTGGGAGTCTATCTCTGCCTCCTCACCTTTCACTTAAAAAAAAACAAAAAGAAGAAATATTTAAGTATAAAGAAAAAAACAGTACCTAAAGAATTAGTGGCCTCAAAAATTTACCTTCTCAAAACCAGTTACATAATATCACCGTTCTTAACACTTGTAGAAAAAGAAAATAGATCATCACTTGAGATGAGGTTGTTTTAAGCAGCTAAAAATTAAGATGACCAATTGTGAGTCAAAGTAAAGTCGAAATAAGGATTGCAAGAGTTGGGCTGAATAAGAGCATAGTGAGATACAGGCAAAGTCAAGGGTGGAAACTTGGCCTTGGTGCAGATATCACAGGGTTCTTTCCATGGCTTTCCTTAAGAAGTATTCTACCAACTTTCACATTTAGATCTCTGAAAAATACCATGAAGATACAACTAAAAGGGAGATATTTAGTTTATGTGATATGGAAATTAGCTAAAACTTGTAATTAAGAAAAACCCATCTACTTTGATACCTGAGTTGATTGTTGATCAGAGACAAATTATGCCTGGAGATAAAATCTACTTGGCTAACTTATTTATCAGCAGCTATTCAATGATGCTCTTTATTTACCCTTTATTTCATTTAGCCTATTTTTAATAAAATTTCCTGAATTTTACTAACCATGGTAATTCAAACTTTGGACACAAAATTACTAAATCTATTAAAAGTGGTTACTTCAAAGAGCCATACATTTTCATTATCCTAAACAAAGCCATCTAACCATTAGGTGCTTTACAAATTATTAGAATAAACTTGGAGATTGTAAAAAAGTGCACATCATTATTAGATATAAATAGGTATGATGCCATAAATAAAAAAAAATTTGTATGAACCTTTAAATAAATACTAGAAAACTGAAAAATACATGTCTCTGAAAATTAATACCAGAAATAAAAGAAAATATGACTATATAAAATAATCTGCTGAAGATTCAAGTCTATCAGCAAAGCCTTAATCTCCCTTGGGGATATATAACATTTATGTTTATCATATTTATTACCATGGTGAAAAATTGAAAACAATCCAGAATTCCAAATATAGAAAATTGGTTAAATAAATTACTACACAGACATTAGATAAAACACATGCCACCAAAAATCTATGCTGAGGAAGAAAACTTAATTACCTTGAAAATGTTCTGTGACAGATACACTGTTTACTCAAAATCACACCCTCTTTTCTTGCCAACACAACCAAATTTTTTTTTAGGAGTCATGTATTAATTCCTTGAACTCAGATGAACAGTTGACCCTGATCTTACCACCACCATAAATATACTGTTACAAGTTAGCGAAAAGGAAATCAGAACAGACTCAGTTCTCAGTTTCTGTGTTTAAATCAAACTGCCTAGTGCCCACTGTGTTTTCCTTGCAATGTTTTAAAGTATTTAACAATTATATAATAATAAGGGCCAACTTAAAGCAAGGTTGACATGAGATCAAAGTACTTTGTACAAGGTGCAGTTAAAAGTGCAAGTGCTTGAAGCATATTAACTCCTTTCATCTTCACACAAAGGTGTGATATAGATGCTGTCATTATTACTCCTATTTTACAGCTATCAGACAACTAACAATTTTGTAGAATTTATTTGAAGTCCAAGCTGTCTGACTCCGAAGCCCTACCTTATAACATCTGTACTCTATTTTCTCTGGTAGATTCTTTCTGTACTTTGCAACCCATCATGACTCTCCTGTGAATCATGACATTGCCATGCTCACAGGACCAAGACTTTTGAATTGTATTTCAAATGTTATATTTTCAATTCAACATAAACTGTAGTTTTAAAAATATACATCTATGAAAGCTTTGATATGTTGTTCGTTTGGGATTTCATCTGAAATTTGTCATGTCTCTGGACCAAAACAACTTAAAAACATCCAACATCTACCTTTTCCTTAGATAATGGTGAAACCCCTGGGATACAATTCAACAAAAAATTGGTATTTGCTAGAGTAAGAGAATGTACAGAAAGTATCTTTGCTTTTTCCAAAGGCATATAACTTACCATAAGAAAAGCCAATTATGCCCTGTTCGTTTAGCTCACTCCGTTCAGAGCATCATCCCGAAACAACAAGATTGCGGGTTCGATCCCCAGTCAGGGCACACATGGGAAGCAGCCAAAAAATATATGACTGAATGGAACAAAAATGCTTCCTTTCCCCCTCTCTGTCCCTTCCTCTCTTGTCTCTCTAAAAATCAGTGAAAGTTAAGCCCTGGCCAGATAGCTCAGGAGCATTGCTCCATAGCATAGAGGCTGCTGGTTGGGTTCCTGGTCCAGGCACATACAGGAGCAATTCAATGTTCCTGTTTCTCTCTTCCTGCCTGTTTCTCTCTCTCTCTCTCTCTCTCTCAAAAAAAAAAATGCCAGTTGTGTTCCTTAGTATACTTCAGCTCAATTTAATAATTTCCATTGTAGGTTTGTCACAATCTAGGGTCTTAGAAAAAATCTTAAGGAGTTTTCTAAAATGCTCCCAAAGAAAATTAACTAAATTTGCTTAAAATAAGCCTGATCCATTCTTCTGAGCAGTATGAGATAAATTCAAGATAATTAAGAAGTGATAGAAACAACTGAGAGTTATCCAGGTTGTGGTTGCTATTCTGTGAGGCACTGAGCCAGGAATTGTGCATGAGAAGAGATAAAAAAGATGCTCACACAGCTAAGAGCATGCAAATGGAAAGGAGATATGCTCTGGTCTTTCTATTCCCTGTTAGTAATAGAAATCTACTAACACTAGGGATGATTTCATTAAAGGGTACGTGGTATCTCAAGTCAGAGACCTGGCAGGAAGTATAGCTGGGCTACAAATGGGACTGACACCAAGTACCCGGAAACTGTGAACTGATTATTCTGTCAATTGAGGATTGCACAATCTTCTATCTCTTCTTCTCTGGGCACACAAATATCATTCTTTTTCTCTCCCAAGCATGACTTTCCCTGTTTTAGAATGGATAAGACTTGAACATGGCCACTTCAGGCTGGGGTATTACTATGCCCAAAGTGACAGATTCTCTAACTCTGATTTCTAACCATGGAGGGGAAAAATGTACCTGGCAAAATCAGGGCCAAGGATCCATCCAAGTCCCAGTTTCATGTGACAGAGAAGGTACAAGTTGTGGCTTAACTTTTATTTAGCAGGAGTTGCAGGTACAAATGATGTGGTGAATGGACATTGAGCAATTTCTTTGAGATTTGGGTGTGGGGCAGAGGAGAAAATGTTTAGCATAGGAAATTACTGTGCTTGGTTCCATAGACAATCTTAATACATATCAGAATGGAGTAAGAAGTATGCAAGAACCCTGGCCAGTTGGTTCAGTGGTAGAACATTGGTCCAGTGTGTGGAAGTCCCCGGTTCAATTTCTGATCAGGGCACACAGGAGAAGTGCCCATCTGCTTCTCCACTCCTTCCCCTCTCCTTTCTCTCTCTTTCTCTCTTTCCTTCCCACAGCCAAGGCTCCATTAGAGCAAAGTTGGCCAGGGCGCTGAGGATGGCTCCATGACCTCCACCTCAGGCACTAGAATGGCTCCCACCTCGATGGAGCAACACTCCAGATGGGCAGAGCATCGCCCCCTGGTGGGCATGCTGGGTGGAGCCAGATAGGGCTCATACAGGAGTCTGTCTGACTGCCTTCCTGCTTCTAACTTTGGAAAAATACAAAAAAACAAAAAAGATTAAGTATGCAAGAGAATATACACATCATAATATATATATACACAATTGCAATAATAACATGATATTCAAGTTGATTATTTAAACTGATATAATGAGTTTTTCAGATATAGTCATAGCATTTAAAGTGAGCGTTAATAAATATATTAATATATATCTTTATTTTTTGTGCTTAATTTATGCCAAACACTGTTATTAAATGTGTTAATTCATTAACTCATTATTAGAGCATATTAAAGAAAGAGTAATTTGCCCTTAGTGGAGGTAAGAAATTGCCAGAGATCACTCATCTAGAGTAACAGAGGAAGGATTTTAACCCATGTTTCTTTAACTAGTTCTCCTAACCATGTGCATTGATGCCAGTCCAAATTCTGATGATAGCAGATATTCATCAGAAATGAAATTTTAATCTATCTGGTGGAAGACTGCAAGAGAAAAGGCAAAAGGGTGGTAAAATCCTTCTGAGTGTTCAAGAAACACTGAGGAGCTATTTATAGTTGAAGTATAGGATGTATTAAAAGAGAGAAACTAAACCCAAAAGATAATTCTGGTCCTGAACATGGTGGACCAGCCATGACAACCATGTTGAGCAGAAGAGAAAATTAATTGAAATGGTTCTTGAGGAAAGTATGCATGATGAAAGTGAGTATGTGTCACAGGGTGGGTTGGGAAGAGAAAATGAGCCGTAGGTTTCTGACAAGCAGACAAGTGCATTGTCCTGTCAAGATTATCTACTGTAGTCCACTTTATTTAGTTGATATACATAATAAGCATCTTGAAGCCATTTATGAGTGAAGTTGAATAGCCAAGAGATCAGTGAAACTCTAATAAGGTGAAAAGCTGTCAAAATAAATGAGTGGTAAGCTTAGGGCATCTATTACTGTTTCTTGTCTGTCAAGTGTTTTCATTCCAGAAGAAAAAAGAAATTGTAGAAAAATGCCAGTCTCTGAAATTCTCTGCATAAATGCAAGATGATTTTTCTCAATTCCCTTTCCATCAGCAAGACCTACTTTACTCTTCCTCTGAAGTATAGCCTATATTAATAGCATTTCCCCCTCATTGCTTTCACCCTAACCCAAGTTATCATTCTATCCTCCCTGCACATCATAGTAACCTTCACATCCCCTCACTTATATCCACTTTGTTCATAAAGAGAACAAAGCAATCAGCTCAAAACACCTTTCAGTTTAAGCCTCTTAATTAAAAATGATCACTGGTTTAGAAGTGATATGAGCCTGACCAGGCAGTGGTGTAGTGGATAGAGCATTGGCCTGGGATGCTGAGGGCCCAGGTTCAAAACCCTGAGGTTACTGGTTTGAGTGTGGGCTCATCCAGCTTGAGCACAAACTCACCAGTTTGAACACAGGGTTGCCAGCCTGAGCATGGGATCATAGGCATGAACCCATGGTTGCTGACTTGAACCCAAAGGTCACTGGTTTGAAGCCCATGGTTGCTGGCTTGAGCACAAACTCAATGGCTTGAGCAAGGGGTCACTGGGTTGGCTGTAGTCCCCCAGTCAAGGCACATATGAGAAAGCAATCAATAAAAACCTATGGTGCTGCAACTATGACGTGATGCTTCTCATCTCTCCTCCCCTCTCTCTATCTTGCTTAAGAAAACAAAAGTGATATGAAACTAAAATCCAAAATCACCATAGTGGTTTGTGACACTGTGCATGATTTAGACACTATATTCCTTCAGCTTCATTTTTCTATCATTCTCTCTATGCTGGTCCCCCATTCTATTGTTCTTCAGCTACGCTGACTTCTTTTCTATTACAGAAATACTCTAATTTTTCCAGCTCAGGAACCATGCCCTTGCTGGAGCATTTTTATTTGTCTTTAGATGGTTGATGTATTCTCTTCTTCAGAATCTAGGATCACAACATCATAGAGATTACCCTTAACCACTAATTAAAAATAGTTTCAGCCTCATTTCCCTAGTCACTATCATATCTCAAAGGAAGAATATTCATTAAATAATAAAGGTTAAAAGCTGTTGTAGAGTTTTCCAACTCAAGTAAAGAGCATGCACAAAGATTCGTATACAAGAGAAAGAACCTGTAAGGCTAGAATGTAGTTACAAGTGGAGTAGAGATGAAAGTAGGGGAGGGTAAGAGATGAGATAGGAAGAGTGAGATGGAATATCTCCAGGGCTTTTTAAGCAAGGTTAGACTTTATTTTGAATCATACATTGATGTATGAGATGATGGGTAATCAAATAGTTTAAGTAAAGGAATGATGTGGCCATACTTTCATTTCAGAAAGATGAAGGTACTAGCACAGAAATAGGGAGGGGGAAAGACTGGAGGCAGGGAAAGTAACCAGGCAGGGGTGACGGCACCTGACCTAAGCTGACGGTACTGTGCGGAGGATCTAGAGCAGGGCAACACGGATGCAGCAGAATTAACTTGAGAGGAATTTCTCATCAATTAGAGATCTGTTTGAACTCTTGCCACTACTATTACCAAAGCAAATCATTTATTTCAGTATGATGTTTTCCTTTGGTTAAGCCCATTAGTGATTTAATTAAAAAGTATCCCTATTCTTATAATGAGAAGGAGATACTGCAAATAGATTGATACATTTTGTTTTTAAGAGCTAAATGGGAGGAAGCAGTTAACCCTTAGACCCTTGGGGGAATGAAGCACAGCATTAATGCAGTCCCTGGGGATTTTAGAGCAGTGAGTCAGGTCAGAGGTGTTCACTCCATAGTGAGTCAGATGCTCCCAAAGCGAGCAAATCGCTGAAAGGGACCACGAATAAAGCGATGGAGTCCGGTTGTTGTTTTTATTGATGTTTTCTTTGGAATGTTTATTCATATTTGGTTTTGAAGGTGTGAAAACATGATATTTATCACTTCTCTCAAAAAAGTCTTTAGTTGTCATGCCTACCATACATAAAACTTAAAGCGGAAGTAGAAATCAGAACTCTAGATAGAAGGAAGACACACTATTCTCACTGTAACAATCACTACAGAGCCCAAGAGGGAGACCTAGGAGACTCCAGCTCTGTCTCCTCTATAGATATCCACAATTGGGTAATGATCCACAGACAAAAACAGCTCTTGTAGAGCTCTGGAGTCCACTTAAGGAACTTCAGCAACACAAGAGAACAAAAAAGAAACTTGAGAAAAAACAGAGATAAGAAAGGAAGACAACTCCCTTTGGTCAGTGTTGTCCTATTCCCTGAGCTCACGATGCTTAGTGCTGAGAGAGAGCTCCCATACTGGGAACGAGTTCCCCTCTCTAAACGAGGGGGAGTGGGTGAGTGACCAGCTTCACCAGCCCAGCATGAAGGTCCTGCTTCAATTCATCCTGCACAGAGTGGCAAAGCTGAGCCAGAGACAACTAGGAAGAAAAAAGAAAATCAGAGCCTACCAACAGCAGGTACCAAGCAGGAATGACCATGGTTCCCAGTGATCTGCTCTGTAGACAAACTCAGTAGCTTTTCCCACTAAAGAAACCAATGGCCAACATAACTGCCATTGACACTCTACAGATTTCAACAGTTCTGGCCCCACAAGAAGCTGTACTCACTGATAACAGCCATCTGAGCCTCTCCTCTTCTCTTTCCCTCCTACCCCCAAGGAGCTCAGAAACCACCCTGGCAGTCATCCCAGGCCTCTGTGGCTACACAAGTGCAAGAAGCCAGCATAGAGCCCTGTAAATGACCCTACTGCCTGGCACACAGTCGAGGCTAGCCCCTCCAGCTGTGCACTTGCTATGTTGCTAGCCTAATTCCAGGAACTGGCTTCCATTGCTGTGCATGTGCCAGGCAGGGGTGCAGAAACTGTGTAGCCTCAGGAGAGCATGTCAATAGCTGGGGTCCCCAGAACTGCTTGTGGGCCAGGATTAGGTCTGTCTTCTGTCATTGCCCTGTACCACTGTACTAAGATGAAGCTAGTCTCTCCAGCAGTGTACCTGTGTGCCTCCAGCCTGGTCTCTGTCACCAGCCTCCACTACTATGTGCCAGTGATCAAATTTCAGACACAGTAGAACATGCTGACAGGCCCAGCTGTCACAGTTAGTGTGCTTGCACTTGGCCTTGGCTCTTTCAGCTGGCCCTGACCCCTACCACTACTTGTGTGTTTAAAAAGGTCACAGCCACTACACAGATGCCTGCAGAAGGTCCCCAAAGCCAAGCATGTGCATACTACTAGCTCTGGCCACTACTACACTTGCAATATGCCTAGTAGCTTGACCTAGAAGCACTACTGAGGATACAAATAGTCCTTGCAGCCTCTGTGGACCCCTCACAGATCTAGTCAAAGATTATACAATTGTTGATGCTGTGGATCACAGTGACCTGAGCCAATCAACCATAGCATTTCTCCCTACCTTAGACCTGGTACCACAAGCCCCATACTTGATTCTCTGCACCACTATACCCAGATTCACAGCATGTTCCTACATACCCTCACCTTCCCCATACCAAATTCAGTTCATTAAGTTGGTAGAGGTGACTGTTTCTTCAACTGTGCAGACACCTATATAGGGCTACTGAGATCACAAAGAAACAGGAAAGCATGACTCCAAAAAGGTATACAGTAAACCTCTAGTAACTGGTTTTAAAGAAATAGAGATCAGGAATTTCCTGAAAAAGATTTCAAAATAATTATTCTAATGATGCTCAGAGAGCTACAAAAGAAAAATTGATGAAGAGTTTAATGATATAAGAAAAACAAGACAAGTTCAACAGAAACATAAAATGCATTCAGAAGTACCAAATAGAAATTTTGGTGTAAAAAATACAATGACTAAATTGGGGAATTCAATAGAGAGCTTCAGTAGCAGACTTGAAAATTCAGGAGAAAGAATCAGTGAGCTCAAAGATAAATCTTTCCAAATTATTCAGTCAGAGGAACAAAAAGAATAAAGGAATGAAAAGAAATAAAGAAAAGTCTATGGGTCTTTTGAAACACCATTAAGAGAAAATAAATTCATCAAGGAGAAGATAGAAAGATACAGGTAGAGAACTTATTTAAAAGTTAATAGCTAAGAACTTCACAAACTTGGAAGAGATTTGATATTGAAGGTCATAAAGGTACTATGTCATCCTAAAATTTTAATCCAAGTGATCTCCAAAAGGATATTCTAACAAAACTGACTAAAATCAGAGGCAAAGAGAATTTAAAAGCACTAAAAGAAAAGAAAGTTACTCATACAAGAAAACCCCCATAAGGTTATCAACAGGTTCTTTAGCAAAGAACTTATAGGCTAAGAGAAAATTGGGTAATATATACAAAGTGCTGAATAAAGAAACTGTCAACCAAGAATATGTAGTTAAGTTGTCTTTCACATATGAAAACAAATTAACAAACAAACACACTTTTCCAAATGAACAAAAGCTAAAGACATTTATCACAACTAGAGTGACTTATAAAAATGCTTAAAGAAGTTTTTTAAGCTGAAATGAAACCATGATCATTAGTAACATGAAAACATACGAAAATAAATAATACACTGGTAGATGGAAGTATAATCAGATTCAGAACACTCCATGTTACCCAAAGAAACTTGTATATTCAATGCTATCCCTATGAAAATTCCAGTGTCATTTTTCACAGAAATACATACAATCTTAAATTTTGTATGAAACCACAAAATACTCCAAATAGCCAAAACAATCTTGAGAATAACAAAGCTGGATGCATCATGTGCTCTGATTTTAAACTATATGACAATTTCAATAATCAAAGCAGTATGGTACTTGCTTAAAAACAGACACATAGAACCGAACATAAAAGTAAATTCACATACATATGGTCAATTAATGTTTGACAGGAAGCCAAGAATACTCAATGGAAAAATAATAATCTCTGATAAACAGTGTATATAAAACTAGGTATTCACATTCAAAATAATAAAATTATATTGTTATTTTACACCACTCACAAAAATTAAATCGAATAGATTGAGTTCTTATCTGTAAGACTTGAAACTACAACTCTTAGCAGAAAATAGAGGGTTAAGCTTCTTGACATCAGTTTTGGCAATGAGTTTTTAAAATACAACATCAAAAGCACAAGTAACAAATGCGAAATCAGTAAGTAAAACTGCATCAAACTAAAAAAAGAAAAAGAAGAAACCTGACCAGGTGGTGGCACAGTGGATTAAACATTGACCTGGGAAGCTGAGAACCCAGGTTAAAAACCCTGAGGTCATCAGCTTGAGAGCAGGCTCATCCAGCTTGAGCACAGGCTCACCAGCTTTAGCACAGGGTCACCAGCTTGAGCGTGGGATCATAGACATGACTCCAAGGTTGCTGGCTGGAGCCCAAGGTCCCTGGCTTGACTTTAAGGTTGGTGGCGTGAGTGAGGGTTCACTGGCTTGGCTGGAGCTCCCCAGTCAAAGGAAATATGAGAAAGTAATAAGTGAATAACTAAGGTGCTGCAACTAAGAATTAGTGCTTCTCATCTCTCTCCCTTCCTGTCTGTCTCTCCCCATCAGTCCTTCTCTCCCCACCCCGCTGTAATGCTAAAAAAAAAAAAAAAAAGAAAAGAAAGAAAAAGGAAAAACAACCTCAGAATGGAAGAAATTATTTGAAATCTATATATCTGATAAAGGATTAATATGCAAAATATATAAGGAACTCATACAACTCTATAGCAAAACCAACCAAAACAAACAAGCTAATAATTAAAAAGAAATGGACAAAGAAATTAAACAGAAAAATTTTGAAAGACATATGAATGGTCAGCAAGTACAGTGTGTCTGTAAAGTCATGGTGCACTTGTGACCGGTCATAGGAAAGCAGTGCACCATGACTTTACGGACACACTGTATATAAAGATGTTTAACATTATTAATCATCAGAAAAATGCAAATTAAAACTGTTAGAATGGCTATTATCAAAAAGACAAGAAATAACAAATGCTAGTAAAATGTGCACTGTTGGTAGGATTGTAAATTGAGTCAGCCGTTATGAAAAACAGTATGGAGCTCCCTCAAAAAATGGAAAATTGAACCACTATATGATATAGAAATATCACTTCTCAGTATATCTCAAGAGCATGAAATCATTATCTCAAAGATACATCTACACTCCCATGTTCACTGCAGCATTATTCACAATGGTCAGGACTTGGAAAGAAACTAAATATCTGTCTGGAAAAAGACAATGTGGTGAATATATACAATGAAATAGTATTTGACCATATAAGAGAAGGAAATCTTCCCATTTGTGGCAGCATGGACGGTTCAGTGCTTTGTGCTGTTATGTAAGTCAGACAGAGAAAGACAAATACTTTATAATACCACTTATGTGTGGAATCTGAAAACATTGAATTAACAGAAAAATAGAGAGTAGAATGGTGGGGGGATATTTGTTAAAGGGTACAACTTTCAGTTATAAAATGAATAAGTCCTAGAGATCTAATGTATAGCATGGTGATTATAGTATATAGGATAATACTATACTACTCACAAAAATTAGAAGATAATTTTTGTGAGTAGTATTTATTGCATACTTAAAAACTGCTATCAAGTTAAGCTTTAATGCTCTCACCATAACAATAACTAACTGACAACTATGTGAGGTGAACAATGTGTTAACTAACCATAGTGTAGTAAGCATTTCACAATATATGTATAGCAAACTGTTACATTGTAGACCTTAAACTTACACAATATTATGTCAGTTATATCTCACTAAAGATAAAGAAAAGATCAACAAAATTTTAACCTTGAAAGAACAACAACATGAAAAAAAGACGGCTTTATTTTAAATTGCAAATAAAAAACCAAATGAATTCCCTTAGGGACAAAATAGTGTGTTCCCAATGATTGGTCTAACCTGGTAGAGCATAACGGAATTCCTAGAGTAATGCATGAAAAGTTGCCCAAAGAAACCATCTTCCCCAAAAGCAATTCTCTCACTTAAGCTTGTGATAAAGACTGGAAAGCAGATAGTTAACTTTTAGGATCTGAGAAAATAATGTACAATGATGACAATCTCTATAATTGGTAGATTACAGCTTTGAAAAATATGTGGAAAAAGGGGCTGAGTATTTATTATGACATTTGACACATTTGACTAGTACTCTCATCAAGGTATAGGTTTGTTTTTCTGTAAAAATGGGCCACAAGGGTACTCAAGTTAAATCTATCATATTTAAAGTAGGTACTTTGGAATTATTCCAATTCTAAAATGAACCACATTATTTTTTTTTAACCATTGATTACTTTCACCTGTTCTAGAACTAGCAACTCTCAGACATAGCTGGAAATGAATGGAAAAATAAACAACCATTTTGGAAACAGTATTGTCATATATTTCTTTTTAAATAAGTAAATGCGTATTTACCCTATGATATAGAAATTCCATACCTAAGTATTTACTCAAAAGAAGTAAGCATAAAGCCTGGTCAGGCGGTTGTGCAGTAGATAGAGCATTGGACTGGGACTCAGAGGATCCAGGTTCAAAACCCTGAGGTCACTGGCTTGAGAAAGGGCTCATCAGTTTGAGTGTGGGGTTGCTGGATTAAGCATGGTATCATAGACGTGACCCCATGGTCACTGGCTTGAAGCCCAAGGTTGTTGGCTTGAGCCCACGGTCCCTGGCTTGAGCAAGGAGTCACTTGCTCTGCTGTAGCCCCCCGGGCAAAGCACATATGAGAAAGCAATCAATGAACAACTAAGGTGCTGCAATGAAGACTTGATGCTTCTCATCTCTCTCCCTTCCTGTCTGTTTCTGTATGACCCTCTCTCTGTCTCTCTCTCTTTGTCACACACACAAAAAATACAGGTATACAAAATAAAATTAAAGTTGCACAAAATATTTTAAAGCAGCTTTATCATAACAGTCAAAAAAAAAGAACAGTTTCCAAATAATTCAAAATGCCATTAACAGGAGAATAGAGAAATTGGGATATACAGATTATAAAATTCTACTCAGTAATGCGAAGTATGAACAACTGATACCTGGAAGAATATGGCTCCATTACAAAGTCATTATGCTAAGCTCAAGAAGGCAAACACAAAACAGCACACACCATGTTTATCCACTTATAAGGAGAGCTAAAGTTATGGAAATGCTCTATATTTGATAGCAGTGCTGATTACAGAGGGATAGGGCATTTTTCAAAACTCATTAAATATGTGCAGTTTACTATATGAAATGTTACCTGAAAAAAATAACTAAACAAGTAGGGGATAGGTTAGCAATATTTCAGATTTGAAGAGACTAAAGATACATAATTATATGTAATATCTGATCCTGGAATGGGTCCTGGACCTAGGAGACAATAGATCAAATGAAAATTATTAATAAAATTTGAATATGAAGATTAGAAAATAGTGTTATCTCAGTATTTAATTTCCTAAATTTGTAACTCTTTGATGTTTATGTAAGATAATATCCTCACTCTTTGCAAATGTGTACTAAAGCATTTAGAGTTAAAGGGTTTGACCTGGCTGTGGTGGCTCAGTGGATAAAGTGTAGACCTGGAATGCTGAGATCACTGGTTCAAAACCTTGGGCTTGCCTGGTCAAGGCACATATGGGAGTTGATGCTTCCTGCTCCTCCCCCTTTGTTCCCTCTCTTTTTCTCTCTAAAATGAATAAATAAAATCTTATAAAAAAGAGAGATAGAGAGTTAAAGGGGCTTGGAGTCTCCAACTTACTCTCTCAAATGGTTAGAAATAAATTATATCTATATTTGCACAGAGAGAGAAGAATAAGGAAATATAGATAAAATATACATAATTGATAAATCTGGGATATATGGGAGTTTTGGGTACCATTCTTGTAAATTTGAAATTACATTAAAATGAAAAGTACTCTCACACATACCCCCCCCAAAAGTGACAAATTTGCAATTAAAATTTCAAACTTCTACAGCATGTATAAAAGATAGCAGTACTATCTTACAATTTGCTTTTCATAGATACAGCAGAATCTCAGATGAGCTTCTGTGGACTGTAGTTAATCTTATGGTTGGATTTCCAGAACTGATGTATGACAGCAATGAATAATTTATTTTTAGAGAACAGTTTTCACGGATGATGACTGCAACTTAGTATAATAAATAGTAAGTGATTCTTATCTATTTAAATAACAAGGCCAGTTGCCTCTGGGAACAATTTATAATCCATAAAGAAAAAAACATTTCTTCAACACAAAAATCCCACATGTATTTTAAATTTTATTACTCCAGGATAGCATGTGTCCAATTAATTGAACTTAGTAGGAGGCCATTAAATATGAGTTAGAGAGAAGGGGAATTGAAATGTAGTCCTAGTATATACCATTTGAAATTGTGACTTGGTCATCTAGAGCAATTTTAACTATACTAATTAAGATTGTTAGGTAGGATAGACAGTTATTGTGGCAGAAAAGGGAAAAGGGGGTGTTGTCACCCACAAAATGAGGAAGTTAACAGTCTAAAGATCTGCCAAAACAGAACTCTGGAATTTCATACGGCCTTGAAATCCTGTATGTTAGTCCCAATATCAGGGAAATAGTAGAGCCTTGAAGCTGAGTCTCAGCTTCTAAGAGCCCAACAGGTGGGGCGCACACACTAGCTGAGCTTGTCTGCTTGTATCTTGTGCCGAGTGTATAGCTTTGCTTAATAAACTGCTTGCTATGCTTGAACACTGCAGAGGAAAAAAACAAACAGGAAAAGCCTTCCACCTCACTAAGAGCTGGCACTATCATCTTAATGCCTGACAATTTCCTCTATTGGAAAGTAATAAATTCTTTTGCTTTAGCATTCTACTTTTTGTGAATTCTTTCACAACCCGCATCACCAGCTGATCTAACAAAGATGGTATTAAATACTTAGATTTCATTAGAATAGTAACCTAAGAGTGATGTCGAATGTATATTTCTTGGTTCTGAGTCCAATTCTGGCACATAGCTATTGGTTAATACAAAGCAATAAAAGCTACAAGTAGTCACATTTGACTCTTAATTGGTTTCTTAACAAAGTAAGTACATAATAAATCAATGTTAAAATAGTTGAGACTGAAACCCAAGCTCTCCTTATTGAAGTTTGGAGGAAGGAGACTTGGGCTAGCAGCTCATAAGGGAGTAACTCATGTGGCTTCAAAAAGTTTTATGCACCAAAATATTACCTAACAGAAGGCATACCTTGAGTGAGTATTGCTTAAAATATATGTATTTTTTACCCATTGACTATTACCAACCATAAAGCTTCATAACACTGAAAGTTATATAAAAAGAAAAAGGTCAGAAAAGAATAATGTAAATCTAGATAAACTGAGACAATATCAATAGGTCCAAAGTTTTGTTTGTTTCATCATGAATAGTTCAGTTTTACAGTATCAATTGACAGATTTAATAAGAAAGTTTAGAGTGTTCTAAAAGGTTAATTGTTTTTACATTTTGTTTTTTGTGACAGAGACAGAGAGAGAGAGACAGAGTGAGGGAAAGACAGACAGGAAGGGAGAGAGATAAGAAGCATCACTTCTTCATTGCGGCACCTTAGTTGTTCATTGATTGCTTTCTCATATGTGCCTTGACTGCGGGGATACAGCAGAACGAGTGATCCTTTGCTCAAAACAGCGACCTTGGGTTCAAGCTGGTGAGTTGTATTCAAACCATGAGCCATGCTCAAGCTGGTGACATCGGGGTTTCAAATCTGGGTCCTCTGCATCCCAGTTCTATACTCTATCCACTGTGCCACTGCTTGGTCAGGCTAAAAGGCTAATTTTATTATAAATAAGCAATATATATATATATATATATATATATTCAAATCTTGTGATTGATTAAAATTTACATGGTGTTAACATAATCTGTATTTCCCATTCTGTTCCAAATCAAATAAAATGTGAGAAAATATAACTTTATAAAATATTAATTTATCAGTAGCAATTAAAAACAAAGAGTGAGTACCATTAAGGAACTGATTATTCTGACCATTTCAGAAACATGAAAAACTGAGAGAAGCTGTTCCAAAGGAAATAGGACCATGAAACTTTTGCAGAAAAAGATAATCTTAAAAGTGAGAAAATTTCCAGCTAGTATGCAAAACCCGAGTCAAAAAGAGAGCTTACAGCAATTCAAAGAGCAAGCACTGTGTGAATTTTGAGCAGCTGTCCTGCCCGGCATCTTGTACTGAACAAGGAATGACAGTGATATTTGCTCCTTCATCAAGGATGGGGTACAAGCAGTGGGAGTAGAGAGATGTGAAAATGAGCCTGGAAGTTCCTGGTACTTAGGAGAAGCAAGAAGCTCTCACCTTCAAAAATAAAAACTAGCACAATTTCTAGATAATATAATACATCCTGATATGCTACATAATTATCAGAGGCAGGATAAGACCCATTGAACTACCACTAACAAATTGCTCAGCAGAAATTTGCCAATACAAAATTTATATACTGCCAAGAAGAGTCAAATAGTTGAGGAAAACTAATACCATGAAACTTCACACAGAAGAATCGGAGAAAACACTTCTAATTATCAAAATTGGTTGCTAGGTTACAATGAAGAAATCTCATAAATGGTCTGAGAGAAATGATTTTGACTCTCAAATTTTGTACTTGGTAAAATTAGCATTCATTGTGAGGGCAAAACGTAACTATTTTCAAGGACATGTAGATTTCTGGATTCTGCTTGGAATGTTAAAAAAAAAAAAGGGTATATGTTACCAACCATAAGAAAAGGCCACAGTAGCTCAGTAAAATTGATTTCCCTTCATTTCATGTTCTTCTTGGTTTTGTTATCTTTATGTCTTAATGCATTTGTTTTCTATGGCTGCTAAAACAAACCTTCCCAAACATGGAGGCCTAAAACAACAGAAATGTGTTCTCTCACAATTCTGGCAGCAAGAAATCTGACCTCAGGTTTACTGGGCTGAAATCAAGGTGTTCATGGGACCAAACCCTCTTTACTGGGTTTAGGGGAGAGTGTGTTGTTTTGCTTCTTTCAACATCTAGTGGCTGCTGGTCTTCCTTGGCTGTGGTCACATCACTCCTATCTCTGCCTTCATAATGACACTGAAGAGGAAGCTCTACTCTGTGCTGTCAAACCTCTCTTTGTCTCCCTTTATAAGGATGTAGCATATTTCCCCATGTATAAGATGCTCCCATGTATGAGACACACCTTAATTTGGGGGCCTGAAATTTGAAAAAAATGTATTACATAAAGTTATTAAACTCAAGTTTTATTCATCATAAAATTCATACAACTCCTCATCACTGTCAAAACTCCTAGCCACAGTTTTGCTATCTTTCCTGGATGGCAGCTTGTTAAAATCAGGACCCACAGTTTGCGATTTGCCACTATGTAAGTTGTATTTTTTGTCTCCTTTCTTTTCATTTGTGGAACCTAACTCAGGGCCATATTTCAAGCAGAGAGTTTTAGACGTCATCTGAGTGGATTGCATTTATTGCCATTTATTCTATAATTGTGGAAACATTTTTTCTTGCTTTAGGATCCAGAGCCTCTTAGAATTATGTTTTGAGTTTCTGATCTGTTTATAACTGACAGAGGACTTTATTTCACTTAGACGCCTGCTATGCAATTTGTTGTTGTTGCCTTCCTGCTGTGTAATTTGTTGTTGTCTATGTTCATGTTGTACTTGGCTTTGCCATATATTTGAAGCAGAGTGTGGTGTTATAACATAGGCTTTTTGTGTCATTTGGACAAGAAGTTCTGGTTGTTTTTATTATCTTGCATTCCTTTATTGTATTAATTTAGAAAAACTGAATATTATGAATTCAAAAAATTATTCTAAATTATCTTGGTTGAAATACATTCATGTTAATGTCAAATATATATTTTCTTAGGTGTTCCACTATAATTTTTTCATTAGTGATGAATATTGAAAATGTTATCATAGAATTTGAGAAAATACTGGGGAATAAACCAGTTCATGTGAAGTTGCTAATACTCTTATATAAAATAATTAATATGTAGGTCATGTTTTTTCTACCTGGGAACCAAATAAAAGATTATTAATTAACTGTTGCAACACAACTTTTATAATAAATTCATAAACATGACAACCTATTATTTATAGCTATCATAATAATCAGTAGAGGTAAAGAAATGTCCCTTAAAGAAACATATCCTACAATACAAATTCATGAGCACCGGTATATATGTTGCTAAATTCTCATCAATCATGAAGTAAAAATGCAGATGGTTGTGATATTTCTGGAGTTTACAATGTGATTCTAATGGCTGAACAAGGATTAGATTTATTTTACAAATATCAAAATGTACACATCTTGAAAAAATTCCCCTTTACGTGTTCTTGATGTGGACCTTACTAACTTAAAAAAGTTAATTAAGTTTGACAACAACAAAAAATTGTTTTAAATTATTTGAGTGCACATTTCTATGTGTCCATGTGAACAAATTCAAGATATGCACAAAAATACACATATACAATAAAACACAGATGTAGTATTTTTTAGAATAAAACAACTTATAAATAATTCTTTTGTGATTTAGAGAATGCTATCTGCAGTGTATCAACCTATTGATATGAGAAAAGACTCCAAAGGGTGTTGCCATAGCTTAGAGCAATACTAAATAAAAATAAATGATAAAGTTAAAGTTTAAAAATAAGTTTTCCAAATATTTTAATAGCAGTAAATTTTAAAATTAATTTAAATATGGTCAAATGTCCAGTTGTGACTACAATCAAATTTTATTTTTCCAAGAACTTTGAACTGAGTTATTACTACTCAGTTATTACTGCTCAGTTATTAGATTTTTATTATTTTATATAATTTATTATTAAATATCTTTGATTTATCTCAGAATTTTCTTTTTTAAATAAATTTAAAATTTTTAGTTAGAAAGTTAAAATTAACAGGGTGGCATTGATCAATAAGTGTACACAGGTTTTAGGTAAATATTCCTATAGCATTTGAACTGTAGATTATGTTGTATACCCATCATCCAAAGGCAAATCATTTTCCATCACCTTATATTTTTCCCTCTTTGTACACTTCCCCTCACCTCCTCCCTAACATCCTACTCTCTTTGGTAACCACTTCATTTTTATCTATGTCCATAAGTCTCAGTTTTATATTCCACCTATGTGTGAAATTATACAGTTCTTAGCTTTTCCTGATTTACTTATTTCACTCAGTATAATGTCCTAAAGGTCCACTCATGTTGTCATAAATGTTACTATGTCATCATTTCTTATAGCTGAGTAGTATTCCATTGTATATATATGTACTACATCTTCTTTATACAATCCTCTTTTGAGGGACACTTTGGTTGTTTCCAGGTCTTGGCCATTGTGAATAATGCTGTGATGAACATAGGGGTGCATGTTTCTTTACATAACAAAGTTTTTGAGTTTTGGGGGTAGCTATCCCGTAGAGTGATTGTAGGATCATATGGTAGTACTAGTTTTAATTTTTTGAGGAACCATTATACTCTTCCAAAATGGCTGTACCAGTTTACATTCCCACCAGCAGAGAATGAGGGTTCCTTTTTCTCCACAGCCTCTCCAGCACTTGTTATTACCTGTCTATTGATAATAGCTAATCTAACAGGTGTGAGGTGGAATCTCATTGTAGTTTTGATTTGCATTTCTCAAATAGCTAGTGAAGATGAGCATCTTCTCAAGTATCTGTCAGCCAATTGTATGTCTTCTTGGGAGAAGTGTCTGTTCAGGTCATCTTCCCATTTTTTAATTGGACTGTTTCCTTGTCTGTTGCTGAGCTTTGTGAGTGTTTTTTATATTTTGGATATTAACCCCTTATCAGAGATGTTGTTTGCAAATACCATACCTCATTTTGTTGACTGCCTATTTGTTTTGTTGTCAGTTTCTTCTGCTGTGCAGAACCTTTTTAGTTTAATATAGTACCATTCATTTATTTTTACTTCTACTTTATTCCCTAAAACAATTTATGAGGCCAACATATCCTCATACCAAAAACTGGCAAGGACAATACAAAAAAGGAAACTACAGGCAAATATCTCTAATGAATATAGATGCAAAAATTCTAAACAAAATACTAGTAAATTGAATACAACAACACATTAAAAAAATTATACATCACTTCTGACCAGGCATTGACACAGTTGATAGAATGTTGGACTAGGACACAGAGGACCAAGGTTCAACACCCTGAGGTCACTGGCTTGAGTGCAGGTTCAGCAGTTTGAGCACCAGATTATTGGCTTGAGCATAAGATCAAAGACATGACCCCATGGTCACTGGCTTGAGCCCAAAGTTGCTAGCTTGAGCAAGGGGTTGTTTGCTCTGCTGTCACTGCCCATCAAGGCACATATGAGAAAGCAATCAATGAATAACTAAGATGTCACAACAAAGAATTGATGCTTCTCATCTCTCTCTCTTCCTGTCTGTCTGTTCCTATCTGTCTCTCTATCTCTTTCTGTTACAAAAAGAAAAAAAATTACAATCAAGTGAGATTCAATCTAGGAGCACAAGGATGGATCAACATATGGAAATTGATCAACATAATATACCATGTTAACAAAACAAAGAACAACAATCATTTGATCCTATCAGTAGATGCAGAAAATGCATTTGGTAAGATATAATATTTGTTGACGTTTAAAACACTCAATAATCAAAATAGAAGTTCCTCAACATAAGAAAGATCATATATGACAAACCATCAGCTAATATGATATTAAATGTGAAAAAAATGAAGGCTTTTCCTCTAAAATCAGGAACAAGACAAGGCTGCCCACTCTCTCTACTCCTATTCAACATAGCTCTAGAAGGTTTAGCCAGAGTAATCAGGCAAGAGAAAGAAATCTCTCAGAATTTTCAAACTTAATGAACTCTCAAAAATAAACATATGCATTATTGTAAATTTGAAATTATTACTGTTTATGTTGTAGTGAATCTCTCCATAAAAACACAAAAGAGCTTCTCGTAATTTGTATTCTAGACCAACAGAACATTCAACCTATATACAGAAGATGTGTGCATACTCAAAAAGTCCTTTATGTAAACCAGCTACCTATACACCCGCACATTTGGGTAATTTATGCAAAGTCAGTAGATCCCTTTTAGACTTTCTAGATGTTAGAGATGCATTAGTAATAGAAAAAAAAAAAAAGAACAACCTCTGCCCTAATAGAGCTTGTTATCTTGTAGAAGGAAGAGAAAAAATAAATTAATAAGTAAAATATATAGGACGATAGATAATAGAAACTGTAAAAAGTAATAAAGTAGAAAATGCGAGGTATGAAATAACAAAGGGATAGCTTGCAAATTTGAGACAGTCAGGAGAGGCCCTATTGAGAAAGATGAAATTGCATCAAACTGTGTAGATCAGGGGTGCTCAATACGTCGATTGCGATCTACTGGTTGATCGTGAAGGAAGTGTGGGTAGATTGCATGGCATTAAAAAGACATTTGTCTTTTGATTGGCATACAGGGTAGCCAATCTGACGTCTAAACTTTTTATACCCTACGCATGTGCGTTAAACCGCACTAACTTCTTCAGTTACATTGCTGTGTAGTTAGCCTTCAATTTATTTAAACTAAATACAATAAAGGGTATAAAAATGAGTGCCATAGCTGGTTCAAGTAAGAAGCCTAAAACCTACCACTTTCATACAGAATGGGAGGGGATTTTTTTCACTATGTCATATTCTAAGTGCGTTTGCCTCATCTGTCTGTGTGCCATTGCTATTCCAAAGAAGGGGAATGTGGAGCGGCTTTTTCGGAATGTTCATAAAAACTATGACATTGACTTTCCTCCAAAAAGAGAGCTGAGAAGGAGAAAGAAGAATATACAATATTACACAATATTAAATAGAAATAATAGTAACTTAAATAATGATAATATAGAAGAAATAAATTTATGTTTTGCATTTTTTATTGTAGGTAGATCATTTTGACTTGGTCATCTTATAAGTAGCTCACAAGCTGAAAAAATATGGGCACCCTTGGTGTAGATATTGGGACAAGAACATTCCTGGCATTTGGCAACAAGGGCAAGATGGGGCAAATCCTTACCAGCTTTGACTTCTACATTGAGAGAGATGCAAAAGGGTTAGAGGGTTTTGATCCAATGATAAGAATTATTTGACTATTCTTTTGAAAGTAGACTAAGTGGGAGATGAACAAGAAAGGAAATAGACAGATGATTATAAAGCCATTACAGTTATTCAGACAAGACCAGGGTAGTAGCAAACAAAGTGGTAAGTAGTTGCTATATTTTTACTCTGACATTTTTCTCAATTTCATAACTATTGAGAGATATAAAGAGAAGTTAAACTAGAAGGCTGAATTTCCTATTTACTGAGGAACAAAATATTCAAGGATAAACAGCTTTTTGAGGAAAAAATCAAGAGTAAATGTTTTTGTCTCTTTAAAGGACATTTGAATTTTGAAATGTCTGTTAGAAATCCAAATTCAGATACCAGTCTGCTAATTCACATAAAAATCTAGAAACAGAAAAGAGTTTCTTTTAGAACCACAGATTTGAACGTTTTTTATTCTTTGACTCAATGAGACAAGAGGAAATCACCTGGTGACTACATAAATACAGAAGAGTAGGAGTCCATGGCTTGAGCCTCAGGACATTCTAACATTTAGAGGTTGGAAGATAAGATGGAGTCCAAGGTGAGACTGAAAAGAAATGGTCAGTGAGAATGGAGGAAAGTCATGGTAAAGCAGTGTCCTAGATGGGAAACTTGGACAAGTAAATAAGAATAGAAAGATGAGAAGAAAATAAATACAAAGACTTGAGATGATAGAAGGATTTTGATGGATGTGCAAACATTTTTTTTTTAAACAGGCAATGGGTTGTGTACTGTTGAGAGTCTAGTCAATTTCTCTTCTAATTGTGCATATTTTGTCCCCTAAATAGTAAAAATATCATCGGCTGAGAGTGAAGAGGTAGGGCTGAAAATGTTAGTACAGAAAAGCTGATGTGAAAATCATCTGTCAGATGGGGGGAGTGCTTGTAAAAGAATGGACTTCTAATGTGAAGGCTCTTGAGGAAGACACAGACTTGGAAGACCTGTGTTGCGAATATTAGGATAGAATGTGGTGACTGACTTAAGAAAACTGGAAAATCTTTTATCAAGATTTACATATACATAACTTTATTGATATAGAAAATAACTGCCAAGATATGTAGTCACTCTGTCATATTTTTTCAGAGATGCACACATTTTATTTTGTTTCTTCTTCAGTGTTTTATTTATTGGAAATACTAATGACCTAAGAAATGAGAATTAAATGGGGGTTCTGGGAAAAATTTAAATCCACTACTCCAAATATTCCCTATGCAACTGCAAATCAATAAAACATTAAATATTTGAGCCAATAACATGCGGTAAGTATCAAAGTGATATTTCCAAAAGTTGCTTCCTGAATAGAAAAGAGTATTCCAGATATAGTAGACTAAATTTCCTTTATCTTTTTCAGTTGTCAATTTCTAATCATGTTATAATTTGCAAAGGAAAAATATCAAACTGGGCAAATTGAGAGTTTCTGGCAGTAAATATTTATAAATTGGCTAAATGTGGATAAAATGCTAATATTGAATAAGAAACTATCTTTAAGAATTCTAAGTTGGAAATTAATTGTAGTCATATAAAACATTTAATCAATAACCCCACCTAAACACTTGCACTGGCCTGTCATCTGTACCCAAGAGGCATCATTAGAAACCCCGATGAAAGCATTGTTTGAAGGAAAATAAAACTTAGTGCCTTCCTTTCATTAAATTTGGCATAGTTTTCATTTTGATGGCTCTGTTGTGTGTATAAGTTTGCCTCTTTGTAGTGAGTAGAATAAGGTCACTGCTTTAGTCTGGCCTTTGAAGTTGAATTTTTCTCTTAAACTTGGGTTTTAGTAAAATATCCTCAAAATCACTTGCAGGGCTCTGCATTCTTATGGGGTCACAGTGCTTAGGCTTGTTATAAAAACTAATTAATTTTTAAAAATTATCTCTATAAAAGAAATAGTCTTTTAATCAGTTAAAACACATTTTAGAATCACCAGAAAGGACTGTGTTATTTTTTTTTTAAACCTGCAGCTACACAAGCTTTTGAAAATCAATTTAATTGTATTTGTTTTTCTCTGCTTCACAAACACTGTCAGAAAACATAAAGATGGTATAAATGCAATGTTTGTCCAAAGCTGGGGAGTAGATAAACAGAATTGGAGTTCTTTCCAATGTTCTGTCTGAGAGAGTTAATTAAATGCTTGTTTTGTTTCCTTGATCTGATTATGGGTGGTGTATATATTGTTTCTTAAAAAAAAATTTCCACCTGTAAATGTAAGAGAGGGAGTGAGATGAAAATAAAAGCATTTTTTTTCTACAACTCACAGAGAGTTGCTGTGCTAAAAATAAAGTTCAAAGGATCATTTTAAGACATGACAGGAATATAAAAGGATAGCCGGAAACTCAATAGTAGTTTTGTGAAGTGTACTCCAAAATCCTACTCGGAGATATCTGTTGTTTTCAATCCTGTCTTCAATCTCCATTATCTTTACTTGAAATTATTGAGAACACTGCTTCAATAATTAAGCCATTCATGTGTCCACTGGGTATTTTGGCTTCTGTTTTGGTCGTGTTTATGGAGCAAGTTTACCACATTGCGCACTATATCACTCATGATTAAGACACAACTTAATTAATATATTTTAAAGTATTTAAAAAAACCCTACTTCTGCCTTTGAGGTACTCAGGGTTTAGGGGAGCCCCAGAGAAGGAGGGGAATAGCTGGTTGGTGGAACATTCAGAACACAGAACATTCATTAATTAAGCTTTCTATTTTATACAGGCATGGTTCATGGCACCCCAAAACAATCACAATTATAACAACAAAGGTCACCAATCACAGATCGACACAGCAAATATGACAAAGTTTGAAATGTCACAAGAATCTCCAAAACCTGACACAGAGACATGAAGTGAACAAATACTGCTGGGAAAATGGCACTAATAGACTTGTTTTGTATAGAATTACCACAAACCTTCAATTTGTCAAAATGCAGTATTTGTGAAGCACAATAAAGCACAGTGTAGTAACCTGAAGTATGCCTGAGTTATGGTTTTTGTGTGTGTCTGCTGATTGACAGCTGAAAATGTAGGTTTGTACTTCAGGATAATGTTCTCGGCAAAAGATACCAAAGTTGCTCTTATTGTCATTTAGATATAATCAAAGCTATGGAAAATAAGGTACACACATAGGGAGATTGCATATTGAATAAAATAATGGCACTTTGGGGAACATTTATTTATGAACAGATAAGAGAAGAGCAAAGAAAGGGAATTCAAAAGCAGATACAAGTTTGAAATATAGACACAATAGAGATGTATTATAAAGGCTAAGAAAAAAGAGAGTGTTAAGAAAGAAGCACTCTTGAACAATACCAAAGACAATGCAATCAAATGCCAGCATAAAAAATAAGCAGTCATTAATTTTAGGAAGAATGATGTCCCTAATAAAAATGGGAGGAAAACTTTCAGTAGACATTTGGGTCAAAAGGTCCATCACAGAAAGATAGATAGCCAGAGCAAGGTGAAATGTGAGCACAATATAGATGACCATTTGCAGGGTCATTTGCAGAACAGGGAATAATTAAATAGGGAGCAATCTAGTAAGGTTAAAAAAACAAACAAGTCTATAGGATTTCTGTTGCTTGCATATTCCTTCCTCTTAATGAAGAAACATCCTTCTATTAGAAAACAACACTTCCCACTACCATTCTGTTAGATTCTGGCTTTAATTCTAACCCACAGCATACTGGCTTTCCCTGGAAATCTGAAAGTCTTTTTTATTCTGCAGATACTATCTTTTATGAAAAAGTTCTGAAGATAAATATGTCCACACTGGGTCCCATGTGGGATCATATTTGGTGGAAGAAGTTTGGTCAACACACAGAGGAAATAGAATGAAGAGATAGAAGAAAGAAGTTCTCATTTTGAGCTTCTACATACAGTCATGGCTAAATCTATCTCTTTCTGTGGTCTGTAAATTTGTGACCCAATAAATTTCCACATATACTTACATTAGTTTGATTTGTCATTAGCTGCCACCAGAATGCTGATAATAACCTGGTATCAAACAGATAATATAAAGAAATTTGAATACAGAAAATGGAAATTAAAATTGATAGAGTAAACTCATAGAAGAGGAGAAAGAGTATCCAATCAGCAGCTCGTGAGAAGTGTATCCTTGAAAAGAGTAGGGGCATTTCATAAACAGAAGGGATAGAAAGATAAAATAATGTGTCTATAGAAACAAAACAAAGGGAGAGAATTCAAGGATATAATATAGGGTTTAAATAAAAACCTTCAGAATAATAAATAACCTCTTGGCCAAATCACTCTAAGCAGTCAGTAATTAGCTCCTCAATTCTGTGAATCTTCCCTTTCAAATAAGTAATTTGCTCAATTTAGTAACATATATGTATTCTTAGTGATTAATAAAATATTGGTACTACTTAGCATAATGCAACATTAGTAAAATTCTTTGTACTGGCTACACACTCCACACACACACACACGGTAGTTTTACTAATTTTTTGAGCCATTTTTCTCACTGTTTTTTACAATAAGGAAAAATAAATAGTTTTTAAAAAATACACCTGAGGAAAACTCTACTTTTCACAAAACCAATAATTTTGGAACCAGATAGAGAAATATAATGAGCAAGGATATGCGGATAAAGTGACAATTGAAATACAAAGTCCAATTCCACAGAGTGCAAACAGAGCTCCCCTTTTAGTTAAAGGAGAGATCAATCTTAAGATAACATCATAGTGGGAAGGATTCATGCAGGAGGAACTTTCAAATTACTCAGGGCTGTACTTAGCACTTTGGTTTCATATATGGAAAGGAACATTAGAGAAAAGAGTGTTATAATGACGAAATCTACATCTTTCTAAGTGGAAAGGATCATTGATATGTAGCCTTTCTGCAGTTCTTGCTGAAATTTGTATTTTTACATTCAATGCCACTTGGAAATTCGGAAGTCCATACTGTTTATTACATGTTAACATCTGGCAGTTTAGTCCCTCAGAGTTCTGAAATGTAAATATGACCTTTGTCATGAAGAACCATTCTTTTTTCTTGGCTGTCTGAAAATTGGAAAAAGGGAAGAGGTAAGCCAACCTTGGTCCTAACCCTCTAATGTCAGAAACAGCAACAGCAGGAGTGTTTGGACAGCTATTCTACTGGCATTTAAAGGCAAATAGATAAGTTGCTCAGAAGAAGAACAGAAACAGCCTCATTCCAGAGGTCAGTGAAAACCCTGAGGAACATCAAAACTCTATTTGCAAACCTCAAATCTTCTGACAAACAGGTGCAGGGAAAAATCTAAGCATAGACGATAGTAAAATGTCCCCATCAATTACTTGTACTCATGGCTGTACAGAATCCATAATACTACTTCCATTAGCCAAGATATCTGCTGTGAAGTAGGGTAACCAGAGGTTTCTCCATTAGAGGACTGCAACATGGGATCTGACTCTGAGGCCCCCGTAAAAATCAATGTGGCTGTACCCACGCCAGGGCTGTTTCTGTCTATCCCAGGACTATTGCCAAGGGTCAAGGAGAAAATAGATGGTGGCAGACACCCAGACAGATGTATTACTCCTGTTTCTTAATTAAAGTGGAAAACTAATCTGTATTTTCACAAAATGATTTTATTTTCTTAGCATAATTATTGTCTAACATTGTAGCATGTAAGAAAATTCTTTTTTAAGAAAAACTTAAATGGAAGAAAACAATAAATTCCATCAATACAAGTTAGGACAGGATTCTACAGTGTGTCCGTAAAGTCATAGTGCACTTTTGACCGGTCACATTATTTTCAATACAAATTCTTTAACTTGGTAAGAATGGCTTTAACCAGTTATGGCTCAACTGAAAATTTTCACATTAACCATGTTTGAACATATGTTCAAACCAACATATGTTCAAACATGGTTAATATGTTTGATACCAGGCTATTATGTTGCCTCACTCTATGCAAATTAAGTTTTGAGCTCTCCTTAGACTTCTCTTAGTTCTATCTACCACTTTCTAATTTTGTTTCCACTGCCTGAAACATCCCTTTCATGCTCTTCTGTCCTGCTTACAAAATTTAGGGGATATTTCAAAATGAATATGAAGTGATAAAATATCCCCTATATTTGTGAGCAGTGTATTTATTTGTTATAATAATGTATCACAAAGATACAAATACACATTTGTCCTGTGATGTTTATAATGTATGATCCTAGAATATATATTCAGGGCCAGCTACTGCTGCTCTCCCCAGCCCTTACTCTTTGATCTATCTATCATCAATCATAGCAGTCTTTCTTCTGACTCTGGAGGTGACCTCACTAACCCTCTCAACCCTCTACTTTAGGCAGCCCCTACAAATCAATAGGACATGGTGGCTGAGATAATAAAAAAATAAACATTTATTATTCTAGATAAAATTTTATATTTATACATCAGAATAAGATAATTACTCAATCAGGCAGTACAAAGATATAGGAAGGCAGACAAAATGATGTTAACAATACTGTTTTTTTTTTTTCATTGGATAATGTGTTGGCTAAAACAGGTAATACAGAGTCTAGGATAAACTAGAGATGGCAGGACATCAAAGATACATGTTAAAGTTTGATATGCCTTTGCAATATAAAGCAGATGTGTAGGTAGCTGTTTTATGTCCAGGACTGAAACCCAAAACTGAATTCTAAGTTAGAAGCTATCTTTGGGAGTACCCAGTATAAAAAAAGAAATTATCTGTATGGATGAAGTCACTTGGAGATCAGGTAATGTGGGAAGAAGGTAAGGACAAAGGCAGAACTTTGGCCAATTCTCCTGACATTTAAGGGGAGTAGGGGTAAAGCATCCCATACGTGAAATAAGAAAAGGAAAGTTAGCCAATTAAAAGAAGCATGAAGAGAGACTCAGTAGAGATTGAATCTCTATGATGGGGCTGTGGTCAGAGTCAAATATAAAAATGAGGTCAGTTGAGATGAAAATCACAGGTGTATGTAAACTTTGGAAATGGGAAGGGTGTTGTTGGCCTTATCAGCTTCCAGAAGCATGTTGGGCTTCAGGAAAAACTGAATTAGGCTGAGATGTGTGATACAGAAATACCAGTGAGAACAGTCTGCTCTCTCTGATTGCTTGTGAAACAAAGGGAGAGTATAAGGAAGATGTTGAAGGGTAGTGTGTCAAACCCAAGGGAATTTTTAACTTGAAGGAGGCTTGAGCATGCTTGTAAGTAAAGAAATTTTTTTACAGATGGGGCCATTGAGGTCAATTAGTAAAGCAGAGGCAGAAGTGGGGTAGATCATTGCCATAGACTTAACTGTGAACAGTTAGCAGTTAATGGGAGGTGGGTATGGATGTAGAAAAGATACAGTTGTAAGTGACAAGAAGGAAATTGAGGAAGCTTTTGTGTACTGGTCTTAATGTTTTGTGTTAGTTAAAAGGCACTATTTTCTGATGAGATTGGTGTTTTCGGCAGTCCAGAAGTCCAAAATCAAGGTGTCATCAGGGCTTCTCTCTCTCTGAAAGCTTAGGAAGAGTCCTTCCTTGCCTCTTCCCACTCTGGTTTTCCTGGTTTCTTTGGCTTGTGTCTACAGAGGGCAAGTCTTTGCATTTATCTTTACTGGCTTCTCTTCTGTCTTTCTATATGTCCTATGAGCAGATTTACTGGACTTAGAAACCATCCAGATAATCCAGTATGATCTGCTCTTGAGATCCTGAGTGACATCCACAAAGACTCTTTTTAAACAAATAGGTCACAATCACAGATTCTGGGGTTTAGGACAGACACATATCTTTTTTGGGGTCACCAATTCAATTCACTATAATTTCTATTGACATCTGTTTCAAGAAGGCAAACTACATTATATAATTTTCTCCTGCTTCACACTCATAGACATGATTTTGTCATATATGAAAATAAATACTTTACCCACTCAAAAACAAAAGGAATCACTCAAGGTGAACTAGAAACTCTAGAGAGTCCCTGAGAAATAGAAGCAAACAGAAAAGAAGCCACAGAGCACACCATATCAGCAAAATATAGAAGCAGTATCATGCTGGTCTATGCTGGGAGGGTATGGAGCATACCACAGGAGGGGCTGAGGAGGAACATGCAGTTATTGGTTATGGTATCACAGCAGGAGTAGGCAAGTAGCTCACCACTGACCACAGTAATGAAAAGTTTTCCTGGTAGAAATGGCACGTGAATGAGTTTATGAAAAGAGATGCCTGAATGTATACTGAACAGCAGACAATATTTCATTGTGAGTGCCCATCCTCAGAAAACCAACAGCAAGATCCCACAGAAGTGCCACTTATATCTCTGGTCAGGGCACATAGAGGAACAGATCAATGTTCCTGTCTCTCTCCCTGTCTCACTCTATTTAAAAAAAAGGAAGAAGAAAGAAGAAGAGAAGGAAGAAGAAGAGAAAAGAAGAGGAGGAGGAGGAGGAGAAGAGGGAAGAAGAGTAGGAGGAGGAGAGGGAGGAGGAGGAGAGGGAGGAGGAGGAGGAGAGGGAGGAAGAAGAGGAGGAGGAGAGAAGAGGAAGTGGAGGAGGAGAGAGAGGAGGAAGTGGAGGAGGAGAGAGAGGAGGAAGTGGAGGAGGAGAGGGAGGAGGAAGTGGAGGAGAAGAGGGAGGAGGAAGTGGAGGAGGAGAGGGAGGAGGAAGTGGAGGAGGAGAGGGAGGAGGAGGAGGAGAAAAAAAGAAAACCAACAGTGAGGGACGCTCGCTGTTATCTCAGATGTCACTTAAGAACAGAACAAGCCCTGGCCAGTTAGCTCAATCAGTTAAGAATGTCATCCCAAAATAACAAGGCTGTGGGTTCAATCTCCAGTCAGGGCAGACATGGGAAGCAACCAAAAAATGGACCACTGAGTGGAACAACAAATGCTTCCCTTTCCCCTCCCCACTCTTTCCTTTCCTCTTTCTCTCTCTCTGTCTCTCTAAAAATCAGTAAAAATTAAGCCTTGGCCAGATAGTTCAGTTAGTCAAGCATCATCCTGGAGCACAGAGGTTGCAGGTTCAATTTCCTGGTCTGGGCACAAGCGGGAGCAGCTCCACGTTCCCGTCTCCCTCCCCCTACCTTGTCTCACCAAACAAACAAACAAACAACCCAGAACAGTCACACAGTAGTTTGCATGCTTCTCTCTGAATAAAAAGAGGAGCTAGGCACTAGGACATTTAGATTCCAGAGATAAGTGCACAAATAAGTAACAAATATTAAATAGAACCCAAAAAGAGAATCTAAATGATGGAAAACTTTTTGTGCCTAAACAGTTCACAATAAGCAGAATAGAGTTTTTTAAAAATATATGTTAATATTGATATCAACAGAAATATAGGAAAATATCACACCCACAACAAAAAAGAGTAATTGCGGAACAAACAATAATTAGAGATTTTTGAAATGCACAAATACAATTGTTGAAATTAAAAATCCACACTGATCACATGGACTAAGGGAAGCGGGACACAGTGGCACGCCCAAAGACTCCAGAGTACCACGCCGAGGAACAAGCACGTAATGTGACTCCAAATGGTACATAGAAGGAGAGCAAGAAAGAGACACAGGAAGTGGGTAAAACATTTACACACCCAAGTAAAAGTAACTATAGCTGTAACAGAGCAGGCACTCCATACCACTCAAAATGTACTACACTGTTCTAAGCCCTTGGCATGCATTAATCCTCACAACAAGCCTTTGAGAAGAAGTTCTTAACTCACAAGAGAGAAGCTGAGACATGGACCTTAGCACCCAGGCCCCAGAAAGCAGCTCTTAACCATTATGCAGGCTGCCAAAGCTTGAACATAACCAGCTAGTAAAGGAGGCAAAATTGAAGAACGGGTTGTAGAGAAACCCACAAAACTAAAGTAAAATATGGAACTTTTCTGAGGACTACAAAAAAAAAAAAAAAAAAAGAAAAGGAAACCAAATGACAAATTTCTACTCAATTTTATTATTATTCATTTTAGGATTCCAGGCTAAACAAGAAAGGTGACAAAGAAAGAAGCGTGTTGTGTGTTTCGATAACCATGGGTGTTATCATTCCTTTAAAGATTTTCTAAAATCACCTTCTTCTTTACAATTATGCTTAATTATGGAGGGGTATTTAAGGCCTATAGTTGTATTTTCCAAAATTATTCTAATTAATCAACACAAAAACATAAATTTAAGCACTATCCCAAACTCAGAGAGAATGACTCAGATGAAAGGGTTCAAAAGTCTAAACTATTGAATACTATACCAATCAAAAATACTTCCACAAATTTTCTTATTACCTTCACCTATATTTAATTTTCTAATTACAAAGAGTGTTGCCTTATCTATGGAATAACTATTTATTCACTCTGTTTTTTTTTCCAAAATTATTCTGTTACAACTATTAATCGGCATTAATTAGGCGATCAATACATTGCTTACATAGCCTCACTGACATGGCTAAATGCTCATTATTCATGAAATTAGGAGAGCAAGATCCTGATTTTATCAGTAAGTGGGAAAAGGTTTATTTTGATGGACTATTTTTCAAAATTTGCCAATTTGATTGGGGTTACTCTATGAGATAGCAAGGTCTATATAATGCATCTGAAAAAATGTGCAGAAATTCTCTATTTAAAAAAGTGAATAAAAATGAAGAATAGTAACTCATTTCATAAGTAAAGGGCATCACTACTGGCATAATTCACATGACTATTTATTTACACAGAGCAACAAGATATGAGCATGGACAGACAGATGATGAATTTAGGATTCAGAGATTAGGTGTGTAAGACAAAACCTACGTTGACCAAACATGTGATTTCTTTCCCAGGGTTCTTTCCACTCCATTATGAAATACGGCACTTTATCTAAGAACAACCATGCAACCATGCAAAACTTTATATAGAACATGCTAATCCCAAAGGAAATTTTAAAATAATCCATAGAAGGATATTCAATCATTTCTTTCAGGAATTAATTTCAGTATTTAATTCCATTTAAAATAGAGGGAAATTTCTCTCTCCTGCTATGGGAGAAATTTTTTCTGCTACAGGAAAGAATCCAGCCTCTCAGCTCATGTTATGATGTGCATTTTAAATTAAACTCAGCACCGCTGATGAGAAAACATCCTAAAATTTGTTCTTTAATGAGCCATTTTATTGAGTACTAACATGCTGGGAGCAGTAGCAACTTGTCTAACTCAATCACCTGGCCGTCACTGACATTTAAACTTCAAATACATATGCTATTTAAAAAATTAATTCTAATATCTATCATAAATTGAAAGTAAACTAAAATCAAACATAAGCAGTTTACAAAACAATACTCTTAAAAGCACCTATGTAATCAGCACTAGACTTAAGAAAGGGAATATCATCAGCTATAGCATTTCATTGTATAGCCATTCCTCAGTGCATTTTACCATCACTTTTGATAGGTTACTTGGGTTGATTCCAATTCTTGCTGTTACAACAATTTTGATAAGACTATGTCCTTATAAATATCTTGAGACAAATGTGCAAGAGTTGCTGTGTTCTATATGTACGGGAATAGATTTGCTTGGTGACAAAGCATACCCATGCTAAATTATTTTCAGTATAAAATCACCAAAGTGGTTTTCATCATTTGTACTCATTCCAGTAGTAATATTTCTTTTAGTTCGCATACTTTAATTTCAAAACAAAACAAGCAAACAACAGAAAACCCACATCCAACCTCGATGACAAATGTAAGAAGGCAAAGCTTGAGGCCCGTCACCTGCCTTAGGCAAAAACAGGAGAGGAAAGGACTACTAGACCTCAGCAGAGGGCAGCAAGTGGGCTCAGGGATGCTGGGGAGACATGAAGACACTTCACAGAGGGGACAAGGTCTGCAGGTGGAGGCTTCTAGTCTACTTCCTTGCGAGAGGCATCCTCATCACCTTTAAGGAGCTGGGGGATCATCAAGAACAGCAGCAGTGGGTTCCTCTGCTGTCACTTCATCTTCACTCAGTCATGCAGTAGATGTGGTTGGAGCAGTCCGGGGATCCTCAAATGAGAAGCCAGAAGAGCGTGGTTTCAAGCAGCAGCACCACGGAATCCTTGACGGCCTCGCTATGTTTGTCTGTCTCCACCTTCTGCTGTAGAGTTCCCACAATGGGTGTCTGGGCTTGATCTCCAGGTGCCTTGTAGCCATCATGTAGCTTATTATATAGTTATCCCAAAGGGCCTGGGCTTTCACAATATGTCCCATGTTAGCCATCCAGCTGTAGATGCTGGTCAAAATGCCGCAAGGTGAAGACACAGCCTATTGGAGACAGTCACCTATTCAACCTTCTTATCCAAGAGTTCTTTCATGAGTTTGCAAAGGTCGTCAAATGTGGCCTTGTTCTGTTCCACTTTCTTCTTTTCCTGCTCATTCTCAGGTAGCTCTGGTCCCTCCTTGGTAACTGAGACTGAGCTCTACCTATTCAACGTTTTGGGCTGTTACACAGTACTCATCAGCACTGCATTGTATATACTACCTCGAAGCCCAGCTTCTGCATTTGCTCCACAAAAGCAGAGTGGGCAGCTTGCTCTTTGCTCTCACCGCTGATGTAATAGATGCACTTCTGGGTCTCCTTCAGGCAAGAGACATATTGTGAAAGAGAAACCATTTCATCTCCAGGCTGGGGGGTGTGAAAGCACAGAAGCTGAAAAAGGCATCACCAATTAGTAGTCCTCTCAGATTCCAAGCTTTAGGTTTTTTATAGAATACATCATAGGATTTCTTATGGTTCTCCTTGTCTTCTTCCAGCTCAAAGTAGAGCTACAGGTTTTTTTTTTTTTTTTTTTTTTTTTTACAGAAACACACAGAGAGAATCAGAGAGAGGGACAGACAGAAATAAATGGAGAGAGATGAGAAGCATCAATCCTTTATTGTAGCTCCTTAGTTGTTCATTGATTGCTTTCTCCTATGTGCCTTGACCAGGGGGACTACAGCAGAGCAAGTGACCTCTTGCTCAAGCCAGTGACCTCTGGGCTCAAGCCAGTGACCATGGGGTCATGTCTATGCTCCCATGCTCAAACCAGTGACCCTGTGCCCAAACCGGCAACCTTGGGGTTTTAAACATGGGTCCCAAGTGTCCCAGTCTGATGTTCTATTAACTGCACCACTACCTGATCAGACTTAACAATGTTTTTACAAATGATATTCAAGATTTTTCTATACTGGAGCATTTATTGGGAGATGTTCAGAGGCAGGCCCTCAGTCAATCACATTGTGGATGAAGTTGAGATACTTTGGTATCAACTCATCACAGTTGTCTATGATGAACACATAATGAGCATACAGTTTGATGTTTTTTTATCTTACCCAGAGGTCAAAGGGAGCCCAGTAGATGATATCAATGCCCTGAATTCCAACTGACCTACCTCCTACAGAGAAGTACTTGCCTGCTAAGTGGTCTCTCCAGTCTGGAAAGACTCTTACAGAACTCTCCACTTTTGTCATGGATGAGGTCATCAGGGTTTCTGGTCCAAAATGGCTTGTCTTGTTCAGTTCTTCCCAATGGATATATTTCTCCTAAATCATGCTTTCTTTTTCTTACCCTTGGGTTTCTCCTCATCTCTATCTTCCTCTTCTTTCTTCCCTTTCTCTTCCTCTGCTTCATTATCACTGATTTGTTTTTCTTGTTTCCTTTCCAAATAAAGGGTGATGGGATAATCTATGGACTGTGAGTGCTTCTTCCCCACTTCTTTGACCTTCCTCTCCTATGGCTACTCTGTCTGGTTTTCTTTGAAGTGGAGAATTACTTTGATACCCTGGACAATGGGCTCACCTTGGTGAGATTGCACAGTGAAGGAACCCCCAGCAGAAGACTCCCAGGCATACTGTTCATCATCATTGTGCTTGTGATTACTACCACTTTCTATGCCACCAGGTAGCAGAATAAAAGCCAACACCAAATTGTCCAATCACGGAAATGCCTGCACCAGCCTGAAGAGCCTTTAAATGCTTTTGTATCAGACTTGGCAGTGGTTCCCAGATTATTTATAAGATCAGTTTTGGTCATGCCAATGCCTGTGTCCAACAGAGTCAGGGTGCATGCCCGGGAGCTGGGGATGATGTCATTTTTATCTTTTTTACCACTGTCCAACTTGGAAGGGTCAGTCAGGTTTGCATAGCATATCTTGTCCAAGGCATCAGAAGAGTTACTAATGAACTCCAGAAAAAAAATTTCCCTCTTGAAATATACTGCTCACAAAAATTAGGGGATGTTTCAAAATGAATATGAAGCGATAAAATATCCCCTAACTTTTGTGTGCGGTGTAGAAGGTACTGATGATGAAAGGTATGAATTGGGCAATTTCTCCTGGAAGGCAAACATTTCACCTCCTCCTCTTCATGGTGTATTTCCTCAGGCATCTTGAAGGGAAAAAGATACCAATACTAGAGAGAAAAAGGTAGGCATGGACTATATTGAGCTTACACACTGCAAGGACTTTGTGTAAGAGTGACTTAAGTCAGTTCAGTGTTAACATTAACATGGTGTTAAAATATAACACGGTGGTTATATTTTAGATTTGAGTTGTTTTTAATTTCAAAGTCTTTGACTACAATTAAATTTAAGCATTTTAAAATACATCTGGGACATTTGGATTTCATCCTCTACAAAATACTTGCTCATAATTTTTACCCACTTTTTTAATGAATCACCTGTTTTTAACAGCTTGTATTCTGAATAATCACCTGCCTGTTGTAAATTCTAGAAATATCTATTATAGGTAACTGCTTTTATTTACCTTATCTTAAGGTGTCTTTTGATAAATATAGTTCTTAATTTTATTATCGTTGTTATCAATCTTTTCCTTTGGGCTATGAACTTTTGAAGATTTTATTAAAATGTTTTTCCACCACAGACATAAAGATATTTTCTTATAGCTATGCAAAGAAATCTTTAATATTTATTTGTATAGATTGTGAGATAGGAATCCAATTTCATTTCATTCAAATATATAGATGACCAATTTTCCCGATAGCATTTATTGAACAATTTCTCCTTTTCACTTACCTGCAATGTCCACTCTGCTATTAATCAAATTTGCATTTATAACTGTGATGGTTTCTGGATTGCTATTTTATTCTATTTGCTTTCTTGTCTATCTCTTCATCAATACCATTGTGTTAATCACTGTACACTGTAGGTTTTAATAAAACGATGCGTAAAAGAAAATTTTCTCATCTTTCTTTTCTTTTTAAAATCGCTGATTTTGATCTTTCACTCATTTATATAGAACCACCTTACCACATATTAAAAATGGAATTTTTTAAAATTTGAAAACTTACTTTACAATGAGAAAGTATTCTCACATTTATACTACTGAAATTGAATCTAAGAACTTTTTTTTCTTTGATTTGGGTGTTCTTTAGTATCTTTCATAAACATGCACTCTAATAATACACTGAAGTTAATTAGTATATTTATCCTGCTGAACCAAACACTATATATTTCAATTTTACTTATACCTTCCCAACTCACGTTACTTTTGTCTTGTGTTTTCATTCTGTTGCTTTATCCCCACATTTAAAATGTATCATTACTATTTCAGATGATTTTGAAAATATTTTAGACACACATATTTTAATATCTTTCTAATTTGTTATTATATTTCAGAATTTACTTCTGTTATAAACCTTTTATTCATGAAATTCATTCTTTGGAATTTAATTTAGTGAGAGTCTGTATGCAGCAAATCTCTCAATGATTATGTTTTCTGTGAAAAATGTCTTCACTTAACCTTTATTATAAAAAGCTTCATTTCATCTAAAATTCTAGTTGGAGATTTATTTTCTTAGTACATTAACAATAACTTTCCATGCATTTTGTTCCTATTCTTGTTTCTGAGAAGTAAGCCATTAATCAATTTGCTGTTTCTTTTTAAGTAAATTGCCTTTTTTCTCTGCTGGCTTCTATCATCTCTCTCCCTCTGATTACATTGATGATTTAAAAAGTAGATTGTTTTACTTTTTGCTCCAATATGCTTTGCTCCTACTTCTGAGAAATTTTGTGCTTCAATAATGTTGTAATATTTTAGCTATCATTTCTCTGTATATAGATATTCCCATTGCCTATGTTAATTCTTTGCAGAATTGCAATTAGATACACCTTAGATTTTCTAAATATGTTCTCTGTGTCTTACGTTTAAAATAATTTCTAGAAAAACTAAAGGAAAAAATATAATAAATCTATTTTGAGTTCTGAGTCATTTCTTTTAATCTGTCTTTTCCAAGTCTTTCTTAGGCCATTGGTAATCATTTATTAAAGATTTAAATTTTTTAATTAAAATATTTTTTATTTCTGGAAATTTATTTGATATTTTTCAAATATTTCCGAGTCTCTTCTTACTTCCTTGTATTTTAATGCTTCTGTTTCTTTAAAAAAGATATGCTAATCTTATAATTAAGGTTATAATTTGTTATGTGGTATTTCAGAGGTTACATCTTTGTGGGTATGACTCTGTTTGTTTTATTCTCTCTCATTCATGAAGATTTTTTTCTTTAACACTTTATGTCTTTTGTCTATGAGTTGTTCATTCTCCTTAGAATTTTACCTTGGATATTACGTGAGGTCAAAGTTTTTGTTGCCATTCCTCCAGAGAACAGTGGCGTTCATCTGGGTAAACTGGCTAACATACTTTTAAAATAAGTCAAGATGAGGGCTTCATATCATGAAGATTGTGAATACAGTCTGCAGAGAAGGGAGGGAGACTTAATTTTAGGGTACTTTTTCCCTCTTCTCTTTGTACCAAGGGGTGAAGGACAAGATTCTTTGAAATAATTTTGGTCCACACTTTATGGTCATTTTGTCCCCTACTTTCCAGTCAGACCACCCCCACTCTGCCGCCTGCACTGCCACACTGAAGATGGAAAACATTATGCCCCAGGTCTATCTTCTAGAATCTATACCTTGGGGACTTCCTAGTCTATGTTTTGCTTTTTTTTTTTACAGGGACAGAGAGAGAGTGTGTGTGTGTGAGAGAGAGATAGGGACAGACAGACAGGAACAGAGATGAGAAGCACCAATCATCAGTTTTTTGTTGCGACACTTTAGTTGTTCATTGATTGCTTTCTCACATGTGCCTTGACCATGGACCTTCAGCAGACCGAGTAACCCCTTGCTGGAGCCAGTGACCTTGGGTCCAAGCTGACGAGCTTTTGCTCAAGCCAGATGGCCCCGCGCTCAAGCTGGTGACCCTGAGGTCTGAACCTGGGTTCTCCACATCCCAGTCCGACGCTCTATCCACTGTGCCACCGCCTGGTCAGGCTCTATGTTTTTTTGTCTCTAAGTCTTATGAAGTTATTAAAGAGGACAAGGTCTCCAGGGTTCCCCAGAATACTTCAGGTGAAGACCAACTTTGATTCTCATTTTCCAGAGTTCTGACTTTCTTCATATTTTGTCCTTTGTGGATTTCTTAGTTTTGTGCTGTTTCAGCGAGAAATTTTTACCTTATCTGGCATTACCATTAGGTGGATTACATGGCGCTCCTAGCAAAGTATACATAGTACCTTAAAAGAAAATATTTACGCTATTTTTCAAATAATTAGTATCTTAACTTTTCTATATAGTATCACATTAAGGTAGATAATTTTTAAAAATCACTTAGCAGAGTTCCTCAATGTAGCAAGTTCTGAAACATTTTATCTATATATAATTATTATAATTGAGATGCAGCAATGTTGAATTCTCTATTCACAAGCTACATAAAAAATTTTGAGAGATCACATATGTCATTCCAGATTTCATGACTGTTAAATATCACAAACTCTACAATGTTGAAAAGAGCATTATAAATGTGTAGACTTCTGTTACGTTTACGTTATCTACATAATTAAAACAGTTTATTTGGAAAATATTGTCAATTCTGATTTTCTTCCTTTCAACTACGTTAAACATTGAAGGAATTTAAAAAGGGTTTTAAAATAAGAGCTATAATTTCTTATCTTCTGAATTTATTATACAATGGACGTGTTAAAGCTAGTTAAAATGTAAACACTTTCCAATGTACATCTTACAAATCTGCAAGTATAAAAAGCTGTCCTGACATTTTTCACTGAATAAATACTTTTGAAGCATTGATCCCTGGCATTCATCCATGGCATTTATTTACCATGTGAATTTTTTACTTCAAAATAAATACATATTGTGTATTCAACAGCAATATAAAACTAAAGTTAAAAAAAAAAAGACATTTTCCCTGTTTAGTTAAACACAATAACTCAGATTGAATTCCAAGCTTCTCTTGGAAGTATCTCAGGAATATTTCTTACTTACTGTTTTCTTAATAGCAGAATAATTAAATTATTTTAGGATATATATGTCCAGGCAACATTTTGGACATTCTATACTAACAAGTATTTTTTATATCTCTGATATTCAAATATAGCTAAGCATTCTTTGTTTTTAGTTTGCTAAATATAGCAACCCTGCCTGACCAGGAGGTAGCGCAGTTGATAGAGCATGGGGCTGGGATCCTGAGGACCCAGGTTTGAAACCCTAAGGTCACCAGGTTGAGAATGGGCTCACAAGGTTGAGTGCAGGGTTGCCAGCTTGAGTGTGAGCTCACAAGCTTGAGTACGGGGTTGCTGGCTTGTATGTGGGATCATAGACATGACTCCATGCTCACTGGCTTGAGTCCAAGGTTACTGGCGTGAGCAAGGTGTCACTGTCTGTATACACTCCAGTCAGGGCACATATGAGAAAGCAAGCAATGAAGAACTAAGGTGTCTCAACAAAAAAATGATGTTTCTCATCTCTCTCTTTCCTGTCTTCCTGTCCCTGTATGTCCCTCTCTCTCTCTCTCTCTCTTGCGAAGAAAAAAAAATTGCAACCCTACTCAGTATGGCAGAACCCTATTTTACATAATATATAGACCTAGTGAGCAGACCTATTATTTCTATCCATTTTTTCTACAGTACTAATAGATTATGCCCCATATGCTTTCTTAAATGTTTAACTGGCCCCAAATGATTAATTTTCTCATTTGTATAAGCCTGACCTTATTTATGTTTTAATCACATATTTAAGTTTATTCACAGAGGCCAATTTCTACAATATTAACGATACTGGAAAGGCTTCTTTTAATTAATTAAGAAATAATTTTACAGATGACCAGTTGTTTACATTAGAAGGTCAGTGTCAATTGGAGAACTATCCGATCACATTTTGTAATCCTGCAAAGGCAGCAAATAGGACTCTCTAGCATTCATCTCAGCATTCATTAAAAATAAAACAGAAAATTTCTCATGTATATCAACTCATATATTATCTCAATTATATAATATATATCACATATATACACTATATATATCACACATCATATACCATATATATCATATGTCATCTCATATATGTCATCATGATAGCCAAGTGTTCTAATATATATACAATTTTTATTTTTTAAGATTATTGTTGTATTTATTTAAAATATGTTTTCATTGATTTCAGAGCAATAGAGAGAGAGAGAGAGAGAGAGAGAAGCATTAACTCATTGTTTCACTTAGTTGTTCCATTTTGTTTTTTACTCAGTTATTGCTTCTCACATGTGCCCTGATTGGGGGTCTAACCCAAGAGCTCTGGCATTCAAGGTCGATGCTTTTTCCATTGAGCCACCTGGCCAGGGTCTTGTATTCTTTAAACCAAAATATAGAGCAGACGGATTTCACCTACAATCTTCTTCACAGCTGTACAAATAGGTTAAATAAAGATCAAGAACAATATAAAACTTTACATAGCTAAGAAATACAGTGAATTATGGCAGGAATATCATTTACAAACATGGGCAAATTTCATAATATGTCTATTCTCAACATTCAAATTATCCCTAAGTGTCAAAACCACATCAATAGAACTGTTGAAAAGTTATTCAAGCATTTTCTCTGTGTATGGGAACTTAAAAAAAAATAAAAAGGATTGAACAGATTAATCAGTTATATAGCAATTAGAAAACATATCTAACTTGGCCTTGGATTACAATTATATTTATGAAACACAAATGTAGCTGCAACTAGTAAAAATAAAGGTTGGAATTTGAAGGTGTCATGGAAACCTAGTATCACCACCTCATGGTTCTGATAAGGAAGCAAAGCCCTGTGATGTTCACAATGTCTCTGTGAGCCTATAGCTATTCCCCAGAGCTTGGGAGCTGACTGTTGTCTAGGTATTATTTTCCTCTTACAAAGCTTTCTTCTGAATATTCTCCTAGAAGTGCATTTAAACATAGAAAGGGTTGTGAGAAAAGATGAAAACATACTCTTCAAATGATTTCATTCATATGACAAGACTTTGTCTTTTGGCTTCCAATTTTGTTCACTGTATTCACTTATGAACAAAGTATTATCAGCCTGTTGAAATGCAGCACAGCATATGAAACACTGCCTAAAAAGATGGAAAATTTTAGCCAACCAGATTATATCCCTGAGGGCCAGATTCAAAGCTACTGGGTGGGTATTTTTTATATGCATTCAGTGAGAGGTAGCATGATTTTCCAAAGAACATGTGAAGCTCTGTGTATGCAGGAATGGATTTGAGTCCCAGCTCTCCCTCTTTTCAGCATTTGGCAATGCTGGTCCTTCTGTTTGCATGGAATAGCTGTGGGACACTACTGGTGTTCCTGCACTAACTGTGGTAGCTTCAGATAAAGATTATTGCTGACCTTTCCTTCTTTCCATAAACTTAAAATGTTGGAATTCCTCAGGGCAGGGGTCCTAGTGCCTTTTTTGACTCAACAGCTTTCTCAGTTGACCTTGTCCAGTCTTTTGACTTAAACCATATTTATAAGCTGGTGAGCTCCAGGAATCCTGACCTTTCTTCCAGAGCCATCACATATGTCCACATGGATACAGAGCTGCAGAGATTTCTGCCTTTGGTCTATGATGCACAGCTGACTTGGAAGCCCTTTCCTGAGATATGGAACTGCCTATGAAAGTGACAGTTTGTCAGATTGACTTGAAATAACTCATTGGCACTTGATGGGTACTTAGATCTATAGAAATATCTTAGGGTAAAAGTCATGGTTTGATTAGAGTTTACCAAATATAGCTTCCTATTTACACATCCTCCCCAGTTACTCTTGGTGAAATACATATAATATAAATCCATAACACATACTTAATAGTTAAGGAAGAAACTTCTAGTCTCAACATACCGTGATCACTCAGAAGGTGAGTTTCTACTGGTTATCAGTTTAAGTTAGCTTTCCTCATTAAGACTCACACTGTGAACCAAGAGCATCTGGGATATTATAAGTGCATAACAAATGTATGTTGAAAGACATAGTTAGCAAATGAACAACTGCTCAGCTTAGGGTTATTGAACCAGCATGTAAACAAAAGACCAAGACCTGAGAGACAGACCAACAGAGTGAATCTCACGGACATCTTCTATTTTCTAGTAGTTTCCAGTTTTAAAAATGTGATTCTGGACAGCATCAGATCATCAGGAGACTTTGTTGGCAAAGAATATAGCTGCAAGAACCAAAAAGGCCATGGACAAGGACAGGTGCCTTTTGAATTTGAGTCAAAATCTCAGTGCTTTGGGTAAACACTATTACCTGGATTGACCCAAATCTTAGTGTAATGCAGAATAGTATTGCAACAACCCCTCCTCTAATACCGCCCCCACCAAACACATCCCCAGTTTTCAGATCTGAATGTTTTTGTTTCAACCATTCTATGAATTAAAACATCAGTGCACAGAATAATAAAATAGTCTCTGCCAGGAACAAGTGTCATTCATTCTGCTCTAAATACAAACATACGGCATATTTTTTATAATTTCTTATATAATGAAATATAAAAAATCATCCCACATTGATTTGGCTATCACTAACAACTATGAAATTAACTGTCCCAAGGGTTTTTTCCAATTCAAAGAGGGTTAAATTGCTCATTTCCATGTTGATTAGTAGTCACTTTACAAAGTGGCAAATATAACTCCTCTGTAGCCAACGTTTAATGACAAACTTAGCTTATCTAACCATTAAATTAAAAGGGATCACTGCTCTGTGTGCTACATATTTTTAGATATTAATGATTAAAATGAGCTCATTATTCCAAGCATACTGCTTTCAAATATTAAAACTAATGATTTATTTGCTTTCCTTGCTACAAACAAAATAAACTGTTCCCGTGGGGCAGGCAGAGCATTTCTCAATAAAACTCCACCATCTTCATAAGTGTGTATGTTTAAAAGAAAAAAATTACATAAGCTGACATTTAAGACAAAAGCAATCACTGGCCTGTATCCAGTGGCATTTGAAAATCTAAGTTTTCCTCCTGCAGCACTGCTATAAGATGGTTATTTAATAAGCAAGTAAAAAACATTATTTAGCCTTTTATCAAGTTAATAAACTCTGTTTTAAATTTGAGAAAATCAATATATAATAAATTAAATGACAAATTCTTATAAACATAGCACAAGGAAAAAATAAAATGTAATTTTTATGTCATATATGCTTAGAAATGCATTTGACATCTAGCATTATTTTTTTTTACTTAAGTTGAGATGAAATAAAATGTAAATATTCTATTATTTCAATTTTTTTAGAGTGTTTTAATTTGTTTGTTTCTTATGGTGCATGAGATGACATGAAGGCTTCTTTATATTTAGAATAAAAAGTATTCACAGGTTAACCAACAGCATGTTCAATATTGATCCCACTTTGGAAACAGGAAAATAAAACAAATTACATAATGACATGAAATAGGGATGATAAACGAGGAGGCAGGTCACCATGTCCATTTTAAGCAGTGGGTAGCACATAGTTGGTAACTATATACATTTATTTAAAACCATTTTAAGCCCTGGCTGGAAGCTCGTTTGATTACAGCATCATCCCGAAGCATAGAGGTTGCTAGTTTAATACCCGGTCATGGCACATACAAGAATAGATCAATGTTCCTCTCTCTCCCTTCCTCTCTCACTAAAATCAATAAAAAAATAAAACCTTTAAGTTCAAGAAATAACTTACTATTTTCCAAGAATTTTCTTAAATGTAATTGTTATCTAACAGTTCAGCGTCTGGGTGTGGTAAACACTGTTCTAGGTGCTAAAGTTGCAGTAATAAGTAATCTAGTCCTACCTAATTAGGATATTGCTAATGGAATAAACAGATATTGGAAGCTATATACATCAGTTCACAAAAATACCCTAAATGGTCAGGATAACCTCTGTAAAGACCTGTAAATTAAGTTTTATAGGATGAGTAGAAAATAGCCTGGTGGAGAGAAGTTGATGGCAAGTGTGGAAGATTATAGTATACTGTTTCTCCAGGGGACAAAAAAAGAAAAAGAAACAGACTTTTCCCCCAACCTTGCACTGAACATCAGCCCTCTGTCGTGATGGTAGCAATTCGAATGGGACCACAGGAAAAGATGATTTTCACTGTATACAAATGTATGACTGGTGATGGAATTACAGGAATCTACAACAGAGAAATGTGTCACACAACCATAAAATTCTGTCACATCGGTCACTGCTGGCAGGCCCCTATGCACCTAATGTAAAATAACTCATCCTACTTAGATGATATAGAGGAAAGAAAATTATATCTGGGAAAAAGTGCTCAGCAGTGAAAGATAGCAGTTTCTTTAACTAGATGCAATGGTATCAGAGCTCTACTCCGAGTCAGGAGCCATACATTTATTTAATTCTCCCCCAATATAGGTGTCTTTACTCCCTTATAAATGAAAGAACTATAACTATAAAGAATATCAATGTAGCGAACTCAGACAAAAACTGAGGGCCAGGCAACACTGGCAGGCGTGTGGAGGGCACAGGGCGGGGAAAGCCTGGAGAGGGTGTGTATTAAACTAGCTGCTCGTGAGGAGCATGGAAGTACTTGAAAAGGGTTGAAGCCAATGCCTGGAGAGCCTTCTTCTATGGAGAAAGGGGCTGGGATATTTATAGTCAGTAGGGTAATTTGTTGGAATTCCTGGAGGTGGGATGGTGTTACTCCAGCCTCTTGCTTATACAGAAGAGCAGAATGGCCTCCTGTAGTTTCATTTAGAGGAACAAAAGACTCAGGCACAGAGGTGTAGTCCCTGCTAGCAGGGAAACCAGAGGCCACGGAAAATTCTAAAATGATGAGGGTAGAACGCGGTCAGCACCTGCTACAGAGACTGCAGTTTAGAGTAGTCATTCAATTCTAAGTGAAAACAAAGCACAACTAGAAATGGGCTCTAATGGGGGGAACACTTCATGTCTTTGAAACAATATAATATGCATATTTTAAAAGACTGAAGGGTTGTCTTATTAAAACCAGTGGATAAAGCAATTACAGATTGTAATTAAATCCGAAAGTTTTAAGTGATGTGCAAGAAACTATGTTCTGTCCGCGAGGTTTGGGACAATGGCCTAATGTTGCTATCTGCAATGAAAAGTTGAGGAAGATGAATATGAAAGCAGAAAAAAAAATAAGGTAAAAAAAAAAAATAAAAGCAGTTAGATATACCAAATATAAAATAAAGAGTATAGGCAGAGAATATAAGAACTCTGTCAATCTTCAATTACGCAAGGGTGGTCAGTAAGGAGAAAATTTATTCCTAGATTATAATTTCAGAGATTATGTACAGTGATGGATACATGGTCAACTATATAATGATTTTTTTTCACTTTAAAAATGTAGCCATAAGACTATAAGCTAGTGCCCTGGCCTGAGAGCTCAGTTGGTTAGAGCATTGTCCAGAAGTGCAGAGGTTGTAGGTTAGATCCTTGACTGGACACATACAGGAGCAGATCAATGTTCCTCTCTCTCTCTCTCTCTCTCTCTCTCTGTATCTCTCCCTTTCTCTCTTGCTAAAATAAATAAAAATTAAAATAAAAAAGATTTATTGCTAGCAATACAAAACACCCTTTACTGAAAGAGAAGAGAGGGGAACACTCTTTTTACAGAAAGAGAAGAGAGAAGAAAGGCCTATCATCTCACGATAGGCCTTGCATAAATAATAATCATGGGCAAAACTCACATAACCATAAGAGAATTTATAGATATAACTTTTCTAAAAATAATTCAGAATTAACTTTCCAAAACTGAAGAGAAATAAAGTATATATTCAAATTAGAAATAAAGGCTAGATTCTGTCAGTACTAACTAGTAAAATCACTTTGGAAAATTGTTAACCATCTATAGGCCTTAGTTTCTTACTTAGAAAATGACAGTTTCTATAGGATGCATAGACTTGCAAGGTTATATGTTTAAAATGGTTTTCTTCCAAACATTAGTAATAAGAAACAAGGACATATTATTCAACATGTTTATAATTGATAAATTGCTATTTCACCTCTGTTTGATGAGTAATTTATATTTATAAGGACGCTTAAGTGTTTATTTTAATTTATAATTTAAGTATGATTTTCTAACGTGAGAATGTGCTTGCCCAATATTAAACAATCACTGAACAGAAAGAGAATACATGTGATGAAAATGATCTCAATAAAACTGAATATTTTTAATAAAATTTTTGAAACAACTGGAATAAAACTCAGTCTGTTAAATTCCATATACATCAATAAACTCTACATTGTTAAAAATGCAATAAAAGAATAAGCAAATTTCTATTCTCCAAGTCAGTTTATCTATAGGTATAAATAAAGTGATTTGTGTATAGACTCTATACATAAATGTGTCCATCACCGTTATCAACCACATATTTAATCTTTCAAAAACAGCTTACCAATCAGAATACATTTTAAAAGCTTAATTTGAAATGCCGCTGATAAATACCTTACATGGTCACAAGCTCAATAAACCAATCTGTGATATATATTAAAAAAAATGAGAACAGAATTTAGAAATGAAAATTTAAAATGCTATGCTGTTTTGCAGATATGAGAAAGGCTAAGAGATTTGAGGAAAAGGAAGAATTAGGATGTAAAATAGACATGCTCCTGACCCTTATAGAACCAGATCTTCTCTCCAGGCATGAGGTCACTTCAAAGAGAGGCCGAAGAGTTCAGACAGTGACACTGTGGATCCAGCTTTGTTCCATGATGCACATTTATACTTTCACTCTGGCTTCTGCTGATCCACACACCTTTTCCCATATACTCTAGCATTCTCAAATGCACTGGAGTCTGTCCTGTACAAACCAGCCCCTTACCACGCTTAGAGGTTTGACTAATTTGTACCAGCTTTTTTCCAGTATCTGGGATTCTGAGACTCAGATTGTGAAGCTACATTTAGACCCAAATAAATCCAAACAGCAACAGCTACTACAAATACATAAAACTCATTATACAGAAGTTTAGATTTATAGTGTGGCAGTAGAAGAAAGAACCACAAATATTACCAGAAGACATTAAAAGAAGGGAAAATCAAGCCTCACTGTGGAAAAGATATTTTCCACCTGCTAAAGCTGTTTAAAAATAGATGGCTACCCTGCACCAGTCTGGAATCTCAGGTGTGCCAGTTTAGACCTAGCCACCACTACCACCAGGTCGTCTTTAGTTCCCTGACAATAGTGCCTCCACGGGGTCCAATTTCTAACCTTTGACAACATCACTGACTCCTTTCTCTACTTGTGCTTCTGGCTCCCTGGGAACCACGGAGAAAGGCAGGCATTGACTGACTAGCCAGGTACAAACCTATGTCAGCATGCTGTATCCCAGCTCTATTTGCCCCTGGCAACATTTTTATTTAGTTCAGAGATTCTCTAATTCAGAGGCTGCTGCTGGAATTTTTTTAAATTACACTCCACAGAAAGAAATTTATTTTATGTCATGACCTGGAATACTCATACGTACACCTTTAGCTTCAACAAGATTTGATGAAACAAAGTTTACCCTTACAAAATATAGCACACTCTAATAAATGCTGTTTTATTCTATTTCATTTTTGAACATACTAGTTGCAATCAACTGAAATGATTTTACAGCCTAATAATTAATTAGTTGTGACCCACTAATAGACCGTAACCCTAGGCATGTAAATTCGGTCAATGTCTATTAAAATAAAGATGTTCAACACACTTTTTTCATCTTCCTCCTAAGCATTTCAAAATATGCATTTCTGTAAACATTCTTTTACCAATGTCCTTCTTCTCAGAGTTCTGCCCCTCCCCCCCTTCTCAAATCTGCTTTCCTGGTACTTTCATCTAATCTAATCTCATTTTGCTATTGAAAACCTGTTGAGTTATAAATAAATAAACAATACATAAATAAACTTCCTTTGAGACAGCCTTCTGGTGTAAACTACCTATTTTCTCAACTCCTCAACTGTCAATTAATAGTTTATTCTTAGTAAAACTTGCTAAGTGGTTTTTATTCTTATTACAATTTTTTGTTTATTGTTCCTCCATCTGGATTGTAAGTGCCTTGAGAGCATGTTATAGCTTTTGGGCGTGTGATTTCCCAGAATATACCGTGTAGCACTGGAAGTAGCACTGAGTAGGTGGAATAGTAGCATACCCAACTCTGAATGAAAGATTCTGGGTCTGACTCAGGCTTAGAAGACACAGACTACCTCACCCCAGCTTTTCAGGATTGTTTTCATCTCTGCACCTCCTGCCTAGATCTAAAATACTATGCTAATGGTTATTTTAGAAAGTCAAGATGAGAACAATAAAGTTTTGTCTTTTGGAAATTTATGGAGTGCTTTAACATTCATCATCTTAATTCATCATCACCACATCAACCTTTTTAGGTGGATGCAGAGGATCTATGAGGCTCACTTAACATCTGAGGAAACTGAATGGAGTCATAAAAGCTTGGAAGACTTGACTGAAACAACAAAGCTAAAAAAGTGATTGAGCCAGGCTTTCATTTGGTCTTTTGACTAAAGGCATAGCCTTTTCACTATATCAGGCTTCTTCCATAGTCATGAGTCAACGATAAACAAATTTTTGTCTAACCAAGTAAGTATGTACCTGTGAATTTTAAAAATTTCAAGTTCCTCATAAATGTTGAGTATAAGTTACTGCTATTTCTGTTGACACTGGACCTTGTATTTTTAAAGCTTTCCTAAGTTTTTTTCACAATTACTCTTTTCTTATGGCATAAGTGAGAGAAGTATTATTATCACAGTGTTCAGCCGAATGATTGAAACTAAGAGAAATTAAATGACTTCCCCAAATTTTCACTGATCATTAGTGATGGAGTGCCAGATTTAGATTCAGGTCTAGTATTCAGCCTACTTTTCCACATTGCCTTTATATTTTTAACAATGTTAAAATCCTTCATATGTTTAAAATATAATGCATGAAAATAGATTTAAATTTTAAGAATTAACTAATTAGAAAACAATATTCTAACCCTTAAAAAAACTGCAGAATTCTAAAATTCCTGATCAGAACATTTTAAGGGAACTGCAAAAAAATATATTATGAGATACACCGTAATTTACTAATATAATATAAGCCACAGTCATTTCCTTCTATAATAGCATCAACTCTGAAATTCTTTTCTAAAACTAAAATTTTATATGGTTAAATATATTTTATTCTCAGACACATGAATAAAATTTAAATCTCACTACTGTTTAGAATCTTGAAAGCTTTATATTTTGCCAAGAAGTGAATATAATAAAATGCAAATATTAAATAAAACTAAGTGAATTGCATGTCACATATGCTTAGGATAAATTGAAAAGGTCCACATTTAATTACCTTGAGAGAGAATAATTTTTTCTATATGTATGAATGAAAATTTGATGTGCATTTAGTGAATTGTATATTGATCTTGTTTTCCTTTCATTCAATCACCATAGGATATCTTGTAGCTCTTTAGTATTTGGTTTGGCATAATAGAATTGTGTCTATACTTGTTTTATTTACTCTTCTCTTCTCATCTCTCTTTTCTAGGCATCTTCACTGTTTGCTGAAGACTTTACCAGTCCAGTTTTGGCCTGACCTGTGGTGGCGCAGTGGATAAACCATTGACCTAGAAAGCTGAGATCATTGGTTTGAAACCCTGGGTTTGCCTGGTCGAGGCACATATGGGAGTTGATGCTTCCTGTTCTTCCCCCTCCCCTTTTCTCTCTCTTTCTCTGTCTCTAAAAATGAATAAATAAAATCTAAAAAAGAAAAACAGACTTTACCAATTTAAAAAATGAAGACAGGGCCCTGGAGGGTTGGCTAAGCGGTAGAGCATCAGCCCAGCATGTGGAAGTCCTGGGTTCAATTCCCTGTCAGGGCACACAGGAGAATTGCCCATCTGCTTCTCCACCCTTCCTCCTCTCCTTTCTCTCTATCTCTCCTTTCCCCTCCTGCAGCCAAAGCTCCATTGGAGCAAAGTTGGCTTGGGTTCTGAGGACGGCTCCATGGCCTCCACCTCAGGCACTAGAATGGCTCCAGCTGCAATGGAGCAATGCCTCAGATGGGCAGAGCATTGCCCCCTGGTGGGCATGCTGAGTGGATCTGGTCCGGTACATGCAGGAGTCTATCTGCCTGCCTCCTGGCTTCTAATTTGGAAAAATACAATATATATATATATATATATATATATATATATATATATATATATATATATATATATATATATATATATATATATATATATATATATATATATATATATATATATATATATATATATATATAAAACCAGAATAGTTGGTCATCATGCATTTATGAGCTTCCTATAGATTAGGGACATGTCTTACTCCAATTTTTCTCTTGAATCACATTGAGCCAATCTTTGCAAACAGTAGGGCCTAAATAAATGTTGGATGAATTTAATTAAATTTGAAGGCTGAACAATAATAACAATGTACTCATTGTGGTCATTGGTAAATGCAATTAAACTACACATTAGAAATTGATTTGAATTTGGGAAACTACAAAACTTCAGAATCAGCTTTAAAAATACATACATGGTACCCAATTAAACATTTAGAAAGTGGTTGTGAAGGCTAGTGCAGATTCAAAATATTTAAAAATATATTTTTTTTAATAAAAATTTTAGTACATATTGCTAAACATATTCTGAGTGTGAAGACACTGTGCAAATTGTAGTCAATTGTTCAACTCTTCAAAAACACTATTTTGGCCCAAATTAAGAAAGTCATCATTTTTTCCCCTGCACTAGAATACATTTTATATCCATAATTCTTTGTTTATAAAGTAACCTGTCCCAAAGAAGAGGTAACTATCATTTTTTGTTAGTATTTTGAAAAAGCTAAGTTATATTTTTCCATTATATGCAGGAATCAAGAATTTTTTTTAAAGGGTAGCTTCAAATTTTCTGCATATTAGCTTATACAAAATTGAATCTCAAATGTATTTCAGTTTCCTTAATGATGAATTGAACATATGGACTTCCATAAATACTAAGGATCGTCAGAGTAAAAATAAATTTAGTTTTTATCTGTCACCATCACTTTGTGGAAAATCTCTTTTTGTTAATTTCTTTTAGCTTTGACTATGAAGAAGACTTGGCTATAATATAAAAAATGAAAGCTCAATATACTACTCTGTCTGTTATTGCTCATTAAAGTTTTATAACTTAAGAGTCTTTAAGATTCAGTTTCTTCTGTATTTCTCGGCACAGATCAGATAGCAATTTCTAGTAGACTGACAAATGGTTTGATCATCTTTTTAATTTTTAGGTTTGTCGTTTGATGAGCTGGAAAACTGACACTCCCAGTAGGAATTAAAATGGTAAAGATTCTACTATAAATGTTTTTTTTAAGCTGTATAATTGAAGTAGTATTTTATTGGGTCAAACATTGCTTTGATCTACTTTACTATGGCATTGAACTTTATGGTAATCTATGAAATAGATATCATTTAGTGCTCAAAGAGCTTAAGTAGATTATTAGATTTAGAGTTAGAATCTTGTCAGATTTCAAGAGCCCTTAATTATTCTTAGCTAGGAGTCACAGTTGATTCAATACACTTCCTCCCAATAGAAAGGTTATTATATATTAAAAAAGAGATTTTATCACAGTAAATAAAAAGGCAGAGGAAGTGGATTATCAGAATACTAATTCGAAACAATAATAAATTTATTTACTTCAACAGTTAATTGGCTTATATTTAATAATTTCATTTGAGAATAAGCATTTTGGTAGATTGTTTTTACCTTTTTTTAAAAAATTTCTTTTTATTTATTCATTTTAGAGAGGAGACACAGAGTGAGAGAGGGAGAGAGAAAGAGAGAAAGGGGGGAGAAGCTGGAAGCATCAACTCCCATATGTGCCTTGACCAGACCACTGCAGGGTTTTGAACTGGTGACCTCAGTGTTCCCAGGTCGACGCTTTATCCACTGCACCACCACAGGTCAGGCTTGAGAATAAGCATTTTATATTACCTACATATGTGTTATATGTATTATCCTGCAGCATAAGTAAGATAGTTAAAAAAAATTCTAAGTTATTTACTGAAATTACCTTATGATTAAGTTAAAAGATACAGTTCATTTTTATAAGCAGATAGACCTCATTTCTAATAGTTATCTGTCTAAAAATACTAGTGTCACATTCTGTTATAAAATATTGAGGATTTAAAAAATTTTTTTGAACAGCCCTGGCCAGTTGGCTCAGTGGTTGAGCTTCAGCCCTGCATGTGAATGTCCCGGGTTCAATTCCTGGTCAGAGTACACAAGAGATGTGACCTTCTACTTCTCTATACCTTCCTCTCATCTCTTCCTCCCTCCCTCCTTCCCTCCCTCTCTCTCTCTCTCTCTCTCTCTCTCTTTAGCTCTGCTCCTCCCAAAGCCATGGCTTGATTAGTTCGAGTGCATTGACCCTAGGTCCTGAATATGGCTCCATGGAGCCTCTTCCTCAGACGCTAAATATAGCTTGGTTGCGAGCATGGCTCCAGATGGACAGAGCATTGGCCCTGAATGGGGTTGCTGGGTATATCCCAGTTGGTGCACATGAGGGAGTGTCTCTCTATCTCCCCTTCTCTCACTTGAAAAAGAAAAAAAAATAAGTAAAATACATATATGAAAATATTTTTGAATGTTTATTTTATTGATTTGAGAGAGAGACAAAAGAAAAGAGAGAGAGACAGAGACAGGAACATTGATCTGTTCCTGTATGTGCCCTGACTGGGGATTGGACGAGCAACCTCTGTGCTTCAGGGTCAAGCCAAACATGCTATCTAGCCAGGGCAATACTGAGGTTTTTACTGTCTGACTTGGAGTAGACACAAAATTACTAGTTGAGAAAAATTCTGTATGTTTTTCAGTGTACTTCCAGTCTACCCCTTAAAAAGAAACCCACTTGCACATGGAGATGAACTTAGGCTTTGTTTCTTTTATAATAAGACCAAAGCATTGGGGTAAGTATTTAAACTGCAAATGAAATGTCTATATTCATGTTTAGCAAGAAGTCCTCAAACTCATAATTGCACAATACTTATCAAAAAGGACTTTGCTATGCATTTGATTTTCTGCCCAGAATTACTTTCTGATTAAGTCATACGGCATATCTCTGTACCCTGGCACAATTTCATTGGTTCTCCCATAAAATTAGCTTTAAAAAAGTCATTGCTAAAGTATTTTAAGGATCCTGGATTAGTGATAATTTTATGGAAATAAAAGGTTTACAAATTTGGAGGCATAGATTTGTTCATAATATTCCTTTATTATCCTTTTAATGTCCATGGGATCAGCAGTAATAGTTTGCATTTTATTTTTAATATTTATACTTGTGCTTTCTATCTCTTTTATTTTCAGTTAACCTAATTAGACATTTGTCAATTTTACTGATCTTCATGAAGAACCAGCGTTAGGCTTGACTTTCTCTATTGCTTTCCTGTTTTCAAGTTTATTAATTTCTCTACTAACTTTTATTATTTCTTTTCTTCTGTTTACTTTGGATTTAACTTGCTCTTTTTTGCAGTTTCCTAAGATGTTACCTTAGATTAATGCTTTTAGATCTTAATTCTCTTCCAATAAAACATTCAAAGCTCTGCATTTTTTTCAAAGCTCTGCTTTCATTGCTTCCTATAAATGTTGATAAATCTTATTATATTTTTATTTATTTAAAAATACATTTAAATTTTTCTTTGAGATTTTCTTCTTTGTATTATTTAGAACTATGTTGTTTAATCTCCAATTATTTCAGGTGCCTCCAATTATTTTTTATTATTGTTTTCTAGTCAATTTCATTATGATTTAAGTATATTTTATATATTTGTATTTTAGATTTGTTATGGTTTGTATTATGAACAGAATATGATCTATGTTGGTGAAAGCTCCATGTGAGTTTAAAAATACTATGTATTCTGAACCTTTAGAATAAAGTAGTCTATAATGTCAACTGACCAAGTTGATCAATGGTACTGTTAAGTTCAACTCTGTTCTTACTGTTTTTCTGCCTGCTGAAGATATCAACTATCAATAGAGAAGTGTCGTATACTAACCAAGTATAATAATGAACTTATCAGTTTCTACTTGCAGTTGTATCAGGTTTTGTCTCAAATATTTCAGTGCTTGATTGTTACGCACATATTGCAATGCTGTTATTTCTTGGTGATTTGGCTTCCTTATTATTACGTAATCCCTATCTTTCTCCCTGGTAATTTTACTTACTTTGAAGTCAGCTTAGTCCACAATAAATATAGCTATACCAGCTTTCTTTTGATTAGTTTTATGAAGGTATATGTTCCTCCAACAGTTTATTTTTAATTTCTCTTTATCTTTGTTTTTAAAGTGGGTTTCTTCTCTCTCATGAACTCAAGTCTTATAACTGATGGATCAAGACCATTAACATTGAAAGTTATTATTGATATAGTTGTCCGAAGATATACTATACTTGTTGCTGTTTTCTGTTCATTGCTCTCGTTTCTGGTTTATTTTTGGTTTTGTCTTTCATTCTTTTTCTGCCTTCTCAGTTTTAATTGGGTATTTTGTGTTTCTATTTTTACTACTTTATAAGCATATCAATTATACATCTTTTAGTTCTTGCATATGAGTTTGAAAAAATAATACATTTACCACTAACAGAAGTTTTCATTCAGCTGTACAGGCATAGGGGGCTCCCGCATGCCTCGAGGACAGTCTGTGACCTCAGGTGGAGTAGCAGTGAACTTAGTTAGGATCTGGAGCAGTCCATTTACCCTGAAATTCCTCCTTAGTCACAGCCTTTTCAGCAGTGGCCTACTCTTCCTTCTCAGTATCTTCAGGATCTCTGTAGAAGTTGAAATCAGGCATGACATCTCATGGGTGTTCACAGTAGATGGTGGTACACATGTGCAGGACTTCGTGAGCCAGCATCCACCACATGAGACCAACTGAGTGACCCCTTTGTTGCTGTAAGGGCTGGCGATGTTCACACAGCACAGAGCAGAGTCTGTGTTGCAAAGAACAATAGTAGACAGGTTAACATATAGCACCTCTGTGAGAGGCTGGGATCAGCCATGAGATCAGTCATCACCTGAAATCTCAGTTTGCAGAAGGCTGCTGAGATCTGGTCAGTAAAGGATCCAGGAGTGAATGGGCAGTGACAGGAGCTGCTCCAGTGGCAGCAGCAACCAGCCCTGCTCACTGGCCAGCATTCCTGGATCATACAGCACTGACATCAGTGGGGTTTCCAATGGCAACAATGGCATGAGCTGCCCTCAGAAACTTCTCCCAGGTTCTCTTCAGATTTATGACGCATATGCCATTGCTTATTTTATTTTTGCAGATGCGCTTTTCCATTTAGAAGTCCAAGTTGGTGCCACCGAAGTTGATGCCTATTGCAACAAATTTGAGGATATCCTCTTCCTTCATTTGCAAGACACCAAGGGCTACAGACATTGTGGAAGTTTCCCTTAAGTTAGCAAGAACTGAGAGGACAGAGTAGTATGAGCCCTTCTCTGGGTAGTGTGCAAAGGAAGGGTAAGATTTTGTGTTTATAAAACTAGGGGTTTGAATGTGTTTAGTGTTTGCTCTAGTTGTAATTATCAGAGGCTAAACTTTCATCTGGTGTCCATGTTTCTATCTGCTGTATCGACCTCGGGTTTCCCTAGAGATTTCTTAAATTGGGTTAGAGATATGCTGCTCTTTCTGCTATATTTCTATTGTTTTGCAGAAGCTCTACTGATGTGGTGGGACGGTGTTACTGGGAGGAGGTGAGGTGTTCTTTAGTTCTATGGTTAGGTCTCTGTCTTTAGTGGCTATGACTTTCACAAATACTCTTTTTTTTTACTTTTATTTATATATATTTTTTACAGGGACAGAGAGAGAGTCAGAGAGAGGGATAGATAGGGACAGACAGACAGGAACGAAGAGAGGTGAGAAGCATCAATCATTAGTTTTTCGTTGCCGTCACAACACCTTAGTTGTTCACTGATTGCCCTCTCACATGTGCCTTGACCGTGGGCCTTTAGCAGACCGAGCAACCCCTTGCTGGAGCTCTATCCACTGTGCCACCACCTGGCAGGTTCACAAGTACTCTTTAAGGCTAGTCTGCCCTTCCCTACCACCCACCAGTAGTTACAGGAAGGCTAAACAGGGAGGTGGGTATTTCCCTTCCTAATGATTGGTTAAAAAAAGTTTCTAACTGAAGAAAGTTTTTCTTAGGGCAGGTTTTAAGAACACCAGAATCCTCTGACATATTTTAAAATGGCTACATTTCTTTGCCCCCTGACAGTAGCCTAAGGGGATTTTTGTCCCACCCCCTATTTTCACTATAAGAATGAGATAGAGCTCCCAGACGTAAAATTCATAATATTATGGTGAGCTGCCTGGACTGCCCTCTCCCCACCAGAATTTTGAATCAAAGTCATCCACATTGACCCTCCAGCTATTCATCAATTATAGTTTAGATTTTCTACACTGTTGTTGATTTCATCAGAATCCCTGCACTTCAACTTTGGTAAGTTGTGAGTCTCTGTATCTACCTGTCAGTATTTTTTCCATTTGGGGGTAAATAGTTTGCCCTGTAACCTTAGTCCTGGATCTAAGAACAGTTGTTGATTGCAGTTCAGTTTTGTCTGGTTATGTAGATGAGAGTGAACACTCCCAAATTCTACACCCGATGGGCCAGAATCTGAAAGTGGTTTCTTATTTTTATATCAATAGAGTACAAAGTACCTAGCACAAGTGACTTTTAAACAAATAACTGAAAGAGTAAATTATGTAACAAATTCCATACATGATTACAGAATTCCATGGAAATAGGAGAGAAATAATGAGTTAAAACGGATTTACATGTTAAATGTTGCTCCCTTTTAACCTCTGACCTAATCATTAACTTGTGTGGGCAGCGAACTCAGGTTTGATCTGCAACTCTGTAATATTTTGACTTTTTGAGTATAATGTTAATATTTAAATTCCTAGCAGTTAATTTATATTGTTATGTAGGGGAGCTGATCTAGTGCCACATATGCAGCAGATAATAATACCTACTAGATAAGGAGAATAATATTGCCATTTGTCTATCTTGAACAATGGGATAAAAGAAGCTGCTATTAAACATCACAAGATTAATTTCAGGCCTAATTCATTCAGCATGGAGCTGTCACAATACATTGAAATATTATGTCAAGAAGCTAGGATATAAATTAGAAAAGCTAAAATATATGCTCAGAAAAGTAAACCAATGGATTTACAAATGTAAAAAGCATATGTGGTAAAGAACCAAGACTCTGACATATATCTTTTACTGTATCTGACATCTGACATACATCAAAGTAAAACTGATAAACTGTGTTCAGAAAATAAAATGCCAATGAGATAATATAGCTCCAGGGACCTAACATAGCAGCAAACTTTTTCGTCTCACTTCCTAGTCTAGGCCTAATATTAGTTTAAATGAGAGAAAATTGTATTTGACTACAAATTTATGCAGTCATAATTTCAGAGATAATAGATATATCATAGGTCCTTCAATTCAGCCCCCCTCATTTAATTAATGTCACCCAATAAATGCAATAAAAATTAAGAATAAAAAGAATCCCTCAAAAGTATTCTTGAGATATTGCCTTCTACTACCCCCACCCCCTGGAAAGTATGCCTTGAGAAATATGCCTTCATCAGCTCTACTGAGTCCTTATTATGTGCTAGGCACCCAGTTAGAGGTTCTCATGTATTTTTGCATTTCATTGTCACAATAACACTCTGAGGAAGGTAGCAGTCCCTGACCATATCACAGTCTCACTGGATTGTGGGTTTTTAAACTTAAATATCTAATTTTGAATCATGGATTTTTTGCTATATCGTGGGATTTTGCAGTGCATAGGTATTTTTATATATTTATTATTTTTGCAATAAAATAAGCTGTAATGCTCTTCTTAGCTGTGCAGTACATTCACTTCATTGCCATCACCTTCATCATCATCCTTACTGCACAGCTAATTCATCATCATCTTCATTCAAGCTGTAGTACATTCACTGATGGGGACCCACATGGAATTTTATATGTTGTTAAAATTACATAGGCTTAAGAGTGTAGAAAGTGTTTAAGAGCATAGGAATTGTTTGTAAGAGTGTGGGAAAGGTTCATAACAGTGTGGAAAAGGTTTATAAGAGTGTGGGAAGGGTTTATAAAGCCTTAATTTATATATAAATAATAAAATAAATATAAGATCTCTACTTTGCAGATTTTCTCCTATCATGGGGATTCTGGAACCTAACTCCAATGATAAATGAGGGAACACTGTAGTCCTATTTTAATGAAAAATAAAAGAGGTATTGGATCACATATAAAGAAAAATATGAAGGAGGAAGGAAGGACAGAAGGAAAAGAGAAAGAAAGGAGAGAGGGAAGGAGGAAGGGACGGAGGGGGGAGTGAGTGAGTGAAGGAGGGAGGGAGGAAGGAAAGGAGGAAAAGAAAGGTGGTGAAAGAGAGGAAGGGAAGGAGGGGAGAAGGAAGTAAGAAAGGGATGGAGAAATGCAACTTAACAGACAAGGTAATGCAGATTGCTGAGGCAAAGGCAAGCTGACATCAATCCAAACTCCTGCTAGAGAAGTAGAACTGGGAAGGTGTAGACAGACTGGAAATAGGAGAAATGGCTGAAGCCTATAGAAGAAGTTAAGAACCAGAAAGTACCCTAGCCTCCTCTAGCAGAAGACTGAAGCTTGCTCTATGGAGAAATTGTACCAGGTAGGATCTAGTCTTAGGAACATTCGATATACTCCAGGGCCAAAATATAGCCCTGGAGTCACCCAATGAATAAAAGAATCATAACGCTGTCACACCATATCTGTCAAACTCAACCTGGGCACACAAATCTTTCAATACATTTTTTTGTCTCTCAATAATTAATAAAAATGTCAGATAAACAGCCAAGTATTACAAGGTATTTTAGGAATACTTTTAATATTAAAACCAAATGTATGCCTATTTTCTCTCACTCACTCACTCTATGTCTCTTTCCACACATACACACAATGTGAAAAAGTGTCCAGTAGAAAAATTGGAATATAAAATCTCCCAGAATGTTGACATAAAGATTACAACACTGGAAACAGTAAGATAAACAAGAAATTTTGTTCTGGAATTCTAACATCCAAATAAGAGAATTTTGAGAGAGAATCAAGAGTAGAGGAGGAGACAATCAGATGAGTAATATTTAATTTTTTCCAATACAAATGATATGACTTCCCAGATTGAAATATCCCATTGCATGCCCAGCTCAGTAATTAAAAAGCAGCTCATCCCAAAGCAAGTCATTGTAGGATGGTTGCATATTAGAAGTCTCTGGAACACTGTGCCTGGCTCTATTTCCCAGACTTTGCACTTGACATCCAACTGCTTGAAACACTCTCATGTCAGGCAGAGTAACAGATGGCTCTAATCTATGGCTCCTTTATATCTTTCAAGTTTTTGTTTAGTATTGCCTTTTTATTATGCCTTTACTAAAACCCCTAATTAAAATTGTGTGTGCCCACAACACTCCCTATATATTGAACTCTTTTATTTCCCTCAATAGCATGTAGGACCATTCAATGTCCCTTTTTTCTTTTTTCTGACAGAGACAGAGAGAGAGAGAGAGAGTCAGAGAAAGAGAGAGGGATAGATAGGGCCAGACAGACAGGAATGGAGAGAGATGAGAAGCATCAATTCTTCATTATGGCACTTTAGTTGTTCATTGATTTCTCATATGTGCCTTGACTGTGAGGCTAAAGCAGACCGAGTAACCCCTTGCTCAAGCCAGTACTTTGGGCTCAAGCTGGTGAGCTTTGCTCAAACCAGATGAACTCTGCACTCAAGCTGGCGACCTCGAGTTTTTGAACATGGGTCCTCTGCATCCCAGTCCACAGTCTATCCACTGTGCCACCACCTGGTCAGGTCCATTCAATGCTCTTTATAACTTATTTTATATTTTCATTTTCTGTTTTCCCACAGTCATTATGAAGTCACTTCAACAAAGATAGAAATGAATGGTTGGCTTTTTCCTGTATCATGAGTATTTGGAACAGTGCCTAGGACATAGCAGGCTCTAGGTAAGTATTTGTTGTAAGAAAAACAGAGAGAAAATTCTAAAAGTCTCTAGAAAAAAAGAGTAGGACTCAAAATGACATGTGACTTTTCAACAGCAACACTAAAAGCTGAAACACAGTTGAGAAGTAATCAAGTATGAGGATAGAAGAACGCCCAGCTTTCTTGAGAAGCTTTCGTGAAATAGGTTCCACCAACAGGAGAAAATAAGCTAAAGCAGGTCATGTGATCAAGGAGAAAAAGAAAACAGTCTAGGAGAGAAGGTGAAGCATTTACAGGATAATGCCGAGAGTGGGTTCCGGAACTACAGCTGTGCAGCAGGTCTACAGTGAAACCTGCACACGTTGAAGCAGAAAGACCAAGCACCTCACCACATGTGTGTTTAAAAAAAGAGGGAAAAAACCATAACTGACCTATCATCTCATTCCTCTGATGTTCTGTAGTGAGTCTTTTTTCTTAAATAGGTAGATAGTTCAGAAATGAATTAGTAATACGCACTGGTAAAAAGTTGACCAAATTAAAGAGTTAGTCAACTTTTAACTACAGGAAAAAGAATTGTTGTACAGAAATAAAAGATAATTATAAAGTAATCATGCTATGTTATGAGGCTAAGATAAAATAATATATCACAATGATATAAATTCTTAGTATGGAATATAATAAATTCAATAAAATATAACATAATAAAATATAAATCTCTATGGACAAAATATAAGTGAAAACATATGAATTTAAAATAAGATGTATAATAGACTCACATTATATATTTAGGTTTAACATAAAAATTTATAATTTGATAATAAATGTTTAGAAACTTATCTAAAAACATATGGATCAAATTGTTATTAAATATTTTATTTCATTGTTCTACTTTTGTGTATTGTTTAATTTTTAATATAAACAAGTATCCAAGAATTTTCTTGAAGAATTAAATTTTGTATAAACTATAGCTTCAAAACATAATTTCAATTTTTATATAGTTTATGTGCATCATAATTTAGCCAGTCTCTTTTAATCCTATGTTTAGATCACTTCCAGTATTTTAAACATCCTTTTGCATAAACCTCTGAAATTCATTTGAGTACATTCTAGATACAATCAATAGGAAAAATTCAGATTGTAAGGCTTTTAAAAAAATAAATAATCCAAAGCTAAATACCAAAAGATTGAAACAATTTATATCTCCACAAGCAACATTAAATAGCATGTATTTTCTCACATTTTGTCAACACTGAGTAGTCTGATTCTTTTTTCAGATTTGACAACATTTTTAAAAGACTATCTCAAGTTTGTTTTTAGTTGAATACTACTGACGTAGACCAAGTGTTCATATGCTGTAAGCCATTGAGAATCTTCTGAATGTGCTCATTCTCACTTGCTCTTCCTGTCACTGCCTTAAGAACTCCAATCACCTCTCTTGGGCTCTTAGCATGCCTTCTAACTGCAAAGCCAAGCTCTTGCCCTTGTGTTGTAACTGTTAAACTGCTTTTAGATTTATTTTCCCTAATCACAAATCTATTCATATCATTTGCTTGCTTAAAAACCCTTGAAGACTTGCAATTTCCCAGAGTAAAGTCTTACATTATTTTTTTATCCCCTCCCCCCTTTTTTTCAGCAGAGGACAGAGAAAGAGGAGAGAAAGAAAAAAAGAGGAAAAGACAGGGACAGACAGTCAGGAAGTGAAAGAGATGAGAAGCATCAACTAGTAGTTGCAGCATCGTAATTGTTCATTGATTGCTTTCTCATATGTGCCTTGACCAGAGAGCTCCAGTTGTGCCACTGACCCCTTGCTCAAGCCAGAGACCTTGGGCTCAAGCCAGCAACCTTATGCTTCAAACCAGTGACCTTTGGGCTCAAGCCAGTGACCATGGGGTCATGTCTATGATCCCATGCTCAAGCTTGCAATCATGAGCTCAAGTTGGTGAGCCTGTGCTCAAGCACTGACCTCAGGGATTCAAACCTGAATCCTCAGCATCCCAGGCCAACCCTCTATCTAGTGGGCTGTTACTTGGTCAGACTTTTTTTTCCTTTGTACTGAATTTATTGGTGTGATACTGGTTAACAAAATTATACAGGCTCCAGGTGCACAATTCCACAACACAACATCTGCACACTGTATTGTATGTTTACTACTGCAAGTCACCTTTCATCATCATTTATTCCCCTCTATTCCCTCCTCCACCTCTCCCACATTCTCAGCCCTGCCATTCCCACATTGTTGTCCATTTCCATGGGTTTTTTTCTTTTTTCTTCAATCCCCTCACCGCCCCCCCCCAGTATCCTTACTCTCTTCCCCAAACTACAGCCGGTGGCTGCATACGGCCCTCGGAGGCCATTTATCCAGTCCCCACTGCACTTCAGGAAGGGGTACCTCTTTCATTGGTGGTCAGTGAGAGGAGCACAGGATGCATCTGCACCAATAGTTCTCATTGAAATACTGGTCAGTTTGTTTATTTAAATTTACTTGTTCTTTATTTTAAATATTGTATTTGTTCCCATTTTGTTTTTTTACTTTAAATAAGATATGTGCAGTGTGTATAGGAATTTGTTCATAGTTTTTTTTTATAGTCCAACCCTCCAATGGTCTGAGGAACAGTGAACTGGCCCCCTGTGTAAAAAGTTTGGGGACTCCTGTTCTTATCCCTGACAGTTGTCAGCCTGCTCTCTATCTATAATGCTGTCCTTATTTTTTTATTTCTTATTTTATTCAGTGAGAGGAGGGGAAGCAGGAGAGACAGACTCCTGTATGCACCTCAACCGGGATCTAACCGTAAGCCCCCTAGAGGGTGATTCTCTACCCATCTGGGGCATTGCTCCATTGCTTAGCAACTGAACTCTTCATAACGCCTGAGGTGGAGGTCATGGAGCCATCCTCAGTGCCTGGGGTCAACTTGCTCCCGTAGAGCCATGGCTGCAGGAAAGAAAGGAGAGAGAGAGAGAAGCAAAAGGGCAAGGAGTGGAGAAGCAGATGGGTGGTTTTCCTGTGTTCCCTGACCAGGAATTGAATCTGGGACATCCACATGCCTGGCCAACACTCTACCACTGAACCAACCATCCAGGGGCTGTTTTACATTTATTTTTTAGTTGGGAGACAACTTTGAGATCAAAAAGCCTCTTAGCCAGAGTGAAAGGAGTATTTTAGGACTAACCAGGTAGTGGCACAATAGATAGAGCATCAGACTGGGAAACAGAGGACCCAGGTTCAAAAGCTGAGGTCTCAGGCTTGAGCACCAACAGGTTCATCGGCTTGACCACAGGCTCACCAGCTTGAGCTCAGGATCACTGGCTTGAGTGTTGGATCATAGACATGACCTCATGGTCACTGGCTTGAGCTCAAGGTTGCTGGCTTGATCAAGGGGTCACTCACTCTGCTATAACCTCCCCCTTCCCCCTATCAAGGCAAATAGGAGAAAGCAATCAATGAACAACTAAGGTACCATAATGAAGAATTGATGCTTCTCATCTCTCACCTTTCCTTTCTGTCTGTCTCTATCTGTCCCTCTCTGTCACACACACACTAGAGGAGTATTTTAGGAAAGTGTAAATATGAGACAGAAGCTAAGATCAACTTTAGTTCTGTACTTCTATGCTAATAGAGATTCCAATTACCACTAGGTAATTCTAGAGGGGGAATAATAAAATTTAATTATATATATAATTATATGTAATGATTATATATATAAACAGGATGGGGCAGAAGTAGGTTTACAGTTGGTTGTATGGAAAATAATACAATAATTAATAATACAAAACTATACTGTTTTGTGTATTCACATCTGTGAAATTATTTCACACACACACACACACACACACACACACACACACACACACACACACTTTACCAGAAAGCTGGGTATATAATTTAATATAATATGAAAAACACAGTGGGAGGTAAATATTACTTTATTTTACCAACATGTATGGTTCTGGAGTGTGCATTGCAGATACTCCTGTCTATATTTCTTCAGTCTTGATGATCTTACAGATCAACTAGACTTTGAGTGTTATTGCCACAATGAGAGGACTACTAGCTTAAACATATTACGCTGAATATATTATTGGACCAGTTTATGCATTATTTGGAGAAAATATAAATCAAATTGTAGAAACAAAGCAAAAGGTATTTGGATATGATTGATTTAGCAGTTTTGGGATTCTTTTTCTCTTAGAGACAAGATGATAAATATAGTTTTGTTTTGTTATTTTATCCTGAGCAGAAAGAGATGGGGAAAATTCTAAACAATACTGTAAGAGTGAATCAGCTGGAGTTTAAATCCAGGCTTGACAAGTGCACAGCTCCTCCTGAGTGAAAATAAATCTTATTGTGAAGCAAAAAAAGATTAGGAGGATTAAGCTTCTATGAGTAAGATCTAAAAGTGGATTTGTTTTTTTATTATTGCAGATATTTGTATGGGTTAATTGTATGGGGATCCAACTCATTTGTTTTTTCTATTTAAGATGAGCCAGAATATCTCTGGGGCAGAAAAGACTTCTGCTGCTTTTAGAAATATGTATTTTCTGTTCCAGTATTATACATTGCACCTAACAGTCTTGAGAAAGGGATTATGACTTCGGTTGTCTCACAAGAAATTATTCGCCACTGACATGTTAGCTATGTTAATGAATACAATGTTGTCTTTATCCAAGTTATTATAATTTAAATACACATTCAAATTGCTTTAGTAGTAATGTTCAGCATTTACAAGGAATTATAAGAAGTTCAAGGTGATAGCTAAAACAATTGAGTTATTTTTAAAAAATAAAATTATACATGAAATTGGGTTGTCAAAGCTAAAAATTCATTTTCTACATATAATACCTAAAAGAAATTTAATTTTTTTATCAAATTATAAAAAAATCTAAATGTCTAATATAATCATTTTAAAGCTACAAATCTCAAACTATTTTACTTTATTCTTTAAAATTGAGTATTGCCTTATTTCTCTATAATAATAACAAATCTTGAACAATATAATTTTTATAAGAAAAGATTATTACATGATACTGATATTTAGATAAAAAAACATTACAGAAACTTTATTTTTTAAACTATATTTTTTAAATTGATTTTTAGGGAGAGAAGACGAAAGAGAAAGAAACACTGACTTGTTGGTCCACCTATCCATGTCAGCATTGGTTGATTCTTGTATGTGCCCTGACTGTGGACTGAACCACAATTTGGACATGTTGGGATGACACTCCAATCAACCAAGCTACCTGGCCAGGGTCACAAAGCTTTAGAAATCATTATTTAACTGAAGAATCTTGAGTAATTATAAATTTGAGAAGGAAAAATAGAAAAATTCAGAACGCCTTTTTTGTAGTTCTAAGCTGTTTTGTTAATGAGTAACAAAATGAATTCCATGTGATTTTGGACTCATTTCTAAGTAGTGGTGGGATTCAGCTGGTTCACACCAGTTCAGCAGAACTGAGACCTAATTTTTTGTTGAGTTCGGCGAACTAGTTGTTAAAATGGCACTTGTAATCAGGGATCTCTCTAAGGTGGGCACCTGGGCAGCCACCTAATGTGGAAATCACAAATTTACACTCCTTACTCTTTATTAAAGTTCATCTGCACAACAGCGTATCCTAAGGGCCTGTAGTAATGTTCATTCCATCGTTAGATGAAAAAAATTGCAAGTGAAGATGTCAATCAAGAAGCAATATGGAAATATCTTAAATAACAGTTTTACTGTGTTGTAGGGTTTTTTGGGTTTTTTTTTTTGGCCAGGTATTATTTAATATTTTTTCATTAATATTTTAAGACTCTTTCTTATAACATAATCTTGTTTTGTGTACTTACCTCTTTTATTGTTCTTATTTAAATATTAAATGCATGAAATAATAAGCTATCTTTTGGTATATAATTTTTGTAATACTTAAAACTTCAGTAGGGCAGAGAACTGGTTGTTAAATTATTTGAATCCCACCACAGCCTCTAAGCATACCAAAAAGACCATATTGTTGGAAATTCAACAGAAGAGGCCATATATTTTATCTGAATCCAAAAGGAAAATAAAATTCAAGAAATTGTATTATTCAGGCCAAAAATGCTCTTGGTCAAATTTCCACCACTGTCATTATAATTAACATCACAATAAGAAAGAGCCCTTATTGAAGAAAGAACCAAATGACATATTAAGCTTTGAAATCTGAAAAAAAAGATCTTTGCACATTTTACTTTAGTGCATATTTTCTTTTTTTTGTACATAAAATTCAGTTTAATTTAAAAGGGAAATTGTACATTCAGCTCCATTTAAACCTCAGGTAATTTGCAAAATATTTTGTGCCAAACTAAATCTTTAGACAGAAGTATTTTAATACTATCCAAGAAGGCACTATTACAAGGTCTACAGGAAATTTAATTATTTCAGCATCTTCCAAAATGGGCAGCATGTACAAAATTCAGCACAACACTAATAGCTTTTGATCAAAGGGAATTTGAAGAATACTGTTAAATCACTTATCATAAAATATCAGCTCCTTTAATATCCAGATATAATTTACCAATCTATGTATTAAACATGCAGAAGTATATGTTGAAGTAACGCCACAAGATATGAGGGCACCCCAGGCAGAGGGAAAATTACGAGCCAAGATGAGCAGGTGGGAAAGCAGAAGGCATCTTTTGAAATACTGTAGGGAAATGCTAGAGTTGGAGGAGATAAATCTGTATGTGCAAGTAAGAGGCAGACTGGAGTAACAGATTAAGAAGTTCAGATTCTTTAAAAATGAGTTTTGAGTAAACAGATTAAGAAGTTCAAATTCTTTAAAAATGCAGTCATCACCCATTGAAGATTTCCAGGTAGCGGATTAATAATATAAATGTGGTCATTTGGGAAGATTATTGTGGCCATAAAGAAATAGGCTGGTTTGGAGTAGGAGAAATACTGGAAGCATGGAATCCAGTTAGAAGGAGTTAGTAAATATTCAAGAATGAGATTAAATATGAATGACAAAAAGAAAATACAAAATAAAGAATGAAAGTAAAATCGATTTTAAAATGAGAGTAATGAGAGACCATCTATATAAAATCCCCTGGGGTGATACTTATGGAAAGTTTCTTTTTAGAGATACATTCTAATAAATAAAAAAGGATGATAGAATTAGAATCATTATTTTACAGGCTCTAAATGAAATACATAATAGATGTAGGTCAGTGATCCTGTATGGCTACAAAACCAATGTTTTGAAAACACTGGAGGGTTCTTTATAGTGGATGGATCAAGTGGATAGTACCTAAACCTAATTCCCAAACTTAAAGTCAGTCAGCTCAGTCAGTTAAGAGCATCATTACAAAATGACAAGGTTCTAGGTTTGATCCCTGTCAGGGCACAAAAGGGAAGCAACCAAGGAAAACATGACTGAGTGAAACAAAAAATGAACACTTCCTTCTCCCCTCCCTGCTCTCTCTCTTCCTCTCCCTATCTCTCTAAAAATAATAATAATAAAAAAACTATTAAGCCCTGGCCAGATAGCTTTGTTGGAGCATCATTTCTGAGCATCGAGGTTGCTGGTTCAATTCCCTGGTTTAGGGCACACACAGGAGAAACTCAATTTTTCTATTTCTCTCTCTCTCTCCCTGCTTTTCTTAAAGAGAGAGAGAGAGAGAGAGAGAACTAGATAACATATGCCTCTTCATGGAAGGATGAAATAAACCCTCTAATATATTATTTACCAAGAAAAAAACATGAACCTGCACTTGACCAGCTCTCTATTTGTAACAATCAGTTAAAAGGACATACCTAGATAGAAAATGGGAAAAGAACACTGGGTTGTGCCCAGCAAAATACTAACATGTGAAACAATTCAGTATTTTCAACACATAAATTGCAAGGAGTAAAATTTAAAGGTGGAATGAAAAACCTATAGTTTAAATAAACAGTTGGCCACTAAACAATGCAGGGTTAAAGACACTGACCTCCAGTGCAGTTGAAAACCTTCATATAACTTTTGACTCTTCCAAAACTTAATAGCCTACTGTTGCCTGGAAGAGTTATTGATAACAAAAACAGTTCATTAACCCATATTTTGTATGTTATATTTTATATAAAGTAAACTAAAGAAAATTTTCTAAAAATCATAAGGAAAACAAAATACATTTATAGTACTTTATTTATTTATTGATGCCATAAGTTTACACCATTTGTTTACAAGGTAAATAAATTATCTGTCAGTAGCCTCATCAATACTATCTTTTTTGATACAAAATAAAACAGTAGCCATTATATGTATTACTAACACTAAACATTAAAAAATGTGAAAAAAATTATATTTATTTACAGGTATAACAATAAATGCATTAACAATACAGAAACAGCAATATAATTGCTGTATGGTAGGCTAGTGTAGTTAATATTATTCCTTCACAGTAGCCTAGCCTATACACTAATGAATGAATCATCAACTAATACATTATTAATTTTATATTAAATATCATTTGTCTTTTGCCTATTTCAAGATGGAATATCTACTTCCATGAAAGACTTGAGCATAATATTCTACACTATGAATCCTTAAATATTGAAGATAATAACACAAAATGTCTCATACAGTTTTTGCTGTTGAGTTATCAGATCTTTACACAAATACACACACACACACACACAAAAGATAAGTTTATTAACTGTATGGCATGATGATTATTTACCATTAAGTTTAAGTGGATCTTTATAAAGGTCTTCATCCTCATTGTCTTCACCTCAGACTGAGAAGAAAGAGGAAAGGTTGGTCTTGCTGTCTCAGGAGTAGTGGAGGTGGAGGTGGAGGTGGAGGTGGAGGTGGAGGTGGAGGTGGAGGAGGAGGTAGGTGGACAAAGAGGTGGAGGTGGAGGAGGTGGAGGTGAAGGTGGAGGTGGTGGAGTAGGAGGTGAAGAAGGTGAAGGAAGAGGTGGACGAGGAAGAGGTGGAGGAGGTGAAGATGGATGTGGAGGAGGTGGAGGATGTAGAGGAGGAGGAGGTGGAGGAGGAGGAAAAGGAGAAGGAGCTGAAAAGGAGAAGGATCTGAAAAGGAGGAGGTGGAGGAATAGGTGCAGGTAAAGAAAGTGGAGGAAGAGGAGGTGGAGGAGGTGGAGGTGTAGGACTTGGAGGAGGTGAAGGTGGAGGAGGAGTTGCAGGTAAAGAAAGTGGAGGAAGAGGAGGAGGAGGAGGTGGAGGTGTAGGACTTGGAGGAGGAGGTGCAGGTAAAGGAGGTGGAGAAGGTGGCGGATGTGGGGGAGGTGGAGGTGGAGGACATGGAGGTGGTAGAAGAGGAGGAGGAGGTGGAGCTGGAGGAGTTGGAGCAGGTAGAGGAGGAGGAAAAGAAGAAGGAGGTGGAGGTGGAGGTAGAAGCAGTGGAGGTGGAGGAGGTGAAGGAGGAGGAGGTAGAAGAGGTGGAGAAGGTAGAAGAAGTAGAAAGGGAGGTAGCAGGGGTAGGCAGACTGAATGTAACTTTATAGAAATACATCATAATTTCTGTCTGACTTTATTGCTTTTTAATTTATCAAATAATGTTTCTATATGTCATCAATCCTTCCACTATTTGCTTTAGTTTCAGTGTTTGTATCATGGCAGGGTAGATGTCATAGAAGAAGTCAAAAGCACTCTTGTACAACTGGATCCCTCCTGCCAGACAGACTGTCTGCATCAATTTGTTTTCTGGTTCTCCTCCTCCAAGTCTTCTTCCCATTATCTGGCATTGGTTCAGAAGTCCTCAATTTTAACAAGTCACCTCCTGTTAATTCCTCTGCTGTGGTGTCTATTAGCTTTTAAATTTCTCAATTTCTTCAAGATCCTTATCTTGAAACTATTCACCCCTCCCCACCATTTTTTATGGCCACATCCACAATCTCTTTTATGATTTCCCTGATTGGCTATGTCATAAATTATCTGAAGTCATACACAACACCTGGACACAGTTTTCTCCAGTAGGAATTTATTTTTTTGAGCTTGATGGCTTTCATGGCCTTTTCCCTGACCAACAATGGCATCTTTAATGGTGCAGTCTTTCCAGACTTTCTTGATGTTTGCTCTTTCAGGTTTCTCTTCTATAATGTTGACAATTCTTTCCAGAGAAAGATGTGCAATATGGAGTAAAGGTCCTTATAACCCCTGATCCAGAGGCTAAATTAGAGACAGTTTGGGAATAAGTAGACCACTTTTACATTTTGGTGTTGAATTTCTGGGGTTTGGGGTGGCCAGGAGCATTGTCCAAAATCAAAATATATAGCTTTGAATGAAGTCATTTCTAAGGTAATTTCTAACTTCAGGGACAAAGCACCAGTGGAATCAGTCCAGAAAAAGGATTCTCATTGTCCAGGTGTCCTTGTTGTGCAAACAAAAGACTGGCAGCTGCTGTTTATCTTTTCCTTTTAAGGCGCTTGGGTTAGCAGCTTTATAGAGAAGGGCAATACTGATCATAAACCCGACTGCATTTACACAAAAGGTAAAGTTAGCCTATTCCCTTCTGCCTTAAATCCTGGTGCTGACTTCCTCTCTTCCTTACTGATAAATGTTCTCTGAAGCTTTTTTTTTTTTGTAAGCAGAATATGGAACTTTTATCGCATTAAAAACCCAGATTGAGCAAATATCCTTTTTACTCGATGATTTTCTTAAAATGGCATCTGGGCACTCATCTGCTGCCTCTTGGTCAGCAGAAGTGGCTTCTCCTCTTATCTTGACATTTTTTAAGCCAAAACTCTTTCTAAAATTATTAAACCATCTTTTGCTGTCAAAAAATTCTCAGCTTTTGATATGTTACTTTCCTTTTGCTTTAAGTTATTATACAATGACTTTCTTTTTTTTCCTAGTCATATTAGAGTCTATAGGTATGCTTTTCTTACAGCAATCCTAAACCCACAAAAAAGTGTGTTTTTAATATTAAGTAAAAAGGTATTTTGTGAAAAGTGCAGTGTTTTATGTCTGCTAGCATAACTGCTGTGGAAACTTTATAAATTTCCTTATTTTACAGTGGTCCTTATGTTGTATTTATTTATCTTGAAATTGTAGCAAGAGCAGCTGTAGACCTCCACCTATGTGATATATCAAGCAATTTGTATTTTTTCTACAATAGCAAGACTTTTCTCAGCTTATTAGGAGCACTTCCAGAATATCTAGAGGCACTTTGCATGGGTCCTCTGGTGTTATTCAATATTTATGACATTGAATTAACATGATGAAAAGAAGTAAAAATTGCAAGAGATCACTTTTCACTGCATACACCATTTACTGGAAAAACCACTCACGCAGAGATGATTAACATCAGAAAGCGTTTTAAACATATACTGGAAACACTTCTGTTCACCACAAGACACAGGAGGTGGCTGCAAAAACTTTTAACTTCTTATAATAGATCTCAGCATAGTTAATGGCAATAAAATAGGCTAGTATCTACATATATTTTATACATTCATGACATAAACTTCTTAATTTTTTCAGTATTTCTAGGCTAACGGGTTGTCTATGAGTCTTTTACAAATTGTCACACATCTCCAAAAAATTGTGCAATATATCTGTTTAAAAATATTTATTAAAAGAAACTTAAAGACATGTCAACAAAAATTGTAGATATTTTTATTTTTAAGGTTTTTTTAGATTTATTTTATTGATTTTAGAAAGTGGAAAGGAGACAGTGAGAGAGACAAGAACAATAGCCTGTTCTGTATGTGCACTGACCAGGGATTGTACTGGCAAACTCTGTGCCTTGGGACGATGTTCTAACCAACTTAGCCATCAGTCAGACAAAAAAACTGTAGATATTTTTAGATACTGATTTCAACTGACTCAAATTTATAGATCATTTATGAGGTGACTAAAAAAACAAAACCCTAACTGATATTAAGAAATTACCATTAATTTTTAGATATGATAATGACTATGTTGTTTAAGCATCATTATATATCTTGAAATACTTTCAGATAAAATGATGTGATGTTTGGAATTGCTTCAAAATAATGCATGGTGGTAGTAATGGCGCTGGTGGGGAAGAGAGGGTGAGAGGTGGTGGTCAAAATGAAAAAGAAAATGCTATTGTTGGAGTTGTATGGTAGCCACATAATTTATTTTTACATGTTTGAAAAATTCTATTGTATATTATTTTTAAATGCATGTTTCTGGGCCCCATCTCAGAGCTATTAAATTAGAATATCTGAAAGAGAATCTGAGAATTCCAATAGGATTGTTATACACACTCAAATTCAGAAATCACAATTCTAAAACAATTATCCTATTGTTCTTGTTCTTTTCAGTGAAATGCATCAATTTCATACACATGCAGTATCTTTAAAGACAGAAACTGTGTCCTGCATCTCCCAAGGCCATATTTTTTAATGCACTATTAGTGATGTTAGTCAGAATATTGTTGTTCTCTGTGATAAATACTTCAGGTCCAGATTATACAAATTTACCCTTATATTCCCATATGTGGTCCATTTGATATCAGGAGTGTGTACCTTCTCAAAGCTGTTAACAATAATCCTCTGGCCATGTGGACTTCTTTCTTAATGGTATTTAACACTCCTAATTCCTTTCTTTATTTTTTATTGAAAATTTTATTTGTTGATTTTAGAAGAAAAGAGAGCGATAAAGGCAGTTGTAGGAGCAGGAAGCATCAACTTACAGTTGCATATGTGCCTTAACCGGGCAAGCCTGAGGTTTCGAACCAGCCACCTCAGCATTCCAGGTTAACACTTTATCTACTTGCCACCACAGGCTAGGCAACACCCCTTATTCCTAAATGCCAATATTTCCATACCTTGTGTAGCAAAGATAAAATATAATAGAATGGGAATAATGGCCTCTTCTTTCACAGACAGATTAATTAAAAGAGACTATTAGTAGCCGTGTGTAGCGTATCTACATTACTACTACTACACATACACACAAACACACACACAAAAAAAAAAAAAAAAGAAAGAAAAGAAAAAAGAAATGAAATATTTTCACCAGCCATCACACCTCAGCTTTACCTGAGTTTTTGTTTCATTGCAATGGTTCTTTTATTAAAGTAACCACTTTGACTCTCCTAATAATGTATTCTTGGGAAAATGTAATTTATGGAGAACAGTTTTTCTAAACGTCTGCTATTCCCTACACCTACACGTTGGAACTCTTGTAAAAACTCTGTAACTGATACTGTCCTATTCTGTCCAGTGGTGTAGTTCCTCCACTAAGTAGCTGGGTGGTTTTGAATATGACACTCTTTTTATTGGGTTCTGGTTTCCAAATGTGTGTGTGTGTGTGTGTGTGTGTGTGTGTGTGTGTGTGTGTGTATATATATATATAATTCTAAAATAAATGACACTCTACCCCTTAGTTCACCTACGGTTTTATGCTACTCCTAGGAAAAGAATATTTCACTAATATAATTAGAAAATGGAAACTTTCAACAAAAAGATGTAAAATAGTTTCACCTCAACATCTTAGATTATAATAAATAAGGTCAAATGGATACATTCTGGTCTGAAGGTATGAATACAGAAGTATTAAGGATTTTCTCACTTTTGCTTACCTGCTTATGAGCATGATCATAAGAATTAATATGATTATCAAATTCCTGGTGTTTGTGATACTGTTTGTCACATAATTCACAGTAAAAGTTTGCCTTTACATCCTCCAGGGCCTTTGCTGTGGACTTCTCCTTTTCTGGAAAATCCTTTAAAAAAAAGCGAAAGTGTTGGTTATAGTTTTCTGTAATAGCATAAATCACATTGTTCATGTCGGTATTTAATTTTACTGTGACTGAAGTAATAGGCTCATTATCTTTTGGAAATTTATGGCACAAGGGAAGCAACTTTCAGTTCAGCCTTATCCCTAAGTATCAATAAACATATAATGAACTGTCCCCAAGGTGCCCTGGTCTGACACCTGGGCACTGCTCATCCTTCTTGCTGCCCATTTCCAGCTGTGCTCCCAAGGACACACCTCACTGGGATATGATCACCATTTCTTCTGCTTGTCTAGTGGCCCATCTCAAACACAACAAGGCTTCTTTAGTACAATATTTTATTGGAACACTAATTACATTGTTTCATATTATTTCTCCATGTGTCAGGTACATATTTTAGCCTCACTGAGATCATCAGTGTCGGAATGTGCTATTCTCACTGCACACAATGCTTCTCCTCTCTTGTTAAACTAATGAACTTGTACTCCTTTCCCAACAGTGGGCTCTTTGCCCCCTCTGGGGTACTCTCCCTGACTTTTCCAGGAGAAAACCTCCATTATGGTACTTCTTACTGAACACATCTATGACCATTCCTATTTGGCTCATTCACAGACATTTCTTTCCTTGATATTAACCTGTACATTTTTGTGTGCCACATAATTGCACCTTTAGCCAACTGATTATCCAATTCACACACTCTCCCTTGATCATTGCCATTCAAACTATAGCTACAGCCTTATTTACCCATCATCTCTAACTCTAACCCAAGCCTGTTCCACAAGCATGAGTTGCTGGTGGACACTGCCAATGGGAGTCACGTTTTACAAGACTATTATCCTTATAATTTCAACTATGCTTTCTCTCAAACTGAGCTTTGGCCACATTATTAACCTGCTTGAAATCCTCTTTAATTTTTTCATTGCCTATAAAATAATAGTGATGAATACACATTGAGCATAAACTTCGTGTCAGGTAATAGGCTAAGTGTGTGAAATCTCTTTTATTCATTACAACAATCCTATAAAAATAAGTTCTGTCTAAATATACATTTTACAGCCTGACTGGTGGTGGCATAGAGGATAGAGTGTTGACCTGGGATGCTGAGGTCCCTGATTTGAACTCTGAGGTCTCTGACTTGAGCATGGGATCATCTACATGATCCAAAGGTCACTAGCTTGAGCAAGGGGTTACTAGATCAGCTTGAGCCTGTGGGTAAGGCATATATGAGAAGCACTCAATGAACAACTAAAGTGAAACAACTATGAGTTGATGATTCTCATCTCTCTCCTTCCTTTCTCTTTCTCTTCCTGTGTGTGTCTCTCTCTTAAAGAAAAAAAAAATTAAAAAATTAAGTCTACATTTTACAGATGCATCAATAGAGAGATTACACACTTATAGTCACTGACTTAGTAAGTGGAGAAGAACCTTGAATTCAAGTAACCTATCCCTAGCTCCCATGGTAATAAACAGCTGTGCTTTGCCATTTCCCTTTAAGGCACTCTCCTTAATAAACTACACAACCTCCTTCCTTCCTCACTAGTCTCATCTTGTATCAATTTATGCTCCCATATTACCTTCTGTGATTCAGTTTTCAGATATGACACATGATAGTATATGATCTGTTTTCATGTCTTTTGCTTTGATAAATTCTTTGAAGGCAGGAAATATTCTATTCATTTATTGTGTCCTCAACGCCAACATATTGTCTAGTTCAAAACAGGTGCTTATTTAATATGCATTAAATATAATAAATTAATGGATAATGGGGATTTACATATTCATGCCTCTTTAACATTCTGCAAGTTCTTCTCCATAATCCTAGTGGTTAAATAAAATAACTGAAACATAAAGGATACCAAATAAATAGATATTAAAAATGGATGAACAAAATAAGAAATGTGTTTTTGCTTTGTTTCTCCAAAATTACTAACATGCTATAAAAATCAGGCCATAAACCTAACTCATAGGCTTATCACTGCCCAGACAAGAAAGCAAACACAAAAATTTAGGCAGTTTCTCACAGTGTTGGGTGAAGAAATAGGGAAATTAATTGAAAGAAGAAAATAATAATTCAAGTGCAAATATAAGAGGCTAACAGAATTAGTAAAGAACAGGAAAAACATGCATGCCATTGACAAGTCTCTAAACTAGACCAAATATCTGCATTGCCTATTTAAAAGGGTTGAAGTCGGACTTTGTTTGCATTCTAGCTAATGAGAGTAGGGGATAAAAGCTACTGGACAAGATATATCCAATGATGAGAATATGGACTCTAATTTTAAAACCAAAACCCAATTACTCAAAGAACTGTGATAATGGCTTGCTCTTATGGTCACTGTTGATAATTGAGTCAGGATTATAGCATTGAAGTAGAGCTCAATCTCTTGATTTAGTAGGCTTAGAGCCAAAGAAAATCATTATTTCTAATCCAGTCATTCTCCCTAGTATTAGTTTTTTATGCCCTTTCTTAGTATAATTTCAGGGACTGGATTGGAACTAGGAACAACTTTGGTTTACCCATCATTCTTACTTGATTATGACCCTGGAACAATAATAGCCTTTGAAAACTGACTATGTGCCTTGGGTATTGAGCAACTCTGCTTCAGTGCTTCAAATGCCTCAGCTTTATTAACAGAGTGTGGGGCACAGATAGTAACTGAGAATTCAGGGTTAATCTGTGATTAGAATGGGTTTTCATACTGTTCCAGATTACGTAGAGGATTTTTACAACAATAGCTCAATGTCCAGGAGGGAAGTTTCTCCAGTTATTCTTGGTATCTTCATCTAGACATTTTTTATTTCTAAACCTCCTTTAATTATGACATTACATGCCTTTCAATTAAAATTTTATAATTGTAAGAGACTTCTACTAATAATTTAGTCATATAGCATCTCCTCTGAATGTTCACATTTTACAAAGACTAAATTACAGTTCCAATGTCTTGCTTTATTTTTCTGGTCAGGAAATGATGCTGATAGAACCATTTCTCTTCCTTCTAAGGATTAATGGTATCCCTCAGGGCATATTCCAGTTCCCTTACTAAGAGAACAAGAGTTTACAGGTGGGATATAAATGCCATTAGCAAAACATAGAGTTCATAATAGTGTCTCCATCCCAGACAGAAGAACATAAATCCAACAGCCAGTGACTAGAAATTAGAAATGGGGCAGCTGAGTCTTGTGGGTAGAAATATCAGTCAGAGGAAAATGAATACACACCAAGAATTGGGTAGAGTCAGAGAAATTCTAGTGGAAAATAAGTAACTGAGTTCTTGGCCCTGGCTGGTGGCTCAGTAGATAGAGTGCTGGGTCGGCATATGGACTTCATAGATTCAATTCCCAGTCAGGGCACACAGGAGAAGCAACCATCTGCTTCTCCCTCCCCTCTCTCTCCCTGTACTCTCCCTCCTGTCCTTCTGCAACCAGTGGCTTAATTGGTTTGAGCATGATAAGGATAGTTCTGTTCAAGTGCATTATCTTAAGGCACTAAAAATAGCTTGGTACTGGAGCATTGGCCCTAGATGGGGTTGCCAGGTGGGTCCTGGTTGGGGCACATGTGGGAGTCTGCCTCACTATCTCCCTTCCTCTCACCTTAAATAAGTAAATAAATAAAGTCCTTAAGAATCTTTGGAAAAATTTGAAAACTGAGATTAGAGCTATACTGAGTAAAAGAACCATAATGCAAAGAGCCCACTATATTACTCAGTATGAGGCAGGCCTGCAGTTAGTGCAAAATTGGAATATCCATGGAGATGGAGCTGAGCTGGCTCAGATCTCTGTACCAGAAGGCTGAAGGGTGAGATCTCAACACTGGTAGTAGACGTAGCCTACTCAACGTACCTTTTAGCAAGAGGCAAATGATATTAGTAGTATCTTGACTTGTATAGAATCAGGTCAGTGGTAAAGCAGGGTGTGTTCTCCATTGTTTTATGTTGCCTCAACCACCCGGCCATGCATCTCTGCGTCTAACCACACATTCATGTAACTAACCATTAAGCAGTAATATAGTCAAGAATCACCTGTTAAGTCACTCCTAAATGTCAATTTGTGACTTGCTCTTTACCTCAGAATTTTAGTCTAGTGTCCAATAATTGAATGTAAAGAGGTAAACACTGTAAACTATGATAGAGTGATAACTATGTTTTACAGAGCTTACCTAGTTCATACTAGTTAAGAATAATTGTTTTTATATTTCACATACACACAAAAACCCAAACGGCTGAACAAACAAACACACAAACAAAAAAACTCAGAAAGGTGAACAACAGATCATTGGTGATAATAAGGGAAGTGGGGTGATAATAAGGGAAGTGGGGTGATAATAAGGGAAGTGGGGCGATAATAAGGGAAGTGGGGTGATAATAAGGGAAGTGGGGTGATAATAAGGGAAGTGGGGTGGAGGGAGGGCAAACGGGTCAAGGGGGTCAATGGTATGGTGATGGATGGAAGTTGGGTTCTAGGTGGTGAATGTGATACATTGTATTCAGATGTCAGATTACAATGTTGCACAACTGACATATATAATGTTACAACTCAATAGTAAAACAATAAAACTAAAGTAAAATAAATTAAAAATGATTGGAAGAAAGTTTAGCATTTTCCCCCATTTTTTTTTTTACCCATAGCATTAGATACACTGTAAACACTCAGTATTATTTGCTTTTTCGTTGAATGACAGAATATTTGTACTGGTCAAATCACATAGAAGACAAATGAAGGTGGTATTTACCTGCTGAAACAATCACATAATCTTTACATATATTTAGAGGTATGGAGTAAATATAAAAATAGTAAAAATATTCTCCTATTCTCAGGATCAGTAAATTTAAAAATAAGAAAAAATCAGTGATTCACAATAATACAGTAGACATACAAAATTTTATCATCATTGCTATGCTGGTTATTTAATTTCTCTTCTCACACTTTGCCTGTGTAAAGGACGGGCCTTATTTATCAGAAAAAAAATAACATTTATAAAATGAAAGAAAACTTCCTGTTAACTATTCTCAATGATTCATGAAAAGAGTAAAAATGAATTATAAATGGAACATGACAGTGATCTTAACAAGGATGATTTTAAAACATTACATGTTACCAGTGGGCATTTTATGTTGCAGTTCAATAAGAATTCTGCAGTTATTACTTTTTATAGTTAAATATTTTGGGTGCAAGGAAAGAAAATGTGTTTTTTCACACCAAGAATTTTACATTTATGCATATAATGGGTGTATCTGTAAAGTGGCAAGTATTCTAAATGAAGTAACATGTTTATTGAAAAATATGAATGTCTACTACAAAATTATTATTATTGTAATGATGCTTACACACTAACATTACTGAGCTCTTGTCAACCATAACCTGCTGTGCACTTCATACATCTTAACTCCCCGAAACTTCTTACTAATCTTATGAAGTACTATTTTTTATTCTCCCAGATAAATATATGCAAGAAAAAGTACAAACACATTTAGAAACTTGATCGATGTTGAAGAGCCAAGACTGGATTCAGACTCAGATCTGCCTGACTATGGAGATATAAGCCCCATGCTCGTGGCTACCCAATCACTTAGCCTTAATCCAGATGCCACATCATTCTGAACTGTCTCTGCTATATTTTATGTTGATTTAGGATAGTGCAGAATCGCTCACAACCAGAGAGGTAGAGGAATAATTATAATTTTAAAAATATATAAAGCTCTTGGAGCTGAGAGATGGGCACTAGGAAAAGACAAGCTGGTAGTCCTATTTCTCCTGGTTGCAAATATGTGCCCTATTAAAAAGAGAGAGAAAAAAATCAATTGTGGTTCTTCATATTTCCTTAATGGTAATACTAGCTCATGGCTTTGAGGAGTGCATTCTTATTCTTTGCCTGAAAACTCATTTTGACCTTTCACTGCTGGCTGTAAGAGATTGCTTTAAGAATTCTAATGTTCTTTAACCTGTTCTATTATACTGGCCCCAAATAAAATCTTGCTTCAGAGATAGTGTATTTTCCCCACCTCCAGTGACCAAGTGGTTGTTACTGATTCAGAAACTCTTTTGGTCCTAGTTTTTTGTATCTCTATAAGAGATTAGGAAAGAGAAAACTCTTTTTAGAAGGTTTTATCCATTTATTTATTATATTTTTGTGATAGGAAAAAATTAGTCTTTGAAGAGAAATAGTTCTAATCTCAGCCTTTATCTTACAGCAGGTTAAACTTTCAAGGTTTCAGGTACCTTAGTATAAATTAAGGCAAATAATGAGTAGCTTGTGGGTTGGTTGTGAGTATAGAATGAGATCGTTTTATGAAAGTACCTAGTGCAGTGCATTGTAAGGAGTAGGTACTTGATCTTTGGATATTTGTATGTATGCGTGTATCATTGTCTGTATGTGACACTAGAAAATTATTTTTAAATAATGCCATTCTCCCACGAGATTTTCAATGAAAATTTGAGCAAGTAAAAGGAGCCCTTATCTTTGTTAGCCATCTCATTTGAAAGCACAGACTCTGCTAGTAACTTCAAACCTGGCTTACATAATTAGGATTTTCAGATATTTTTTATCTCATAATAATTGTTCTGACTTTTGGACTATTTAGGAATTCCATAGGTAGTCAAGAGAGCATCACAGGTGTGGAATTAACATTAATATTAATAATATTGATTTCCTTAAAGATGTGACTGGCTTCCTTTATAAAAGGATGGTGTTTGAGCCTGACCTGTTGTGGCACAATGAGTAAAGCATCCATCTGGAATGCTGATGTCACCAGTTCAAAACCTCGGGCTTCCCTAGTCAAGGCACATATGGGAGTTAATGCTTTCTGCTCCTCCACCTTTCTCTTTCTCTCTCTCTCTCTCTCTCTCTCTCTCTCTCTGTCTCTTCTCTCTAAAATGAATAAATAAAATCTAAAAAAAAAGATGATGTTTGCATTCTACAACATCTAGCATGATACGTGTTACTTATAAGAAACAACAAATATTTGTTGAATAAGTGAAATTAATGAATAAAAAAGCAGGGAATACTTTTCTCACTACATAAAAGATTGCTTGAGCTATCCTGACAGTATCAAGGCATATCATGGAGCTGTTAGATTTCTAGAATGATATTTTTTAATGTATCTTTTAAAAGTCTAAGAAGTCTGTTGAAAAATTATCTGAAAATAATGGAGGGTGGCAACTGCACACAGATTTACAATCAGAATACAGATTCATGGTTTACAATGCTCTTCCCATCTTAACAAAATCGATCATTTTCCTAACAATTCACTGATAATCAGATATTGGTTTCCTAGATTTGGAAAAGAACATGACCAACGTTAGTTAGACCTTTGCATCATTGGCCAGGTAGGTGTGATGTCAGACACTTCCTGGGAATGGTAAAGGAGCTTTTTCTCTCTTATCAATGATTCATTCAGGTTGCCCAGATTAGAAGAAAAACACAACAGCATTAACTATGTGACCTTGTCTGTGGGTGGAATTCTTTGGTACAGCTGAACATCATTTCAAGTTTGCAGAGAATGACAAATTACTGGCACAATATCAAAGTGATTATTGCACTCCTGCTCATGAAGCAACAATGAAATACTTAAAGTTTGCTTGTTGGACTGCTTATTTTGGAGAAGTTTTTTACTTGATTGCATCTGAACACAGATTATTGTTGAAAACACATGTATTTCTATTAGAACCACTTTTCATCAGCATTCTACACCATCAAATTTAGCTTCCTCAGCATAAATTAATATATAGTTCTTCTACCAGAGAAAAACCACCTTAGAAAGCATATAAAACAGTCCCAGGTGCATGGTACAATAATCACAGCAGTAGCTATTGCAATGTTGCTTAATTATGCTTATCTTCCATGCAAAAAAAGAGGGGCTGTTACAATTTCCAGATTGCTTATTGATCAGACATAGATGCTGCATTGCACAAGTTTATAAAGGTCATAGATTTGTTTTCAGTTTTTCTTTAACAACCAATGAAACAGTAATACACACACACAAATGAGTCTTGCTGAACACAATTTATTATTTGCCCATCAAGATGCAATTTATAACCAATCTTTCATAGAGAACATCACAGCCCTCACCTGTAAAAATAGGCAATATCCTTGAGTAAGGGAGAAAAAGAGGAGGCATGAAAAGATATGCAAACATATCCAGGATCAGGGAAGTAGTTGAATCCATTAAGGTGTAGTCCTTGGCCTGGAGTTTATGCCCAGCAAACACCCATTAATGAATGCATGAATCAATAAATACTATTAGTGAAGGAATGTATATACCATATTTTTTGCTCCATAAGAAGCACTTTTTTCCCCAAAAAGTAGAGGGGAAAATGCCCATGCGTCTTATGAAGTGAATGTTCATTTTTTTTTCCATTGCTGTGGGTTCCTGGACAACAAGAAGAGTATTTGAACATTAAAGTCTCTTCTCATTTGTTAATAACAGTGCTAATGATTGTTAATACTGCTGTTGAGTTTACATTGTTGAAATATTATTGTGATATATTTTATTAAATATTTTAACACACCATTTGGTTCAGAATATTTTTTTCTTATTTTCCTCCTTAAAATCTTAGGTGTGTCTTACGGTCAGGTGCATCTTATGGAGTGAAAAATATGGTACTTGAAATCTTTCTAACTTTTTGCCTGGTTATTTATTTTGTTAAAGAGAATAGAATTGGAAAGCCCCAAATATGTATGCTGGTATCAAAACCCACATAACTGTACATCTCAAAGAATGAACGTTCAGGTAAACTACAGACTTTAGCTAATAATAATGTATCACTATTGATCCATGGATGACACACAAAGCCACCACAGTCTTTCAAAATGTTAATAATAATAAGGGGTGCTATATATAAGAGTTGGGTAGAATATATGGGAACTCTGTTTTTCCTGTCCAATATTTATATAAACCCAAAAGTGCTCTTAAAAATAGTCTATTAATTTAGAAAAAAGAGTGTAAAAAAATCACACTTTAATAGGGTTATTGTCATTAAAATAAAAAATAAACAATGTATGGTATGAGACTAAACTAACTCAAGTTATGTAATTCATACAGCTGAGCTCGAGTGTGCCAAAGGGCAGACTTATGGAAAGACCTTGTGACTTTTAGTTCCCCTCTGTCACTTCCCATGAGGCAAATAGCAGCAGTCAAGAAATGCAGGACCGCCTGAACAGGCAGTGGCGCAGTGGATAGAGCGTCGGACTGGGATGCAGAAGACCCAGGTTCGAGACCCCGAGGTCACCAGCATGAGCGTGGGCCCATCTGGCTTGAGCAGAAGCTCGCCAGCTTGGACCCAAGGCTGCTGGCTCCAGCAAGGGGTTGCTCGGTCTGCTGAAGGCCCACAGTCAAGGCACATATGAGAAAGCAATCAATGAACAACTAAGGTGTCGCAGCAAAAAACTGAAGATTGATGCTTCTCATCTCTTTCTGTTCCTGCCTCTCTGTCCCTGACTGTCCCTCTCTCTGACTCTCTCTCTGTCCCTGTAAAAAGAAAAAAAAGAAATGCAGGACCAATGACAGATTGTATTTACAACCACTAGACACACTGAAAATTAAAGGGCACATTTCTGTATTTGAAAGAAAGATTTTGAAATGTGTCTACGGTGTGGGTATATATGATTAAAAAAACAGTTCTTCCTCAAGACTGATAATTTCGTCCCATTTATAAAGACAGTAATTACCACCCCATCAATTCACCCTGCAGATATGCATAGCTGTAATAAATATAGCCATGTTGCATTCATGTAAATTGAATACCTTTAAATGAATACATTCATTATGCATTAGACAGAAAATACTTTCACTTAGCTATTACTTCTGCTCTAACTATTTATTGTAAAAATTCAATTAATAGTATCTGTCATTTCATTTTCTAATATAAGATAAATCAATGAAATATGTTAGGTAACTAAGTTTTTTAGAAAGTTGTTAGTGACATCTGCTTTATTACAAACCTTTTACTTTTTCTTTTTTCTTTTTAATTCAACATTTGTAATAGCAATCTCAGGAAGAAATGGACATGAAGAAATGCTGACCTAAACATTGCTTCACCTTTACTTGGTGAACTGACTGTACATATTGTACCTTCAGAGATTCACATGATTGTCCAGAAAGTTCCCATTCTTAAACCTTTTCAAATTGTTCTGGTATTAATCTGTAGAGTTTTAAAGAACCGTACTTACATTCTGTATGGGCTAAAATAGGCCTGGAGACTCCTGACGTGATGTACTAATATAGCATACATCCATTGCCTTTGCTTTTTAAAAAAAGGACAAGCAAAGTAGATAAATGCCAGAACTTCAAAAGAATTTTCTCTCTTCTCCTGAATGTTTGTTATCATGTCTGATCATAAGTCTGCTACAGGCCCTGGCTGTTTAGCTCAGTGGTAGAGCATCAGCTTGGTGAGTGGATGTCATGGGTTTGATTCTGGGTCAGGACACACAGGAGAAGCGACCATCTGCTTCTCACTTCTCCTCCCACTGCCATGGCTTGATTGGCTCAAGCAAGTTGGCCTCCAGTGCTGAGGATGGCTTTGTGACCTCTACCTCAGACGCTAAAAAGAAATGGTTTGGTTGCTGAGCAATGATGGGCAGAGTATTGCTCCCTAGTGGGCTTGCTGGGTAGATCCCAATTTGGGCACATGCAGAAATCTGTCTCTCTGCCTCCCTCCTCTCACTTAAAAGAGAAAAAGTCTGCTACATTTGGTTTACTTCTTCTATAACCAGAGATGTTTAAATAGTGGTCATGCCCACAAAGGCACTTCATTATTTCAAACTGGCTGCTCCGGGCTTCTACCCATTGAAATCCTAAAATGTAATTTAATTTCATATTCTGAGAAAACCAGCAATTGTGAAAAAAGAAAATATACTATACAGAAACTCTGTGTTTCAGATCTTGAAATGTTATCTTTGAGCTGTATTTTGCCTAGTAATTATTATTCTCATAGAACTTTGCCGAACTTCCGTATCTTCACAAATCATTAAAAAGGAAGTCTATAGACCAGTTTTATGTATAAGCCCTTGAATTTTAAAAACAAATTAAAAATTCTTGTCAGGTAAAGTCAGAAAGCCTGAGTAACTGGAAACTGGGGCCAAAGTAAACGTGTCATAATCACAGTACCAACAGTAAAGTGTACCCAGATTGTGCGAAACAGTTTATAGTTGAAACAGATTTTTACAGCAGATAAGTAATTGAAGAACCTGTTCATATATATTATTAACACTAGCACCAAGTCAAGCCACACAGTTGTGCTTTAATCTATTGCGTGTGTTTGCTTGTATGTGTGTGTGTAGAGAAATCTGAAAAGAGAGTCAGTTACAACAGCAGACGTTGTGGGTCAATTGTAAACAAAGTGGAATAGAAAAATTAGAATCACCATAGAGGTATGTAATTGAAAAGGACCTCAGAAATTCTGGGCCAGATTGAAAAATATCAATACAGTTCTTTGGTTTACCCAGGTTGATATATAGGTTGTTAAGCAGCAAATCTGGGGTAAGAAGTCAAGTTCTTGACTCCAAACTTTGAGACCAATAGCAGAACAGTTAATGCTATGAGATCTATTTCCTCACTTGAAAAAGGAGGTCTAGAATTCTGTGTCTCTGAAACTCAAGATACATGTGTCAATATCCAGAGACTTTAAGCTGATATAGATATATTCTCTTTCTTACCCCACACAATCAACATCTCTTTTAACAATATAATTAGAAAGTATGTTCATACTCTCAGAATCCCAGAAATAGAAAAATTTCAGTTTTAAACCATCTCTGACATGTGACAGAATTGTTGTTAATAGAGGACCTCCTCTTCCTTTTGTTCCCCTAAGCTTTAAAAAGAAAGCATTACAGCTTTACAAGTCCATAGATTTAGTGATAGCTAGTTTTAGTGGATTGAGCACTGAATTTAGCCAGTACTCAAAACTAGGTTCAGAAAGGAGCAAGCTACCTTCTTTTCTGATATTGGAGGGGTATCTGAGATTTAAAAATAAAAGAAGTAAAAGATAAAAGAATTCATACTTAAAACCTTAAAAGAGAACTTTCTTTTGCTGCCCTTGAAGGCATGTGATGTAGGGTAGAGATTAAGTTGCGTTATGAAAGTTTGGATTAGTTACTGTAATGTAACAATTCCTGTTCTCAAGAGATGCTCAGACCACTTGCACGGATAAAGTGAATTCACAAATTGAAAATGACAACAGAAAGGGATAGCTAATCGTATGGTGGTGTGTATTCAGAGAAGGGAAACAGCCATGCTATTCTGTAATGCACTTAAGCAGAACCCTAAGCAGAATAAACCCATTACAATTGAATATTATAGTGAGTCTAAACTGGCAGTTTTAGATTTTGCTCTTACATATAAAAAAAAATGAATGACACTTGAAGGGCTCTTGAATTCTTGAGTTTAAGAGGGTGACATAAAGTATTGCCGAGAATGAATAATCCTATATTTTGTAATGAGAATAAACAGATTATACTTCATATACAAGAAGCCATATGGACTCTCTATTCTATCTAAGCTGCCTGACTAGGTGCTGGTGCAGTGAATAATACTACCCCCCATATTATTTTTGAGAAGTAGATAAGGTAGGAACAATGACCCTGATGATGTTGTTCCTCTGCATAGTCTATGTGACTTTATTCCCAGAACATCTCTCTTGGACTTTCTGCTTCCTGTGTCAATGTCTTTACACAAAGTCTGAGTTCACCTTGAATGGCAAAAGCACAACTAAATAATTTTTAAAATGGATTCATGTGGAATTTTTGCCCCTGTCCAGTATGACATGGGAACCCTGTCTGCTTCCATATTCTGCTACAATGCTGGCTGGACTCTCATCCTTATTAGTGACTGCTTATCAGCAAATCTCTATTCTATCTAAGCTGCACTGATGGCAGGGGATATTTTGACCCCATTTTGTAGAAAAAAAACTTCTGTATAGTATAAAAGGAAAAGAGAACTGTCACTGATAAGAAATGATGGCCTTAAACTTCTCAATAAATAACATTAGGCATTGCCTAGGAATAGTAGGAAAAGCTCAGAGAAGGCTCCCTCTTCATCTATGGCACACCCAAATACCACAACAGCTTCACTTTGGATGTCCATCTAGAGCGGGATCCCAAAGGCCAGAAAAGGGGCAAGTAACTCCTAGATGGGGAATATGGACAAAGATATGGGAACAGAAAGAGAAAAGAGATAATTGAGATCAATAGAAGAATCCATATTTCTCATGTGCAGGAGTGGAATAGAAGGCTAATGAAGAGGAAGAAAATTAGGCTTGTGGCCCCAAAAAGAAGAATTTTGAAATACCATGTTGGAAGAGAGAGCAAGAATAAATGATAAGTATTTTCTTCAGTCCTTGATAACATTTTGTAGCAACTTCAACATCCCAGCTAGAGATTTTTTAAAATAGTAGAAAAGGAAATAAATAATTAAGTTCTTACTCTGCTGCAATTGCTGTGTTAGGTGCCATTGGAGTTGTATATGATTCAGAAAGTTTTGTCCCTGTACTAAAAGAATGTGTAGTTAGCTAATGGGGACTGAACATAAGGAAAACAGGGAAGCATTTTACATATAATAAAGCGTAAGAGCATTTGCCTGACCAGGTGCTGGTGTAGTGAATAGAGCATTGACCTAGAATGCTAAGGACCAAGGTTCAAAACCTCGGCATCACCAGCTTGAGTGCGGGGTTGCCAGCTTGAGCATGGGATTATAGACATGATCCCATGGTCACTGGCTTAAACCAAAGGTCACTGCCTTGAGGCCAAATATCACTGGCTTGAAGCCCAAGATTGCTGGCTTGAGCCCAAGGTTGCTGGCATGAGCCCGAGGTCTCTAGCCTGAGCCTGAGGTCACTGGCTTAAGCAAGGGGTCACTGGCTAGGCTGGAGCCCCCCCCCCCAGTCAAGGTACATATGAGAAAGTAACCAATGAATAACTAAGGCGCTAAAGCCATGAGTTGATGCTTCTCATTTCTTTCCTTTCCTGTTTGTCTACCTCGCCCTCTTACTTTCATTTAAAAAAAAAAGATGAGTATTTAATTCCAGTTCAACTACTTGCAAACTATACAGCCTTCAATGCATCACTTAATTTCTGTAAAAGGAAAATGATCATGTTGCCCTTATTGGATGATTGTAATGATGAAATAAGTTCAAACATAAAAAACACCTCACACAACTGTTTCAGGCACACACAGCAGATTATATAAAAAATAGAATTTATATTTATGACTGCAGGGGGTCCTCGGTATATGACACAGTTCTGTTCCTACAACAGTGACATAAACCAAATTCTGGTGTAAGTTGAAACACACCCTCACTTACCTATGCTAACACAGTTGTAAAGTCATAATCTAGAACCTAAAAACAGAACTAAGTCACAGAAAAAGGAAAAGGACATAAATATACTGTACTCTACACTGTACTGCAGTAACAGAAAAAAATGACAAAAAATGAGTGTACAAAAAGTATGATGCTAATGGCATAAGCTGAAACACTCATGTCTCAATTTTTAAATATTTTATGGGTGTGAGCATATAAATTCAAAACGTCATGTCAAGACTGTTGAAGCCCAGGGACTCCTGTATAGCTCTGGAACAGACAAGATAGCCTGAGCTTAAAATGTTTATTTTATTGACTGTTTAGAGACAGGAAGGAGAGAGCAGAAACCTGCTCTGACAAGGGATCGAACCAGCAACCTCTCTGCTTTGGGCTGATGCCCCAACCAACCAAGCTATCCAGCCAGGGCTAGAAAGCCTGAATTTAATTCAAGACTCTACTCATGAGTGTGGGGCAGTCGGCTATTCCATCTGTATCTGTGTCTTCATCTGGGTAATAGGATAGTATGATACAAGGAACTCTTAGGCCCATTGTCCTAATTATGGAAACAAATTAAAAAAAATACTTGGCATAGTACCAAGCTAATATTACTATTTGTCACTTTGCTTATATTTTCTTTGTTTTGATTCATTCCATTTGTACAGAGGTTAATAGCAAATATAAAAACATGCATTAAATTTGAGTGTGATGTACTGACAGTTAAAGACAGAGTTAGAGTAGAAGTGTCTGAGTTGGGAATGAAGATTTGAGGAGAGTCATAAAAAGACTGCACACACACACACACACACACACACACACACACACACACACACACACACACAAAATGCTGGCTCTGATAGGGAAGGGTGGGGGTGAAGCCATCCAGAGCTGAGACCCAAACACAGGTAGTAAATAATGGGCCCGCAGTGGCCAACCAAAAAGGATTTCCTCCCACAGGGAAGAGATGCAGTTAGCTGTACCAGACGGAGTGATGGACAATGTGGGAGACAAATTTTTCTTCTTTTGGGGTCTTTGTGTTGCAAACTAAAGGGGAAAAAATTCAATGCAGAAACAAGCGAAAGCCCCAGTCAGAACTTAATTATGCCTCTATCTGTATTTGCTGACTCTTTTATTTTCAAACTCTCCAAGGCATCAGTATTTCTGATAAGTTACTTGTTAGAAATAATGTTCTTTGCATTAAACATAGATTTTCCTTTCCGTAAACAGGCTCTGTCTGCTCTCTCCTACATATGGTAAGCAGGGCTTCATTCCTCACCTGGCCTTTGGCTACTGTCTATTTTGGACTTCTGCCTTTGGACTAATTTTTTAAAGTAACTTTTTCTTATTGAAAAAAGTTTTAGCAATTTTCTGTTAAATTGTTTCTACTCTATAAAAGTTGTGATTTGCAAGTTTATCAATTTATAACACAGAGCAATCTACCTCAGAGATTAACAACAAGCAATGTTTCCTCATTCTACAATGGTGTGCATTAATTTTTATTCTATTTATGTGAAAATATTCCCTAGTTGTCATGACAAATAACCTTAAGGTCACTTTATTTCTCTTTTATTATAAATCATGTATTAATTTAGAGTATTTTTTTCACTAAGTGCATTATGATTTAACTGATTCCATATATTTTCATTAAAAGAATATATATTTTTAAAAATTCTATTATTATTGTACAGAAATAATTACTCAGTGCAAACTTGGAAGTAGGTCCGAAATGACTTTGCGTGTTATGAATGTTATTATTAATAACAAAATGGCAAAAATATAGCTTTTATGGGCTCTAACTAAAAGTGTCAGCTACACCTACGCTAATTATTTTGCCTGTTTAACAAGTAAAAGTTTTCAAATGACTTATGTGGGTATACAGTTATGAGTGGTAGCATGCTCATAAAATATTCTTATTTATGCTGTTTCTTAAATCAACTCATTAGTTGATCAAGCTGGTATTATAATTAAACATGAATGTGTAAAGTTTTAGTTATCTGTTGATGTTTCTCAGCTCTTCTGTTTTCTGTTAATTAGTATTTTCGTGAAAACTTGGCTAGTCTAAGGTCAGTGTCCTATTCATCAGTCTTTAATGACAAGTTCTGTATGTGAAAACACATCAATAAGATATCATTATTTTAAAAGAGGGTTAGTAACATCTAAGCTTTCAATTTGCTAATCAACTGAAAAACAATTTATTCAGAAAGAAATGAGGTCATGTTTTCTCAATATTGAAAATTAAAATGTAGCAGAATTTCTACTTTCTTGTGTCGCCATCTAACTAAATTAAATTTAACTTCACCAACCTATGCATGAATTGTCTATTATAATAATAAGGAGTAAAACATCAAGGACCTATGTGTGTTCTTAAGAGCTAAATATGAATTTTAATGAGTAATCATGTAACAAAGATATTAAATTAAGGCCTAAAATTTGCCTCCTTATAGGTAAAATTTCAAAAACATTTCTCACCCTTTTATCTTCATGCATAAGTTACAAAAAGGAGATAGCATGAGAATGCTCATATGCAAAATATGATTGTAACCAGTTAGCCAAGGGAAGTAAAAAGGGAAAATGTGAAGAGTTATTATGAAGATATAGTCTTCATTAGAAGACAAATTTGCAAAAAAATTATAAAAAGCCATTAACAATATATAGAAAGTTGGTGGTGTGGTTAAAACTTTTACTTACTGTACTTCGTATCTGCTTTCTATCCTCCTTTTGTCACATATCTGTATATTGTGTGTATGTGTGTGGGACCTGAATTAGCTCTAAAGAAATTTTTAAAAGGCTATATATAGCCAGGCCCTGAGTGCTTTTTGTTCTGTTTCATATTGTTCTGTTTGGGAGCTAGGAACTGAAGGATATGAAGCTGAATTCTTAAATAAACAGCTTATGTACCTTACTAAAAGCACTAATGAATTTTGTTTAATTTTTGTCATTATAGAATAGTTTGTGTTTCTTAAGATTTTATATAAATGGAATCACAGTGTGTACTCATATTTCTGGCTTTTCACTCAGCATAATAATTTTGTTTAATCCACACTTGTTCATTAAAAAAAACATTTTTTGTCTATTAATTTCAGTAAGAGGGGAGGGGTTGGGAGGGGAGAGGAGGGGAGGGGAGGGAGAATGAAAGAGAAACATTGAACCATTTTTGTACAAAACAGGGAGCAAACTGGCAACCTTTGTGCTTCAAGACAATGCTCTGACCAGCCAACTGAGCTCTAATAGCCAGGGCTCACTTGTTCATTCATTATGGTTGGGTGCTGTTCTGTTGTGTGGCTATGTCACAATTTATCTATTTCCCTGTTGATGGGCATCTCGGTTGCTTCCAGTGGTACTCTGAACTGGGGGAGAGGTGGAGCGTGGAAAGGGTTGAAGGAAGGAACTAGGAATGGGCACTAGGAAATGTGTGGAAGTGATAAATACATGAAACTATGTCTTGATTGTACTGATGATTTTATGGGTGTATAAATATGTCATAACTGATCAAACTATACACACTGAATATATGTGGTGTTAAAATATTAATGTCCAATCTAATTTATTTTATCCCAATTAGAATTTTTTACTGTACTGCATGTATCAACATTAATATTTTCTTCCAGTATTTAGTTATTTTCTCTTTATCTAATTATAAAAATTAAAAGTAATTTCAGCCTGACTTGTGGTGGTGCAGTGGATAAAGCGTTGACCTGGGAACACTGAGGTCGCCAGTTCAAAACCCTGCACTGGTCTGGTCAAGGCACATATGGGAGTTGATGCTTCCAGCTCCTCCCCACTTTCTCTCTCTCTCTCTCTCTGTCTCCTCTCTAAACAAATGAATAAAATAAAAAGAAATTTTAAAAAAAAGTAATTTCATAATTTTGCATAAAGGTCAAGGTTGGTTTCGTTGCCAGATAAAGTTTTAATCATTCACTTACCTTTTCATGAGTAAGGGAAAAATTTCTTTTATTGAGGTGGTGGAGAAGGTTTAAGTTAATGATGCAAATACTATTGAATGTTAAACAAACAAGTTTTTAAAAATAGAGATTGCATGATTCATTACAGAGGGTTTAGCATATTACTGAAGTGATAAGTCGTTCAGTTGATTAGATAGTTCATTCATACTCTATAGGCATAACTATAACAACCAATGAATTATTCAGCATTTAGTTGAAAGCAAATTCAATAATTGGGTGGGCTATTTTTAGCACTCTATCAGTGTTTATGAAGCATTAATAGTATACAGGTGATAATTCTGTGTTATAAAAGGTCATTTTTTTTTGCTTTATGGCCACTTCACAGTGACTGCTGAACATCATTGCTAATCACAATAAATTGCATACTTAACTGCTCACTTGCATATTTATAGATTCATAATAAATATTTAAAATTAAAAGATTGATATTTATATTAAAATAGCCAAATCTTATTTTTGTGAAATACATATGATAATTTGGTACTTAAAATGAAAATTTCATATATTTTATGTAAATTTTATTTATGCTATTCTTTTTTTCTAAAAATTTTATTTTTTAATTTTTTCCATTCATTTGAGAGAAAGAGAAATGAGGAGAAAAAGGGGGTTTGGGAAAGGAGATAGGAAAACATCAACTCATTGTTTCACTTAATTGTTCCAGTGAGTTGTGCACTGATTGACTGCTTCTCCTATGTTCCCTGACTAGCTTCAAACCCACAACCTTTGGTGTATTTGGTTGACACTTTATCCACTGAACCATCTAGGCACGGCTATTTGTTATTCTTGAAAACTGGTTCTATTTAGCTTATTTTTGTTGTTGTTGTTGTTAATACTGTGTTTGGTGAATATTTATCCTACCTAAATTGAATGTATCAATTAGAAATGTCATTTGCATGAAGAAAATGCAGTGACTTGTGTGTGAGTCTTGTTTGGAGGTAGGAGACCAGGGAGACCTAGCTGTACTACCAGCCAGATGTATGTGACTGCTCTTATTCTTCTTTCTTACTTTTAAAAGAGTGGCTTGATTAAATAGACAACTTTTGAACTCTAAGACAGGGCCTTTCAGTTTTGTGTTTTTGGAACAGGATTATTAAATACAGAAATGTTATGTTTAAGAAGAAAAACTAGATAGTAATAGAATATTTTTGACAAAAAACTATGAAAGTGAGAAAAGAGTTTATGGGAGAGAAGGCTGAATTTTTTCAGGCTTGCTGGTTTCCACTATGGTTTATTCATAGAGTAATGAATACTCACTCACTTCTATAATCCTTTGCCACTGTAGACAAAGCCCACAGCACAAGAAGACAATACACTAAATGTCACCTGTCATATATTCCTAAGATTTAATAACATATTAGAATCTTCTAAATATCTTGACTTTAATTATTTGTGCCCAAATAAAAGACATCTGATTATACAATTTCAGTTTCATGTGTGACACCTACTTATTTAGCTTGTTCTCTACTTTGTTTTTATTTGTTGTTCATTTATTTGGAGCTTCCTTAGTTTCTACTCAGTCAAGGTAAATGACTAGTACTGTTTTTACTGCTATTAATTTCACATTTGCAATCCACCAGTGAGAAAAAATATGATGGATCAAAATTTGCAATGTGGAAAATATTCCCTTTCAATTAAGTGAGCTTTATGTCAGGAAACAAAAGGAAAAGATTTGGAAACTGAGAGGATCCATCCAACCACAAAGAGCTAAAATTAATTCCCTACCAGCAGTGGTAAATGCAGTGATTGGAAGAGATGTTCCTTTGCTCTTCAAACATGAAGCCCCACAGGGCAACATCCCAAATCTAGAGTTAAGTATTAAGCAAATCTTCAAATGATCAAAGGACTCTGATATTTGCACTTTTGCAAATAAAATAATGAGAGAAGCTTTGAAATTACATTGGAAGACAGTCATCAAGGTTGAAAGAGTCTATCAGATTTTGAGAGATAAATTTAGATTAGAAAAGCAGGGCTAGTAAAGTTGGTTTGTCATGGAGGTCCTTGGAATGATTGTTTCCTTGGAGACCATATTTATTGCAAAGGGACCTTATCATTTTTAAGTGAGCAGATGAGAAGGTTTTCTCAGTTGCCAAAGGCTGTATTTATAAATGCAACACTATCACTCAAGGCTCGTGTAGGTGAATAAATATATTGTTTTCTTTTTCTAAACATCCTTTAAATCAAAAAACATAGATTACTATGGGGGAAATTATTTCAAAATTAGATGGCTGACATAGTGCTTAAAGAAACTAGTTTTCAGATATAAACAAAGTGGTTTGCTTTCCTATGCACAAAAAAGGAGTTGAGGTTGGTGATATAACCTTTAAAAGAAATACTAATAGAAGGAAAAATAAACTCTGAAGGTGTTCATGTTTTGGTGTTTGGTTTCATGCATTTGGATATATGACAGAAATAGCTTTATTTATTGTTTTATTTTTATTTTTTGCCCCTAATTTTGGGGGTAGTGCCATGAATCAGCACAGCTAGTAATTCCAGGTCCTGAGTGAGAACAGTGCAAAATTAAGAAAATAGACTTAAAAAAATAAAATAATGGGTTCAGGAGGGCCCTATAAAACTGATAGCAAAAACAGCATGCCCTCTAAAACTGCATCTTGCTTTATTTATAGGCCAAAGCGAGGTCATTAGCAAATCAATGAGAACTTTGATCACATTTCCAAGGCAACCTAAGAATTTTTACCAAGTGCAGAAAACCCCCACCATACTTAACATTTTAACTTTACACCAAACAAAGGATAGAAGAAACTTGCCTCCAGTCTTTCTGGGGAACATGAGGGGTAGTGTAAACAATCCAGGACCACAGCTTAACAGCCTTTTGCAACCTAATCAGGCAAGTGAGGTAGGGGGTTGGGAAGACTGTCAGTTTACAGCCAATTCCCCACACCTCTTTCCTCCCAAAATCTAAACTCCCAAAACCCTGTTGGTTTTTCGTTCCTGACAGGGTAGTTTTTATAAAATAGTGGTATACATATTTTACGACAAACAAGTAAAAACTTTTTTTAGATAAGAATAAAAATGCTGTCATTTATTTGTTTGCGTTTTTTTTTTTCCCCACGGACAGAGAAAGAGTCAGAGAAAGGGATAGATAGGGACAGACAGACAGGAACAGAGAGAGGTGAGAAGCATCAATCATTAGTTTTTTGTTGCCCTCGCAACACCTTAGTTGTTCATTGATTGCTTTCTCACATGTGCCTTGACCACGGGTCTTCCCAGACTGAGCAACCCCTTGCTGGAGCCAGCAACCTTGGGTCCAAGCTGACGAGCTTTTGCTCAAGCCAGATAGGCCTGCGCTCAAGCTGGTGAGCTTGGGGTCTTGAACCTGAGTCTTCCGCATCTCAGTCCAACGCTCTATCCACCGCGCCACTGCCTGGTCAGGCAAAAATAAAATGCTGTCATTTAGAGTGAGAAATCTCCTTATATGCTCAAAGACTAACATTTAGGAGGAACAAAGTAAACTAGCTTTTAAAATGTTCATCTATTGTTTATGGAAATTAACACTTTAGCTGTATGATATATAATAATGTTTCTAAGATATTCCAATATTGTGACAAAGGTAGTTTTAAAAATAAATATTATATATCTGTAATGGTGTCTTTATAATTTTTATTTATAAATTACTTTATCACTATTTAAATGGACAATATATGCATATTCATATTGACTTGTTTTCACATTTTCTTTTTGATAGAGAACTTTGAGATGCAGAAGTACAAAGTTAATGGTCACTTTAACATATCAATGGGCACAATAAATTCTAAACTAATAATACAATTGTTCCACATGCCTCCCATATATTTGAATGTAACAAGATTTTTAAAGGAATAACTTTAATCAAACTCATAAATTGCTTGATCATGCAGTGGCACAGTGGATAGAACATCAGCCTGGGATGCAGAATACCCAGGTTCAAAACCCCAAGTTCTTGACTGTGGCTTGACCATGGGCTCACCAGCTTCAGCATGATGACTCAAGCCAGTGTGGGATCATAGACATGACCCTATGGTTGCTGGCTTGAAGCCCAAGGTGCTGTTTTGAGGCCAAGGTTGCTGAATTGAGCTTAAGGTCACTGGCTTGAGCAAGGAGCCACTGGCTCAGCTGGAGACTCCCGGTCAAGAGTAATGTGAGAGAGTAATCAATGAACAACTAAGGTGTTGCAAGGAAGAATCAATGCTTCTCATCTCTTTTCCTTCCTGTCTGTCTGTCATTATCTTCCCCTCTCTGTTTCTCTCTCTGTCTCTCTCACTAAAACAAAAACAAATTCATAAATTAAAATTTTTGTGCAGATTTTTTCTGAGATATCATATATCCTGTTTGGTTGTCCCTAACATGACCATTTTAAACCTGAAAAATATGTTAACTATAATATTGATATTAAATAAGCATCTAAGATAACACGTAAGTTGTGTGTTGTCTCCAATACAGTTCTCTAGAGCAACTCGAACCTTAGCCTCTGAACATGGTAATGGGTCACACAACTAGAGAACTCAATGATGCAATCATATTTTTTCAGTAAATGAAGAGAGTTAGGAATATTCTTTAACTACCAGAAAGAACAAGAATCAAAGAAGTATTATTTATAAATATTGACACCATGAAACAACATAATCTCAAAAAGAATTTACCATATTTCTTCATGTATAAGATGCACGATTTTTTGAAAGATTTTGGGTCTAAAAACTGGGTGCGTCTTATACAGTGGTTGTAGATTTTTTTACTTGCATTTCCCACTTTTTCGTGCTTGTTGCCTTTGCACTGTTTTGCACTTGTCACTGGTATATTACAGTAGGTTACATTTTGCCACATTCTGCCCAGAAATGGCTCAGAAAATATTTTTCTACAGTGCTGAATTCAAATTTAAAAAGATCCAGTTTGAAAACTGAATGGAAGTCATGCTGCTGAACGTAAGTTTGGTCCTCCTCCAAGTGAAAAATCAACCCAAGACTGGCTCTGGGAAGAACAAACCCTACTGAAAACGCCATGGCAGAAGAAGGCCATGAGAGACAAGTCAGCCAAACGGCCTGATTTAGAGAAGGAATTGAAGATATGAATTGAAAAGAAAAGGGCAATTGGAATTCCTGTGTCCACAAAGATAGTTCAGCATGTGGCAAGAAGAATTGCTGATAAAAATAGAAGTGACTGATTTCAAAGGAGGACACAACTGGTGCTTCAGGTTAATGGAATGCAATGGACAAAGTATGCATACATGCACCAAACTTGCCCAAAAGATACCTGAAAGCTATGAGCAGAAGGTCTTTGAATTTCATCATTTTGTCATTCAATGTTGGAAGACACATCAGTTTGAGTTGGGACAGATCGCAAATATGGACTAAGTCCCCCTTCAATTTGATGTCCCAAGTAACAGAACTGTTGATCAGAGTGGGTGAAAACTGTAACTATGAAGACAAGTGGACATGAAAAGAGCCATTATACAGTTGTTCTAGCTTGCTGTGCTGACAGAACCTAGCTGCCTCCTATGCTGATTTTCGAATGCAAAACAATGACAAAGAAGACATTCACTGAGGAGTGATTGTTCATGTTCATGATAAGTGTTGGGTGGATCAGGGTGGGATGAAGATCTGGTTTGAGAAAGTTTGGAGAAAGAGATGAGGTGGACTCTTATGCAAACCTGCCCTATTGGTGCTTGATCAGGTCAGGGCACACATTACAAAAAGCACAAAGAAGATTGCTGCAGAGCAAAAAATAAAACTTGCTATCATACCTGCAGGCTTGACATCCCGGCTCCAACCACTTGATGTCAGCGTTAACAAATCCTTCAAAGCTGCCATGAGAGACAAATCGAACCAATGGATGAAGTTTCCTGCAGACAATTTGACACCAGCAGGAAGAATGAAGAAACCAACTATTGGAGCAGTTTGTACCGGAGTGAAAAGATTCTAGGATAATATCAAGATTGAGATAATTGTCAAGTCATTTAAGAAGTGTGGCATTTCAGATGCCACAGATGGAACTAAGGATGAGGCAATATATGAAGACAGTGATACATCATCAGACACAGATGAGGACAAGCTAATGGATGGGAGTTTTAACAGTGATAAGGAGTTGTATGAATTTTATGATGAGTAAAACTGAAGTTCAATAACTTTATGCAATACATTTTTTTTCCAAATTTTGGGCCCCAATATTTAGGTGTATCTTATACATGGGAGCATCTTATACATGGGGAAATATAGTAACAAGAGAAAAAACTGGAAATTTAAAGTTAATATTTCTTATGTTCAATACCTTATAAATACTCTATTACATTATTGACCATTTATTCTTCTCTAAGAGATGGCTAAGGGAAGAAGAGATAAAAGATAAGTAGTCAGCCATTTTTCAAACTGTTATTTTATCCATAAAATGATTCCAACACTAGATTACATAAGCTGTCATAATAGGCCTACAATTTTCACTGTTATTTGTCAGAGGAAAATTCAGTTCTATATTTAAAGCAGACCAAGGGGGCTCTACTTTGAAGTATATACGTGTGTATGTGTGCATGCACGCTCATGTGTATGTGTATAGAGTTGGAGTTCTGCCACCCATAGGCTTGCCCAGAGTACTGCTGAGCATCTCTGTACATGTGAATGCTCAGCTAAGCCATTTCTAGGGGTTCTTCTCCTCACAAACTTAATGATTCCATTATCCTGTTCTTATTCTGACCTCCCATACTGCTAGCCTTAGAGGAGACCAGCCTTTGCATGATGAAGAGCCAAGGACCTGTTTGCTTGTTGTTGAAATGCTACAGTGACAGCAGCTCATAAAAAGGCTAACTGTATAAAAGATTGAAATTAAGGGCCCACAAAAAGATTTGTCAGTGCCTGTCATTCCTGCTGGCTTCTGAATGACTCTGGTCTCCCAATAAGCTCCTGAATTTGGAAGCTGCATATTCAAATGCCAGAAGGATTTAGACATAAATGAGCAGATGGCTGTATAAATAAAATAACTGTCATTGACTTCTTATTTTTCCTCATAAAACCAGAGCTATGATTCTGGCTAATCTTGTCACAGCCATTTTACCATTAAGGAAGGCACTATTTGAAAATTAAAAGCATTCCTTTTTTTTTTTTTTCATTTGCATCTAAAATTTGCTCTCGCTGAGCTTGCAGATATACTTAGAAATGCAGTATTTGGAACTTAAAAAATATGTAAGCAGGTGGAAAACATGCTACATCATTATTTATTTAGAAAAAAAATATTTTTAAAGAGAACATGAGTTTTGTAGATTTTTTTCTAATAGTATTTGTCCTGATTTTTCTACGTAGATGAGCACAGCAAATTAGACTATTGCTTTGGGGTATCCTGGGGTCTTTTGTATGCTCCAATATCTTTCACATAAGATTGTCCAATAAATAATGTCATCTGGGTCACGTGCCTAACAAACAAAATACAAATGCTTAATTCTTTGTGATCTGGCTTCCATACACTTTCCAGTCCTGTTCCTCATGGTGCTCCTATATATGTCTTATGTTCCAGACAAGGTAAATGATTCACTATTAGTAGCAATACCTATTATTTGGATTGCCAAGAAGATCAAGCTTAAATTAGCTTAGCCTAACTTTGGAAAGTAGGCTCTAACAATACTTCTTAGTGATTTTTCACACAGTATATTTATTTTTGATTCCTTAATACTACCCACAATATTAAGCTTTTCAAAAATAGAATGAATAAAAACAAGTGATTTAGTATCTATAAATAGGTAGCACACACCACCAAAATAGAATATTTTTTTTTATTTTACTTTTTAATGAAGTAAGAGGCAGGGAGGCACAAAAACAGACTCCTGCATGCACCCTGACTGGGATCCACCCAGCAATCCCTATCTGGAGCTGAAGCTCCACCCATTTGGGGCTGCTGATCCATTGCTTGGCAACCAAGCTATTTTAGCACCTGAGCCGAGGCCATGAAGCCATCCTTAATGCCCAAGGCCAACTTGCTTGAACCATTGAGCCATGGCTGTTGGAGGAGGGGAGGGAGAGAGAAAGAAAAGAAAGTGGTAGAAAAGCAGATGGTCACTTCTCCTGCATGCCCTGATCAGAAATTGAACCCAGGACTTCCACCCGCTAGGCTAATGCTCTACTGCTGAGCCAACCATCCAGGGCTATAGCATCTTAAAGCAAGGGAAAATTCCTATTTGATCGTGTTTGAATTAAATGTCAGCTGCTCAAAGTTAATTTGTTGCAGTTTCTATTTCAACTAATATTCAATTCTGAAAGCTTGCTTACATGTTAAAATATTAAAAATGAATTCTATTGATTTAGGTGCTGATGGAGAATAAATGAGCCCATAAAAGGTCTCTCAGGAAGTTGCTCTTAATGAGTACATTTTTAAAGGTGTAACTTTTATTAAAACATAACTTATACACAGTAAGGAATAAATAATAAGCTCAAGTAGTTCCTACAAAATAAAAACATTCTTTTAGCCAGCACCCAAATCAAGATTTAGACCATCATCATTGCTGCATAATATTCAATCAAGCTCCCTTACAGCCCCTCCTCCTCAAAGATAACCAATACTCTGACTTCTAACTCTAAGACAGTCCAGTTTCACTTGTGATAAACAGTGTCTTAGTCTATTTGTGCTGCTGTTACAAAAATGCCATAGACTGAGTTGATTCAACAATATTAATTTCTGAAAGTTATGAAGGCTGGTAAATTTAATATCAAGGCACCAGGAGATTTTGTGTCAGTGAAAATCCACTTCCAGGAAATTCCACTTCAGAGGATATGTTACAAATGTTCATCCTAGTTCTATGAACAGTTCTTGCTATGCCCTTAAATGAAGAAATGAGAAAGACAGGTCTTTGAGGTCTCTTCCATGAGGGAATTAATCTATACAGGAGATCTCTAACTTCATGACCTAATCATTCCTCAAAGGTTCTACTTCCAATAACTGTCACATTGAGAGCTAGAATTTTCTTTTCTGAAAGAGACAGAGAGAGAGAGTCAGAGAGAGGGACAGATGAGGACAGACAGACAGGAAAGGAGAGAGATAAGAAACTTTAATTCTTTTTTGTGGCTCCTTAGTTGTTCATTGATTGCTTTCTCATATGTGCCTTGACAAGGGGTGGAGGTGCTACCACAGAGCAAGTGACCCCTTGATCAAGCCAGCAACCTTGGGCTTCAAGCCAGTTACCTTTGGGTTCAAGTAAGTGACCGTGGTATCATATCTATGATTCTATGCTTAAGCCAGCAACCCTGTGCTCAAGCTGGTGAGCCCGTGCTCAAACCAGCAACCATAGGGTTTTGAACCTGGGCCCTTCACATCCCAGTCCAATGCTCTAGCTACTGTGCCACCATCTGGTCAAGCTAGAATTTTAACATACAAATTTTCATGGGTCACAAACATTAAGTCAAGTATAGATAGATAAGTTGGTAGGTAGGTAGTAGGTGTAGGTAGGTAGGTAGATAGATGATATATAGATTATAGATAGATAGATAGATAGATAGACTCATCAGCATATGCTTCCCTTTATCAAAATTAAGTTCTATTTACATTATTGCTTATGACAGTATCTTGTTCATTTAAATTACTCTCTGTTATCCCATTATAGAAATATACCATCATTTTTTATCTGTTCTATTCTCAAAGCACATTTGACTTGATTCCAGTTTAGGACTATATTAAGTAGGACTGTTATGAATATTTTTAACATATCTTCTAAAGTGAAATTGCTGGGTAAGGGTACACATATATTCAACTTTATTAAATATTTTATGTACAGATTTAATGTAATTATTTTCATAATTACATGATATTCAGCAGTTTATAATACACTATGTTAAATTAGTAAAATATTACATTTGAGGTAAATGTGGAGAATATAAGTACCTCTATAACAATTAATAAATACAGGGAAGAGAGATTACTGTTCACTGGGTAGGGGTGGTGTAAAGCCAGTAGCCAAGACCACCATCACAGCAGCCTGGCCAGTGCAGGTTCGCTAAATTTGGACAGTCAGTAATGAAACAATGGAGCCAAGAACTGGTGAGCCATCAGCTTTAATTCTAGCTTGCACCCAGCGAGCAAGCAAAAACACACACTGGGCTCCAAAACCCACTCATTCAGTGCTCACAAAGCTACTGACTTATCCGAGTTTCTTAGAATCAAAGGTTTCTAGCTCACCAGACTTATTCACCTCTGTTCCCCATCTCCTTGTGCGCAAACTCTGCACAAACTGGCTTCTCCCTCAGCACTCTGCCATCTTGGCTGCTTCTCCTCTCCTCCACATGGTCTTTCTCTGCTCTCCTCTCTAATGCTAAAATCAGGAACCAAGAGAGCGCAAGCTACTGGTCTGTCCCACTTTATAGTGTAGAAATCCAAACCCTTAATCCAATCTACAAACAAGAAAGTCTCTGATACAAAGTCACCCATCTGAGGCTTAATGGGATTCCTCAGGAGAGCGCACCACCCCACATCATCCAATCAGTCAAGGGTGTGGGGAAAAGCTTACTCTTAAAACTAAGCCTTAGGCAATAACGACCAGGCCTGCTTACATTACAGCCTTTCCCCCACACCTATTCCAAGCATAAAGGCAAATAATATCACCTGGGTGACGGGCTTCCATGTGGGCAGTGCCATCTTTAACAAAGTGAGCGTATTATATTTTATCTGCCCAACAGGTGGTATACACAGAAAAATCCCACAACTTTGAATCACAATTTACAAGCAAACCAGACATGTAATCCACACAGTTAGGACATAATTTTTTGAGTCAAAGATGTAATACCTTTAATTTTATGTCCTTTGTTCAATAATGTGGAACAGAAAGAGGTGATGGGAATAAATGATGCCCTAGGAGGGCTCATACAACAGCCTCGATTTATAATCAATGCCTTGAATTGTTGTTTCTAGAAGCCCTGGGTCTCTATGGCACCATTAAAATCACTTATTACCATCTGTTTAATGTATTCTCTTGTAATACTGTGATAGAAATAGCTCTACTTAACAGAGTTTATTCATTTTAAGGGCAGAAGAGGATGAAATATTCTCTACTGGTACATCAAAATCTTTGTTTAAACTTTTATTCTAATCAAAGGCCAACTCCAAAGATAAAGTCAGGTTTTATTACTTCAAAAGGGAGTGAAGTGGTGAAAAGACTGGTTTAAATTTTAAATTATGAGTAAGGTACAATTCCAAGTTTTGCTTACCCACAGTAAGTTGGTTATTTCTGAACACCTATATCTCAAATACCAAGTTCTACAAGTGTAAATTAAGCACTATAAATTTGCTACATTGCTATAAAACATACCAGGTATAAATATCAAGTTCATTTTATTTAGGTGTCAAGAATAAAAAAGTGACTCTACAGGAAGTAAAATTGCTGCCAAGGCATAAAAAAATACACTGGAGGGAAGTACATCAACCCTAGAGTATGTTGGATGACCTTCTATATATAGACTCAATTGACTGACAGAGCCACAAGCACTACAGACATGATTTTTGCTTAATTGAAAAGTTTGACTGGGATATCTAGCTAACAATTTGAAATTCTCTGATGAAACTACTCTCTCAAAGGTCATCAAAAGATTGCATTTCCTGGAGACAAACTGTAGTCAAGTTTTATTCTTTTGCATGTGGCTTTCCAATTTTTCCAGCACCATTTTTTGAAGAGGATTTCTTTTCTCCACTGTGTGTTTTTGGCTCCTTTATAAAAGATGCACAAAAATGAATTCAAAATGGATCAAAGACCTAAATATAAGATCTGAATCAATAAAAATAGAAGAAAGCATAGGTATTAAACTCATGGACCTTGGCAGTAGAGAACATTTTATGAATTTGACCCCAAAGGCAAGGGAAATAAAGGCAAAGATAAATGAATGAGATTACATCAGACTAAGAAGCAACCACACAGCAAAAGAAACTGTCAACAAAACCAACAAACAGCCAACTAAATGGGAGATGATATTTTCAAACAACATCTTAGATAAGGAGCTAATGTCCAAAATATATAAAGAACTCACAAAACTAAACAACAAACAAGCAAACCATCCAATAAAAATATGGGAAGAGGACATAAACAGACACTTCTTCCAAGAAGAAATACAAATGGCCAACAAATATATGAAAAAAATGCTCATTTTCACTAGCTATTAGGGAAATGTAAATCAAAACTACAATGAGATATCACCTCACACCTGTTAGATTAGTTATTATCAACAACACAGGTAACAAGTGTTAGAGAGGCTGTGGAGAAAAAGGAACCCTCATTCACTATTGGTGGGAATGTAAAGTAGTACAACCATTATGGAAGAAAGTATGGTGGTTCCTCAAAAAAATAAGAATGGAATTACCATATGACCCAACAATCCCTCTACTGGGTATATAGCCCCCAAACTTGAAAACATTGGTACATAAAGACACACGCACCCGCATGTTCATTGTAACATTGTTCATAGTGGCCAAGACATGGAAACAGCCCAAATGCCCTTCAATAGAGGATTAGATAAAGAAGATGTGGTATATATCTGCAATGGAATACTACTCAGCCTTAAGAAATGATGAACTAGTATCATTTACGACAACATGGATGGATCTTGATAACATTATACTGAGTGAAATAAGTAAATCAGAAAAAGCTAAGAACTGTGTGACTCCATATATAGGTGGGACACAAAAATGAGACTCATGGACACAGAAAACAGTGCAGTGGTTACCAGAGGGAGGGGGATAGGGCAAAGGGAAGGGTGGAGAGGTAGGGAAATAGGGGAAGGGGAGGGGCTTAAAGAGAAACAAAATATAGGGTGACAAAAGATGATTTGACTTTGAGTGATGGGTACACAGCATAATCGACTGTCCAAATGATGTGGAGATTTTCTCTCTAAATCTATGTACTCTGAGCAATGTCACCCTGTTAAATTTCATTGTCTAAATAAATGAATGAATTAAAAAAAATTTACCGATATAAAAAATAAAATTACATTTCCCAACCAAGTGAAATGCATCCTATAAATCCTTATTCAGATACTCTAGTGTCCTGTTTCTTCATTTGGTCTATGAATGTCACAGTTACCTATTCTGAATCTATCATGCTTCTTTACTTTGACAAGTTTTATTTAAAATATGGTGCCAAGAACTCAAAGTGCCCTTTCAGTTATGGGTTTAATGAGACCAGGAAGTCATTTGCTAAACCACCCCATATTGTAGTTCAATCACACAAATTCAATCTGAAAGTATCAGGGTTTCTCTTTCAAATACTTCTCCCTGTGGTTTCAAAACTCTACTGTGTGGCATTTCAGAGTTTCTTGAAGTTCAAAATGATTCAATTATTAATTATAAGAATTATAGTTTAGAATTAAGTTCTCATTCTTTGAAATCAGATGACCCAAGTTCAAATTCTATTTTTTGTCACTACTAGCTATTAGACCAGTGGTTCCTAACCTTTTTTGAGGTACCGAACCCACCAGTTTCATATGCACATTCACTGAACCCTTCTTTAGTGATAAATAAAATATGATTTTTTTTCCAAATTCAAGACATAGGTATATGTTTTACTGATGCACAAAATGAGCTGTGCATGAACATCACCTTGCTCAAAGAACAATACCAACAAAGTTCATGAACTCACAACAAATTACAGTATTACTTTATTCTGGCCTCCGCGGCAGAGGCTTCTCTGAACCCAAGACTGACTCATCGAACCCCTAGGGTTCGATAGAACCCAGGTTAAGAACCTCTGTATTAGACTTTAAGCAAATTAATCCTCATAAGCCCTCTTTTCTCCATCCATAATAGGGTGCTGTAATAATGCATATCACTTAGAATCATTATAAGAAATAAATGAGATGTTTTCAGAACAAGATTTTTAAAAAATTAATAAAACAATGGATAAAAATACCCTAACTCGTATTCTTTAATCCCCAAATAATTCATTATTGTTGTTATTTTTGCTATTTTTTTAGATAGATGGGAAAAAGCCTAAGTATATCTTGTAAACTGACCAGAAATCATAGTACAAATGAGAATAACTCAGAGAAATCTTATTGATACTTTATATAATCATTTTCCTGGTTTATTTTGTCCCTTCGTATTGATCTTATTATAAATAGATTCAGGGTTTTAGCATGTCAAATTTTTCTGGGTAAATAAAAGAATATGCCCCAAAGGTGTTGGCCTTTGTGCTGATTGCTGAAAGATGAGTAAAAAATTGCTGGACTACTGAACGGGGAAAAGTTGTGGCAGAGGAAATTCACATGCAGAGGTGTGAAGGTAAGTCACCAGGGAAAGAGAGTCTGGCTGAGTGCTGCTAGAAGGGAACCTGCAAGAGAAAAGGTGTGAAAAGCACAGAAGAGCATTCTGCTTTGCTTTAAACTATGGAATGAGACACGTGCAAAACATTTTTCATTTATAAGCTTACTTCTGGAGCAAGGACCTTAGAAAAAAACCTTGAGACTCGTTAAGAGCTTCAGTTACAAAGGTTGATTCTACAGGGGACTTGAGAGTCCTTTTACTGAAGGAGTAGGCTGTTCAACACTTGCTTCCCCCCAATTCCCTTAACCTCCTCATTCCCAGCTCACCACAGCTATCAACTGAACTAAGCCTCCACTCTTTCCCAATTCATAGGCTTGATAACAATGACCAATGCAAGCTCAGGGAGTCCTGGATGTGATGTCACCTGTCATTTTGTTCTCTACTACAAGAACTTGTAAAGAACTAGGGCTGTAGCCACAGTTTCTGCATTCAGATGACCATTGCTAAAGGAAATTGATGGACACATTCATTAATTAGGTAAATCATTCTGGGTTGTGTCACCACAACCTGAAAAAGATAAAATATCCATTCTTCTCCATTTTAAAGTGAAGAATACAATTTGGCATTTTTGGTCATATCTAATTCAACTCAATATGTGTTTCCATACAAAACAAAGAAAAAATCTTGAATTCCTTTATTTGAAAGTCAGTAAATAACTAGTTCACAGATCTGTTCAGTCTGGATTCTAAGTATACAAACAAAATGTTGAAGCATATTTGAATTGCACTAAAACTTGGTTTCTAGTTTTATCCAGAGGCCTTTGATTTCTTTAATAAAAGCATTCTTAACTTCTCTCTATTAACTGACTTGACTATTTACTAGTAGCTTCTTATTCCCATTAAACCACACTGTCTGAATCCTAGTACTTGGTGAAGACTTATCCTAGTTCACCATTCTTGAACCCTTGAGCACTTGACCTCCCACCATCTAAGCTATATGCTTATATAGATTATTCATATTTCTCCCCCAACCTGTTAATGACACTTATTCTTATAACTGCAAATACATTGTTTAACTGAATATTTTATTTAGTAATAAAATATAAGTTTGAAATAAAAGACATGTTTCTACAAAAACCAGGTTCAATCATTTGGAAAGACTCAAGAATGGATGTTATTAAATTACATGTGTGACACTGGTGGGTTGGTTCAGTGGTAGAGTGTTACCAGATGTGTGGATGTCCAGGGTTCAATTCCCAGTCAGTACACACACGATAAGTGACCATCTGCTTCTACACTCCCCCGCTTCCTCCTTCTCTCTTTCTCTCTCTTTTGTTCCTGCAGTCATGGCTTGATTGATCGGAGCCAGTTGGCTCCAGGCACTGAAGATGGCTCCATGGCCTTTCCGCAAGTGCTAAAATAGCTTGGTTGCTGAGCAACAGCCCCCTGATGGGCAGAGTATGGTAGGGTATGGGGCTTGCCAGGTGGATCCTGGTCAGGGTACATGTGAGAGTCTGTTTCTCTGCCTCCCCACCTCTCACTTAATAATAATAATAATAATAATAATAATAAAAGAATTATATGTGAAGATAATAATATTAAAATATTGGGGAAAATAACACAAACTAGAAATATTTGACATTCATATTGCCTGATAAATATAAATTAAGTTCTCACTCATCTTTGAATAACCAAAAGAAATTTTGGATACTGAATTCAAATATGTTCTATGCAAGAAAAGACAGTCAGCAGATCCATTCTCAAAGGAAGGTACCTAGGTCAGCTACAAAAGATAAAAAAGTATTCTAAGTTGAAATGTACAATTCTATATGTATTATGTCTCATAATTTCTGGTATAATGAATAATTATTTTACCAACCACACATTTCAATAACATTGGATAAAAAGGATTCAACTGCCCTTTTGAACTTTTGATGCAAAGACTATCAGATTACCTCTTAAATGCATAAACAACAAAAAAATTAATATGTATTAGTACAACTACAGGTCAATCCTATACTACCATTTTACTTCCTCAATTTGATTCTGAAATATGCTAAAATAATATGGTAAGACAGTCTGCACACATATCTAAAAATAACCATTACTGGGATTTTATTTAGCTTCAGAAGGCCTGTGAACAAATGCTTCTATTCATGTCACTGCTTTGGGCTTTCTTAACAGGAGTTACTATGGAAAAAGCTTATGGTATATAAATACTATGAGAACTACAAAAAGAAAGAAATCAAAGAAAATATGTGCATTTTGAGAGAGGGTAATATAGTTATTTTCTAAGCACAAAAGGGTATCTCTGTTAAATTGTGGTTAATTTCCCTAATCATTTCACTGAATACCACATTTAAATATAGATTATTGGTTCTCAAAGTTAAGCACAATGCACTGATTTTGTTTGAATATGGACTGTGTCTCTTTAAATCTTTGTATCTCTGCTCTACTGTTATTGCTAGGAAATGTCTTTTTGGTGGTTTCTTCAGTTTGTATTTAAGATGTAATAAAAGATAAGGTCTTATGATTTATAATCATAAGACATTTTATGAGAGGTTTTATAATTTAATGGTCACCACTTGGGACCTTCATTTTTCTGTTTGAGATTCTAGCCCCACTGAATAATGAATGCAATAATTCATCATTTTACCTGAGCTGAAATATGCAGAGTTCAGTGACCCTAAACCATTTTTATAACAGAACTTTTATTTTCATTCTCCTCATAAAAGTCATTTGTAAATTCTGGAAACTCATATCCTGAGTGTTCACAATCTTTTAAAATACTGTAGAAGCTGGTCTGGGGTGGCACAGTAGATGATGAGTCAATCTGGAACGCTGAGGTAAGTGGTTCGAAACCCTGTGGTTGCTGGGTCAAAGATACAACAAGCTAGCAATGAACAACTAAAACGAAGCAACTATGAGCTGATACTTCTCACTTCTTCCCCATCTCTCCTTTCTCTATAAAATCAATAAAAAATAAAATATCTCTCTCTCTCTCTCTCTCTCTCTCTCTCTCTCTCTCTCTATATATATATATATAATAAAATATTCTAGAAACAAGTATACTCTGCATAGGTTCTTAATTTCCTTCATTGGGAATGAGTTACTTTGTTTAAAATAGAACTTGGTGATTAAGTTCCACGCTTCTTTTTTTTTATTTTTTTATTTTCTGAAGTTAGAAGCCGGGAAGGCAGACAGACTCCCACATGAGCCTGACTGGAATCCACCTGGTATGCCCACTAGGGGGCAATGATCTGTTCATTTGGGCCATTGCTCTGTTGCAAATGAAACCATTCTAGCACCCGAGGTGGAAGCTATGCAGCCATTCTCAGTGCCTGGGACAACTTTGCTCCAGTGGAGCCTTGGTTGAGAGGGGCGAAGAGAGAGATAGAGAGAAAGGCGAGAGGAAGCAGTAGAGAAGTAGATGGGCCCTTCGCCTGTGTGCCTTGGCCGGAAATCAAATCTGGGACTTCCACACGCCTGGCAGACGTTCTACTGCTGAGCCAACTGGCCAGGGCCAAGTTACATGCTTTCTTGACATGTAAAAATATATTTAATGTTAGAATCCCGATGTACAAAAATGAAGATTCCATAAATAATGGCACACCAATGAGTATAACCTGAAAGCATTGCATTTGTATAAAATATCAGCTCAGAGCCTTTTTTCAAAATTATGCAAATTATGATGGCATTCTGAAATAATTTCTTTAACAGAAAATAGTCACCATTACCATAAACGTGATGTTATAAACAAAGAAAGTGTAATTTCAAGTCATAAATGAAAATGTTTTGTAAAACTAGCCAGAACACATTCTGATAACAAACATCAGAAGAGGTGCAACAAGTTATGTTGGTTTGCAGTGATTCTGTTTAGAAACTCTCCTGTTTCTTTTCTAAAAGCATCTGACATTGTTGCATATTTGGATTGTTTAACTTCATAGTTCCTCAGAAAAGGTAAACTGAGTTGAAGTTTCATTTTACATCTGGGTTTCAAGAATCTAAATTAGGAATAGTACTTCACAATCACACTTTCTAAACAGAATCTGCTGTATGGAGCACAAAATTTATTTATAGACTGTATATAGGAATGAATAATTATGCTCACAGCTTTAGAATTTATTTCAGCTGGATACAGCTAACACATTAGGCATTTAAACCTGTCTCCACAGGTGTTATTTCCAGATGCTGCTTTTTGGTATCTTCATTCAGTTGTAGTTAGATCACATTATCTTTGGCTTCCTTAAAAACTAAAATCTTCGTCTGACCAGGCGGTGGCGCAGTGGATAGAGCATCAGACTGGGATGCAGAAGACCCAGGTTCGAGACCCTGAGCTCGCCAGCTTGAGCGCGGGCCCATCTGGCTGGAGCAAAAGCTCGCCAGCTTGGACCCAAGGTCGCTGGCTCCAGCAAGGGGTTGCTTGGTCCGCTGAAGGTCCGTAGTCAAGGCACATGTGGGAAGGTAATCAATGAACAACTAACTAAGGTGTTGCAATGGCAATGAAAAACTAATGACTGATGCTTCCCACCTCTCTCCATTCCTGTCTGTCTGTCCCTATCTATCCCTCTCTCTGACTCTCTCTCTGTCCCTGTTAAAAAAAAAACCCCAAAACTAAAATCTTCTTGTACACATTCCATGTTAAAACTCCTGTCTTGGCTTCCTTCTGAGCTTCAAGTCACTGATTATTTCTGGCTTATAAAAAAATTATTAAAATTTCCATCATTGGACAAACATGCCCCCAAATTGTTCTCATTTCTCTTATTGTCCCCATTTACCTTGCACATCTTTTGTATTTGTGAAATACAATTTTATCATTTTATTCATCAATTCAATTTAACCCGCTTGCATCGGTCTGTTCTCCATACCTCATACAGACCTCAGACATAGAACGTATCTCATTGGCAGAATATCTGAACTTCAGCGATAGCTTCATGGCAAATGGAGTGCCCCAGTTATTCATGCAATTCCATATGGGAGAAATGGCAGAAGGGCACTATAGAAATAAACAATTTTTTCCCTAGCTTGCTCATTGTAGTATGCAGCAGAATAATCAGTTTGGGACACATGCTTTAAATCTGCTAGACCTGGGTTTGAATCCTGACTACTCTCCCTAGTACGCATGTGATTGGTTAAGTCATTTCATCTTACAGAATCACTGTTTCCTTACATTTAAAAGTAAAGTAGAAATATGTGTCATATATGGTTCCTGTGAGAATTAAATGATATGACTTATGTAAAATATGTAGTATAGAACCAGACACATAGAAAATGCTTTCTAAATTGTCACTATTCATATTCTTATTGTTTAGTGTAGAGGCAAACGGGTAAACACCTAAAACCTTATAGACATGTGGTTTGAATGTCCAATACAGTAACAGAGTGTTATGCTATGTATCTAAACCATCAATCTTACATTATCATGACTTTTCAGAAAAGAGAGAAGCCTGTTAAAAATTGAGAAAGTTTGTCATTAAAATAGTAAAGCTAAAGTTATGTTTGGAGCTGAATAAACAAATAAACTTTTTTTCTTTTCTTTCTTTTTGGTATTGCCTAAAGACATGATGGAGAGAGTTACGGTTCACATCAACATCAGAGTGACAAAGAACACAGGTTATGTACCCAACCCACTGTGGTGTGATGACAAACACCACACAAAAGGTAGAACATAAGCTCCCCAGGTCTTATTGCTGGGAACTTCTCAGTCTGTGACCACAGAAACAGGTTGCTTAGCAATTTGCTTGCTTCACAAAATATTTGATTTATCAAATATTTACTCACTCTTTTCCCCAGTTCCTTATGATAGTTTCCTCAGAAAAGGACAGAAATAGGGCACCTCTGAGATCAGATGAATCCAGACATGTAACTATAATTGTTTCAGTTCAGAGTTTCTCAAATTGCTGACCCGGGAACCAGTGCCACGTGACAATCATGGGCAAGAATTATTTTGGTAATTATTTTTAGGGTTATTTCTATGCTAATATCCATGAGAAAATTCTGGATTGTTCTAAAGCAGAGTATACAATATTAACAAAATTAATTTGATCACAAAATGAGTATATAAGGGATAGTTATTTTTTAACTTGAAAAAATTATTTCCAGTTTTATTAGATAGAACATATATAACATTGTACTAGTTCTAGGTATACAGCATGATTTATTATAACCTGAAATGATTGCCAAAATAAGTTTAGTTAACACACATCACCTCACAGATACAATTTGTTTTCTTGTGATGAGAATGTTTAAGATTTATTCTCTTAGCAACTTTCAAATACATGATACAATATTGTTGAATGGCATATCTTAATGCTTTTGAAGAGTTCTTGAAGAAGCATTGTTTGGGAGATATTGGTTTAGTTGTAAAAACCTTTTCAAACTGAAGAAGTATAAAATGGTTATTCTCTTGTGTAAAAATATCAGCTAGTATTTTCTAGAGTATCTAGGGGAAAAGAATGGATAAAGAAAAGAAAGTAGAAAGAAAAGAGGGAAAGGAGAATGGAAGAATGGAAGAATATAGTCACATGCTATAATACTTTTTTATTCAGAAAATAACACTTTTAAACAAAAGCAATACTATTCTTATTTAATAATTTTAACTCTATTTTTACCATGTCCAAATTAAGTATTAATAAAATTAAGAGTACTTTACATTGCATAAGTCATTATTTCATGCACATTAGTTTATTTCAATAGGAGAATTATTTTTTTATAGGAGAATTATTTTTAATATACATAAAACTGTGGCGTGTCGTATTCTTGTCAACTAGGGAATATATATACTGTGGTCTTTAGTTTCAGAATTTAGCAACACATTTAGTACATGTAGGGTCAAGAAGAGGGTTGACAGGGCTTTCTTTACATGAATCCTGCTGGGTTTTAGAAATGGCTTGATTTCAGAAGCCATGTTGTGCTACTAATCATAATAGGACTGTACAAGATGCTGTTACCGGCTACAAAGCAATCTCTGCCGAGCTGTGGAGTCCGGCCTCAGCTCTCAGGCAGAAGTCCCCATCCCTGCACCTCCTGGCGAACACCAGGAGGCAAGCTCTCTGAGAAACAGAATTCAACTACCACACAAGGATATGGTGTCCTGGTAGGACATTCAGCTTTCTCTGAGGGGCACAAGTAAGTAACAGGACCTGAAGATTGCAGTGTCGTAAATAGCACAAAATATACAAATTCTAGCCCTTTAAAACATTTTTATTTATTGCTTTCTCAGAGAGGAAGTAAAAGAAAGAAAGAGAGAAACATCAATTTGTTGATTCACTTGTTTATGCATTCATTAGTTGATTCTTGTATGTGCCCTGACCAGAGATCAAACACACAGCCTTGGTTTATTGGGATAACACTAATCAACTGAGCAACCCAGCCAGGGTAGAAATTCTAGTTTTAGTTGTGCTACTTATAAGCTATGTGACATCAGGTCTGTTAACTATATTCTATTCACCTCAGTTTTTTCAATTAGAAAATAGGAATAATGACACCTGGCAGCAAAAGTCCAGGAACTATAAAGTGCTTTGTATGAAAAGAGCATTCAATTCAGAAATCAATTTAGTAGTTGCATAATTAATGACTATTTCAGGAGAGAAAAATAATCAAAACCAACCAAAAAAAAAAAAAAACCCAACAACAAAACCCCCATACAGATAAAGTTATTTTAATCTCTGACCTCTGTCTTCTTTCTTTCTCATCAGTATTTCAGAGCTCTGGTCTGCTTCTTCATATAAAACCTGCTACATCCTTTTTACAATATTAGGGATGTTCCATTTTATATCCCTGTGCTATTAATAGTTACTGATAAGTTTAAATATGAATTTCTCTCAGTGATTTTGGTACTGAAGTCCAAAATTGATCTTTTCATGGCTGGAAAATTTTATATTTGTCCGGGTTACTTCAACAACTAAAAGTACACATAGGTTTCAATACCGCCACAGAACATGATTTTTAAACATTCTTCAAGATGTCACCACATATGATTATCTATCACCACCACATCCTAGAGCGTGCCACATTTTATTAGTGTGACATGATGGAATGTGACAGGGGAGATCCACTGAGCCTGATTTATTGCACATATGTACCCATACAAAGTGTAAACCAAAATATCACATGAAGCGCTGTCTCAAAATACAGTTGGCAAAATTACAGATTATCTAAGCCACCGTAAAAAAGAATAATTATGGCCCTGGCCAGGTAGTTCAGGTGGTTAGACCGTTGTTCTAATATGCCAAGGTTGGGGCTTAGACCCCTGGTCAGGGCACATACAAGAGTCAATCAATGAATGCATAAAGAAGTGGAACAATAAACCAATGTTTCTCTCTGTCTCGCTTCCCCTTCCCTTCTCTCTAAAAAGTTAATCAATTTTTTAAAAAGGAATAATTATAAATTAAGAACTTCTTTCGATGCCTGACCAGGAGGTGGCGCAGTGGATAGAGCATCAGACTGGGATGAGGAAGACCCAGGTTTGAGACCCTGAGCGCGCCCTCTTGAGCATGGGCTCATCTGGTTTGAGCGAAAGCTCACCAGCTTGGCCCCAAGGTCGCTGGCTCCAGCAAGGGGTTACTCGGTCTACTGAAGGCCCACGGTCAAGGCACATGTGAGAAAGCAATCAATGAACAACTAAAGTGTCACAACAAAAAACTAATGATTGATGCTTCTCACCTCTCTCTGTTCCTTTCTGTCTGTCCCTATCTATCCCTCTCTCTGACTCTCTCTCTGTCCCTGTAAAAAGAAAAGAAAAGAACTCCTTTTGAAACATGTTTAATAATGGGATATCCTTAACAGCTAGTGTCTTCCATGATTACTATTGTTCAAATGCCCCAAGATGAAGATAAAGAAGAGAAAGTGATGAGTAGATATAAATGGCACAGCACCTTCTGGCTACACAAATGCTTTTCCATCACTGTTTAGTGAGGGAGCAATAGTTTTAGACCAGATATCGGCTTGATTTGGTCTTTTTTCCCCTTTGAGTGCTCAGAAACTGTTTCAATAATCCTGTAGAAACAATGTCTGTCTGGGAAATTTTTCAAATATTCTATATTCCTTAAATTAGTTCTCAATATTAAACCTTCCCTAAAGTTATGCAGGTTTGTAAACCATAAATGGATAGGTTTTATTCTACCCTGAATGTTTTCCTCTTAAAGTATTATTCAGCATTACTATTTCAGTACTTTACTTCAGTCAGTAGAAAAACCCCTTTGCCCATGGTTGATTTCATGAGTTAATTATTAGATGGAAGAAAGCGCTCATTTTTGAAATATTATTAGATGCTGACTCATGAATTAATGAAGATCACTAAGGGTTTGTAAAAACAGGAGCCACCATTTAATGCATGTCTACTCTGTTCCATGCTCTTCCCTCACCACCTCCTTATTTCTCCCAACTCTCTATGACGTGTAATGTTATAACCATTTTACACACAAAGAACCTGAGGATCAGCTGATTAGGTAATGTGTCCTGAAACACAGACTAGAAAATGCCCAATTCAGATGTGAATCCAGCTCGATCCATATCCAAAGCCATTGTTCAACTTTCTCTGTAACATGGGCCTTTGTGTGTGTGTGTGTGTGTGTGTGTGTGTGTGTGTGTGTGTGTGTGTGTGTGTGTGCATCGTTTTAATTAAATTTATTGGGGTGGCATTGGCTAATGAAATTATATAGGTTTCAAGTGTACAATATATTGTATGTATATTGAACTGTGTTTACCATCATGTTGTCATAAATGTTAGTATTTCATCTTTTATCTTTTCTTATGGCTAAGTAGTATTCCATTGGATATATGTACTACATCATTACACAATCATCTATCAAACTATATGTTGGTTATTTTTTTTGACATGAGAAAGATCTGTGGGTAAAGAGGTTTACAATTGCTTAACCACTTTGGCTTTCATTATGCACTAACCCAACGCATCTCTAGATTTAAATTGGAAGTTAGAACAGAGGGTGCTTGTAGATGTGAGTGGAAGATGGAATGGTTAATGGAACTAATTTTTTATTTGGTTAACACTCTTGAATATTCTTTTTGGGCAAGGCACCATCCTTGAGAATGGGAATACAGGAGTAAAAGGTACCTATGAGAATTTTAGCTGAGGTGTTAATATGGAAGGCAGGATAATTAATTTGAAAAGAAAACTGTATGGTGTTTTCCTTTAGGATGTAAGAATTACAGTGACAAACGTTTTGAATCAAACAACTTTGTAGAACATTTAGGAGATGTTTAAAGCAGAGTCTGGAGCTCAGAAAACAGTTTGAAGTTAGAGCCAACAGAGTGTTTCAAATCACAATCATACTGTAAGTATTCTAAGGTGCATCCATTTGTGAAACTGATTAGAGGTAAGTTTGGCTTGCTGTCATAAGAAAAACATCTGTATGAGGCTTTCTGAAATTAACACAAATATAGAAAGATTAGGCTATTAATTTTCATTAATTGTATGTTATGCTGCTAGTCAGTAAGCCAAGTATATTTGACAAGTTTACTCAATTAACAGTATCAACTTTCAGTGTATTTGAAAGAATTTCTTAAAGAAATTCTTTCAGAATTCTTGAAAGAAATTCTTCAAATCAAACCTGCTTTCCTCATTCAGAGATAAATTCACACCTGGCCTGTCTTCATTTCTATAAACGTGTGCACAAGCAGAAAAAGAAGATGGAAAACGATTTGAACCAGACACATTTGGACTTATGTGCTTCCCATTGACTTAGTTTCTAAGTCTATTTTCAAAGTGAGGCATGCCTGGGTAGTTGAATGAAGCACAGCATGGTTAACTCTAGGAAAGCCTGATGTTCATTTTTTGTAAAACCTATTGTGTGACATCTGTGACTTGTTCATACTGAAGAGTCAATGTCAACTCAGTAGTAGATGCAGGGTTAAAATTTGGAGGTCATGGACATACAGATTGGATGTCAGAGAAATGGCAGTGTAAGAGATACTCCCAATCTCCCCCTTTGAAATTTCAACAAATTCAACAACTGAACACAGAGAAAAATAACCTTAGGAGCACCCAAAATTTACACACACCAGAAAAGGTATGATTGGTTGAAAAAGTGGCTGAGTATATAAGATGGAGGACAGGGCATTTTGTTTTCTGCACTGATCTGAGGTAGGGGCACTTTTGTTTGGAGTTGGGCAAAAAAGAGAAACTGAGCTAGTGGGGAGGGAGCTGAGTTAGGGTAGGAGCCCAAACAAAAGAAAGAATACACTGGCTCTGCCTGAGATCACGGACACTGGGCGCACACACAGGTGGGGGGTCCACCTAAAATTACCAGCACAGTGTGCCCATGCGGGCGGGTGCCAGTATCTTTGTGCATTCCCAGTTCCGTGATCACAGGTGCAGTGCTAGTGGCTCCTCCTAGTATTACCAGCACCAGGAGCCGTTGAGGAGGCATGCGGGATGAGGTGCTTAGCCTGAGATTTACAATTTTAGGCACCTACATAAACACTAACATCTTTGTGTGCTCTAGGCTCCATGATCTCTAGCAATAGCATGGGGCACATGCAGGGATCTGGATGCTTATCCAGAAAATGTCAACGCTGGGAACCTGCGTGGGCACCAGCGTCTTTGGGCATTCCCAGCTCCATGATCTCCAGTGATGGGCATGTGAACTGGCCAAGACCCTTGGCCTGAGAGAGCCCGCACTGGGTGCCTGAATTGCAGCTGCAACTCTGTTTTCATTGCTGAAGTTGTGGGAGCTGGACACATACGTGGCCTGTTGCACCGGCTACCAAGCAGCACAAGCGGGAAATGGCGCACTGAGGCGTGCTAGATATGCCCTCCGGCCCATAGAATTTTGCCAGTGTGTAACAGAAAGGCACTTGACCTTTGGTCTGTGCCCTGTCCTGCCTGCTCACACTGGCAGCTCTGGTAGCCACTGCCTTCCCCAGAACTGTGCTTTAAGCGTGCTGGAGGGGGGGACCTGACTGTGTATAGATTCCCTTGCTGTGAGCACAGTAGCTGAAGCAGACATCACAGCTAAGTTTCAAGGCTGCTAGTTCCAGTGGGAGGAACGTGCAAAGAGGCGCCTGGAAAACTGAGAATACCATTATTAGAGTCATGTAATTGCCAAGCCCTAACAAGCCCCACCTGCCAATGGGACTGAGGCCCAGCCTACATCATTGCCACAGAGACACACCAGCAGACCTCTTCCCAAGAGCCCCACAGAGGCAAAACTCATAGTGCAGCACCATCTGCCAAAAAAAGGAAGAAGCTATCTCTTAAAACCAGAAAAAAATTATATTTTTAACGCTTTTTGTCATTTTTATTTCTTTCCTTTTTCCTTTTTCTTTTTTCTTTGTTTATCATTTTCCTTTGAACTACATGATGCCTAGTTGTTACATTTTTCATTCTTGTTTTTTGTGAGGGTTTCATTTAAGAAATCTTTACTTCTGTTCTTTTTTCTTTCTCTTTGTTTTGTATTTTGTCTTTTCTCCTTTCTTTCTCTTTATTCTCCCTTCTCGTTTCTTCTCCTTTACTTTTTTCTTCTTCTTTTTAATTTTTTCTTGTTTTGCTCATATCCAATTGTTATTTGTCATCAAATTGTTATATTTTGGACTCATATTTTTCCTTGTGGCATTTTGCTTGTTTTTTTACTTCATTTCTTCTCTATATTGTCATCTCTCCTTAGTTCTTGCTTCTTGTTCTCTGTAATTTTTGTTTCACTTATTATTATAGAATTTTCATTTATTCACGGTATTTTTTCAACTTTTATTTTACTTTCTTCATTATCTCTTATTAGTGTTATTAACAATACCACTCTCAAACGCCATTAAGAAAAAAGAAATTAAATATGGATATAAAAGACAGAGATGTAGCTCAGATAGATGATGAAAAATCTCTAGAAAATAATTTCAATTACATGGAAACCTTGAATTTAAATGAGAGGGTATTCAAAATTGAGTTCTTAAAAATACTCAGTGAAATACAAGAAAGCTCTAAAAGGCTATTTAGTGAGCTCAAAAAAACAATTTAATGAACAGAAAGAATACTTCATCAAGGAAATTGAAACTATAACAAACAGAGATGAAAAATTCAATACATGAACTGAAAAATGAGGTGACAACTTTGCAAATAGAACAGGCCAGATAGAAGAGAGAATTAGTGACATAGAAGAGAGGCAACTAGAGATACTACAGAGAAAAGAAGAGAGAGATTTCCAAATTAAAAATAATAAGAAAGCCCTACAAAAATTGTCTGACTCCATCAGAAAGAGCAATACAAGAATAATGGCTATTTCAGAAGGAGAAGAGAGAGAAAAAGAAATGGTGAACATATTAAAACAAATAATTGATGAGAATTTCCCAAGCCTGTGGAAAGAATTAGAGCCTCAAATCCAAGAAGCAAACTGAAACACTGAGTTACTTTAACCAAAAAATACCTAATCCAAGGCACATCATAATAAAATTACCACAAATCAATTACAAAGAAAAAATCCTCAAGGCAGTCAGGGAAAAGAAGACTGCAACATATAAAGGAAGGCCCATTAGGTTATAATAAGATTTCTCAGCAGAAACTCTACAAGCCACAAGAGAGTGGACCCCAATATTTAAAGTACTGAAAGAGAGGAACTTTCAGCCAAGAATACTATATCCATCAAAGTTTTCCTTCTAATATGAAGGGGAAATAAAAATATTCAGAGATATAAAGAATATGAGGAAATTTATCACCAGAAAACCCCCACTTCAGGAAATACTAAAGGGGGTTATCTGAACAGATACAAAGAAAAAAACAAAACAAAATCACAAGTAAAAGCTCCAATAAGAGTACAATAAAAACAAGAATAATCTGTGACAACAAAAGCGAAAAAGGGGAGAAGAAAAAAATTATCAGTAACAAAGGAGGATTGAGTGCAGAAGCACTCATGAGATAATGGACTACAATGAATATGATATATATTCTTTTAATTACCTAATGGTAACTACCCCTGAAAATACCACTACTGAAACACATGGCTTAAAAAGAGAAGAAACAGAGGAAAGAAGTATGGAATACAACCAAACAAAAACAAATGACAGAAAAAAAAAAAAAAAAGAAAAACCAAACAAGAAATATAGCTATTAGAATGCATTATATAAAATGGCAATAGAAAACGCTCGTGTCAATAATTACATTAAATGTAAATGGATTGAATTCACCAATAAAAAGATACAGAGTAGCAGAGTGGATCAAAAAAGAAAATTCAGCCTGACCTGTGGTGGCGCAGTGGATAAAGCGACGACCTGGGAACACTGAGGTTGCCAGTTCAAAACCCTGCACTGGTCTGGTCAAGGCACATATGGGAGTTGATGCTTCCAGCTCCTCCCCCCTTTCTCTCTCTCTCTCTCTCTCTCTCTCTCTCGAGTCTCCTCTCTAAAATGAATAAAAAAATAAAAATTAAAAAAAAAAAAGAAAATTCAACTGTATGCTGCCTTCACATTTAAGCTATAAGGAGAAAAGCAGACTCAAAGTAAAAGGCTGGAAAATGATTCTCCAAGCAAATAATATGCAAAGAAAATTAGATTTAGCCATATTCATATCTAACAATGCTGATTTCTAGACAACAAAGGTAATCAGAGACAAAGATGATCATTTCATAATGATAAAAGGGTCAATGAATCAAGAAGTCATAGCACTCCTTAATATATATGCACCAAACCAAGGAGCAGCAAAGGATATAAGTCATCTACTAACTGATTTAAAAATAAAAACCGACAAAAATACAATCTTACTTGGAGACCTCAATACACCACTAACGGTTTTAAATCATTCATCCAAACAGAAAACTAATATAATAATATTGGCCTTAAATGAAACACTAGAACATTTGGATATGATAGAAATGAGAAGGACATTTCATCCCAAAATGTCAGAGTATACATTTTTCTCCAGTGTTCATGGAACATTCTCAAGAATTGACCATATGTTGGGACACAAAACTAACATCAACAAATTTCAGAAAGATTGAAACTATATCAAGCATGTTCTCTGACCATAAAGCTTTGAAAATAGAATTCAACTACAAAAAAGAAGTAAAACACCTCACAAAAATGTGGAAATTAAACAATATACTTCTAAAAGACAACTAGGTCAAAGAAGAAATAAAAGCAGAGATCAAAAGATATATACAGACAAATGAAAATAAGAACACAACATATCAGAATCTTTGGGATGCAGCAAAAGCAGTAATAAGAGGAAAGTTCCTATCATTACAGGCTTACATGAACAAACAAGAAAGAACTCAAGTAAACAACTTAACATTACATCTTAAGGAACTAGAAAAAGGAGAACAAAGGCAACCCAAACCAGCAAAAACAAAGAAATAATAAAAATTAGAGCAGAAATAAATGAAATAGAAAACAGAAAGACTATAAAAAAATCAATGAAACAAGGAGCTGGTTCTTTGAAAAGATCAACAAAATTGACAAAACCTTGGCAAGAGTCACTAAGAACGAAAGAGAAAGAACTCATATAAACAAAATCCAAAATGAAAGAGAAAAAGTTACCAACAGATATAATAGATATACAAAGGATTATTGTAGAATACTATGAAAAACTATATGCCACCAAATTTAACAAACTAGAAGAAATGGATAAATTCCTAGAACAATATAATTTTCCTAGACTGAATTATGAAGAAGTAGAAAACCTAAACAGACCCATAATCCAGGAAGAAATAGAAACAACTATCAAAAACCTAATAAAGTAAAATGGCTATACTAGTGAATTCTATCAAACATTCAAAGATTTGGTTCCTATCCTACTCCTACTAAAAGTCTTCCAAAAACTGAAGAAGAACCAATACTAATACTTCCAAACACATTTTATGAAGCCAACATAACCTTCATACCAAAACCTGGTAAGGACAACACAAGAAAACTACAGACAAATATCTCTAATAAATACAGATTCAAAAATCCTAAACAAAATACTAGCAAACCCATTACAACAACACATCAAAAAAATAATTCACCATGATCAAGTGGAATTCATCCCAGAATCACAAGGTTGGTTCAACATTTGTATAACAATTAACATAATACACCATATCAACAAAACAAAGAACAAAAATCATATGATTCTATCAATAGATGCAGAAAAGGCATTCTACAAAATACATCATTTTATGTTTAAAATACTCAACAAATTGGGCATAAAAGGAAAATATCTCAACATAATAAAGGCCATTTATGACAAACCATCAGCTAACATCATACTAAGTGGCATAAAACTGAAAACTTTTCCTCTACGATCAGGAACAAGGTTGCCCATTCTCTCCACTCCTATTCAACATAGTGCTAGAAGTTCTAGCCAGAGCAATTGGACAACAGATAGAAATAAGAAGAATTCATATTGGGAAAGAAAATGTAAAAATTTCACTTTTTAGAGATGACATGATCCTGTATATAGAAAACCCCAAAGGTTCCACAGAAAGATATTATAAACAATAAACCAATACAGTAAGATCACAGGATACAAAATTAACATACAGAAGTCTACCGCTTTCTTATATGCCAACAATGAAACTTCAGAAAATGAACTCAAAAAAATATTTCCTTTTACGGCTGCAACAAAAAAATTATATACCTCAGAATAAATATAGCAAAGAATGTAAAGAACCTGTATAATAAAAACTACATAGCATTGTTAAAGGAAATCGAAAAAGACACAATAAAATGAAAAACTATTTCTTGCTCTTGGATAGGAAGAATAAATATAGTTAAAATGACCATATTACTGAAAGCAATATACAAATTTAATGCAATTCCAATCAAAATTCCAATGTTATTTTTTAAAGAAATGGAACAAAAAATCATCAGGTTTAAAAATAAACCATAAAAATCCCCAAATAGCCAATGTAATACCAAAAAAAAAAAAAAAAAATTGAAGCTGGGGGCATTACAATACCTGACTTCAAATTATACTACAAAGCCACAATAATCAAAACAACATGGTATTGACAGAACAACAACAAAAAAGACCCACTACGACCAATGGAACAGAATAGAGAGCCCAGAAATAAAACCACATATATATGGTCAAATTATCTTTGATAAAGGAGCCAAAAGTACACAATGTAGAAAAGAAAGCCTCTTCAATAAATGACACTGGGAAAACTAGAAAACCTCATGTAAAAGAATAAAATTCGACTATGGTTTGTTTTCTTGTACAAAAATTAATTTATAATGGATCAAAGACCTAAATATAAAATCTGAAACAATAAAATAGATATAAGAAAACATAGGTACTAAACCAGGGGTCAGAAATCTATGGCTCACGAGCAAGATGTGGCTCTTGATGGCTGCATCTAGCTCACAGACAATTTTTTTTTTTTAACAGAGTCAGAGAGAGGGAAAGATAGGGACAGACAGACAGGAATGGAGAGAGATTAGAAGCATCAATATTCAGTTTTTTGTTGCAACACCTTATTTGTTCATTGATTGATTTCTCAAATGTGCCTTGACCACGGACCTTGAGCAGACCGAGTAACCCCTTGCTCGAGCCAGCAACCTTGGGTCCAAGCTGGTGAGCTTTGCTCAAACCAGATGAGCCCGTGCTCAAGCAGGTGATCTCGGGGTCTCGAACCTGGATCTTCTGCATTCCAGTTTGACACTCTATTCACTGTGCCACTGCCTGGTCAGGCTCACAAACAAATATTTAATAAAAAAAATAATAATGTTAAAAATATAAAACATTCTCATGTATTACAATTCATTCATTTCCTACCGCTCATGTTCATGGTTGCAGGTGGAAGGAGCCAATCAGAGCGGTCCTCCGGGACAACACCAAATTTTTATTGGATAATGCATAATGTACACATGTTATTGTGAGGTCAGGAAGTAAACCTCCCTCCCTTTAATCAAGTAGTCAGCTAGCTAATTGCAGAAACCACTTTGATGAAGAAGATGGCTAAAAGATAAAAAGATGAGGAGTATCGTATTGCCAACAGGAATGGACAGAGGAATTTGCCTTTGTGGAGAGAGCAGGTTCTGCAGTTGTCTAATATGCAATGATAAAATTGCATCACAAAAATGGTCAAATATAAAGCGGCACTTCGACATACACCATACTACATTTGCATCCAGATATCCAGTGGAGGACAGCAGGAAGAAAGCATGTCAAAAGCTACTGTGCAGAGTGCAAGCTAGTCAGCAGCAACTCCGTGTTTGGACCCAACAAGGTGACTGGAATTTGGCTAGCTTTGCTGGTGCTTTAGCAATTGTGAGAAAGGAAAAGCCATTCACAGATGGGGAGTATGCCAAAACATTCATGCTTGATGTTGCCAGTGAACTTTTTGATGACTTTTTGGATAAAGACAAGATAATCAAATGAATAAAAGATATGCCTCTGTTGGCAAGAACTGTTCACCACTGTACCATCATGATGGCAAATCAAATTGAGGCAGCACAAGTGAAAGACATAAATGCAGCACCATTCTTTTCTCTCGCTTTGGATGAGCCAACAGACATAACCATTTATCCCAGCTCAGCGTGATTTCAAGGTATGCTGCCGGTGACACTACGTGAGGAAAGTCTTGCTGTTTTGTCTATGAAAGAGACAACAAGAAGGAAGGATTTATTCAAGTTTTTCACTGAGTTCGCTAAAGAAAATAATCTACTGATGGATAAACTTATAGTACTGATGGTGCTCCGTGCATGGTGTGGAAAAACAGAGGGTTCGTAGCACTTCTTCGTGAACATGAAAAGAGACCCATCCTAAGTTTTCACTGCATCCTACATCAGGAGGCGCTTTGTGCGCAGATGTGTGGTGAGCAGCTTGTTGAGGTGATGTCACTGGTCATTCGGGTGGTCATCTTTATTGTTGCCTGAGCTTTAAATGATGACCAGTTTAAAACACTGCTGGATGAAGTTGGGAATAATTATCCTGGTCTGCTTCTGCACAGCAATGTGCGTTGGTTGTCAAGAGGGAAGGTGCTCAGCTGTTTCGCGGCTTGTCTGAGCAAAATCCAGACTTTTCTTGAAATGAAGAATGTCGAGCATCCTGAGTTAGCTAACACTGAGTGGCTCCTGAAGTTCTACTATCTCCTGGACATGACTGAACATCTGAATCAGCTCAATGTGAAAATGCAAGGCATTGGAAATACAGTCTTATCCCTTCAACAAGCAGTGTTTGCATTTGAAAAGAAGCTGGAACTCATCATGGCCGACATTGAAACAGGTTGTTTACTACACTTTGAAAAACTGGGAGAGTTTAAAGATGCATGCACAGCAAGTGAACCTGCTCAACATCTTGATCTCCAGCAGCTAGTGGGCTTCACATCTAATCTCCTGCAGTCATTCAAAGTGCGTTTTAAAGAATTTGGTGAGCACACTCATCTTTTGAAGTTCATCACCCAAACACACGAGTATGCATTGGACAGTGCCAACCGGAGTTACATTCCTGGTGTCTGCATCAGAGATTTTGAGCTACAAGCTGCTGATCTGAAGGCCTCAGACATGTGGGTGAATAAGTTCAAGTCACTGAATGAAGATTTGGAAAGACTTGCACGACAGCAAGCAGAGTTGGCGAGCAAACACAAGTGGAGAGAAATGAAAACACTTCAACCCATGGACCAGCCTATTGTCACAACTTAGAACACGCTTCCCGTCACATACCACACACTGCAGCATGTCAGTATTGCTGTACTGACTTAGTTTCATTCTACGTATGCATGTGAGCAATTACATTTTAAAATATGTGGCATTCATGGCTCTCTCAGCCAAAAAGGTTCTCGACTCCTGTTCTCAACTCATGGACCTTGGCCATAAAGAGCACTTTATAAAATTGATTCCAAAGGCAAGGGAGATAAAGGCAAAGATAAATGAATGGAACTACATCAAACTAAGAAGCTTTTGCACGGTAAAAGAGACTGACAACAAAACAAACAGACAGCCAACTAAATGGGAGATGATATTTGCAAACAATAGCTCAGATAAAAGGCTAATATCCAAAATATATAAAGAACTCACAAAGCTTAACAACAAACAAGCAAACAATCTAATAAAAGAATGGGAAGAAGACATGAACAGTCCTCTTCTCCCAAGAAGAAATACAAATAGCCAACATATATATGAGAAGATGTTCATCTTCACTAGCTATTAGAGAATTGAAAATCAAATATAAAATGAGATACCACCTCACACCTGTTAGATTAGCTATTATCAACAAGACAGGTAATAACATGTGTTGGAGAGGCTGTGGAGAAAAAGGAACCCTCATGCACTGTTGGTGGGAATGTAAAGTAGTACAACCATTATGGAAGAAAGTATAATGGTTTCTCAAAAAATTAAGAATAAAACTACCATACAACCCAGCAATACTTCTATTGGGTATATACCCCCAAAACTCAAAAACATTGGTATGTAAAGACACATGCAGCCCCATGTTTATTGCAGCATTGTTCAAGGTGGCCAAGACATGGAAACAACCCCAAAGCCCTTCAGTATATGATTGGATAAAGAAGAGGGGGTACATATATTCTATGGAATACTACTCAGCCATAAGACATGATGACATAGGATCATTTACAACAACATGGATGGACCTTGATAACATTATACTGAGTGAAATAAGTAAATCAGAAAAAGCTAAGAACTGTATAATTCCATACATAGGTGGGACATGAAATTGAGAGTCATGGACATGGACAATAGTGTGGTGGTTACCAGAGGGTGGGAAAAGGAGGAGAGGGAGGGGGTGGGTGGAGGGGAGGGGCATAAAGGAAACAAAATGAAGGGTGATGGAGGATGATTTAATTTTGGGTGATGGGTATACAACATATTCGAATGTCAAAATGATCTGGAGATGTTTTCTCTAAATTTATGTGCTCTAGTTGACCAATGTCACCCCATTAAAATTAATTGTCTAAATAAAGCTATAAAAAATTGGAGGTCATAATATGATTACAGGGCTTTGGTTATTCCACTACACAATGCCTTTCAAATATATCTGTTTGTACTTAATCGTTTTCCCAAACATCACAGGTATTCTATTACCTTTAACTCTAGAATAACATTCATTTTGGGATTGGTTCTCTATGAGTCAGAGAAAGATGAGTGTCAAAGATAATTACTCCATTGTGATTAATGAAGCTTTTTCAAAATTTCATTCACTAGATTGGAAGTCTGATAATTTTATAACATCAAAGAATACTATTATCAAAAGACTTTATTCTTTTGTTTTGTTGAAAAAAAATGATGTCCAATTACATTTTAGTAGGTGACAGTATGTTCATCAAAGAAGTGTTTTAGTACATGTTTTATAGCTTATAAAAAGAAAATGACAGCTATAACAATCGAAAGCTTTCTCACTAATTGTCAATGAAAACTGAGATTTGAGGCAGATGAATCACTAATTAGCTTAAGAGAATGACTTTTTTTAATGAAATAGGATGTGTCAATTAATTTGTACTTCAGATAATACAATTTTGGTTTAAAACAATTGGATGAGATGGGCACTTTTCAGGATGGTATGGCTGTAGATGAAGAGGAATTTTAAAGTTAACAATACCCAACCTAAACGTAATCCATATTTACAGGGAGCTATTCCAGGTATGTGATTTCGGCAAGTCATATTTCTTTTTGTCTTTGTCCTAACTATAAACAGCATCAGTAGCAGAGAACCTGTCCTGCCTGAGTTTTGTTCCTGCTCCTCCTCCTGTGTCTGTGCCAGTCTCAAGTACATGAGGGTGATCATAGTGCCAGGAATGTGAGAGACAAAGGGAATAAGATGGGTAAAGCTCTTCCCTGCTCCCTCCTCTGCACAGGATAACAGATTCTGAATCCTTTTCACTGGACTAATTAAATGACAAATAATCACAATCTCTGGACAAGAAAGATAAGACACAATTGCTTGAACCTATTTTCCTTGATAAGTGTAGAACTTCAGTCTTTATGCATGCAGGTTACCATCATTTGCAATTTTCTTTTTTTCCTAATCATAGAGATAACATTAAAAGAAAATATATATTTATATTATCTAAGAGAAGTGGTACAAAGAAGACCACTTAAAGACATTAATAATAATAATAATAAGAGTGGCAATTAGAATAATCATCATCATCTCTCAAGAGGAGGTGGGATTATCAAGACACAGACAGGGACAGTCAATATTTTTTTGAATATCTACTATGTTCTTGGCATTTACACATACTTTAACTCATTTACTCACAGCAATGTGTTATTAGTCTCATTTTATAGCTGTGAAGTGGGTTTCCAGAGAGAACTGTAATATGACAAGTTTGCACAATTGGAAAATATCTGCCATAATTTTAAAGTCTGGTTCTCCTGCAAATACCATACTGAAACTTATCAGAGAGGTGTCACTTTTCATTTATTCTCCTTATGTTTATTCACTCATTACATTTTAGGTTCCTTCTCTAAGCAGGCTAATAGAGGATAACAAAAATGAAAAGCATGACTCTTGTCTACAAGAGAACTAAACTGAAGAAGAGGGAATCAAGCAAATGAACAAATAAGTGAGGCAACAACATAAATGCTATAAAGGAAGTAACCCTGAAACTCAACAGGGGAATACTTGCTGGGGAAATAAATTCCTCTCAAGAAAGAGTAAGTCAAGAAACTTCTTGGAAAGACAACATTTAAAAAAAGTCTTGGGCAAAAACAATAATAATAAATAAAATTTTTAAAAAGAAAAGTAGTAGTATTCATAATCAAAGATCATAGAAAGAGCAATGAAAGAGAATGTTAGGTTTAGAATACTCCAAAGGGTTCAGAATGGTTGAAGTACCAAGGTCAAGGTGGAAGAGAGTGAGAGAAAGGCTGGTGAGATACAGCCAGATAATAAAGAACCTCACATACCATGTTACAGGGTTGATTCTATAGAAATGGTGAACAAACAGTGGCAGAGATCAAAACAACCAGGTTTACATTATAGAAGCCTCACTGACTCAGAGTGGAAGGCAGATCTAAGGATGTGAGCCTGGAAACTGCAAGACCAGGGAGGAATCTACTGTGATTATCCAAGTAAGAGACGGAGAGCTATAGAGCTGAGACAGTAACATGGGATTTTAGGTGAGAGGTGATATAGCAGGGAGACGAAGTTAAGGCATTTACAAAATTAGTGGCTATTTGAACATGGAGCATTCCACAAAGGGAAAAGTCTGGGCATACTCTATTCTTTCTGGTTGGATGATCCATGAATGTGTGGATTTATTCAGTATGAAGTAACACAGATGAGACACAAGAGATATCAAACCAAAAGCTAAAAGACTTCTTCCTACCTGACCCCAAAGGCAAGGAAAGTAAAGGCAAAAATAAATTAGCAGGATATATCAAACTAAAAAGTTTCCACACAGCAAAAGAAACCGACAACAAAACAAATAGGCAGCCAACTAAATGGGAGATGGTATTTGCAAACAGCTTTGATACGGGATTAATATACAAAATATATAAAAAACTCACAAAGCTCAACAACAAACAAGCAAACAATCCAATTCAAAAATGGGACAGGACCTGAACAGATACTTCTCACAAGAGGACATACAAATGGCCAACAGATATATGAAAAATGCTCATCTTCATTAGCTATTAGAGAAATGCAAATCAAAATTACAATGAGATACCACCTCACACCTGTTAGATTAGCTATTATCAACAAGACAGGTAATAACCAGTGGTGGAGAGGCTGTGGAGAAAAAGGAACTCTCATTCATTGCTGGTGGGAATGCAAATTAGTACAACCATTATGGAAGAAATCCTGGTGGTACCTCAACAAACTAAGGATAGAATTACCATATGACCGAACAATCCCTCTACTGGGTATCTACCCCCAAAAGTCAAAATATATACAACATATATAAAGACACATACATGCCCATGTTCATTGCAGCATTATTTACAGTGGTCAAGACATGGAAACAGCCAAAGTGTCCCTCAATAGAGGGTTGGATAAAGAAGATGTGGTACATATATACAATGGAATACTACTCAGCCATAAGAAATGATGACATAGTGACATTTACAACAACATGGATGGAGCTTAAGAACATTATACTGAATGAAATAAGTAATTCAGAATAAACCCAATAACCATATAATTTCACACATAGGTGGAATATGAAATTGAGACTCATGGACATAGATAAAAGTAACGTGGTTACCAGAGGGATGGGGATGAGAGGGGGAGGAGAAGGGTGTAAAGAGGGAGAAACATAAGGTGATGAAAAATGATTTGACTTTGGGTGATGGTTATACAACATAATCAACAGTTCAAATGCTTATTGATCAATGTCACACTGTTAAATTTAATTTTCTAAATAAAAAACAAACAAATACATAAATTAAAATTTCTTTTCATTTTGGGGCCCCTGTTGGTTTCAAATATTCTGAAAGTCCAGTCTCCTTTCCTCACTGTTTGCTCCCCATCGCTCCCCAATTCCTCAATCTGCAAGAGCTATTGAGCCAGTTGTCTGGCTGGAGTCCTTCCCAGGGTACATCCAGCTATTTTCATACTGCTGATGAAAACTAAAGAGATACGGTATTTGCAAAACCCTATGCTTTTGATTCTTAGTTTCTAATATTTTTGCCATCACATCATTTTTTATTACATAAAATACTTAACATAAAACACTGTCTTAATCATTTTTAAATGGACATTTCATTGATACTAAGTAGAACTGTCACCACCATCCATATCCAGAACTCTTTTTAATCTTGCAAAATGAAACTTGGTCCATTAAAAATTAACCCCCCACAACTCCCCATTCTCCCAGCTCCTGAGAACCACCAGTTACTTTCTTCTTCTTTTTTTTAATGTCTCATTTTTCCTCACATTCCAGCCTCTTGTAACTACCATTGAACCTGGAGGACATCATACTAAGTGAAATAAGCCATACACAGAAAGGCAAATATTGCATATATAGGATGAATACACACACACACACACACACACACACATTTTCATATATATATATATGTATGTATGTATGTATATATATATATATATATATATATACATATATATATATATTCATACAACTTCAGACAAATTATGTCTCATTAATAACTCATAATAATAGGGTAGAATAGTGGTTAGCTAATAATATTAAAATAGTTTATATCTTTATTTTAAAAGAGATAACATTTTAGTTTTTTTTTTTTGTTAAAACCTATTTGTACAGCTGCAGATGATTCCACAATGTATAAAGAGTAAGGGACACAGCCCGACAGGGCAGTGGTGCAGTGGATAGAATGTCAACCTAGGACACCAAAGACCCAGGTTCAAAACCCTGAGGTCACCGGCTTGAGCAAGGGGTCACTGGCACAGCTGGAGTTCCCCCCCACCCCATCAAGGCATATATGAGAAAGCAATCAGTGAACAACTAAGGTGCCACAAGAAAGAAGAAATGCTTCTCATCTCTCTTCCTTTCAGTCTATCTGTCCCTGTCTGTTCCTCTCTCTTTCCCCACCCCATCCTGTCTCTCTTGACAAAAAAACATAAAAATAAAAAATAAGACTAAGGGACACAGACAAAGGCCAATTAGCATGCATGGCCAATGAGTCGGAACAGACTCCTGTCTTCATAACCTATAGGTACTTATCAGCTGAATTTTAGCTGGCATAAGCTCAAGATATAAGCATTAAAAAGATTAAAAGAATATAACTTTAAATCACCTAAAACTGACAAATTACAATCAACTGAAATTTATCAATGTTATTTTAGACACCTTTTGCTGCATGTACATGAATAGAATAATAAATGGATTAAAATATGGTATCATATGCATACATAATTTTTAATGAAAAGGTTTTAATTTTGTTTGAACGTAGAAGATAGCACACTGAAGATGAAGACATTGATGAACTTCAGACAAATGATTTCTTAATAAGACCTGTGAGTTCCTAAAATATCTCTCTAAAGTATGAACAAATTTTTTGAAAAGCAAATTGGTACTTTAAAGAAATGTTCTGTAGCATTAGTTGATTCCTTCTATTAAAGTAACTTTCTCCCTTATCTCACTTTAAAACATATGGAAAACTACAAACAAAATATGTAAACCAAATTGGTTAATTCCAAGAACACCATGGTGTTTAACACTGATACTTCTTACTAGTTCCATTCATATGTCGACAGTTAAAAAACAAAACAGTGGCCCTGGCCAGCTGGCTCAGTGGTAGAGCGTTGACCTGGCATGTGGAAGTCCTTGGTTTGATTCCCAGCCAGGGCACACAGGAGAAGCACCCAACTGCTTTTCCACTCTTCCCCCTCTCCTTTCTCTCTATCCCTTTCTTCCCCTCCCGCAGCCAAGGCTCCATTGGAGGAATGTTGGCCCGGGCACTGAGGATGGCTCCATGGTCTCCATGACAGGTGCTAGAATGGCTCCGGTTGCAATGGAGCAATGCCCCAGATGGGCAGAGCATCGTCCTCTAGTGGGCTTGCTGGGTGGATCCCAGTCTTGCATATGTGGGAGTCTGTCTCTCTGCCCTCCCCGTTTCTCACTTCAGAAAAATAATTTTAAAAAAGGGTATGAAAATTGACGTTAAGAAAACTTTTCAATAATATACAATATGCATGTCACTAAAGCAGGTGAACAAACAAACAAGCAAAAACATATGTGCATCCTGAGGTTTGATCCCTGAGGGTAGATCTCTGGCATCAGGGATGGCTGATGAGTATGGATTCATGGGCACCTAATCTCTCCTGCATATCAGTGTCCTGGATGGGTAACTAGTCAAAGGTTCTTTAGACTGACCAATTGGGACTTTGCCACTTACACTGAGGGAAATTGCTTTTTGTACAGGGTCTGAAGAGGTTTACTTAGATGTTCATTCCCTAGCACATTTTAGTCTATATTTCTGAATATTTTAGTAGTTTCAAACTTCACAGTAAATTCATTTACCATCTTATAGTCAGAAACACAATATGAGTGATGATACTTAACAGTAATCATGAAAAACATCTGTGCTTTCTCTTCTCATTGAAACAAAATTATTTTCTGTAAGTTTTGTTTCACATTGGTAATGAAATCATTTTTGGATGAGAGAGGCCAGAGGTGGTTACAGTATTTAGCACCATTTCTAGATTGTAGTATGTCTTACAATTCTATGGGAATGAATGGATGATGGTGCCAAAAATAGATTCAATTAAGTAAATATATATAAATAAAAGAATAAGTTAGATCAAGGAGTTTCTAATAAAATAAAATCAATAAAATTACTAATTCTTTACCAGTAACAAAGAATTTACAAGGGTCCAGAAATTGCACATCTTGTTTTTTTTTTTTTTTTTCAAATTGCCACCAGAACATGAAAATGTAGTAACTTACTCCCCATTTGAGACCTAGTGGTACTGGCAATGGAAGATTTAGCTGAGTATTCTGCTTTAAATTTTACTTTGAAAAATAGGTCAAAGCAATGATTTGTTTTACAATCTAGGATTTTATTTTCAGATCTCTTTTATCTAACCTTTTTTTGTCTCTAAAATGTCTACTCCCCTATCCACAAATATAGCAGTTATACTATTTCTGATGTACTAATTTCAACTAAATTTTAAATAACCAGTCTTTCTCTCTTTAGATAACACACCTTAAGCACAAAGCCCAATTTCTCAAGTGCTTAAGTTGTGCACTGATTTCATAAGTAGAGACTCACAGAATATTACTGAAAGCCTTTGCAATATTCATACATCATCCAAAGAGCCTACCACATGCTCTGAATAAGATTGTCCCCTCACAGGCCTTACCTAATCTAGTATATGATGATGGAAGATTTGACTTTGGGTGGTGGGCATACAATGTAATATACAGATGATGTATTATAGAATTGTACACTTGAAACATATATAATTTTATTAACCCATGTCACCCCAATAAATTTAATTTTAAAAAAGAGAAAAAAAGAAGGCCTGCTCCAGGTTTTACTCCCTCTCTCATTCTTCAAAACATCTCTCATTCTTTCCCTATTTTCAAGCTTTCCCATTTTGTCTGTTGGTGAAGCAATTTTCCAATTTCATCTCTTGAATCTTTCTTAACAATGATCCAATATAAAAATGTAACTTTAGAAATGAAAGGAATATTAGAGAGACCTATGACCCCTATATCTCTTTTTTTTTAAATTGGTTGCTAAAATTATATAGGTTTCAGGTATACAATTCTATAATACATCCTCTATATATTGTATTGTGTGTTTACCACCCAGTCAAGTCTCCTTCCATCAATACTTATCTCTCCCTTATCCTCTCCTACTTCTCCATCCCCCTTTCTTTTAAACTCTTACACTTTGCAGATACAGTGAGATGCAGAGAGGGTTAAGTGACCTACCTAAGGGCAGATATTTAACTAATGCAAAAAGGTAGGACTGGAGGCCAGGCAAACAGATTCCAAGTTTTATATAATGACTATTAAAATTTGGAAAGTGCAATAGAATAATTGAGACATAAATTACTGCCTTTGTATATTCCTCCACTACATATTAATTACAAAGAAGTGAAATAACTTGCAGCTTAGATATAATAATTTAAATAAAATGACAGAATGGGATTTTAATTTATTTTTTTTTATTTTATTCATTTTAGAGAGGAGACACACACACAGAGAGAGAGAGAGAGAGAGAGAGAGAGAGAGAGAGAGAGAGAAAGGGGGGAGGAGCTGGAAGCATCAACTCCCATATGTGCCTTGACCAGACCAGTGCAGGGTTTTGAACTGGCGACCTCAGTGTTCCCAGGTCGATGCTTTATCCACTGCGCCACCACAGGTCAGGCCCAGAATGGGATTTTAAAAATATTTTTTACAATTGAAATGTTTGCCTTTATTTATAAGGGGTTCCGCTTGCAAAGACAAGACAGGTGAGTTTATTACTAGCAGCTCAAATTCTGTTCTTTTGGGTTTATTTTCCTAGGAAGCCCTTGGGAATTTGCTTTAAAATATTGACTGGGAATTTAGTGAATAGACACTAAAAACTTACAATGGACAAATAAGGTGTGACCCATCCCAGAGAACAAAATGAAAGGTTCATGAAGTAGGGTCAGAGGATCTGACTTCAATTTCAGCTCGGGGGTAAACTTCTGATGTTTTCTTCCCTTGAGGGAAAGAATAAGAAGCCAGAATGTGAAAATCAGCCTAAATCACCACAGCAGAAACTCAGTAAGTTTCCAAAGAAGCTCTTGGAGTAACTCAAAAAGAAGATAATTCTCACAGGCTTCTGTCAACGTGATTGTTTATGGCTAGCTTGTTTTCTCTTTGAGGTAGTAACAGAGAGAATTGGAGTATGAATTTGGATATTTTAAAACAAGGATATTCATCAGAGAATAAAAAAGATTGGAGTTCATTATGGGACTATTTACCAGATGTAGTCAATACAACATAATTTATTAGATTGTGCTAGGTATTGTCTGTTGTCTGTCTGACATGATGGCCGAACGTATATGACTAGTGAAAGTTCTATTTAAAAAGCTGTTTAGGTGCCTGCATTTCAACAGCAAAATTTGGGGGATGGGTAAGGCATGTTCTTATTTCTTTAAAGAAAATATTGATTTAATTTTAAAATTAGTTTTTATATATTCAGCAGATTACTGATATCAATATTTTAAAACATATTATTTGGGGATTGCTTCAGTTATATAACCCACATGATTCTGTGTTTATAGCAGAGGAAATTAAAAGTAAAATACAAATAAAATATGATATGAAATTTTCCTGGAGAATAAGAAATATTGCCCATTTCTTTCCTCTTTGCTATCTGTTTGCCAGAAGTATTTTCAAACTACATTATACTTAGTTATACCACACATACTGAGAGCATGTTTACTATCAGCTAACATGATTCAATAATAAATAGCCTGTAACAATAGCTAACATTTTCTGGAAAAGTACTATGTATGATGTACTCTGCTAAACATTTTATAAGTAACTTAAGCATTTATAACAATTCTAAGATCTAGATATTATATTCCAATAGTTCAGACCCGAGAATTAAGATTTAGAAAAGTTAAGTGTCTTCTCCATTTTACAAGCATCAAAGATACAGAGTTGAAATATGAATCCAAATCAGCCTGACTCCTGAGCATATCCTCTATATTTTTGCATGTTTATGTATGTAAAATCATGTAGTCATCACTACTGTACTCATAAATTTTTTATATAAGTCCACTTCAACAGGACAATAATTTTGACATTTTCCCCCTGAATATTACATCACTTTTTTATATTATCTGCTAATACTTGCCAATAAGAAAACAAATACAGATATAAGATAAGGAATGTGATTATCATTATTCTTTCATTAATAACAAAACCAATAGGAATCTGTTCTTTGTTCTCCATTAAGTTAGAAATTCATATAAGTGATGGTTGGAAACATATACATAAAGTGCCTATAATATAATTTTTTTTCCACGACTTCATATAGAAGAATTTTGTGGTCATGTATCATTTTTTTTTCTACATAGTCATATATAAGGACTGGGTTTTTTTAGGTGAAAGTAGGGGAGATAGTGGGGCAGATTCTGCATGCACCCTGACCAGGATCCACCTGGCAAGCTCACGTATGGCCATTGATTGAATACCAAGCTATTTTTAGTGCCTGAGGGGTGCTGCTCAGACCAACTGAGCAATTCTCAGCACATGGTGCCAACTTGCTTCAATCAAGCCATGACTGCAGGAGAGGATAAGAGACAGAGGGAGAGAGAAGCAAGAAGGGGAAAGGTGGAGAAGCAGATGGGTGCTTCTTTTGTGTGCCCTGATTGGAAATCATACCCAGGGTGTCCATATACCATGTCAACACTCTATCCACTGAGCCACATGCCAGGGCCTATAAGCACTGTAAATATACTATATAAGTTTTTAATTTAATTTACAGAGTTCATTCATCTTTGTTTAACTGAGACACAGAATACATGTATGTTCTGATTACAGTTACCTTCATTATTCAGATTCCTTAGATTCAAAATTGTGCAGAAATTACTTTTAAAATATTTTGAGATATGTCATATTCAAGATTGCCTGTTTATATGAAAGACATCAGAAAGAAAAGTTGACTGTTAATGTCTGATTGGCTTTATTTCCATAAGGCTGTAAGACATCTGGGGGGCAACTACCTCCAGCTTGTTAATTAGACCTATTGTGGGATTATAAATTCAATGCAATTAGTTGAGTTCTAATTTCAATATAACCACTCTTAGAAATTCTTGACTGGCATTTCCATTGCCATGGTCATTATTCCCACATTAAATGTCACATTTTTATGTTTATAAGTAATGCTGTAGTTTCACAGGTATATGATTACATCCTATAAAAATGGGCTAAAGCTAGAAGATCTTTTTTGTGTCTCATTACTGATAAATGTTCATTGATTTTTTTAATATTTTAAGTATGTTTCAATTTACAAAAAAGTGGATCTCATCAATATATCTGACCACGTACTGATGTTTACAGATGTTCCATAGTAATAATGTTTCTAGGGAATGACAATTTAATGCTTTCCTGTTGGAAGATAATGAGTTTAAACATCATTTAGAAGCTCAATGATCTCTTATTTGGAGACTGATTCAGAGCATGCTGAAGATCCCAGTCCATTCTGGTATCATGCCAAAAACTTTTTTAGAATGGCTAATACAGCACAGAATTCAGGAAGTAAATGAAGAAAATGTCTGATTTTTGTGACTGTAAATGTAAACGCAAAGGAACGTATTAATTTGTTTAAATTCCCTGACCTAAGCTTTCCAGAACTAAAAATGAAAAAAGAGGATTTATCCTCTAGATTAGTGCACTGATCCAGAACCAATTATAATGAATGTCTCTGAGCAACTCAGAGAAGAAAACATATTGCATTCATTGTCTCTGTTCACTGACATGGAGCACAGGGTCTGGCCACCCAGTGGGAAATAAGCATATGTTTTGGAATGAATCTATTAACATATTAAATATAATTTATAATTTTTTATAAGATTACAAACTAATTTATAAAGTATAAACCACTCCCTTTTTGTTTGTTTGATTTTTTTGTTTTATAGTGAGAGAGAGAGAGGACAGATAAGGACGAACAGACAGGAAGGGAGAGATGAGAAGCATCAACGCATAGTTGGGGAGCCTTAGTTCTTCATTGATTGCTTCTCATATGTGCCTTGACAGCAGAATTCCAGCCAAACCAGTGACCATGGGCTCAAGCCAGCATCCTCGAGGCTCAAGCTAGTGATCATGGGTCACATCTATGATTCCAGGCTCAAGCTGGTAACCCCAAACTCAAACTGCTGAGCCTATGCTCAAACCAGGGACATTAGGGTTTTAAACTTGAGTCCTAAGCATCCCAGTCCAATGCTCTATCCACTGCAGCACTGCCTTATCAGGCAAAAAAAAATCTGATGTTTTTAAGGACTGTCAATAAAACTACATTAGAAAACCATTAAACAACCATAATTTCAATATTGAAATTGCATTATCTATATAGTATGACTTTTATACCATGAATTAGTTTAAGGTAATTGCCATTAGGATGGCTATTATATACTCCCCTCCAAAGGAAAAAAAAAAAAAAAGAAAACCAGGAAAAAAAGAAAAAAAAATAACATGATGAGGATGTGAGAAATTAGAACCTTTGCGCATTGCTGATGAGAATGTAAATTGGTACACAGTGTGGAAGACAGTATGGCAGTTCCTCAAGAAATTAAACATAATATTAAAATAAAATAAAGCAAAAAGCAATTACAATTCTAGGTTATATACCCCAAAGTACTGAAAGCAGGGACTTGAAAAAATGTCTGTACACCAGTGTTCATTGTGGCATTCTTTTTCAATGGCCAAAAGGTGGAAACAAACTCAAATATCTACTAAGGATGAAAGGGTGAACAAAATATTATATACATATAATGGAATATAATTCAGCCTTAAACAGGATGAATTCTGATAAATGCTACCGCATGGATAACCCCTGGTGAAATAAGCCATACAAAATAACAAATAGTATATGACTGCACTGATATGAGTTATTGAGAATAGTCAATTTCATAGCGACTGAAAGTAGAATAGTGGCTACCCATTTCTGGGGATGGGAATCTATGATTTAATAGGTACATTGTGTGAATCTCTGTGGTTATGTAAAAGAAAATTGTGTTCTGCATTATATGTGCTGTCTATGTTGTTATTAATTTAAGACACGATGTCAGTATGATTTGAATAAATTCAAATCTCATAAATTTTGAACTATTTTTCAAAGTTAAAAAATAATTCCAAAATAAATCTGCACTTGATAGTTCTAAGGCTTCTCTTTACTGTGATACGATCTATGAATAAAGAATATTGAACCAAATGAGAACTTCATATTCTTTTAACTTATACGTTTTAGTGCATTTAGTGTATAAAAAATACTGATCTTATCTTCTCTCTTTAGTTAAAACATCTAAGCTGAAGAGAAGCTCATTCGCCTGACCTGTGGTGGCGCAGGTGGCGCAGTGGATAAAGCACCGACCTGGGAACACTGAGGTCGCCAGTTCAAAACCCTGCACTGGTCTGGTCAAGGCACATATAGGAGTTGATGCTTCCAGCTCCTCCCCCCTTTCTCTCTCTCTCTCTCCTCTCTCTCTCTCTCTCTCTCTCTCTCTCTGTCTCCTTTCTAAAATGAATTAAAAAAATAATAATTTAGAAAAAAATTATTTAAAAAAAGAAAAAGAGAAGCTCATTCATATTTCCTCGGAGACAAGAATATGTGGGATGATGCTGAAAGGAGATAAGTGACACGTAATACTTTTTTTATAACTAAAATATATTACAAATATATTAAAATCAAGTATGATAGTAGGAGTAAAATGACAATAATCTAATAAAAAGCTTTCATCATAATACTATCTTTGTACATCAGACAGGGTACATGTTTTATGGAAAAAACAAGAAAAAAATATAAGAATACTTACAAACCTAATGATCTGTATAGCTAAACAATTTACAACCTAACAAAAAGCTTTGTGATGTGAATTTTTTTTTGTTGTTGTTTTTTATTTTACAGGGACATAGAGAGAGTCAGAGAGAGGGATAGATAGGGACAAGCAGACAGGAATGGAGAGAGATGAGAAGCATCAACATCAGTTTTTTGTTATGACACCATAGTTGTTCACTGATTGCTTTCTCACATGTGCCTTGATCATGGGCCTTCAGCAGACCAAGTAACCCCTTGCTCAAGCCAGCGACCTTGGGTTCAACCTGGTGAGCTTTTTGCTCAAGCTAGATGAGCCCTCACGCAAGCTGGCAATCGCGGGGTCTTGAACTTGGGTCATCCGCATCCCAGTCCGACGCTCTACCCACTGCGGCACCACCTGGTCAGGCTGTGATGTGAGTCTTGATAGGCAATAGCTACATGAGTTAGCTAAAGTAAATGTTATTAAATTATAAAGTTTTAAAGTGAAAATATGATAAATCAAAGTAAACCATGACATGAACGAAAGAAAACGTGACTAGCAAGAGATGCTAAGAAGCAAAAGAACAGACTAATTGGGTGCTCACTTATAGAAAAAGACAGTTGCATAGACATCTTTAAGCAATAGTTAGACAATATCCAAAATCAGCAAATACTTGAGCTACTTTCTTCTTTGTTTCCTTGTTTGTTTGTTTATTTGTTTTGTGACAAGGACAGATAGTGACAGCTAGACAAGAAGGGAGAGAGATGAGAAGCATCAATTCTTTGTTGTGGCACCTTAGTTGTTCATTGATTGTTTTCTCATATGTGCCTTGACTGGGGGGCTACAGCAAACAGAGTGACCCCTTGCTCAAACCAGATGAGCCCATGCTCAAGGTGGCAACCTCAGTGTTTCGAACCTGGGTCCTCCGAATCCCAGTTCTACTCTCTATCCACTGTGCCACCACCTGGTCAGGCTACTTTCTTGGTCTATATATGGCTCCACACTTTCCTTACAAAATGCACACCAGAGAATGCTAAATTTTCTCAAGTTTCTTAAATCAGAACAATTACCTTGGGGATTAACATTTATAAATTGCTATTGGAGCTAAGGCATGGAAAAGATTGTGAAAAATTCTTAAATTCAATTCTCATTTCCTTTAGAACAGTTCATTAATTACCAAATATATTCAGTGTTTTTTAATCACATTGTAGCTTAGAACAAAGGTTTACACTGAATGATTAAACTGACTATTAATTTAGAGTTTGCAATCCAAAACAACTTTTCCCCACCACTAAAATATGTATCTTAAGCAATAAGGTCAAGGTAATAAAGCTTTAAAAATAACACATCTTAATTACTGACCAGAGATTTGCATCTATAAAGAAAAGCCATACTCAGTGGCTTAAAAAATGTTTTCCCTTTGAATGTGAGTTAACAGGAGAACACATGTCTAGTAATACATACAATTAAGAGCAACAAAAATATTGAATGTCGCATTTAGGAGTAAAGATCAAGCAAAATGAAACTAGACCATCAACTTACACCATTCACAAAAACAAACTCAAAATGGATAAAAGACTTAAATGTAAGCTGTGAAACCATAAGCATCTTAGAAGAAAACATAGGCAGCAAGCTCTCCGACATCTGTTGCAGCAATATATTTGCCGATTAATCTCCACAGGCAAATGAAATAAAAGGCAAGATAAACAAATGGGACTATATCAAACTAAAAAGTTTTTGCACAGCTAAAGACAATAAGAACAGAATAAAAAGACAAACCACACAATGGGAGAACATATTCGACAACACATCTGATAAGGGGTTAATAACCCAAATTTATAAAGAACTTATAAAACTCAACACCAGGAAGACAAACAATCCAATCAAAAAATGGCAAAAGAAATGAAATTTCTTCAAAGAGGACATACAGATGGGCAATAGGCATATGAAAAAATGTTCAACATCACTAATCATTAGAGTAACGCAAATTAAAACCACAATGAGATATCACCTCACACCAGTCAGAATGGCACTCATCAGCAAAACAACACAGAACAAGTGCTGGCGAGGATGTGGAGAAAAGGGAACCCTTCTGCACTGCTGGGGGGAATGCAGACTGGTGCAGCCACTGTGGAAAACAGTATGGAGATTCCTCAAAAAATTAAAAATTGAACTACCTATTGACCCAGCTATCCCACTTTTAGAAATATACCCTAAAAACACCATAGCACTGTCTGAAAAGAAGAAATGCACCCCCATGTTCATGGCAGCATTGTTCACAATAGCGAAGATCTGGAAACAGCCCACGTGTCTGTTAGAGGACGAGTGGATTAAAAAGCTTTGGTACAATATACTATGGAATACTACTCAGCCATAAGAAATGATGACATCGGATCATTTACAACAAAATGGATGGACCTTGATAACATTATATGGAGTGAAATAAGTAAAACAGAAAAAAACTAAGAACAGCATGATTTCATACATAGGTGGGACATAAAAGCGAGACTATGAGACATAGACAAGTGTGTGGTGGTTACGGGGTGGGGGAAGGGAGGAGAGGGCGGAAGAGGGGGGAGGGAGGGGCACAAAGAAAACTAGATAAAAGGTGACAGAAGACAATTTGACTTTGGGTGATGGGTATGCAACATAATTGAATGATAAGATAACCTCGAGATTTTTTTTTGCACATATGTACCCTGATTTATTCTCACCCCATTAAAATTAATAAAAATTAGAAAAAAAGAAAAATCAAGCAAACTGGGTTAAGTTGCGCTCACCACAACTTTCTCCAAAAGATCACTGAACAAGACAAGAATCGAGCGATTTCTATGTCTATACATCTGAACCAAGACAGAGTGCAATGGGAGATGGGGAGGGTTGTGGGACGTGGGAAGGGGGGAGGAAGGCATGCAAAGAAAAAGTTAGGTCAGTTTTTCTGATTCTGCAGTCAGTGGCTTGTAGTCTGGTGTATGGTGTGCCTAACACAGGGAGATCCACTGCAATTTCCTTAGAAGCCCTAAGGAAGGGACCTAGCATTCTTCACTCACCATTTCTGAGCACAGAGGTCATGCTCCACTGAGGGTGCTAATTTGTTGTTGAGGAGAGTTAACCTGAGATGAGTGGAGGCCATTCCCAATAGTTCACACATTTGTCTAGAATAAGGTGACCAGATTTTAAAATTGGTAAAGCGGGACAACATTGACAGGGGGGTTCTTGATTAAAAATTTGGTCTATATGGAGCAAAAATAAATTTTTATAGAATGCTAAAATAGTATTGTAATATGTTTTTTTAAATCGGGATTTTTTAAAACGCTGAGGGACATGGGACAAATTGTTAAAAATCGTGACTGTCCTGCCAAAAGTGGGACGTCTGGTCACCTTAGTAGAAGCCTCAAGTTTCCTACATTTTTTCTTTAAAACAAATGTAATCTTCACCAATAGCTTTCTTCCTCTTTTTGTTTTTTTGTTTATTTGGGAGGGAGGAAGTAGAAAGTATCAACTTGTAGTAGTTGCTTCCCATATGTGGCTTGATCAGGCAAGCCCAGGGTTTTGAACCAGCAACCTCAGCATTCCAAGTCAATGCTTCATCCACTGTGCCACTACAGGTCAGGCTTCACCAATCTCTTTGAAATAACTATATGGTGAATTACTCTAATGAAAAAAGTCAGGAGACTGTATTTTGTTCATAGCTGGATTTATTAAGTTCAAAGAAATCAACAAAGTGCTGCCAAAATATGTTATGAAATGGGCTAACAGGGTAAAGTATTTTTGTTTGCTTATTTGATTTAGTAGGAGATATTAGTTGTTGTTTTCCTTAAATTGAGTAACTAACTTCATTAGACCATCGACAAATTCACTGAAACAATCTTTGCCATGAAAGTAAGTAATCTACTTCTATGTACTGACGAGTCACATAAATTCCTTGTAACTTAGGTCCTTATACAAAAATTGAAGAAAATGATGTTTTTGCACAGTTCTTAGAGGTACTCAAGATAGTAATAATACAGTGGCTTTAGAGCACTTGAAGTCCCCCCAAGGAGAGATACAATATAAACTCTAATTACCACTCCATTATGATTTATCTTTGCTTTATAGAAACTGTTTACTGTTTGCAGCTTTTTCCTTGCAGAACCCTTTTGTATTGCCAAAGTGCATTAATCATATTTATTCTACTACTCTCTTGTAAAAGGTCTGAAGCTACAAAACACTCAACTGTATTAGGAGAAACTATTGTCTTCCAGGATGACTCTGTCCTTCCTTTAAGGATTACTGTACAACAAGCAGCTCAGAAAATGTAGGCAAGAGTTCCCAAAGGGTAAGTAAAATACAACACAGGGTAAGAGAAAAGCTAATTTCTAATCTCCCAAAGATGAAAAAAAATAGGTACAGGCTGACCAGCCGGTGGCACAGCAGATAGACCATGGTCGTGGGATGCAGAGTTCCCAGGTTCGAAACCCCAAGGTTGCTGGCTTGAGAGTGGACTCATTGGGCTTGAGCGTGGGATCATAGCAATGACCCCATGGTCGCTGGCTTGATCCCAAGATTGCTGGCTAGAGCAAGGGGTCACTGGCTCTGCTGGAGCCCCCTACCCCATCAAGGCACATATGAGAAGCAATCAATGAACTACTAAGGTGCCGCAACAAAGAATTGATGCTTCTCATCTCTCTCCTTCCTATCTGTCCCTCTCTCTGTCACTGTGTCTCTCTTGCTTAAAAAACAAACAAAAAAACAAAACATGGGCCCAGTTGACATTGTGAAAAATACAGAAGCAAATGGCAGACTGTCTTAGCCAGGTCTTAAGTGAAAAGAGTCAAGCTCCCTTTGCACCCTCTCTCTCGGTCGGCTCTTCCAGAAGCAACCATCCTCCTAGTGATTTGGGCCCCATAGCCACAACTTTTTTTTCCTATTTTTCCCTTTCAGGACCCAGAATAAAGTCTTGTCCCTTTTATTTTCTGTTGAATAAATCTAAGCTTCTGCCTTCTCAAGTCTCAGTGCCATCTTACAAGTTCCTTTATCTCATCTTACCTGAAGCATTTCAACTGCCGCCAACTGGCAGGTTTTACTGAATCTGAACTCTCTTTTCTCTCAAATCCATCCAGTAAACACGTACACATGTGTCTGAGATACAATCCCCCAGTCTAAACCTCAAATCCCTCTAAGGTTTAATTTAGCATTTGAATGCAGTAGTTAAAAACACCTGACTGCCAATCTTTGATTATTCTTTAGCAGCTGTGTGTGAGGTCACTGTTAGAAATAAAAGAAAAACATGTAGCCAGAGTTTTGAGCAAAGCATCTAGCATGCAATCTGTAACAAGTGCTAGTTGCTATTACATTGTTTGACTTCATTTTTAGCCATGAAAATATCATCTGCCATTGCTTATTAATAAGAACAGTAATAACAGTTAACATTTGTAGAAAGCTTTCTAGGTACACAGTTTATGTGCTTTATGTATGCTAATCCATTAATTCTCAAAATATTCCCTTAAAATGGATGATAGTTACCTCCATTTCACTGACGATGAAAGTGTGTTCTTCGACTAATCCCATCATGTCTGAAACTACACCAGCCCAGGTGAATCTGGTTCCATAGCCCATGTTGTAGTCACTATGTGGCATGCTTCCCTTGTCCAGGCTCCTTGCATCCCTGCCCTGATCCTGTAGGCTCCTATTTCTCTTTCTTGAAATGTTTTCCATTTCACTATCTGGATTTCCATATCTTATACATTTTTCAAGCCCCATTTCAAATTATCCCTTTTCCATAGAATCTGTCCTGTTCTCACTGCATTTTTTTAACTTTTACAATTCTGTGTTACATAACTTAGTACTTAATTATTCATTGCATCTTATTGTTGTTTTGTTTGTGTGTGTGTGTGTGTGTGTGTGTGTGTGTGTGTGTGTGTATTTTTCTGAAGTGAGAAGCAGGGGGGTGGCAGACAGACTCCTGCATGTACCCAACCGGTATCCACCCAGCATGCCCACCAGAGGGCAAAGCTCGGCCCATCGGGGGCATTGCTCCACTGCCACCAGAGTCATTCTAGCACCTGAGGCAGAGGCCATGGAGCCATACTCAGTGCCCAGGCCAACTTTGCTCCCATGGAGGGGAAGAGAAAGAGAGAAAGGAGAGGGTGAAGTGTAGAGAAGCAGATGGACACTTCTCCTGTGTGCCCTGGCCAGAAATCGAACCCGGGACTTCTACATGCCGGACCAACACTCTACTGCTGAGCCACCGACCAGGGCCACATCCTATTGTTTTCAAAAGCTCATTATGCATGTTACTTTCTTTTCCGTAGTTGCCTTCCAGTACCTTGACAGCTTGAACTACTTTATCCTTGCCATGAAGAGCACAGTATTGAGTGAGTTCATTTCAATAAGTTCTCAATGAATTCCTAGAGGTTGTTACATATAATAATCTTATCATAGTATCACCTTGCCCGTAGAGTGCTGTATTATGCATTTTATATATGCTATTTTGTTTGAAATTGCGAGTAATTTTTACATTCAAAATTATCCAATTAGGTTTGATGGGGGTCTTGGTTTAACTGTCGTGGTATCAGGCTTGAATAGAAGGCAAACAACCCTGAGTCCTCCTCCTTTGGCCGATAACAATAATATCTCTAAAGTCAGAGCATACTATGCTTGAGCTATAGAATGCCAAGTTATGTCCATTTTCATTTAAGAGAATTTTGAGAACTTACGATTTCCTAAGAAGACAATTTTCTTATGAGTCATATATGAGTAAAGCTCTTACCACCAAGAATTTCCAATGACATTTTCTTTAAAATTTCCCATCTTTCCCCCCTTATCAGATAACTACCCCTTACAGCTTTTGGTGTTGTGCCAAAGATAGTACTTCCTTTCCTTCTGTTCTGTGATTGCAGCCTTCTGACATGGGTAGGCAGCTACAAAGTCTACCCTGTTATCAACATGTGTCAATGCCGGCCATACCTGAGTCTTTTCATCTTGTCTATTTCTTAGTAATGATGACAAGCTGTCTATGCAAGCTGGAAATATTTTATTACTCCTCACTAACATCTATTATCTAAAATTAAAATAATTTAATGTTTGAATCCTTTTAGCATCCCTTCTGGTTTTCAAATAAATCGTTCTAAGTATAAATCTATGTTTACTGAGAGATTTCCTGGGATGTTGAAGATATTTTGATGATCTTTTAAATTAGAACAAGGCAGACTAGGAAGTGGTTTTTTTTTCTTTTAATCTAATCCTCTATAAAAAGTGTCACATAAAGTCAATTTCAGTTCTCTGTTCCCTAAAATCAAAGATCTTCACAGATACATGAACTTGCCTTTGTTCTTTTTAAGGAGGACAGGCATGATTCCGAAACCACTTCTGACTTCTGTACTGAGTTTTTAATAGTCCAAAGAAGGGATAACTCATGAAATGTGCTCTTGTGTTTCTATATGGAAAATAGGAGTTAGTCATTAAACCTGTTGATGTAACAGTTCTTTGAAACTACAGGCTAGATCCCAGTTTTATACTTGGGCTCATAAAATAATTTCATAAAACTTAATTCCTTAGTTCCTAAAATACAGGCAACTTGGCATAATAATTTTTTTTCATTTTTCTTTTTTTAGTAATAGAACATTATTTTCTAAGAGAAAAGACGAACATTTATGAATGCTACTCTGTGCCGTGAAGTGGGCTATATTTTTCACACTCATTATCCAATTTTACCTTAGATATTTTGGAGGGGTTTTAAGCCTGCTCCATCAATTAGTGAAATAGGTGACTATCTCTCACAGTGATGTCACTGGAAATCACAATTTTCAACATCATTATTTTTAATGGACCTTCAAAATACATACACTTTTAAACTGTGACAATGTTAATATCACTGAGTTGCTGCAGTTGAACTAGGTCGGGGAAATGCAGAAAGGGACCGACTGCCTCCTCTCTGTCCCAATCCACCTGCTCTATAGGCGATCTTCTCTACTTAGGTGGAAATCACCTTGTGTTGTTTACCTTTCTCTCTGAGGAAGTAAATATAGCTCTCTTATGTTTGAGTTGTTGTTTTTTTTTTTAAGGCATCCAGTTTTTTCTCATTAAAATAAATATTGACTGAAATAATGAGATCACTTTTTTATCCATCAGATCCAAAAAGAGAAAAACATGTTCTTTTACACTCTCATAAAGACAAGAGGACTGCCCAAAGGGCGTCATCATACACTTCTGTTTGAGAGAAAATTACTACATTTTCTTAACAGGGATTTAGCAATGCATATAAAATTTTATAAGTGCTAAATTCTGACTATGTTTAACAATTACTCACCTAAAGAAATAATTGTCTGATGTACAAAGATGTGCATCAAAATTTAGCAATGTTCATCAAAGTAGATTTTACATTAGAAAAAATATTTAACAACTTAAATGTTCAACAATTGGATTTGCTTAAGAGTATAACACTATTCATTACAATGTAATATGCTGAAAATACTAAATACTATTATATGTATTTATGATGGCCACAAAAATGCCTACAAAGTTATTTAAATGCCAAGAAGTTACAAATGTTTATGTATAGCAGGGTACCATTTTTCTAAAGAAAAACTGATCACGTGTGGTAGAGAAATATCCTGAGGGGTTTACATTAAAATGGTAATACAAATATTTTAGATAAAATAGATTTTAGATAATTTTACTTTCATCTTAACCTTTCTTTGTTGCCTGAATTTATCATTAGGCAGTTCAATTGTATCTTTCTTTTTAAAAATAAAAACTATATTAGTTATATTTAAAACACATTAATATGTGATTTGTGGGGACCTCAAAATACATTATGCATTAGCATAGTACAATGGCATTCCTATGGGACCTAAAAGAACTACAAGTTAGCTGGAGTTATGTTTCTTTCTCTTAACTACTTCCTTAGAGATTCAGCTGTTGTAGAAACATTTGGGAGTTATATAAAAATCAGAATTGAGTGCAAAGACATATTCTAACCTGCAGTTTTACAGGTACTATATAACTTTTCCAAGAAGAAAACATTCTGATCATCAAGCTATGTTCAGTATTTATAAAAATAGTTTGGATCCTAATATGTGGTCAATCTTAGAAAATGTGCCATGTGCACTGGAAAAGAATGTATATTCTGTTGCTCTGGAGAGAAATGTTCTGAAGATACCAATTACATCCAGTTGACCTAGTGTGCTACTTAAGGCCGCTGCTTCTTTGTTGATTTTCTGTCTGAAGAATCTATCCATTAATATCAGTGGGTGTTAAAATCCCCTACCATCACTGTATTGCTGTCTATGTCTCCCTTAAAGTCCTTCAGAATCTGCTTTATAAATAATTAGATGATACTATATTGGGTACATAAATATTTACAATGCTTATATCATCTTGTTGGATTGCTCCCTTTATTATTATGTAGTGACCTTCTTTGTCTCTTTTTACAGCCTTGTTTTAAAGACTATTTCGTCAGATACAATTTTGCTAATCCCAGCTTTTTTCTTTCATTTCCATTTGCATGGGATATATTTTTTCCATCTCTCCCCTTTCAGCCTGTGTCTACGTTTTGTTCTGAGGCGGGTCTCTTGTAGACAAGCATCATATGCTCTCACGCATATGTGGAATCTAATGAATACAATAAACTGAGAAGCAAAATAAAAACAGAGGGACAGTCACAGGGAACATAAAGACAGCTGTGAGAGGGAAGGGGGAAGAGCTGACTGGATCACAGAAGGTGAAGGAATTAGCCAAAAACACAGACATAACACATATATACAGAAAACAAGGTAGCAAGAGCCAGAATAGGGGGGTACAGGTAGGGGAAAGGGGGGAAAAAGGGGAAAAACAGGTATGCAAGAGACTTCGCATAGGGTAGAAGGGCACGATGAGGCATGTAGATGGTGTTACGTTGAGAGGGACACTTGAAACCATATTAACACAATATATTAAAAAATAAAGAAAAAATAATAATGTTTGGGGATCTGTATTTTTCCATTGTTGTAAGAAGATAGAAAAACAAGAAAATTAGCCACTTATTTTTACTTTCATAGTTTCCTAAAGAACTGATTTCTGAATTTATAGAAAACTCCTGAAAATCAATATCAATAATTACTTTTTTTTGTAGTGTTCCCTCAAGTAATTATGTTTTGATGTAAATATTTGCCTTTGCACAATTTGTATTTGAGTTTGAGAATGTTTTGTCCTTGGTTAATTTACAAGCTATTCTGTTTTCCAGAAACCATTGGGTACAGTTAGGAATCGTGATCATTATCATTATTGATATTCTTTGTAGGCTGCTCTGCAATTTACAAAACACTTTCACACACAGCACATTATAGTCTGACATTCCTGAGAGGTAGGTAGAGCTAGCATCATTTTTTTTTTTTTAGCAGAAATCTAAGTAACAAAAGATAAAACTATCTGTGTGACATCTATTTATCATGTCATTATCTCAGTATACTAATGGTGCTTTAACAACCTACAGGTTTTCTTGTGGTATTACAGAGTGTATACTTTACAGAAACGATAGAAGATTTTAATCTCAAAAAATCTTGACAAGTAAAGAATCCATGGATTTTGCATAAAAAGATGAACTTCTGGGTCATTGTGTGTTCCAAAAACCATAGGGTCACCAAGATAAAACTAAAATTAATTTTAAAATTTACAGAGAGTGGAAGTAAAAAGCCTTAAAATTCTAGGAATGATATACACAATTCTTTAAAATTGTTTTTTTTAATTGATTGATTGATTGATTTGAGAGAGAAGGGAGAGATAGAGAGGAACACTGATTTATTGTTCCACTGATTTATGCATTCATTGGTTGATTCTTATATGTGCCCTGACTGGGGATCAAACCCATGATCTTGGCATACTGGGACGATGCTCCAGCCAACTGACTTATTCAACCAGGGATTATACTTCTATTTTAATGATTAATGATATTCTCCTGACTGTTATTATGGGATTTTGACATGAATAAGTTCCAAAACTAATTATTGGTAAAACAAGTAGAAATCATTAATAAAACAGAAACAGCAATCTGTGTAAAGATTACTTTCTATACTGACTATAACTGCTGTTAAACCAAAATCTAGCTTTAGCTCCACTTCCCAGAAGCTTCAGGATTATCTAATTCAATATTTTTCCAAAGGACAGTTCATGAACCTTGAATTGTTAAGAAGCTCCTCTTTAAAAAGATTTGTTGGAGTTAAATATTTTTTTAAGACACAGCAGAGAGCACTATGTTTGTAGACATTCATAAGAAAAATTATCATACTATAGACTAATATATAAAGAAATTTATAAAATATGAATTTCCCAGAACTTTTAATTCCTTCTAATAGAATCGAGTTCTTATATAAAACCTATTAACATTTCATGGAAACAAAATACCCACATACTTGAGTCTCTTTGGCCCAGAAACCCAAACCACTCTTGGAATAATTAAAGAAAAATATCTGCTATAAAACACATTTCATTTTATTACAAATACTACGTGCTATTTATTTTACATTATCTTAGATTTTTGGAGTTTGAACATAGTGCTTCAAAGTTAGCTGTTGCAGTCACTTTGGAGTAAAGAAGGTGTATACCCACTACTATTGTCATAAATTACTCTGTACTGTAACCAGCATATCAAGATGTAGAAGAATACACTGAGAGAAAGAGGTATCACCCATAAAAATTCGTCTTTAAACATTCCAAAATTAGTGTGCTTTATTTTCAAAGCTTATTTTTTAAATAAAAAAAGAAAACTACATTAAAACCCAAAGTCAGGTTTCCACCCTCATTAATGAAATATTTATGAATGTTCGATAGCAACAAATATTGATTAACTTAGACTATTAGAATTATTTTCTTTTGAGAGAGGCAGGGAGAAAGAGATAGGAACATTGAAGTGCTCCTGTATGTGCCCTGACCGGGGAATCGAACCAGCAGCCTCTGTGTTTCAGGATGACTTTTCATCCAACTGACCTATCTGACCAAGGCTTATTTTATTTTTTTTAGAATAATAATTTTTAATGAAATGGAAAAAATAGAGATTTCTCTTGGCAGATACATATTTTTAACTAAAGGATGAAGAAAAATATCAAAAGCAAGAAGTTGATTTAAGTATAAGATGTTTTGATAATTTCTATTTCTGACACACGAATTAACCATGTTTTACACACACACACACACACACACACACACACACACACACACACACACACACACACGAGTATGTTTTTAAAGCCACACCAGGAAAGGGACTACTTCAATTTACAATAACTTTCCTAGTATACCATTAAGTTTTAAGCATCCATTCAGTTCTTTTTTCTTGGTGCTACTCACACATAACAGCCAACTCATCACTAATATCAGGCCTGCTGTCAGACAACTCCTTAAGTTTAAGAGATTAAGAACAAAGCCAAGAAGTTTCCCTAACAACTGTCATATTGACACACCAAAATTAAGTACAGCTGGGAAGAACGAAGAAATACTGTTCCTAGAGTTACCCTCTTGAGAAGAGCAAAAATCAATCATGATGCCAGACATTGATCACAGGAGCAATAAAAAATATAACACTACCCGGACAGCCCATCATGGAATTTCTTACAAAGAAATTCATGCAGATGCAGAGAGGAAGGACACTTGAATGAGAGTGAATTTTTCTGGGCTGAGACTACTTCCAACATTTTCTTCAAGGACCTTGAAGTTATCAAAGCTTGGAACAAAAACAGTCCTTTACAATCACAAAGTAGAGCCCTTTGTGCATTTGGTTCTAAATAAAACCACAAATCTCTGTTGACATTTAACTATAGAACACATTGTAAAATTATAATCACTGACTTTTGAGACAGGATTATAGAGCTTTATGATTTTCTCTTCATCTAAACTTTGACAAATTTCTTATTCTCTCTAAGCCTCCTCAGTCTTATCTATAAATGAGGGATCACTATCATTTCACAGGGAGTTATGTGGGGAAAGATTATATATGTGAAGCGCTCAATACAACTATTGGCTAATAGTCAGCACTTCATAGCTAATGTCTTTCTACTATTGGCATTCAAGTCAACTCCGTGAACCACCAGAGCACTGGGAAAACATCCTTCACTACTGGTATTTCACTATGTGTTTTACTCATGGATCATCAGTGTGCTTCCCCTAAATTTTTCTCCCCTTATCACCTATGACCAGCCCTTCTACATAGGACAGAGTAAATTTACAGCTAGACTGTAAAAGTGTATCCTTATTTCTGGGGATGCCTAGATGCCTGGCTTTGTCTCTTTTTCCAGCTAAGAACATTGGGATTATGTATTACTTAAAGTAAAAAACTCCCCCAGCTACCACTGGAAAAATTTGTTTACTGATGGTTTTCACTCAGCATAATTTATTCAACAGCATGGCTTAACTAGTGACCAGAGGGGCATAGCATACCTCACTGGTAAATTCTGCATTAAATTCTTCCAAAGCCAAGACCTACTGCTCAGCTCTCAGGGGTTTGGTCTGGAGACAAAGCCCATTTGTATGTGAATAAGGACAGGAGAAGTCTTTGCCCTCAGATGTGCCTCAGACTCCCAATTATTGCCTGTAGTCTCACCACATTACATCAAATGAAAGTCATATATAATTATTCTCCATGGCATCTTCAAAATCCTTACAAATATCCAAAATTGTCAGACTACCAAGATATAATCCCAGTGCCACACATTACTATTTTTTGTGACCTTAGGCAAATTACTCATGCCCTCTCTATCTCAGTTTTCTCACCTGAAATATGGCAATAATGTTAATACCTACCTCACAGGGTGTTATGATAATGTAACAAAAAATATATATAGGAAGTAATTATGACTGGCATATTGTGAGTGCTAAATGAACATTATTATTATCCTCATGTTTGTATATTTATTTAATTAAAACAATTTTTTTATTCTTTAGATGAGAGGAGGAGAGATAGTGAGGCAGATTCCCATATGTACTCTGACCAGATCTACCTGGCAAGCCCATCTAGGGTTGATGCTCCAGTACCAAGCTATTTTTAGCACCTGAGGCTGATGCACACAACAGAGCTATCCTTAGTGCACAGGGCCACACTCGAATAATCAAGATACTGGCTGTGGGAGCAGAAGAGAGTGAAAAGGGGGTGAGTGAGGGAGGAAGATGCAGATGGTCACTTCTCTTGTGTACCCTGACCAGGTATTGAACACCAGGACATCCATACACCAGGTTGATGCTCTATTCACTGAGCCACCATCCAGGGCCATATTTGTTTCTAATTATTTGTGTTTTTTTCTAACAAATATATTTACCTTTTAAGAGCAGATAAAATGCCTTAGTCTTCTTAGTATCCTTAGTGTCTAGCATAGTGCTTAACACAAAGCAAGCCCTGAATTATGTTTTATACACTGAATTGAAGAGAGCCATAAAAATTAGGATATTGATTTATAATGGATCATCAATATTTCTGTAATAATCTAAAAAGTCAGGAGGATCTTGGAACATGAAGAATAATTTTGACCATATAGATCATCTGAATTGCTCTGTAGCCTTGAGCATGTAGCTGATATGCATGCATTTCATTTTAATTGCTGATCCTCTTCCCTCTGCCCCTAATTCACAACTAAGTTATTCAAAATGATAATAAAACTCCCTCCCTCTTTTCCCATCCTTTCTTCTACAAATGTTTACTTAGTGACCACTATACACAAGTCCTGGAAGCTCAGAATTGAATAAGATATTTCTAATATCTTCCAGGAGTTCATTCATATTCTTTTGAGCATGAAACAAGTGATTCCACCTTTTGCATACACTGTGGAAAAGAGTGTGAAACAGTCTGAACCAGACGTACAGAGGTAGGTCAAGGATGACTTCCTGTAGACCTTTGGGTGTAGAAGATAGATGACTATAGAACAAAGAATGAATGGGAGACTATTTCAGGAAACTAGAATGTTTCCTGAAATGCAATGATTCAGAGTTAACTAGAGATATCAGACAAAGCCAAGGTATAATAATGTGCATTTTTATAAGGGTAAGACACAGTTTGTTTAGATTCCCATAAATTGCCAGTAAATAGGAAAAAGATAGAAAATGATTGATGAAGCATGTTCCTTATGGGGGTAGGATAAACTAGCACCCAAACCACTTTCCTCCTGCTTTGCCCAAAGCCTGATTAATAAGGTGAGGAGAGTTTCTCTCCCACCACATTTCTTCAGGAGTTCAGATGAGAGCCATAGAGGTGGTCATGGATTCCTGGAGCCGTGACAAGTCCAGGGAAGGCCAGTGGGAGAGACTGCCCCCAGCTAAGGAAATAAAGGCTGCACTGTCTGTAGAAAAATTTTATGTAACAACAACAGCTAGTAAAAGTCAGTCTGATGGTTATCATTCCCTTGCACTGGTGATTCTAAACAATGTAAGTAATAAAGTAGTGTTTATCAATAAAACATTGGGCTGATTTTCTTTAGCTTTGGTGTTCCTTTCTTAATTTTTTCAATTATACGTTACATTCAATACTATTTTGCATTAATTTCAGGTGTGCAGCATAGTGGTTACATGATCATATGCATACTTAAAAAAGTATTTCTCCCACTCCCAATATTTCCAGTATCCACCTGGCACCAAACATATTAAAATATTATTGACTATGTTTCCTATGCTCTATTTTTACATTCTGTTATTATTTTGTGACTATCAACTTGTACTTCTTAATCTCTTCACTTTTTTCATCTAGTCCTCCACACCCCTTCCCTCTGGCAACCATCATTCTATTCTCTGTATCTATGAGTGTTTCTGTTTTGTTTGTTGGTTTATATTGATTCTTTAGATTCCACATATAAGTAAAATCATAAAGTATTTGACTTTCTCTGACTTATTTCACTTATCACAATAACCTCTAGGTTCATCCATGCTGTTACAAATAATAAGATTTTATTATCTTTGTTGGCCAAGTAATATTCTATCATAGTTTTGTACTACCACTTTTTTTCTCCTCATCAGTTGGGTTGCTACCATATGTTGGTTACTGTAAATAATGCTGCAATGAACATAGGGTACATATATATTTTAGAATTAGTATTTTGACTTTTTTCAGATATATGCCCCAAAGTGGTGCTGCTAGGTCAAAGGGCAGTTCAATTTTTAATTTTTGAGGAAACTTCATACTGTTTTTAAGTGCAAAAAATCTGCATTCCAACTAACAGTTCCCTTTTTCCACATCCTTACCAACACCTACTGTTTGCTGATTTATTGATGATAGCCATTACGACAGATATTAAATGATATCTCACTGTGGTTTTAGTTTGTATTTTTCTGATGATTAGTGATGTTGAGCATCTTTTTATATGTCAATTGGCCATCTGTATACACTCTTTGGAGAAATTTTTATTCAAGTCTTCTGCCCATTTTTAAATGGAATAACTTGGTTCTTGTTTTTATTTATTTATTTATTTTTGTAATGAGTTATATGAGTTCTTAATAGTTGATACAAGTTTTAAATCAATGCTGCCCAACATAATGCTATAAGATGATGGAAATGTTCTACATATGTGCTTTGCAACATTGTAGTCAGTAGCCAGATGTGGCTATTCAGCATGAGAAATGTGGCTAATGTGATTGGAGAACTGAAATGTTATTTTAATTTTAATAAATTAAAATTTAAGTAAGTAGCCACATGTAGCCAATGGCCATTGTATTGAACAACACAATTTTAGAAAATTACTGTAGTTACTATTATGTTTTACTTACATAAAGACTATATATTTTTCTATAATTTAATATATAACACTGCAGAACAAAATTTTTGTTGCATCCACAAAAACACTTGTTCTGACCTAATTCGAGAGTGCTGATCTCAAAACTGACATTAGTTTTTCTCTGTAAGCTACAGTTTTTTTCAATTCATGATTACAGGTTTTCATCTTATTGTAAAATTTTCAACATTTAGTTTAACATAATAAAGTAGAAGGTCTTCTTGGGCATCATCTTTGTGAAAATATAATAACTTATATAATTCAGTAAATAACCTAATACACTAAAAGATATGATTGCATCAGAATTTGTCTACAATTTCAAAATAAAACATATTAAAACACTTATTTTAATTGTAAAATTTGTGCAAAACATATTTAAATTTTATTCAGGCAAAAATTGGCATTTGTAGCTCTTGTGTTTGTGTACTTGTTGAGGACCATCTTGTTTGATGCTCCATCAGTAGTCTGCCATCATATTTCTGTCCCATCGCCCCTGATAATGCTCTTCAATTGTCTTCAGATCTTGATGAAAGCATTCTCCCTGCTCATCACTAACAGCTTCAAGATTTTCAGGAAAGTTATCAAGGTGACTGTTAAGGAAGTGAATCTCAACGCATAATAAAGTAGAATGTCTTCTTGGGCATCATCTTTGTGGAAATATAATAATTTAAAGTTCATTGAATACACCTCTTTTATCTTCTCAAAAGACAAGGCAGGTAAAGCAGAAATAATATGTTGGAAGCATTTACTTTCTCTATTCAAAGCCTGAACAAACTGCTTCATTCAGCCAAGTTGGATGTAAAATGGGAGAAAAATGATCCTGTATCGATTAACTATAGATTCATTCACAATATATTGCATCCCTGTGTCCAGAGCTTCACATTTTAACCACTCCTTCTGTGTCCAGTGTTTCTCCCAAATTTGGCTGTCTCACAGACACAGAAAGCAGGGATACTTCATAAAACCTCTCTGTTGTCCTAGCAGGAAATTTACCATTTTAAGATCCACACAAATGATCCAGTTTTGCTCCTCATACTTCAGTAAGTCGAGGACAATTTTTATGTCATTATAATCTTTCTAGCAGATGAGTTGAATAACCAACTGGAAGCACTACATAAACATTACAGTTGTGTAGGAGAACACATTTCAGACTCCATTTAGAGCTGTCAAAAAATAGCCGCCATTCTGTTGGACTGTAAGTGGTAACACCTAGTTGGCTGAGAACACTACTGTAATCATGACAGTAAACAAAGTGTTAAGACAAACAGAAAAAAAGTCCACAAAACTTTGTTCATACTTCCTGAAATGGATACTTTAGCTGACTGGTGAAGTCCATTCTTTTCTTGAAGCCTGGAGGGAGGCTAATAACTCAGCTGCTTTCTTTGATAGGCCCAAATCTCTTATTAAGTCATTCAATTTGGGTAGGCTAAATTGCTGAGGGGTTAATGACTGCTTGGCATCAGGAGAAGACCCTTCAGATTCTATAACCATTTCCTCAGGAATCTTATCAAAATTCACTTGATCACCATGTTCACTTTCTTCATCCTTAGAAGAAATAAAACCATTGAAAACTGGAAACAGGAGTGTCTCAGAGTGTGGGATAGGTCGTATTGCTGAAGGAATCTTAGGTTATGTGACCATATGCTGTTTTTTCTTGCCAATGCCCTTTGTATGGATCAGACAGAAATAATGTTTACTGCTGTAGTCCTTAGGTTCACGCCAAACCATGGGTATACCAAAAGGCATTCCTTTGCATTTTCTTTCAATCCAGTCATGAAGCATTTCCTCACAATTATAACACACAATATAAGGAGCCCAATTCTTGTCTTGATCGCCAAGGGGAACTTGAAAATAGGCAATATATGCTCATGTCATCAATGATGAAATATTGCACCTTTGATGTTGAAGTGTGTAACAGCCACATATATAACAGGTGTCAGGACTATTCTTACATTTATGCCTACTCAAAGAAGCCATGATTCAATCTTAAAACAAAATAAGAGGGTGTTTTTATAAGATAATAATTTTTTACATTTAAAACAACTACAATAATGTAAAAGTGATGTTTGTAAAACATTAATTGCCTTGTGGTTATATGTTCAATCCAAGAGTCATTGCCCTTTAACTCCAATTTAAAAAACAATGCATTCTATTAACTGTAATACAAATAAATTAAAATTGCATAAACACTAGAGCATTCACCTAAAAACAGGTTCAGATTTGGAATCAAAGATGCATAGGTATATAGAAACAGTTCTAAAACCTCATACAACAGAAAAAGAAAATTGTTTGCCAGTGTAATTTATATATACCCATGAATACATACATACATTTTAAATTAGTCCATATTATTACTTATCTGTTAATTAACACTGTATTTAACATGTAAGCTAGTTTAGATAATTCCTAGTTATACACTTGATGCCTAATACACATAAACCCAGCTACACATTCTTTATTTTGAGAATAAGTTCTTAGCAATTTGAAACCATTAATTTTTTTTACTGTGTTGTTTATGTTTCTGTGGCACTGTCTAGATCTGCATTTTAAACAACATTACTGGCATTAATAACAATGATTATAAAAAAGAAGTAAGAGTTTTCTCTAATTCTATTCTTCTGTATAACTGGAGTCTATGCATGAAAAATTTAGCAATTTACAGAAGTTAAGACCAGAAAGAGAACTCCCAATGTTATAATCCATTACAGTTATACACCAATATGTGGATTTCATTTTTTAAGATATACATTAATTTAAAAGTATATTGCTTTTTATTAAATTTATTAAAATTAGCTAATAACATTATGATTTTCTGAGTACAACATTATAATTTGACATTTCTGTGCTCTCTTGTATGCTTACTATTTATAGTCTAGGTTCCTTTTATTATCATATATTTGACCCCATTTATCCACTTCATACTCCCCATACCCTTTTCTCCTTGGGTAATCACCATTCTCTTGTTTATATCTATGAGACTTTTTAGTTTGTTTGTTAATTTTTGTTTTACTCTTTTGTACTATAATATTCATTTGTTCTTTTCTTAATTAAATATATTTATGTAATAGTTCAATAAAAATGTTTAACTGTATTACTTTATAAAGTTATTACTTCATTTATTTCATTTCATGAGTATTACTTAAAAAATAATTCTAGCCTGACCAGGCAGTGGCTCAGTGGATAGAACATCGAACTGGGATGCAGAATACCCAGGTTCGAGACCACAAGGTCGCCAGCTTGAGCGCGGGCCCATCTGGCTTGAGCAAGAGCTCGCCAGCTTGGACCCAAAGTCGCTGGCTCCAGAAAGGGGTGGCTCCGTCTGCTGAAGGCCCATGGTCAAGGCACATGTGAGAAAGCCATCAATGAACAACTAAGGTGTCGCAATGGCAATGAAAAACTAATGATTGATGCTTCTCATCTCTCTCCTTTCCTGTCTGTCTGTTCCTATCTATCCCTCTCTCTGATTCTCTCTCTCTGTCCCTGTAAAAAAAAATCATTCTAATATATAGAGGAAAAATTTTAAAATAATTGTCAAGTACACTTTCATACTGGAAACATCTTAACAACTTAACATATATTCTTCATAGAATACTCCCTGGTAAAATTATAGGAAGAACTCATATTAGTCTTATACATCTATCCAACCTCTACAGGGAACCAAAGAGGTTTTTGTGACTTCTAAAGCAATTAGTAAATAATTTCTCTAATGACAAATCAATTAGGTCTCTACTGATTAGCAAAGGGTGTAAGATACAGTTTAAGCAGTAGATTCACTTCTTGATCTTGCCACATCTGAGGAAAGTTTAGTAGTCTCTCTGGATCTCTGTTACTGCCCTTACATTATGCAAAAATAACAAGTATAACTTTGTGATGACTATGTCATATATAATATGCAAAAATTTTTGGAAAGTAGGGACCACATAAATGGTGGCTCTATTTTTATAGAAAAAAGCTATGAAATGTATCTCATTCAACATGTTGGCCATTAACATACTCAAACATATCTCTGTTGAGGCTCCTATTTTTAAATAATAATAATTACGACTTAATATTTTCCTTTGCAAAATATTTGAAGAGTTATAAAAAATAAAAGGTTACCTTTTGTCACATAAAAAAATGGAAGTAAAAAATAATCTCTAATGCTTTAGTTGCTGATGATTAGAGGTAGTTTGGGAGGGAGGTTGTATTTTGTTAGCTTTTTTTTTTTAAAGGATAGAAAACACTGCACCTGAAACAATGTTATGTTAAGAAAGTGGTGTTCTGTTTGTGATATCTCTTCTATGACTCATAAGGGTCATCAGTTAAATTTTACTAGTAATTTTATACCATGTTTCCTCTCTTTCTTTTGTCCATTAGATGTAAAGGTTGAAGGATCAAAGGAATGCAACTCACTTGGGAATAAACTTTTCCAGTAATATTGAATAAGTTTTGTAAACAAACAAATAATATATAGAGAAAATCAATAAAATCTCATATTTTTAAAATTATATAATTTTAATGGATTTTTATGCCTTGATAGTTTCCCATGTTACCATTATAAAATAAGGCCAGTCCTGCCTGAGCAATTAGCTTTTTTGATTGAAGTAACTGGGTATAGCCAGGTGCTATGTTTCATTTTTTCTATTTAAATGTCTAAGTCTGTTCACAGGAATTCCCAAGATCTCAAAAGATACCTGGTTTTGACTTAAAGAAGAAAACAGCAAATTGAACCAAAGAAGACAAACTACAAGGGACCTATGGTTATGACGCAGTTTCAGTCCTACGACAGGATGTAACCAGAATTTGGGGTTAAGTCAAAACACACCCTAGCCTAAAAACACATACCTATCCTAAAACAGGTATAAAATCATAATCTAGAACATAAAAACACAAATAAGCCACAGAAAAAGAACAGTGTGTGTTCTTTTGCCACTCACAACCAAACTAGTTTACCCACATAGTTCATAAGTACTACACTAAAGTCATAAGTCAAAACATTCATGTCTCATTTTTTTAAAGTTTTTATGGGAGTGAGCATCATAAACTCGAAACGTAGTATGCTGAGACTGTTGTAAACTGAGGATCCCCTGTAAAGTGTATCAGAGTTGTAGGTGGGAGCCTTTTGGGTAAGTAATTTTATGATTATTGATTGATTTTGATTATAAGAAGTAATGAGGGAAAGCAAACTGAATTAAATCTCAATACCACACAATTCATAGAGGTATTTTTTTTTTTACTGAAATGTTGTTGAATGAAGAAAGGCCCCCTAAATTTTATAAAGTGATCACATAGAGATAATACAGATAATATTTTCACCTCAAAATGACATTTCTTTCCTACCCCTGGCTCCATATTTTAATCTACTTTGAAGAGTTAGAAAAAAAAAAAGAGTTAGAAAAAACAATACTGATACCTGTCTCAGCCTCATGAAGAGTCTGAGGTGATTTTTAGGGCATGGTGTCTAGGCCAGGCATAAATAATTTTTAACATCTCTAGGTAATCCTGACTGATATTCAGCCAGGGGGAAAATTACTGTTAGTGCTACAAAATGGAAATATAAACACTTTATAATTGTAAGATTAAGAGTTTAGCATGTTTAGGGTTAGGGTTAGGGTTAGGGTTAGGGTTAGATAAAAAAAAAAAAAAAAAAGGAAAAAAGAGTTTAGCATGTGATAGTATGCAAAAAATTTTGTCAATCTTCAAAAACAAAGTTTTCAGCCAGTGTCTAAAACAGGGTTCCCCAAACTTTTTACACAAGGGGGCCAGTTCACTGTCCCTCAGACCATTGGAGGGCTGAACTATAAAAAAAAACTATGAACAAATCCCTATGCACACTGCACATATCTTATTTTAAAGTAAAAAGACAAAATGGGAATAAATACAGTATTTAAAATAAAGAACAAGTAAATTTAAATCAACAAACTGACCAGTATTTCAATGGGAACTATGGGTGCGGATGCATCCTGTGCTCCTCTCACTGACCACCAATGAAAGAGGTGCCCCTTCCGGAAGTGCGACGGGGGCCGGATAAATGGCCTCAGGGGGCCACATGCGATCTGCAAGGCCGTAGTTTGGGGACCCCTGCTCTAAAAGAAAATGCACCATCCAGTTTCTTTCTGGTCTGGGTTATGAATTGCTGTCCCTTGATTGCACTCATATATTTCCAAACACAAAAACATTCTTCCAGGTACAAAAGAATTTTTATTTTATTGTATATCAAGCCTAAAACACAATCAAAAGTCTGCTGACAAATGGTACATTTTCCATCATTTTTTTAAAGGTAATGGAAAAGAAGAAAAAGTATTAATGATCAACCTTGAGAAAAATGTCACAAAAGTGAAAGTCTAAAAAATTTTGCTGGAGTACTTTTAAAATTTCAAAATATGATTTTATATTTATGTGCAAACGATAAAAGAAAGGATCATGATTACAACCTTTTGGTACATGCTTTTTAACAGTCACATGTTTTATGAATATGGGAATTTGAATAAGAAAGTTTCTCACTGCTAAAAGTACTGTAAGATTAATATACCTACATTCAGTCAATATGGCATCATCATTATAGCTGAAAAGCATCATAATTTGAACCTTTTCAAATTTCACCCCATTGAGAAAATTACTTGGATTTACCAGATTGAGTACTATACTCGGCAATGGGTGGCTTGTGATATATGACTAGAGAAAGTTGTCACAAAGTACCATGTTAATTATTTTAAAAGGTAACCAGGGAGTTAATCAATTACAGCCAATAAGTCATAACCACACAGACTATTTTTTTAAATATAAACTTGGAAAATTCCTTTTTCTGGGCAATATTCAATTTGCAAGAAATATTTGAGAATCATATTGACCTACCATAACCCAGTTGCTCTCATAGCCTTTTTTGCTCTGTAGAAAATGCATGGTGCCTGTCTTAGAGTTCTATCCTTGGAAGATAACATATTACTACAAACTTGGTGGCTTAAAACAATAGAAACTTATACTGTCATATCAGTAGTCTGATATCTGTATTGCTAGGGAGGCCATAAGTCTGGAATCAGTAATCATAGGCCACAATTGTCATCTGGGACACACTCCCTCGGGAAGCTCTAGGAAAATGTGCTGTCTGCCTCTTAGTTTCTTATGGCTAGCGCAATTCCTTGGTAATGGCACATTACTCCAATGTTCAAGGTCAACAGCCTCAAATCTCAGCTCCACCTTTACCTCTCCTTCTCCTCCCTGTGTAGTCAATCTTCTGCCTTCCTCTTACAAAGATACATATGAGTGCACTTAAGCCTCACCACGATAACCCAGAATACCTCCATCTCAGTATCCTTAACCATATTTGGAACATTTTTGCCAGATTAGGTAATATTTACCGGGTCCAGGCATTAGGATCTGAGATCTTTGGGGCCATTATTCAGCCTATACAGTGCTCTAGTGAAATCTAGTCCATGGAAAAGTCCACTCTTGGGGAAAAGCAATCTTGCAATTATTATCTCCAATGTTGTTAGGTGAGGGATACAAGTAACTACTCTGGTAAATAAGTTAGAAATGAAGACTATGAGTGTAAGTCACTAACTTTTATGAAAGTGAAGTCCCCATACTTTTTACAAGCATAATTGGTGATAAGGTTTTATATTCTCTAGAAATGTAGCTTAATCTTTAAAACATTAATATGAATTTTTGGTACATTTTATTTTGTTTTTTCAAAGTTATATAAGAAATAGTTGTAGCTGATTTTTATTTAATCATAGCAATTATGAAAACTCAAAATACCCTGTTTAGGCCTTTAATGCCAAATTTAGAAATGGAGACTTGCTCTTTTGAGGTCTTTTCATGTAGAACAGGAAATAAAAAATAGTCAGTTATAATGAACCTTGTTTCCTAAGTCTTTTAATTATATAGTAACATGAGATTTTAATAACCATGCCTGTCAGAAATCACAAGTACTTTATTCAGGAGTCATCATTTTTTCTTTATGCCTACAATTAAAAAGAAATTCCTTCTATTGAAGTTTTAATAATTGCTTAATTAATGCTCACTAATAATGATGACTGTAAGTAGTCAGAAGTTTGATCCTCCCTTAAGAAATCAGGCAAGTAAAACTTTACAAAGAGTTATTATTTCTTACTTAAGGTCATTGTAAAATTTTTTAGAGCTCTATCATTAAAAATGCATAATTTTAATATGCCTATTTAATCAGAGAACAATGAAAAAGCTAAAGAAGAGAAAACAAAAATATTCTAGAATCTATTATACTCTCAAGTATACTAAAACTGAGACAATCAGAACACTAGCAGCTTAGGAAAAATAAACATGTTTCAGAAACTCGTTATCTATTATTTCCTATGATAAAGAGAACATTAAAACAGTTGTAAAACTATAAATAGAGAAAAAACATTTGCATTGATGAGACCACATCACTGGTGGCAGCCAGGAGAGCCTAAGTGAAGGGAAATTGGTAATATACTAAGAAAATGGAGATTTATTCTTTTAATCTACTTTAACTCCTCAGCTGTAGTCCTGTACAGCATGGGAAGAGGTCAAATGGGAATAGAGTAGTGCTTTAAAAGAAATATTTTTCTATTGTTTCTCCTGAGAATTTGAACAATGAATCTGTATTAAAGATGTGTATGGAATTGACTGTGTACCTGTCTGCACACCTGGTACACTTCAATAAATAAGCTTATTGACAAAAAGCTCTAGCAAAAACCTGTAAGATTTAAATCTTTTTGTCATTGTGTTATTGACTATGTAACAGATTTATAATAGTTGAAAGCATTTGGATATCTACAATGTAATTTTATTTTAATGTAATATATTAAAATAATATATTTTATGGATGTTTGACCATCTGTAAGGCAGAATGATGTTATGTGAAAAACTAAATTAGGTGAAAAATAAGTATTCATTTCTATTTGATAACATTGAAATAGATGCAAAGACAGTAACATTTTTGAGATAGTATGTTTACTAGTTGATTGGATCTTTCATCCTTTCAAAACAGGGTATTAAAATTTCAAGATTAGAGCAGATAAGTTCAAGAACCAAAGGATTGATGCTTGTTTTGAGTCTCAAATTAGTTATGTTGTTATTAATAAATAATTATTAAGTGAAAGGGTTAGGGATTAAGATTAGAACTCAGACCAAACTACCTCTCACTTCTGGACCTACACCCAACATAGGGATATGTAATTTAAACATAGGGTTAACAGTCTTCTCTCCCATTGGGATATTTATCTGGACTGTGTTTTATACACTCTTGTGATTGAGCCATTAAAGTACTCAAGGCAGCATGGAAGGCTGAGGCAGAGGGAAGACTTAAGGCAGTGTTGGCCAACAATAAATTAACTTACCAGAAATCTCTAGATAGAGACACAGAGAGTTGGGAGAACCTGACCCTTAAGAGGCCAGAGGTTGAAAAGAATAGGCCTCAGATAGAGACTCTGCCAGAAAGGAACAATAGTCCCAACTTCAGGAGCTATAAGCCTGCCTCAAAGATGGAACCAGTCACCAAGCAACCTTTAGGACCCTCACAGGAAAAGATAGACATTCTAAAGGAAGGCAGCCTATTTCAGAAGACAGCCATTGGACACATGTCTTCAGCCTCCAGACAGCATCTTGCAAAGAAGGAGAAAATTCTTTGCAAGAGAAAAACTGATCTTGATGGGTAAATTAAATAGTGATATTGAATCCAAGAAAGCACTTCACATTTTAAACTGAATTGAGCATTTAAGCTCCATGCTATTCATACTTAAATTAATCGGAATTCATAGAAGAATTCAGGGAAAGGTGAAAATATTATAGAAAATTACATCTCCCCCTCCCTTTTTTTTTTCATGCTATGTTTGAGCATAGAGTCTCCTAAACATATATATATATATATAAAGTTATCTATATCAACAGTCTTTGATGTGAAATAAACATACATATAAAGTTATTAAAGACTTCCAAATAGATATAGGGTTATGATATTTTTACAGGAATCAATTTCCAGACCCTCAATTTCTGTATATAATCAATATTTCTAAAATGCATCTCCTTGAAAATTCAGCTTGGGTCAAGATCTTATGCTTCTCCTCTCCCACACTTCCTTTTCTCCTATTGGACAATTACAGACATACGCTCACTGAAATTTTATCTAAATATGGTACATCTCTCTGGGTGAGTAAACCTCCAGAAATTCAGCTTAAGACATCAGTCTCTGAATCCTCTTGAGTATAGATTTTTTGCGGTAGATTTCTTCCTTATACATCTGTTAAGAGTAAATTTTGACATTAGAGATCGGATCTTTTGGTCCATGTTTGGAATGTTCTGAATTCAAATCAACTGGATGTCTGTAGCGATGGTATTTTTCATCTTAAACACTCTTCTATCTTAGAGTCTTGTCAAAGAATGCTCCTAGCAGAAAGTTTCCTTTTTCCAGTGATAATTTTGTTTGCCCTCAATTTTTCTACTCCTTTTTGCTATGCTGTACTGTCTTTGGGAGCTATACCCCTATCCCTGTAAACTATATTATCCAAATTCTTAGCCAATTTTCTTCCACCAGAGTGATTTGCAGGGAAAAGGAATGTGGGAAGATAGGAAAAATACTGCCAGTCTCTGTAGACAAGGGAAAGCTAAATGTGTGAGGCTTTTTTGCATTTCAGGTACTTACAGCACAGAACCCCACCCTTAGCCCAAGCACAGTGATCAGAGACCCTGAGGGATCCCAGCACCTTTGTTCCCTTGCCTCTTCTCTGTGCACTGGCTCTCGGAAACACTCCCTAGTTCTGAGCACCAATAATCTCATATCCCACTATTCCTATCAGCTGTCATTTATCACTGCATTTTAAATCACTGCATTGCATGACCAGGCGGTGGCGCAGTGGATAGAGTGTCGAACTGGGAAGCGGAAGACCCAGGTTCGAGACCTGGTGCTCGCCAGCTTGAGTGCGGGCCCATCTGGCTTGAGCAAGGGCTCGCCAGCTTGGATCCAAGGTCACTGGCTTCAGCAAGTGTTGCTCGGTTTGCTGAAGGCCCGCGGTCAAGGCACATGTGAGGAAGCAATCAATGAACAACTTTGGTGTTGCAGGGGCAACGAGAAAATAATGATTGATGCTTCTCACCTCTCTCCGTTCCTGTCTGTCTGTCCCTATCTATCCCTCTCTCTGTCCTTGGAAAAATTAAAAAATTAAAATTACTGCATCTAAGATGTTTCTCTGTCCTGCTTTTCCAGGGCTTATATACATATCTATATTCAATTCTGTGCATGAAATTCTTTATGGCTGGATTCTGACTGAAAGAGAGCAAAGTAAAAAGAACATCAGTAAGAAATATTGAAACTGGTAGCACCAGATTTCATTCATGGGGCAAACTCATGTCCAGACTTCATGCTTTGGCCATTCATTCATCCATCTGAGAACTGGACTGTTCAAGATTTGTAACAAGAATGCTGAGAAATCCAACTTTGCAACAATGTCTGACATTGCTTCCCTGTCATACTCTCAGTAATGAGAAAGAGCCTAGTGAGTTGCCTCCTTGAGCAATGTCTCAATTTCATCTGCATATTTTGCATAATTTTAGGGGCGAGTCAAAAACTTCCACACTTTATCTCCAACAAATCATACTAGGTTTTAAATTAAAACATTGGAGGTAACTTAGTTTAATATTTTCTTGACTATTCAGGATCTGAGGAAAAATATTTGTGATGACTTTTGTCAGATGATTAGTAGATACTAAGAATTTACATTTTTTTCAAGTTTACTGTCACTCTTCAACTACATACTTACCCATTGTTTTATTAATTGCTTGATACAAGTGTTCCTTGTCCAGTTTGTCCAGATTAATTTCTGCATTTGTGCTAGAAATTACAGTCCTTTCTTATCATTCTGGTAAAATATTCCTGTATCTCTCCTGGTAGCCTTTACTTAGTTCTTTGTCCTCAATATATACTGCTCAGTATATAATACTCCAATTTATACTCAATATATACTTCTCAGTATATAATATCCCAATTTATACGGACTAAAACATGATAATGACAATAACAACAATGATGGCAGTGATGTTAATAGTAACAATAGTAATGATGATAAAACTCTTAGTCCTTTTACCATTTCTCTTTAAATACATTGGTCCCTTCCTAAAGGCAAACATGTTTAAGTGAGCTGCCTGTATTGGAGGGTCTATTAACTCACATCTATGGAATATGATTTTACCTTGCACTTTTAGTCTTTATGCTGTTTTATTATATTTGTCACTATTGACAAGATATATTTTTTTTAATTCTTTTCTCTTGTGGCTTCCAAAACAATATTTTCTGATGTTTGTTTCATTTCATTTAACCTCCAGTATTTTCACTGTGATTCCTTCCTGAGCAATTCTTCCTATATTTAGCCTTTAATTTTTACATTTTCTAACATTTTCTTACATCTTCTGTTCTCACATCATATGTTCTCCCTAGGCAACATTATATATATGCATAGACTCAATTACTTGTACGCTGAAAATCTTCAAGTCACCTGAATTACAGATCCCTTTATTCAAATGAATATTCATTTGTATCTATCTGGTTTTCCTGTGGAAATTCCAAATCTAAATATTTAATATCTAACTTATTATTATCACTCTAAAATCTTATGCCCAGCTCTGTTATAGGACCCACTCACTTGCCTTAATCAGAGATCTAGAAGGAATCCTTAATTTCTGTATATTTACTTTCCACTTAAGACACACACTAGACAGTGCTTATACCTCTAACTTATAACTGCATTGTTAATAATAATGAACAAACTGTTGATATTGTTAAGATGTCAATTCTTTCCAATTTGATCTCTAGATTCAACACAATCCCAAGCAAAATTCCAGCAGTTAATTTGTTATATCAATAAACTGATTCTAAAGATTGTATGAAAAGGCAAAAGACCCAGAATAACCAGCAAAACATTGAAGAAAAAGAACAATGCCAGAGGACTAAGACTACCCAACTTCAAGATTTACTATCAAGATACAGTGTTCAAAACAGTGTGGTGTTAGAAAAAGAGTAACAAATCGATCAGTGCAATAGAATAGAGAGCCCAGAAATAAACTCACAAAAATATAGCTGGCTGATATTTAACAAAGGGGCAAAGCAATTTAATGGAGAAAGAATAGTCTTTTCAACAAATGGTGCTGGAACAACAGGACAATCACATGGAATAAAAAAAAGAAAGAAAAAAGAACCTGTACGTTGATCTTACATTTCCTAACATTTTCTTTGAGTTGTGTTTCACAAACAATAACTCAAAAAGAATCATATACCTAAAATGTAAATCATAAAACTATAAACTTCTAAATGATAACATAGGAAAGAAAATATTGATCAATAATAATGTATTAATTTTGGTTCATCAATTTTAATAAATGTACTACACTAATGCAAGATGTTTATAAGAGGAAAAACTGGGGAGGCATTTGAGACAGTATATGAAACTCAGTACTTCCTGTTCAGTTTTTTTGTAAACCTAAAACTCCTCTGAAACATAAAGTCTATAAATTAAAAAAAAAAAACTGAGCTATCACTTAAATCTGTTCCCTTAATTCCATCCATGCTGCTAGTTCCTTTATTAAGACCCACGTTAATCTCACCTATAGTCCTTTAATAGCCCTCTACCTGGTCAATTTTCCTTTAGTTCATTTAACTTAAATCTATCCTCCACACTGCTTTCAAACTGTTTGCTTTTTTTTTTTTTTAATTTAGTGAGTGAAGAAGAGGCAGAGAGACCGACTCCCACATGCACCTTGACCTGGGATGCACCCAGCAAGCCAACTAGGGGGTGATGCTCTGCCCATCTGTGGCATTGCTCTATTGCTCAGCAACCGAGCTCTTCTTAGTGTCTGAGGCAAGGCCGGAGAGCCATCCTCAGCACTGGGGGTCAACTCATTCCAATCAAGCCATAGCTGCAGGAGTTGGAAGAAGAAGAAGAGAGAGAGAAGAGAAAGGAGGAAGGGAAGAGAGAAGCAGATGGGCGCTTCTCCTGTGTGCCCTGACTGAGAATCAAACCTGGGACATCCACACACTGGGCTGATACTCTACCACTGAGCAAACCAGCCAGGACCTGTTTGTTTCTAAACAGACAATTTTTTCAAGGTACTTCTCTGTTTCAAATCTTTTAGAATATCCCCATTGGCTGCTTTTTAACCCGTGTGGTTTTTTTCTCATCATCAGGCATTAGTAAACTAATTACAATTTTGTTGTGCCATTTTATTTGATTGTGACACCATCCAATCAACCACTTACCTGTAGCTACCACCCTCTCTGTTTCCTGAGACATTAATTTGTCCTTTCATCCCTATGTTTCTTCTGAACTTTACATTGGAATCATTGGTTTTCTCACCTGCTTGCCACACCAGGCTGATATCCTTAAGGGCAAATACTATGGGTTTTTGTCATTTTTCCAGTTGCATATCTATTTTTATTTTATATTTTTAGGACCTAGAACAGAGTTTGGTTCAAATAGGCATATAATACATTTAATTTCAATGTATAAACTAATTAAACATATACTACATGAGGCAAATTATTTATGCTATGGTAGGACGTGTAAATTCTCTTTAGGGGTAGAGAGGCAAAAGAATATTTTTCATCAGCTAGAAGAAAATAAAGAAGGACAATGGAGAAGGTTAGAGGTGCTAATGATTTTTGAAAAAGAGAATATAATGATTAAAGATCCGCTTAAAGAAGACAAGATATTGGAGTAGAAAAGAGGTTAAAAGAAAGACAAGTGACAGAAGACTAGATATCTTGACTTCAGTTAGTAATGCAGAAAAGGGCAATAAGAGTCTATGGAAGGGAAGTGACCATGAAAACAAAATCAGAAGGTAAAAAACTAACAAAATTCAGTGATTCTTAGTGACTGGTCCAAAGGACTGTGTAATTTAATGGATTGGGTTTGGCTAGGGAGATTAGTAACCAGCAAGGGGAAGGTTGACATCTTCCAGAAGCACTTACAGAAAAAGCTAGACCCTTTAGGAAGAGAGAGATTTAACTTAAAATAAGTTAATGTTATGATAGAAAATCTGATGTAAAGTTAGGGTTATTCTCACATCTATTTAGAAGAATAGGCAGGTCCTTACTATCTCTCAATATTCTTATTCTTATGTCAAATTGCTGGTATAATAATGAAACAATAAAATGCATCACAAGCATCATGTTTTCATTTAAAATAGGCAGGTAAATTAAATAGAATCATGCCAAATTATCTGCAGTAATCTAAGTGTTCTCCCAGTAATTACACCTACTGCATGATTTATTTCAGGTCTATTAGTAGATTAAAAATACTTTTCTCCTTTATTAATGCTCTCTTAGTAATTATGCCCAAACACAATTTCTTCATGCTTATGAATAGATTATAACTATTAGTTGGACATTTTTTCTCCAATAGTAATGACACAATCCTTCAGGAAAGCCTCTACTAAATGTATCTATGGTTTAAATTTAACAGCAATTTATAAATTATTTTTCTGTTTTCTCCTGTATTTTCAAGCAATATCTCTCTATTGGTTTCTTTCTCTCTACCTAGATTTTATATAGGTTATTATTTCTAACTCTTGCCAACCACTTTTTGTGACCACATTTCTGGGTATTCAACCATTTCATCCTATCCTGCCCCATTTATTTTCACTTAACCCTTTGCAATTTGTCTTCTGTCAGCCCTTGGACAGAAATGGTTTTCTAAAAGGTCACCATTGACCTACCTCTAACCACATCCTATTGAACCAGGTTCCTTGATCTTCTCTGGCATTTGACAGATTATTAAAAGTGCATCATTACTCTATTTTCAAATAAGTATGATTATCTTTTCAGCAATGATGTGTGAGATTGCTTAAAGAGAGTAAACTCTTTCTAGCATAGGGATAGTGAAAAGTGAAGCCATTTGGAGCCCAAATCCAAAAATTATTCTATAATATACTGCTCACAAAAATTTCTGGATATTTCAAAATGAATATGAAGCAATAAAAAAAAGCAGTTGATTTTTTATTAAACAAGAATATCAGAAAACAAACTACAAGTCAAAGAAAGTTGTTCAATTATGCAAATGAGATGCAAAACCAACTTTTATTTCATTGGTGAAAATGCACTATACAAAAGGCCAAAAGTACTGGGTATCTGCATGTCCCCTGATCCCCTAATATTTGTGAGCAGGGTATTACAACTATTAAGGTTACTTCTTAAAAAATATCATATGATCTCACTTATGTGTGGAATCTAATGAACAAAGTAAGCTGAGGAATGGAATAGAGCCAGAGGTGGGGTCACATGGAACAGAGCGACAGCAGTCAGAGGGAAGGGGGATGAGGGGACGGGATCAGAGAAGGTGAAGGGATTAGTGAAATTATATATACATAGCACATAGACACAGATAACAGGACAGTAAATCCTAGAGGGAAGGAGGAGGGAGCTAGGGGGAGGGGGCAAAGGGTGTGGGGGGAGGGAGTTATATTGAGTGGGACACTTGAATCCATGTTAACACAATAAATTAAAAAATATATATATAATAAAAAGCAAAAAAAAATTTTTTTCCTTACTTATTTTCTCATGGGTTATCCTTCTTTAGAAGCCACTGACTCCATCAGTTTTAATCCCTCCTCTCTAATCCTCAAATGACCAGCCAGCCTGTGCTCTCACTCTGTGCACTTTCTGTCTGAGATATAAGCACCTTTCCTAGCTCTCTATGGGTGGATAGAGATGAAAATAATAAAGCAACTAATTAATTCCACAATTCATAACTAATACCCACTAACAGGTCAAAGGGAGGAAATAGTCAAGCTCTTTTAATTGCTAATTGTTTATGTCTATATTCCCTGTTCCTCATATAACAAAATTGCATTCTATTATCATCTGTATCAGTTGACATGCTTTATGATTACCTTCTCTTTGCTCTGCTGACTCAGCCCCTTCTTTGACCTCCTGGCTGTGGCAGTGCTTGGAAATTTATGTTTCTTTCTCTAGTTCCAGACAAAATGACCCAGACTGCAACTGTTTGATGCTAAACTCTTCACTCTAATCCGAATACCTCCTGGGAAGGACCTACTCTTTCTCTCCCCTCAATTCTCTACCCTTTAATAGAGCTCACAGGCAGTTTCAGATTTCCTCCAACACCACTAATAGTGGAAAGCTTTTGGAAGTTCTTTCTAACCCTCTCCGTTTGTTCTTTTGTGTAGATCAAGTCCAAGACATAGGACACAACTGTGCCTTTCTCTAACATTTCCAAGTGGATTCAAATGTGTTCCAGCCACCCATGTTCACGGGGAAGGGAACAAAGTTCACGTGACCACAATGCATCTCTCTTCTCTTCTACATTGCCCACTCTCACTCCCACTTCTCTCCAGCTCAGAGGGGCAAGTCTCTTGTCTGAAAAGTGATGGTTTTGTTCATTCACATGTATTCCTTAATCAATGTATAACTCCTGCCTTTCTTTTATAGTTAGAATCTTAAACATGTCGAGTTTGTTCTTAGCTATGGATACATTTTAAGGAATTAGGAGTTTTCTACAGAGTTTCTAATAAGGGACCAGCAGGAGCTGAAACAGGAAGACTAGAAAAAAAGTCATTAACTTATATTTCACATATCACTTCAAAACAGATACCCTACACATATGTACTTAATGGTGGTGATTAATATAAAATAACTCATTGGAGATGATCACTGAATTTACACATGATCAGTGTGTTCTGAAATCAACACACATTAACAAAATAAATATCATCATGCATGATTTTAAAAAGTGATTCTCAATATCAGAAAGACTGGAAATCACCATATTAGTGAAATCCATAAACTGATTATATGAATAAAAAAACAAGTGGTTTTCTAATTATATAATATTTAAAACTAGGTTAATTTTAGTATGTATTGCATTCTTGAAAATCTCACTCATTTTCATTTTACTTTTACTTAAAGGCATAACTATATACCTTTAACAACTATAGTTCCATCTCCAGTATTGTATTGACAACTCCTGTTGAAGATTTTTAATAGGAATCATACAATGAACAAATTCCTACAGTTTTATACCAAAGTAATCATCTATGCCATCCAAATCCGGGGGTTTTCACTACGTTCAATAATATTATCTGCTTCCTCTAACATTATCCCCTATCTCCTCCTGGAAAACCTGGTATATCTTTGTCCCCCTTCTCTAGCCCTTCTTTCATATTCAAACTCCTCTTTTCATCTTATAAAACAAAGTACTGAACTATCTAGCTCTTTACTCACAGAATTCTCCTTACACCATCCCATCCAGCCTTTTGTAAACCTTAGGCCTATATTGTTGCTATAGTCACCTTTATCTTGTCTTCCTACCTTCCAGCCCCTTCTGCAGCTAGAAGTAATGGACTTTCAAAAACTATAGCTTTTTAAAACTGAATTTCTCTTTGCTGGGACATAAAATAACTTAACTGTATTATCAATTATTTATTCCAAAGTCATAGAGTCAAGTTTATCAGTGAGGATCCACTTTTTAACCTAACTTTATAGTTACTCTCTGTGTGAGATTTCTGCCTCAGGCTAGTTTCCAAAGGATCTGTGATCAGTTCCCCACCCTCCTCATATTACATATCTTGCCCTAAGAACACTTTCTTCGTTTATCCTCATTCAATTTCTATTTATTCTTTTCTTTTTTAATTTATTTTTTAAAATTTTTCCAGGGACAGAGAGAGAGTCAGATAGAGTGATCGATAGGGACAGACAGACAGGAATGGAGAGGTGAGAAGCATCAATCATTAGTTTTTCGTTGCCGTTGAAACACCTTAGTTGTTCATTGATTGCTTTCTCACATGTGCCTTGACCGCGGGCCTTCAGCAGACCGAGCAACCCTTGCTGGAGCCAGCGACCTTGGGTGCAAGCTGACGAGCTTTTGCTCAAGCCAGATGGGCCCGCGCTCAAGCTGGTGAGCTCGGGGTCTCGAACCTGGGTCTTCCACAACCCATTCCGATGCTCTATCCACTGCACCACCACCTGGTCAGGCCAATTTCTAAATATTCTTAAAAACTGGTATCATTTCTCTGACATCTAAATGCTAAATTGGGTAGTATGAAGCCTAGAGACTATGAATATCTTGCTTTATCATTGATTTAAAACTCTGAGTATGTAACACATAATACTAACAGTCACTAGTAATGCTGTCGTGTACATGTTGATTCCCAATACTTCAATTATATAAAGTTTCATAGAATCCCTCAGGATGAATGATTATGTTTTTAACACCTGTTCCCTGAGAAAACAAAAATAACATTAAATTATATATCATAAATATATTAAATGTGTTTTGAATTCATATATTCAGTGAGTCTTTCTTGAGTGTCTAATTTGCCGGGCTCCATGCTAGGTAGTGGGTGCTAAAGAGGGACCAAAACCTACTCAATGTCTGCCCTCTTAAACTTACATTTAACTTAGAAAGTCTTTTTAAAAAATGTGTAACATTTTATACAAATTAATTGTGGAAAACAATATGATTTTCAGACTGCTTTATACCATCTACTTAAAATTTATTACCTCTGATTTTACACACAAAATTAATAAAATTTTATATATGTTTTCTTGTTGTGGGAAATTAAACATTTTACTCTTTTTATAAATGTGAGTAAAACTTCTCCATAGTCTTAAAAGTGAAAAAAAAATTAAGATCTTTGATTATTATAAATATATCTGACTTTTTATTTAAGAGGAAGTTTTTATGGTCACCATTAACACTGAGTTTATTGAAGAGACCATCATGATGAGAGTTTAAGTATATAAATATTGTTATAAAATATATTTGATAACTCATAGTATTAACTTCTGATATGTCTGTTTGAATGCCATCCTTGTCAAATTGGCGATACGCACATCATGCAAATGGCCCAAAGCTAAGCATGTCTATTAGAGGTGCTGGTGTATGAAATGAATATCGATGATGGAGTTTTGCTGTAGTGACTAGAAGGAAATGAAATGCTTTTGCATCTGTTTGTGTGTACCAAAACTGCTACATTAAAGGATTTCATTCTGAAATTGCATTGCTTTTTATACTTCATTAATGAATTCTGATTTGAAGAAAAATGATTAAAATGGAAAGAACATATTCATTATTTCTGAGGGTGGCTTGATATGAATAACATTTCAAGTTTTCTGAGGAAACAGTGGTAAATCATGTATCTAATGTCAATATAAACCTGATAGGTAAGCCATATATATAGTATATAACCTTGAAACTACCTTGATAACATGGTTTATTGTTGTCATTTACCTAAGGAAAAGTCTATTAATAAATTATATGTGTTTGAAACACTGTTTTAATTAATTGGAGGTTATTTAAATACATGCTGTTAGGCTCTACCTAATTCACAGCTTCAGATTTCTTTCAAATGAAGCTATATGAACCAACAGCCAAAGCTGAGGCCTCTTCTAGATGCAAGTTGTTTGTGTGCACCTACCTGAGGATCTTCATAAAGTCACCGTTGCGGACAGTCCAGCCCAATGTCACCCTCTTATTATACTCAAGCTATTTCTGCTTTGCATCTTTGAGTCTAACCTTTAACTTTATAACCTGCCTAATACTTTAAAAGTAGGCATCTGCCTTATGCCTGACAGCTGCCCTGGGTGAAATGACTTACCTCAGAATCCCAGCCCCAGCCTTATTGCCCATTGCCACCCCATGCAAAGTTTTTTCAACCTGAAAGTCATGGACATAACTTGGCCCTGAACTTCTGACCCCCACAACCTCCGTCAACTGCAAAAATTCCATTGTAATGATTTGATACCCATGATGCTCATGATCTGCCTTAACTTTCAACATTTTTTTTTTTGTCATATCTGAATAGCATTCTCCTTTTACTGAACTGAATCTTTTTCCAGCCTCTAGAAATGGATCTACTTCCTAGTGGCTGTTGATTTGCAGTGAGCAGATGGATTTCACAATATGTCTCCAAACATGCAAGTCCTGTTTGACATGTGATTTAACGTTTAGGGGAAATACTTTGTTTTGCATCTCTCCCTTTTTTTATTTACTATTTTTTACATAGAAGTCTTTTTATTTTTAATCTGGGAGGGAGAGGGACGGACAGACAGACAGACAGACAGGAAGGGAGAGAAATGAGAAGCATCAGCTCATAGTTGTAGCATCTTAGTTGTTTATTCATTGCTTTCTTATATGTGACTTGTCCTCAGGGCTCCAGCCAAGCCAGTGACCCCTTGGTCAAGCCAGTGATGTTGGCCTCAAGCCAGCAACATTGGGCTTCAAACCAGCAACCGCTGGGCTCAAACCAGCGACTATAGTGTCATGTCTATGATCTCACGCTCAAGCCAATGAGCGACCCTGCACTCGAGGTGGTGAACTTGTGCTCAAGTCAGATGGGCCTGTACTCTAGCAGTGACCTTGGGGTTTCAAACTTGGGTCCTCAATGCCCCAGGCTGACACTCTATGTGCTGCACCACTGCCTGGTCAGGCTACATAGCAGTCTTTAGATCATTATTTCAAAGAAAGAAGTCTAGGTTTCAAGGTATGACACAGCCATAGAGCAGATGCTTCACAAATCTTGGCTATATGATCTTACCTTCTTGGGTGTTCTCAAGAATGAATTGTCACAGCCAAATAAGGCTATGATTCTTGATTTTTCTTTTTTATTATTGATTTTAATTTATTGTGTTCACATAGATTCTAGTGTTGCCCCGAATGAACCCCCCTCCCCCATATTCCCCTTAAATGTAGCATGAATACCCCTATGCTACCATAAAATGTACATACATGATATAAATATTCAAACACGCAGGGTGGGCAAAAGTAGGTTTACAGTTGTGCATATGCAAAAAAGTTTACTCTGGTATTATTAATTATTGTATTATTTTCCACATAAACAGCTATACACTTACTTTTGATTCACCTGGCATGTACATATGTACCAAACTGTCAAACTATATATTTCAGTCAAGACTTCAGTTTGCTTGTTAAAACATCACAAGTTAATTTTCAATATGAAGTTCTCTTCATAGCCACAGCCCATTGTTGTTTTGTTCTGTGTACATTCCTGTACAAAGCACTTGGTTTAGAAAATAAACAACATGGGCAGTTCATTAATAAATATCTCAGTCACTATATTTTATCACATGTTTCAAATGTCTGTAGAATTAAGGCATCTCACTTGAGATAATGTTTCAAATACATTTATGTTTTACTCTAAGGACAAGTTTATTAATCTATTTATGCTAAAAGCTTTTGGAGGGATTGGTTTACCAATGTGCATTATGACCATGTGTAAAAATATAAAATTCAGTGGAATTTGGGCACGTATCTGACCTAGTAAACAAATATATTCACTATAAATGATGTATCCTGGCAGTTGATAGTCTAGAGTCATTTATTAGACTCCTTCATCCCATTTGGTACACAAAGATGGAAAAATCAGAGGTTTTGAATAGTATGAGACATCGGGTATATAGAAAGAGCATGGAGTTTCAAGTCAGACTAGAACATGATTCTGAAGTCATTTAATAGCTCTATAACTTTAGCAATATCATTTAGCTACTCTTGTACCTCACTTTCCTCATTAGTAAAAGTTACTACAATGCTTTTTGCTTTGCACAGAATTAGTAAGGACAACCTAGCGATTAAGAACATTGCTTCTGGTGGTAATCCAGGACCTGAATATGGGTTTGTTTCTTAGGGTGCATGACTTCAGGCAAGTTAATTAACTTCTGAGTTACCCCACACACCTTTAAAACTAAAATCTTTAAATTATTAAATTTCCCACCTCAAAGGACTTTTGCCATGTACTGAACTGGAGAGCATATGTGCAGTGCTTGAATCAGCATCCAACCTAGTTCACAAAACCATTAGCTATAATCATTACCTTATTATATAACATTTGAATGTGTCTTATCAATGTTAAATATTTAACAGCTCAATATGATAAAGTAAGCTGGAATTTGGGCATGTATCAAAGTACATAATTTTTATCAAAGTACATAATTTTACTGGAATGTTTTATAAGCAGTTTACACAAAAAGAGGGTGGTGCATTTGTAGTAAAACAAAATAAATATTTTCAAGAAGAATCATCATAAAATAAATCAGAGTTTTCATCTTTGTGGGACTTCCAACTCAATAAAAACTTCTTACAAATTTAAGTAAAAGAGAATATTTCCACAGTGATATATCAGGGTTCTGTGCTATAATTTTTTTCACTGTTTTGATAGGTATTCTCATTCAACATGCAAACTATCATTGTGTTTCTATTAATTTCTCATTAGGTTTTATTTGAGTTGATAGCTTTTGTGATTGCCTTTGATAACTTTCAAACCATATACTGATTGAATAGCTGATTCATTTTTTCTGTTTAACAGTCTCCAGCCTGGTTCTTTCCTCCTAAATTATTTAATATTTATCTTCATTGAAGTTGACTGGGTACCTGTTGGCATTTTTACATAAGCCCTTTTCTCCTTGAATCAGGTTTCATTGACCTTCATTATTTTCTCTGCTTTCAATTCCAGTTTCATTTGTAGACACAAAAATTTTGTTTAAATGCTTTCATTCTACTCATTTATGTATATTATAAACCCCCATGCTGCTGAAATTGATCTTTGGCCCATGCAATATACAAGAAACCTCAGCCTTCAAGTGAAATGAGCCAGTCAAGAGTCACCAAAACAGAGTTGTGTGCTTTGCTGTGAAGCAGTCACTATTGTGCCTCAAAGTGCTGCAAAGCCTAGTGAGAAGGAGTGAAGGGAGTGAGGGGAGGGGAGGGTCACCCAGGGATGCAGCTCCATGTTTCTCATTGATTTCAGCTGGGGACTCAGCATGGACCTGGAAACAGGATTAAGCCTGAAGCAATCGGTGAGTCTTTTAGCAAGTCCGTCATTTCAACTGAAATGACTCTCCTAATATGCAAAGACTAAGGATCAAAATACTATGGATAAAAATCTAACGGATAACTAATTCAACATTTCAGGGGGCAGGATGATGGGAGGATCTAAGGACAATGTCTGTTGGGAATATCCATAGCTGACCAACGTACCAGTGTCGCATAATTTCCACTTGATTTTCTTTTACATAAACATAGTTCCCTAGAAAGGGCCTGACAGCCATTTAGGATATAATTAACTAATTACTTAATCAACTTAGGAAAAGTGCACATATAATAAACATTACTTTGTAGAGGAGTGCAGCAATAGAAAGCCTACATTAAAATATGTAAATGTAATAGCCAGACCAGGCAGTGGTGCAGTGGATACCGCGTCAGCCCGGGATTCCTGAGGACCCAGGTTTGAAACCCTGAGGTCGCCAGCTTGAGTGCAGGCTCATCTGGCTTCAGTGTGGGCTCACTAGCTTGAGCGTGGGATCATAGACATGACTCCATTGTCGCTGGCTTGAGCAAGGGGACAGTGGCTCAGCTGGAGCCCCTGAGTCAAAGCAGGCACATATAAAAAAGCAATCATGAACAACTAAGGTGTTGCAACTATGAGCTGATGCTTCTCATCTCTCTCTCTTTCTGTCTGTCCCTTTCCCTCTCTTCTCGCCTAAAAAGAAAAAAAAAAGTAAATAGAATAGATAATGTCAATTTTTTAAAGGATGCCAAAAAGTATAAGCCATCTTTCTGAAATTCCACATTTATCTTTTGAACTGGATTATGTTAAAATTGGGAGTTGCAACCCCCCCCAAAAGAAAACACATTCAAGGCACAATTTGGGTAGTAATAATGGTAAATATACGACTTCTCATGCTGCAATGGATAGGTCATCCAAAAAGGACCACAAAGAAAACCAAAAATGGCTCAGCAACGTCAACAAAAAGCAGCCTTTGATAAGAGCCACTGTTAACACCTGCTTCAAGTTTAATTCTCCCACAAGTGGCTCTCCAATCTTTATACAACTGTTACCTTCCTGGTTCTTTTATGCCTATCAAACTTTCTCTCAACCTTTATTGTACTTGCCTAGTGACACTGTGAATTTCTCAACCTACACGCTGTTCTTGCCTATCTCCCCAGACCTGCTATACTTCTTTCCAGTGTTAAATTTGACACTAATTGTCTGGTCAAGCCGTGGATTAGTCCGTTTCTCATTTACCAGGATATTGATTTTCAGATTGAGTGCTGCAGAGATGAATTCTTAATGAATCCTAAAGACAAGTCGCAGGGGAGCTGCAAAGCTTTCACCAAATATATTTTCGTATATATTTCTAGGGAATTAAAAAAATGAAAGCAAAATATTGTAAATGTAAATGTTTTGTATACCAAATTCAACATGTTGAAATTTTCGTTTGCTAACATTTGTAGTTACCTGATGATTCAGCTTTGTGAAAAATTCATAACATTTTTCCTACCTTCTCATAGCATACATTTAAGATTTGTAAATTAATCATTAAGAAAACATGATTTACACTGGTATTTGTCTTATTTCATAACTGTGCATGTCTGTTTAATCATTGGTTTAATTCCAGACAAGGGTCATATGTATCTTTCAACCCATGCTCTCATTTTGGCATAATTGTCTTTTTAACAATTACGTCTAAGGGAACACAGTGTATTGGGACTGGAGCACATTGTAAAAATTTTCATGTTTATTTTTGGGGGTTACTTATTTTTTAACATTTATATTTATGAAAAGGACAGTCCATGATCAATTGCTAGAGACTTGAAACAATTATTGTTTATTGCTGCTCCCCTTTAAAGCTTCTCCATCAGTTTAAACTGAATTATACCCTAAGACTGCAAAGCAAACTATAATTCTAGGTCTGTTATCATATGCGATGACTTTGTAATGTGAACATTAATATTATCAATACTTGTATAAGCAAACAAAATAAAGAATGAAACTGATACTGAAATGGATATAAAATATAATCATTTGTTCTCAAGAAAAAAAGAGAACACATATGCAAAATATATAAATTAGGCTTTGCTATTAATAAGAATTATATTGCAGGAAAGGAAGAGAGTGCCCAATAGTCAAAATCTGAAAAGTACTGGATTTCAGTTAAAAATACCTCAAAATTTCAGGCTTTTAAAAAAGAATCTAAGTATATCCAAGATCCCCTCCAAGAACTGCTGTGTAGACAGCAGTGAAGTAGCTCTCTTAGGACATGACACAGAAAAATAAGGACACTTCAATGCTTAGAAAGGTTGAGCAAGGGGTACCTTATTATTTAGAAAACTTGAAAGAGGCTATTGGAAAGAGGTACTGATATGACATTTTAAATGAGGTTCAATATCTATTTTTTCTCAGCTTTATTTAGATATAATGAAACATAAGTTCAATGTATACAACAGGATGATTGGTATGATATATATATATATATATATATATATATATATATATATATACACACACACACACACACACACACACACACACACATATATATACACACAAGGTCAGTTAACACATCCATCACTTTACATAATTACAATTTTTCTGTGTGGCAAAAATATTAAAGGCCTACTTTTCAGGAACTTTAAAGTATATAAGAGAGTATTGTTAACTATAGTCACCATTATATGATATTATATGACCAGATTGTATTTATCTTATTCATCTAGAAGTTTGTAAATTTAACCAACCTCTCCTTATTTTTTTTACCCTCTAGCCTGTGGCAGCTACCATTCTACTCTCTGTTTCTTTGTTTTTTATACATACATATATATGTACGTATGTACATACATACGTACATATGGATAGAATCTAACATATATATCACATTTTCTTCATCTGTCCATGAATACTTTGCATCTTGGCTATTGTAAGTAACGGACACAAGGTGCAGATATCTCTTTGAGATAGTAATTTCATTTTCTTTGGATACATGCCCAGAAGAGAAATTGTTTGATCATGTTATATTTTTAATTCTTTTAGTTTGACTGAGGCCGGCTACCTATACTTTATTTTTACTGATAAAACTTATTTAAACTTTAATATTCACTCAAACTTGGAGCATACTCAATCCAAGAAATTGACGTTAACCCATAGAAGAGTGTTGTGAAATAATAAACCAATTATCTATACAGTAAAAGAGCACACCCGTTACTACACCATTGTTTCTATTGCTGATTTAGCTAAGTCTTACCATGTTTGATAGGAAATTGTTGTCTCTCTTTAAAATGATTAAATATTTACATCTAATTTACATCTGAGATAGCTCATTTGAAAGACTTTTTTCCTCTAACTGGCATGTACCAAGGTGACTGGTATCTTTAAATCATGAACATTTAGACCTGCAACAAATTGCTAACGCCAATCTTTTATCTAATGATAAAGCTATCCTCAATTTGTTCTGATAAAAATAAAGTAAAATTCAAAAGAGAAGGAGAGAGAGATCATGAAAATTAGACAAAGTAGTATGTGAGGTCTGCTCTGTTCAATGTCCAAGCTTTCTTCAAAATGTGTGCTACTTGTTGCCTAATTCTGATCACTCCTTTGCTTTGAATTATATGCAATCTCTCAGCATTTTGCATTTTACTTAGTCAGTGGCAATCTGTTATTTTAAATCGCTTTCACTCTATGTATGTGTTCATGTGCGTTTGTGTGCCCGTGCACATGCATGTGTTTATATTCATTCTAACAAAACAAATTACAGAACTCTTAAAGACAAGAATAATATCTTGGTATCAAAAAGCCTTTCAAAATCTTCATACTTGTATTGTAGGGGGCTGGGCAGCCCAAAGTAATTACCAGCCAGGTAATACTCTTGATAAAGTAAAAAAAAAAAAGTAGAGTTAAGGTGAATATTCTATTTTTTCTACCATAATAGTTGAATGATCATCACAAGGCAACTAAATATCCATAAGTCATCAAGACACAGAAATTCTACTTACATACAATGTTTTAGTTTAAATTTATTTTATCAAATTTATATTGATAATGCTGCTTTCCCATATGGTAAACATTATACTATTCATTTAGGAGATAAGAAATACTAAGTAATTTTATCTTGAAAACACATCATAAGCATCTATCATTCTCCCCTGACACTATGATACTTGTCATTATCTTACATTTTTCCAACACTTTTTAATTTCCATATTTATTCATGCCACAATATGCATTTATTAAACATCTACTATATGCCAGGCACTCTTTTATTAGCTGAAGAGGTAGTAATGAACAAACAGATAAAAAAATTTGTTCATGTGGAGCTTTTATACTCTTTCAATTTAAATCTTGAAATTTGATGAGAAAAGTTCAGTACAATAGACATAAATATAATCAGTCATACATAACTAATTAATGCTAATATAAAGAGAAAGACCAATTGCCCACTAGATGTTAAACTATTAGAATAGCCTTTGTGTTTAATTTCTTTTTGCATTTCACAGTTGTAATGATCAGATACATTTGTTTTACTTTTTTAAAAATTTTAACAACTATTTTTAAAATCTGAGATAAAATTCAGGCTCTGATCTTTCTTTTCTTTTTTTCTTTTTTTCCAAGTGAGAGAAGAAAGACTATTGCATATGCCCTGATGGGGATCCACCCAGCAAACCCCTTCTGGGGCCAATGCTCTGCCCATCTGGGGCTATGCTTGCAACCGAGCTATTTTTAGCACTTGAGGTAGAGACTCCACAGAACCATCATCAGCTCTTGGGGCCAATGCACTTGAATCAATCAAGCCATTGCTATGGGAGTGGAAGAGAGAGAAAGGGAGAGAAAGAGAAAGGAAGAGAAAGAGAAAGGAAGAGGGAGGGATAGAGAAGCAGATGGTTGCTTCTCCTGTGTGCCCTGACTGAGAATTGAACCTGGGACATCCACATGCTGAGCCAATGTTCCACCACTAAGCCAAACAGCTAGGGCACTGATTTTTCTAAAACAATGCAAATATATATCTCCCTGGGAAACTCTCCTCTACATATTTGAGATAGCACTGAAGCCTTGCTGAGTAAATTCTGTCTAGCTGAAGTTTATTCAGTATTGTTTGCCACAAGAATCAGTACATGAAATGTCTTTAGAAAGTAAACAGAAAATATAACATCTCCATTTTTAATATGCACTTGCCACCTGCACATTTGCAAGTAATGACCAAATAAAATAACATTGACCTCAGAATGAATTAAATGTCCTTTCAATTATATTTGAATATTCATAGTCCAACATAGTTAGGTGTTTTGTTTTAAAGTGTTCTGCCTTTGTGATAGGTTAGTGAGCTAGGGTGGGTGTCTTACATGTGTATGTTTTGTGTTACATGTATGTGTTGTTTGTGTGTACAAAAAGTTTTTCCCTACCTTTTATAAAGCCTTTTAAGATAAAACATATTTGATTTAAAGTACCATTATTTCCACTTTACAAAGGGAGCTATTGGGAAATTTGCAAATGGATGTCGAAATGCAGATAAAGGTATTACATAATCAAGAGTGTGATTCTATATATCCCTATTCAGAGGAATAAGAAAAAGTTCCTCATGACATAGCAATCTATATCTAAGCAAAGAACATTTGTAGGAAACAAATACAATTACAGAAAATGTAAGTGTTGTTACATCAAGAAGATAATAATTTTAACATTATATAATTCCTAGATCAAGAACTAGCATTGAGCTGTGAAATATACTTTACTATGTCAAATATCAATAAAAATCATTTATAAAGGAAAATCTTGAAGGGCCACTGCATGTAATCTTTATAGACATCAAAGTGCCTTTAGTAATTATGCTCTGTCTTAGCTCCCTTTAGATTTCCTAGAAAAGACAATAGGAGGCAAAGGCTTATGTGGTAACACTTTATCCAGAAGTACAGGAAAGAGTGAGGAGAAGAAGAATGAGACTGGGGAGGAGGGACAGTGAGTAAAGAAGGAGAGCATCGCTGAGCTGACCACAGCTCCATAACTGGCTCACTGTTCAGTCAGCTGGACATCTCCAAAGAGACACTATACAGCCTCTGCCTCTGAAAAGGCTAGTTGGAGGGAGAAGAAAGAAGGTAGTTCGCATCTCCCATTGTTCCAAGTCTGCGTCCACAGGCACAGACTCTAGGCAACTGCCCCAACGCAACAAGGAAGCCCAAGGGTAAGAGGCAAGGGCCACTGTAGGTTTTTGCTCCCACACAACAAAAACAACATTAGAGGCAGCAGCTGTGACCTGTCTCCAGGATGTGGGAGTGGTGCAAGTCATTACCAAGGCCACATTAGCCAGAGAGCAAGGCAAGTACAAGGAGTTGAGGTAAAATAGAGGCTAAAGCCAATACACATTACATGAGGTCTTTGCTTCTATGTCTGTCTTATAATATATACATCTCTTTGTGATATTTGAGAATTAACTTCCAATCATTCTTAAAAATAAGCAAAATCATGTCATTAAATAAGCAATGACATTTAACACATTTTAAGTGACTATTATATATTCTTTTTAATGTTTGAGATTTATTACTGCTGTCCTTATTTTCCAGTTTTTCAGAGATGGGGATTTATTTGCGATTTCCCTTTCAGCATTTATCTGATTAACTCAGATATTTTCCCATCTGACCTTATTCTTCATGCTTTAATATTAATAAGCACCAAATTACAAAACTTATGGTTTTGTAGATAATCAGCACAGAACACTGGTAGGAATACAAGTTCTCAAAACTTTCTGACTGAAATGGAATGTTTGTTCTATTTTTTGGAAAACATGAGATCCCAGGAAAAAATTATTTTCCCTTGTCTGTAATATCAGACATGCCTGTGTTCAAGATTTGTGGTGAGAATTAAATAAGTGAATATAAAAAGAGCACTTGGAAAAGGCCTTGACATACAGAATGTACTTACTATATAAATTTCTGCTACACATTTGTGGGGAGGTCTTTATTGCTAAATATTTTCTAATTGAATGTGTCCATCTCTTCTACAATTTCCTTTTATTTGCATTTGGTCAGGAAGAGAGGATTTTTCCCAGCATACAATATATATTTCTTATAGTAGATAAGAAAAAGAAAGCAATTAGATTGGGGAAAAGGAAAAGTGGAACTAATCATACAGTTTTGTTTGTTACATAGGGACAAACATAAAAGAGTAAATGCCGGCTGACAATGGGTTTCCCGTTTTACAAAATTAACTAAGTCTAGTTTGCCACTTAAAGATCAGCAGGTACTAAATATAGGTCAAATATAAGATTTTGTGATGAAATTTATGAATCAACATGTTTAAATATATATCAGAACTATTTAACTACTCCTGCATATTCAAATAATTGTAATATTCATTTTATATTAATGTTGTAAAGGTTTTAAAATTAATGTCCGTATTTATTTGTTTCTTCTCTACCTAATTACTCAAAGGCTTAGAGGTTACTTATGAAATTTTGCAGCTGTATAGTCTCACTTACTACTTGAAATTCAGACCTTTTTTATAATCAGGAAATATACAATAATTGAAGTTGGTATCATACTACCATTTGGGCACAACTGCAATTTAAATAAAGGTCAATTAAGAATTTAAACTGACTACTGTTTTTGGCTTATCCATTTTCATACTCATGCTTTAAATCTCTTATTACATTACCAACAATAAAATCCCTTTAGCCCTCTGAGCATTCATCAATTTTATCTTGCCACTTCATGGCTCATTCTAAAAATCTCAAGAAATACAATGAGTTCTTTGAAAATTGAGCTTCCTTTCATTTTTGTGAATGCCGTGAATACTTCTAAGAATAATTTGGCATGAATTCTATCTATACAAAGACAAATTTCCATTATAACGATATTGACAAATTAGTTATACATAAGCTTCCAGGAAGAATTAACTTGTAATGAAAGCCATGTACTAAGTTTCATTTAGGCAAACTTTAAAAATGTACCCATAAAATTTTGCATCCTGTAATTCTACTATCTGCTGCACCTATCTCCTACCATTTATTTTTGTATTTTCAAGACTTTGATAGTTCTTATATCAATAGATTATTTCACCACGTAGTCACTCAGATTGACAAAATTTAGTAATTACAGTATACCTTAAAAAGCTGTTTGGTAAGTGTACTAGCTATAGAGCAATGGGATATTATCTCAGGAAGGACATTTGCATGTTAACTGCCATTTTCATGTATAGGGAAGTATATGCAAGATCTGAAAATGCTCTCTTGTAGAATAAATAATGGCTGAACATTACACTTCTGCACCATGAAATGCATAGTAAGGAATTTTTAAAAATTAATTTTTGTTCTATCACAGAAGATCTAAAAAGGCTTACAGATATTTCTGTCAATACCTGAATCATCTCTTAGGAAACTACACAGTGAAAACCTATTGCTTGTAAATTTGGAAAAAAAGAAATCAAATCACAGCAGGCAAGAGAATAGAAAACGGTCACAGATTGTTTGCTCGCTGCTTCACCAACTATCTCGTAGTCAGTCAGTAAGATTCAGTCATGGAAGATTAAAGCAGAAGAAGCTTGCTCAGGGCATGTGGAAGATGCGAAATACTTGATCTGCAAAAATGCAAAGAGTAAAAGAAGAAAATGGGTTGGAAAAAAAATCAAGTTTAAAAAGTCCCTGAAGACTTTAAATATCATTCTCTTCTGTTGTGAGAGATTGTCACAGTTCGAAGATAACCCATTAAATCTATCAAAATAACCGACAGGAGGGCAATGCAAAAGACAAAGCCATTCCAATGAAATGCAGACAAAGATGAAAAAAAATTAAAAGTGACAAGTATAATACATTAGAGAACAGTCGGTAACTACTGTAATCAGAAGACAATTACTTACCTTGTCAATTAACAGCTGTGTGCCTCCTTTGCACACAGACAAAAGACCCTGCAGACCCTGCAAAGTGTCACAGAGACACTTGTAAGGCACATAGAACGCAATCACTTCAGTGGTGTGCACAGTATTCATGCTTTCAAGTGGAACATCCAAACATCATTGAATTTAACAAGCCCACAATTAACTATGCTCCAATGGGTTAACACTGTTGCGGAGTGAACAGAGGAGATTTGGAAGGTAATTAAAAGCTGGAAAAATATTGTACTTCCATGCATCAACTCTAAGAATATGTCTCAACAAGTAGAAAAGCTAGACTTAAGTGGTGAAAAAAGTTCCTGCTTAAAACTATTCAGAAATTGTAGTTATACAAGGGAAGATATAAATTAGTTTCCTTATATGGTATTCTATAAAACTAAAAATTCAATCATTTTAGCTGGAAAGTTATGTAAACCTTAAAATGTGCAGAGGAATGGGGAAGAAAGTAGAACTTCCCAAACACAGAAAGCATCTCAATTTTATAAGTGTTCACCAACAAAAGGCAGCATTGATTTTTCAAGAGGGCTTTCATTTGGACAAGCATATTCCAAACTTACAGAATGAATGTTGAATAGGGTTATTTTATTTGGAAAGATTAACCTAAGAACAGTTCAAGCAAAATGAAATTGTGTGCAGCATCAATTCATCCCCTTGAAATACATGAAGCTATATTTCATTATTTTCAAAGCCCATACTTGTCTTTTTATTATAATAAAATGATACTATAAATGATTATTTATATACATTGCCATACTCAGGTTTCAACATGATGTTTTTATTTATTAGAAACCATTGGTAAATAATATTTTATTAAAGAAGACTTAAATATCTGGTCTGACAAAAAAAATAAGACTATTTACAATTGAAATCAGGTAGCTAATTAGGAGTTATTTTAGAGAATTTGTTTAAAGAAATTACTTTGCTAAATATAACTACTTGTTATTATTTAAACATCTTAATTTGTAGAGACATTAAGAAATCATCCCCAAAAATGCATTCTCCTAACCTGACCTTTTTTGATACAAAGATTTATGTCAGTTACAGCAGTACTAAAATAAATGGTTAACACCAATACTGCTCTAAATAAGCCTAATGCTGGTGCCATTAACGCTAATTTCTCATGACTACCAATGTAAAGTAAGACCTTACATGAGGGCATATTATTAGCAGCCATTACCTCTGAGGGTTGGCATAGCCTGGTATCTGCTATGCCTTAGATGAGGGCCCATGATCTACAGACCTCTGCTTAACCCTGTTTCACGGTTTATCTTGTATCATCCTACCTCTCTTTCAGCATCTCAATTTCACACAAGTTGGTCCTCCTGTGATTTGAGCTTTCTCTTGAAACCCTATCAGCTAGCTAGGATTCTATCATTCTATTTCTCATTTCTTACACATCCTCCACGCCACTCACTGCCCCTCCCTGGGACTGGCAACAGGAACTCACTGGTTTGCTGAAAAATCTAGAACCATGTTTCTTCATATAACTTATGGCATTGCTAGAGTTGAATTTCTCCATTTTCTGTGCTCTACCAGTAGATCAAATTTCTTTGTGTGTCCAGTCAAAATTTGATCACAATGATTTGAACACCTAAACCACTCACCAATATCAGCTATATTTAGTTATCCTTGTTCTATTATATCAATGTTCAGCTTCTTCCATTTCCCAACTATTCTCACAAGGCTTTATAACCAGATCAACTGAGTGCACAATAACATGGCTAAAATCATGGTCCTATACTGACTTTGGACCTCAGGTATCATCACATATCTGAAGTCTATTTGAAGACATTTAACTACCATTCTTTCAATTTTTCTGGCATTCAATGCAAAGATAAGCAGAAGAAATAGTTCCGTTTTGGGTATGAACTGGTCACAGCTTTTAATTTCTGAAAACAAAAATATACTCAAAGATGAAATGTCTCAATCTGTGTTATTTTTATTATTATGCTTATACTAAGTTAAAGGAGACTAAGTATTTACATTGGTTGCAGCTCTTTTCAAAGCCTATGAGTTTTGTTAAGCTTGGAATGTGTGAGCAGGTCTTACTCAGCCACACAATGTTAGACACACTTATCCTCAAATATATGTTTCTAAATAAGTACTATAATAAGGAAACTAGAAAATATGAAAGTTTGGAGTATATAATAACAATGAGTGTAATATTTTCTTGGCTTGGTGCTTAATTTTTTTTAATACTTTTGAGCCTCTAACATTAGAGAGTTTGACCCAAAATGTTTAGAAAGTCAGAATGAGGAGAGCTCGTTAAGAAATGAAGAGATGTTAATGAACTGAACTTATTAACAAATTCAATTATAAGGACCTACTCTTTTTTATAAAGCTCATGACCAGTGAAAATAATTGCAGAAGTGCAAATAATTGCACACATTCAATTCAAGAAAAACTTGTAATATTATACTGTGTGTGAATGTGCCTGTGTGTACACAACTAGGCTCCATACTACATTATGTCTACCCTTGTGAGGCCACTTAGCAGCATTTAAGATTATATGGCAGGCAATAAAATTTTTTCTTTATAAATCCTTTGTCATAAAGGTGATCATTAGTCAAAAGTGTCTAAAAATAAAATCCCCTTGGAATTTTGACTCCAAATAGCACTGAACAGAAAAGCATTGAAAAATAGCAGATTGTTATTAAAATACTTTCTCTGTTAATAGTAGATATCAGTCCCCAAACTAGCAAAAAATATGATTATCTGCAAACTGAACATCAAGGGAATTGTCAACTACTGTTAATTTAGTTAAGAACTAAAATTATCTGTAGAGAGTTAATTTCCTTCACACCCCAGAATTTCCATTTTCATGTTTACTTAGATCATTATGAATATTTTTCATTGAATAGTGAGATCCCTGGACATGTTTTTCCAAATAAGAGGTGAATATGAGTTGGTGATATATTTTTAACCACTTAGCCCTACAAGTTAGTTTAGTTAGAACAGTAAGATTTCACATCTAAAGAACCTCAGTGCTGCTCCTACACCTATCTGGATCAGTAACTTGAATGGCTTTTAAAATAAAGTGCTTTTCTTTCTCTTTTCTTTCCTTTCTTTCTTTCTTCCTTTCTTTCTTTCTTCCTTTCTTTCTTCCTTCCTTTCTTTCTTCCTTCCTTTCTTTCTTCCTTCCTTTCTTTCTTCCTTCCTTTCTTTCTTCCTTCCTTTCTTTCTTCCTTCCTTCCTTTCTTCCTTCCTTCCTTTCTTCCTTCCTTCCTTTCTTCCTTCCTTCCTTTCTTCCTTCCTTCCTTTCTTCCTTCCTTCCTTTCTTCCTTCCTTCCTTTCTTCCTTCCTTCCTTTCTTCCTTCCTTCCTTTCTTCCTTCCTTCCTTTCTTCCTTCCTTCCTTTCTTCCTTCCTTCCTTTCTTCCTTCCTTTCTTTCTTCCTTCCTTTCTTTCTTCCTTCCTTTCTTTCTTCCTTCCTTCCTTTCTTCCTTCCTTCCTTTCTTCCTTCCTTCCTTTCTTCCTTCCTTCCTTTCTTCCTTCCTTCCTTTCTTCCTTCCTTCCTTTCTTCCTTCCTTCCTTTCTTCCTTCCTTCCTTTCTTCCTTCCTTCCTTCCTTCCTTCCTTCCTTCCTTCCTTCCTTCCTTTCTTTCTTCCTTCCTTTCTTCCTTCCTTTCTTCCTTCCTTCCTTCCTTCCTTCCTTCCTTCCTTCCTTCCTTCTTTCCTTCCTTCATTGCTTCCATCTATTCATCCTCCCATGTGGTTTATACAAGAAACAGTATAACATAGTCACCTTCTCCTCAGTGCGGAAAAGATAAAATTATTTTATTCTCAATTTTGGTAAACAATGAAAAATTATAAAAATATTAGAATAATAAATGCTTGTGAGAAAAAAATGGTATGGTATTTTTAAAACCAATTTTGCCTACTTGAAAATTTTGGCTTCAAGAGAGCCTAACCAATATATATAGACACACACACATACACACACACACACACACACACACACACACACACATACACATATATACATATATATAGATAAAAAAGAGATCATCTAAACGATAGTTTTGATTATTTCGAGTGATCTATTTTATATTTGAATATACAATTATATTCAAGTTTAAAAATATTTTAGAATAACTCATCAGTTGTTGTTTGGCACTTATTCCACTTCAACAGCTCAATATCATTATTATTTATTAATCCTCTATAAGGGGAACTTACCAATGTCCTTTTACATAAAATTGAGATAATATTTTGATTATGGTACAATATGTTCTGTATATATCTCAAATTCCTGACATAATTTAAGTCTGAAAAATATACAAACAGAAAGACGGGTGAAAAGTTTACTCAGTACCTCACCAAGAAATAATTCTTAAAAATGTACAATGTTAGAGCTTCCAGGAAACTTATAAATAATTTAGTTAAATATATAGTTTGAAGAAAGTGAAAATGGACCTTTGTATCAAAGAAAGGAATAAATAGTTTCAGATATAAAAATTATTTCAGAGAAGAAACTAAAAATCTGAAAATTCATAAGTCATTGACCAAATGATACATAACATTAAAATACAGCAAGATGAAAAATTCACTAATAGAGATGGAAAAGTGAGAAGAATGAATACAGTTAGATGTTTTAAATAGTCAAAGTTTATAAGAAGAGTTCATTTTCCAAAGATGTTCAATTCAGAGATCATGTAAATCCCCAGCTATACTTTAGAATAGCATTCATTTAAATTGAAATTAATTTGCTTAATCTTGATCTTCTGATAACCTCTTTTTGTTCATCTCTCTTATTTCCCACAACAACTAATTGAGTTCATACATATTCCACATGCTTTGCTTATTCATAATGTTCATAATGGTGAACAAAACCAGCCTTGGAGAAACTTACAAACTTTTATTTGTTTGGAAGCAATGTTGATCAAATAACTAAATAAATGTGAATTATTGCTCTAATAAAGAAACATATTAGTTATAAAAATATCCATTTGAGGCCCTGGCTGGTGGTTCAGTGATAGTCCTTGGCCTGGTGTATGGACGACCCAGGTTTCGTTATTGTCCAGAGTGCACAGGAGAAATGGCCATCTGCTTCTCTCTGCTTCCCTCTCCCACTTCTCACCGATTCTCCTCCTGCAGCCAGAGGCTCGATTTGTTCAAGCATGCACCCAGCACTGAGAATAGCTTCATTAGAGCGCATCAGGCTCAGGTACTAAAAATAGGTCAGTTGATGTGAGCTTCGGCCCCAGATGGGCAAAGTTGCTGGGTAGATCCTGATGGGGTGCATGTGGGAGTCTGTCTCACTATCTCCCCTCCTCTCACCTAAAATACTATGTATATTGAGAAAGGTAAGCGTATCTAGTTGGACAGGTTACAAAGGTGTTTCTGAACACATGGTCCTGTTTGGTTCCTCCCCTGCCTAGTTGCTAATTCATTCAATCTTACCCTCAATTTTGTTTGTTTTCTATTTTCCTGTCATTGGTTAAGTTCCTATTTCTGGCCCTGGACTGACCAATGTCCCTGATGAAGGCTGAGTATTTCCTAAACATGAAGAGAAATCTTGGCTTATTAGATAGACAATAGCACAACTGAGCTCATTTCTGTTGCTTCGGAATGCCTTGGTTAACTATTCCCCGTTTCTGAGTCTAGCTTGTTATTGTGACTGTAGGTCCCCTCATTAAATTTTATGTATCAAACAAACATAGCCTCCAACAAACTCTTTACATTTCAATGTACAGAAAATCATCAGTTCATTCATTTTTGGACTGATTTATGACTGTGAGTGGACTTGAGTTTGTGTTTAAGATTTAGACACTTTTCCTCAGTAAGTCAAGGGCATGTGTGTGCGAATTCTTTATTATAAAAGGCAAAAGTAAAACAAACCAAAAAACAAAACAAAACAACACTAAGCTTTGGACTTGCTACAAATGCACTTAAAATTTATAGGAATAAGGCAGCTCTATATTAGAGCTCTCTTCTCCTATTCATATGGATTTCTAGACTGAGCTGCTGAGACAGAATTGAATTGGTCCACTAATCAAAGGCAATCTTCCTGAAGACACAGATAAAACCACATCCATAGATGAGGGGCCTAATTCTGAAGAATTGCTTGGATCTCTGCATATCATTATCCTTATTCATCAAAATCCTAATAAATATAATGAAAGAAATGTTTTTTGAGAATAAAGAGCTTATCACAGGTTTTCCTACACTCAAACAGGAAGTATTATACCCTAAAAGTGATTTAATCCTGAACGCTCTGTCTATAACTAGTACCTATGACCCAAATGACAAAAACTGACACTTATTTAATTGTTGCAACATATTTTTTGCAGCAATTTTTCAAGCCAAAAGATCAAATGATATGTTCATTTTCTTCAGGTGAATAGAATGAAAAACATGTCTCTTTGCAAATTTAATTAACTTCAATAAGGTTTGATATTAGCATCTTCAGAATACACCTAAACTTTTACTCCTTGTCATACTACCACAGTCACCACCCTGATCCAAGTCACTTAATTTTTTCTCAATTATTGCAATACCTCCTAGTTGCTTTTCCTGTTTCTGGATTTGCCTATTTTCAGTCTATTCTCAACCAGTACAACCATAAGTCAGACCAAGTTATACCAATGCTCAAATCCTGCACTGGCTTCCCATGACCTCAAAGCTCCATAATCTAGCTCCCAGGTAACTGTCTTCATCTTCTCATTTCTTACAACCACCTTCAAGCTTGTTCACTATGCACCAGCCACACTGGCCTCTTGATGCTCCTTGAACCCATCAGTCAGTATCAATACCATCTCAAAGCTATTGAACATCTTATTTCCTCTTTTTGGAAAGCTTTTTCCCAAGACATATGCATGGTTATCAAAAGTCATTTCTGATAGCCACTCTGTCTAAAATGCTAACCTCCCCCACATCAGTTCTTGTCCCCCTTCTCTGTGTGTGTTCCCCCCCTTCTACTGAATAACCAAAGTGTATAAACTTTACTTTCCCACCTTTTATTTTATTTTTCTTTTTCCAAGTGAGAGAAGGGAAGATAATGAGACAGATTCCTGCATGTGCCCCAACTGGGATCTACCTGGCAACCACTATCTTGGGTGGATGCTCAAATTAACCAAGCTATTTTTAGCACCCGAGTCTGATGCATTCAGACCAACAGACCTCAGCACCTAGGGCTGATGCTCAAAACAAATTGAGTCACTGACTTGTGAGACTTGAAGAAGGAGAGAATGAGGAAAGGGAGGGGAAGAGAAGCAGATGGTTACTTTTTTTGTTTGCCTTGACCAGGAATCAAACCTGAGATGTAGGTACACTAGACCAATTCTCTATCCACCAATCCACTGGCCAGGGCCTGTTTCTACCTTTTTTTTTTTTTATAGGGATAGAGAGAGCATCAGAGAGAGGGATAGATAGGGACAGACAGACAGGAATGAAGAGAGGTGAGAAGCATCAATCTTTAGTTTTTCATTGCCGTTGCGATACCATAGTTGTTCATTGATTGCTTTCTCACATGTGCCTTGACCACGGGCCTTCAGCAGACCGAGCAACCCCTTGCTGGAGCCTGTGACCTTGGGTCCAAGCTGGCGAGCTTTTTGCTCGAGCCAGATGGGCCAGTGCTCAAGCTGGCGAGCTCGGGGTCTCGAAGCTGGGTCTTCCGCATCCCAGTCCAACGCTCTAACCACTGTGCAACCGCCTGGTCAGGCTGTTTTCTACCTTTTTTAATTGTCAGTAAATCTCAAGGGCAAAGTATTTATCAGTGTTATTCAACACAGTATCTGCATCAGCCATATAGTATTTGGCAGAGAGGAAATGCTTAATCAATATTTGTTAAATAAATAAGTGAAGCTCCCAGATGTTAAATAATTTAATCAAGGTCATATGAGTGAAGGACCCTATATTCAAATTAGATCTTATTTCATGCTGTTTCACCTAAAATTTGTTACAACATCTAACTTTATTAAGCTGCACTTGCCACCTTTCAAATACAGAATTGCAAAGAGGATGTCCAGATATAAAATATTTAACCTGGGGCTGGACTCTGGTGCTGTAATGACTAAGTAAGGTTTCATCCTCCAGCGCCAGTCAGAACATCTAATAGCTACATGTTCAGGAATCACTGCCAGCACTGCACTTCTAGACTCTTAACTTTGATTCCCAAATGATGTCTCTATATCTTGCAGCCTTAAACAAATGTGTCCTTTGTTAAGTGGGTATGTATATTTTGAAAAATCAAGAGGTATTTGATATACGCTTGAACATGACAGTGGCAGATGCACTTTTTGCCTCTCAAAGGCAAAAGAGTTATGAATACAAAAAACTTTTTTAATAAAATAAAGTGATGGAAAGAGCAACAAAAGCCACAACTACCAATTTAGAATTGTCATAATAAACAGTTGTCCCCATACTCCATCTCCTTTCATTTCCTGAATGAATAAAACTGGCCTCACTCTATCTTATAAAATCATGAGTTGAATTCAGTAAAAATTTATAAAAACTTAAAATATTTTTTCAAAAAAATATAATGATGGAAAGAAAAGAAAGGAAGTTAAAAAAGACTTTATTTCTGACTCCCTATTTATTTCTTCTTCAATTGTCATTTTACTCCCTTATAGACAAGCAATTGAGATATTCTTAGAAACAAGTAAAAATGTTTTAGTTAGAAAATATCTAGGCTAGGTGATAAACACTTAAAATACAACATTAGACAAATTACAATACTTTTGTTTTATATTGCCCTAACACATTATTTTATTCATTCCATTGCAAAATATGTAGATAATATTGTATGAGAAAGAAAACACTATGACAGGTTTTTCAGTCACAGTGAATGTGACTTTCCCTCATTGATGAGAATAAAATATTGTGAAAATTTGTGTATCAGTAGAGAATAATAAGAAAACAAATGCAATATATTTTGTAGCCAAGATAAAAGAGAATCTTTTTTTCTCAACAATCTATTAATTTCATAGACATACTTGGTCTTTAGAGGATATAGCAACTGAGTAGCAAAACCAACAATTTCTAAAATTCTTAATTATTTCCATTGAGTTCAAGTTATACTAAAGAGATAAAACTTGGTATTTATTTTTCCTAGCACAGGATGTACTGATTAAAATTTATTCCCCTCAGTGCCCAACTCATTGAAGCAATAATGCTGTGAATTTGAAAGAGATATTTTGTCTTCATGGTACAATTTATCTTATTAATGGGAAATTATTTAGATACTTGAGAATTCTGATCCATTGTCCCATTAATAGGTTTCTAAACATTTAATGTTAACTTATAAAATTATGTTCTCTTGACTCTAAATAGCCATACAAAGCTTCTATTGAAGAGTAATACCTTTTAATTTTTTGTATTGTGTTTACCATTTCAAGTCAAGTCTCCTTCCTTCACCGAAGTAATGCCTTCTGAATATTGATCTTATTAGCATTATTTATTACCAAAACTATTTTAATACAAACATGGTTCTAACAAAATGTGTGATTAACCTGAATAAGTATGAAAACAATAGTTCAACTAGATGTCATATAATAAAGTTTTCCTGGTGTCCTTATGAGAATATTTTTAAGGTGAATGGAACTGTAGGTGTTTTTTATTTATATTATTATAATTAAGTTTTACTGTTGTTGTTAATTCACTTAATTTGTATTGAGTCCTCCTGATTAGCTTAAGAAAATGAGATTCTAGGGGAAGCTAATATAACATTTGTCACTAGAAAAATATGATTAGGAAAAAACACAGTCACATTTTCAAATCTATAACTTTAAAGAAGATATCTTTTTACTTGATCAATACATAGATTGCTATAGAAGAGAGGATCACAATGTTTTCCTTTTTTCTCTTTCTGTTATTTCAAAATTTTAATGAAAAATAATCCATTTCATTAAACCATCTCTCTTAAATCACCACCCAGTTAAAATACAGTTGTTGTAATTTTTAAATGTGTAATTTTTGTAAGGAATTTTTATTTTACAGGTCATAGAAACTTCTACTTTAAAAATATTGTCAGGATCTAAAAATCAAAACCACAATGAGATCTTATCTCATACCTGTTAGGATGTCTTATCAAAAGGCAGTAACAAGTGATGATGAGAATATGGAGAAGGTAACTCTTGTACTCTGTTTTGCAGAATATATACATCATTTCTTTATATCAACAAGGAACTCAATCAAAAGTATTCCTAAATTACTGGAAATATTGAGGAAAATACTTTGTGAAGTATATGATTATCTAACCACTATTCAGTACATATTAAACTAATACAAACTAATATTAAATATAAACTGTCATTGAAAAATAATTTTTTAAATTCAGTAAGAGGAGGAGAGGTAAAGAGACAGACTCCCTCATGTGCCCCAATCAGGATCCACCTGGCAAGTCCAGTAGGTGGCGATGCCCTGCCCATCTGTGGCACTGCTCCATTGCTCAGCAACCAAGCTCTTCTTAACACCTAAGGTAGAGGCCATGGAGTGCCTGGGGCCAACTCACTCTAATCAAGCCATGGCTGCAGGAGTGGAAGAGAGTGAAAGAAGGGGGAGTGGAGAAGCAAATGGGCACATCTCCTCTGTGCCCTAATTGGAAATTGAACCCAGGACATCCATATACTGGGGCCAATGCTCTACCACTGAGTCAATTGGCCAGGCCAAAAAATAAAAATTTAAAAATAAAATAAAATGCAACATATTCTTGGGTTACTTTTGTTTTTGTTGATTTCCAGTAGTCACTATTTTATTTCTAATCTTTTTTAATTTCCCTTAATATGCTGTGACATATGTTATTATAAAAGTTTCTGGCATTTATTCTTTTCTTAAATTTTATAAAGAGTCAGTAGTCATCATTTCAAACTTTGGTTCTCTATCATCTCTGAAAAGAGATTTAACTGTTTCCTAATTTCCTAAACAAGTCTTAAATACTGTGGCCTGAACATATATTATGAATCTAGTAGCTTATTTCCCAAGTGCATTTCTGAGGCCTCATTTCTCTTGTTATGGTATAGAATAGGAGACAATAAAAAAAAAGGAGCTCACACCTGCAATTCTCAGGCAGGTGCCTTATTCTCATTTTGTGTATTTTTATTCTATGAGTACAGTTGAATAAAAAATAAGTAACATAACATGAATCTCTAGAGTTCTTTTTAAACAACAAGGTTATTCTGGGTTGTTTTCTTGATTATATTTATATATGCTAATGCCACTCTTCTGAATATATCCTTACTTGGGAGCTTTTTATTCATTTTGTGTGGGGACTTGACTCCCACTGAAATTTTAAATCACTGATCTAGACCTGAAGAGAGAGTACATGATCTGGTCCCCTTTGTAGCATTGCCTGAATTTCAAATAATAATCTTGAAGATGAGTCCAAAATGGATGAGTTAATGCAAGTTTATACATATCAGATACCCACGTTTCAGAAACAAATTCAGCTCAGTTTCCAGACCTGTCTGCAGCCTTGTAAGAATCCCTAACTTTCTTGCTTGTTCAGTTACAATTTTTCAGACTAGTCAGGCACAACATTGACTCTTTTCTAAGTTATACATTATTGGATGGCTTTAGAATTCATCTGTTTGTATGGAGGTTAATTATGAGGTTCTCTGTCACAATGTAGATTTTTAAATGGCAAATCACAAATTTTAAAGGATTTCAGATAGACCTCTGTACTCCAGGACTGAAACATATCTAGCCCATGATGTTATTTCTCCCTCTTCCCATACTTTGCCCTCTATTTCCAACTCAGTGCAATGAAAATCTTGCATTAGATAGCATTTATAAAAAAAATAAAAGGATGACATTTCTAAAAGTGTTATTTTTTCATAGTATACTACAGTTTTTTATCACATTCACAATTCCTACAGAGAGATCAGTAAAGAGAAGTATTAATAAATTGGTAATAACCACAGTCAAACACTTGTCTTCAGTGACATTTTTTCTACTTCATAAAATATTTATATAATACAACAGGGTACTTAATTAAATAGTTCTTTAATTATAGTAAATATGGTATCATAATACTGTAATATATAAACTGTCATTCTAGATGTCATTATATATATAGTCATGAATCTAAACAATGTAGATTATATATATATATACATATACATACATATCTATATGTATATATATGGTCACAATGTAGGACGTGTTGCTATAGCTTTAAAAGGATAAAGCTCACAATATTTTTCCTATGCACCCTTTCAATATAAATTTTCAACAATAATTATAAAGTTTAAACAAAATGATGAAAATAAAAATTTAGTATAATATCTGGTACAAAATAGTTGATATTAAAATGTTCTTAAGTGCCAACACTTCAACATTTATTTTCCACATTGTGTTAAGCTTTTCCTAAAAATTATCTCATTTCACCGTTTTAAATTTGTTAACATAAACTCTCTAAGTTATCATGGTTTGTAACTTGCCTCGAGTCACACAAAATATGATGAAGCCTGGATTTGAACCTAGAACATGTGACTTCATATTCCCTGTGGTTTAATATTGGTAATACCCTGCTTCAATCTGTAAGAATTTACTACCTGGGATAACATGAATCTATTAAGGTAATAAGCATGAATCATATGAGGATGGCAGTCTTCCAACTCCCACTGTTAGAAGAAGGCACAATTTTAGTAAAAAACACAAAGAATATTGCATGAATTACACTGGGGAACAATTTTATTTTCATTTTCTGTTGCATGTGGTTTTAGAACTTTTTCTATATATTTATCCATCACTGATTTCATATTTGAAATCTTTTTTCTGGTGCATGCTCTAGTTTTTATGCAATTTTAATTTATTTTTGTTACAGTGAATGGCATGCATTGGTTTTCAAATTGGAGTTAAAGGGCAATGACTCTTGAATTGAACATAACCACAAGGCAACTAATGTTTAACAAACATCACTTTTACATAATTAATAGATTTTTTTAAATATAAAAAATTATTATCTGATAAAAACACCCTCTTGTTTTAAGATTGAATAAGGGCTTCTTCGAGTAGGTATAAATGTAATAATAGTCCTGACATCTTCTGTTATATATGTGGCTGTTACACACTTCAATGTCAAAGGCACAATATTTCATCATTTGTGACACGTGCGTATATCACCTGCCTTCAAGTTCCCCTTGGCAATCAAGACAAGAATAGGGCTGCTCAAATTGAGTGTCATAATTTTGAGAAAGTGCTTCATGACTGGACAAAAGGAAAACGCAAAGAAATGCCTTTTGGTATTCCCATGTTTGGCGTGAACCTAAGGATCACAGCAGTGACTGTTATTTCTGTCTGATCCATACAAAGGGCATCGGCAAAAAAAAAAAAATACAGGATATGATCGCATATCCTAATATTCCTTCAGCAATACAACCTATCCCACACTCTGAGACACTCCAGGTTCCAGTTTTGAATGGTTTTATTTCTTCTAAGGACGAAGAAAGTAAACATGATGATCAAGTGTAATTTGGTAAAATGCATGAGGAAATGGTTGTAGAATATGAAGGGTTTTCTTCTGATGCCAAGCAGTCATTAACCCCTCAGTAGTTTAGCCAACCCGAATTGAATGACTTACTAAGAGATTTGGGCCTATCAAAGAAAGCAGCTGAATTATTAGCCTCCCTCCAGGCTTCAAGAAAAGAATGGACTTCACTGGTCAGCTAAAGTATCCCATTTCAGGAAACAAAAACAAAGTTTTGTAAACTTTTTTTCCAAAGACAAACACTTTGTTTACTGTCATGATATCAGTAGTCTTCTCTGCCAGCTAGGTGTTACCACTTACAGTCCAATAGAATGGTGGCTATTTCTTGACAGCTCTAAACAAAGTCTGAAATGTGTTCTCCTACTCAATGGTAATGTTTATGCAGCAGTTCCAATTGGTTATTCAACTTATATGAGAGAAAATTATAATGACATAAAAATTGTCCTTGACTTACTGAAGTATGAAGAGCACAACTGGATCATTTGTGTGGATCTTGAAATGGTAAATTTCCTGCTAGGACAACAGAGAGGTTTCACAAAGTATCCTTGCTTTCTGTGTTTGTGGGACAGCTGAGCTCGACAGAAACACTGGACACGGAAGGAGTGGCCAAAACATGAAGCTCTGGAAGTAGGGATGCAAAATATTGTGAATGAACCTATAGTTAATTGAGACAGGATCATTTTTTCCAACTTCACATCAAACTTGGCTTAATGAAGCAGTATGTTCAGGCTTTGAACAGAGAAAGTGAATGCTTTCAACATATTATTTCTGCTTTTCCTGCCTTGTCTTTTGAGAAGATAAAAACATGTGTATTTGATGAACCTCAAATTCAAACCCTCATATGTGATGAAGAATTTGCCTGGAAAATGAGTAAGGAGAGGAAAGCAGCATGGCAGTCTTTTGTGGCAGTTACAAAGAACTTTCCTGGCAACAAAAAAGCAGAAAACTATGAACTTTTGGTTCAAAGGATGCTGTTGGCTTTCTGCGACACTGGATGTAACATGAGCGTTAAGATTCACTTCCTGAACAATCACCTTGATAAGTTTCCTGAAAATATTGGAGCTGTTAGTGATGAGCAGACTAATGCTGGAGCATCAAATGAGATTGTCCTCAACAAGTACACAAACGCAAGAGCTACAAACGCAAATTTTGCCTGAATAGAATTTAAATAAGTTTTTCACAAATTTTATGATCAAAATAAGTGTTTTAATATGTTCTATTTTGAAATTGTAGATAAATTCTGATGCTATTATATCTTTTAGTGTATCAGTGTATTTACTGCATTATATAAATTATTATATTTTCACAAAGGTTATACTCAAGATGACATTTTTGTAGATGCAACAAAATTTTTTTCCCATGTTATTCATGAAAATCATAATCACTATACAACATTGTTTTTACCATTTAATATATATTAGTCTTTCTATATGCCTTACACACAAAAAAACTGAAGCACAAAGAGGTAAGCCAGTCAGAGAAAGATAAGTACTATATGATCTCACTTATACGTGGAAACTAATGAACAAAATAAACTGATGAACAAAGTAGAAACAGAAGCATGGACACATGGAGCATACTGACAGCTGTCAGAGGGGAGGGGTGGGTAACTGGATGAAAGAAGAAGAGGGATTAGCCAACCCCTCCACTCCCCCAACACACACACCCATACATGTGTGCCATTTGGTACAATTAGCAAGCAGAATTTGAGATGGAGCCAAATACAGAGCCTGGCATAATGCACACTTGTAATGCATCTTAATTTCTCCCCACCCATTTCTAATTTTCTTGTTTACTCTTGCTATATGAAAAAAAGAAAAAAAGAAAACAAGTCCCTGCTCTTATCATTACGGTACCGCCACTCAGAAATAAGTGTGGATGTCAGGAGAGAGCATGGACGGTTTTGGGTATAGACATTTTAAATTATAAAATACACAGCTGTCAGTTAAATCTTTGAGCCCACAAACCTTAAACGTACACTCTTGGATGTCTTCTGCCCCCCCACCACCACCACACACAAAATGCACACATGCCCACATGCACACACACACAGTGACAGAATAGATGGGAGGTTCATAAACAAGTACAATCTCAATATATTTTGGTGGGGAAAATAAAGCTGGCCAAAAAAGAATTATTTGGCCCAAAAAGAACCATTCAGTGTAAGAATTCTAAGGAATCATTTTAACTTTTCCCAGTGTAGCGTAACCTTCCTTTGTTCCTTGATCTTGCCAGATCACTCTGTTCCTCATTTTGCATCCTCAGGGTAGGCCTTGAAAAGGGTAAGACTTTGAAATGTCTGCTTTATGTAAAAGCAGAATATTTATTTCACGGAAATATTGTAGCATGCTACAGAGTGTATAGTATAATTTAGTAAAAACACAAATCAGATGTGTGAAAAGTAAAAATCCATTAAAATGCTTTTCTTTGTAAATCATTTTATAGTGATAACAGCAATATAAAATTATGGTGTAGCCAGAAAGAGTTTCGAAAGCTTGTGCTAAATTTTGTTTTATGCTCTTTGAGCAATTGAAAAGCTATAAAGGTAGAACCTGATGCCAGTAATTATTAAGATATACCTGAAACCATTCACCTCTACCATACCCAAGGAGTTTCAAAATGTCCCCATATGTCAACACATTATTTTATTTGCAGATCTTTAATATAGGATTGCTTTTATAATAAATATAAGGTAGCTATCTTATTACCAGTTAATAAGGGCGAGTAAGCACCCTGAAGAAAGCAATCAAGTAGGTGAATTGGGATGCTACATTAATGTTGCTTTGATGCCATGAAGCCTGAAAGTTGACTTGCCCTGCCAGAAACTCGGTAACATTTCTCCCCTTGTTAGGAGAGAGCGTTAATAAATGCCTCAGGTGTTCCCTTCACTTGCACGCTTAGTTTATGTCATCCTCAGGATTCGTTTTTGAAATATAAACTCTTCTACCTGCCCCAAATATCTTTATGTTCAAACTTAGGATCCTTTAGCCTAATCCTCCAAGTAGTCTTCTATTAAATGCAGGCACTGAACTTTCAATCTGGAGAGGAAATGAAGATAATAGCATAGAATCAAAACCACAGAATCACTATTTCATTCATTAATTTGAAAAAACAAAACACCACTTGCCCCCAATCCAAGCCCACATCATGCTTCTTTCTTCTGTGACTGCTGGTCATCTGACTCCTTTATACTTTTGTCCAAGTTCTTCCTCTCCACCCCACCACATCTATTCTCAATGACCGGCTATTAAACTGAGGGTTCATGAATGGAGGGGTAGTGTAAATTCTATTTACATTTCTCTGTGTCCAGAAGCATACCTGACACTAAATATTGCTATTAATAAATAATTTTTAAAAAATGAAATGAATAGGGTTGATTTGCTCCCTTAGAACTTGAAGGGACTGTGACCCTCACCTCACTCTGAACTCCACTCATCGGTTAGGTCTGTGCAGCCTTCTTCTTGTCCTTTCTTTCTTTTTAATCTTCACCCTATTGTCCTCTGCCCAGAGGTCTGGTTGGTTTCAGGGCATATCTGGCCAGATCCAACCTTGCTTTGACAGCTAATTAATTTTCCATCCCCTTTCACTTAAAGAAAAGTATTTTATTGATTGTTTCTCTGGATGTTGGATGGTGTCAGGCTTTCACTGAAGAGGTTCAGTTCTGTCTGTTTCAGTGATAATAACAAAGGCTCCATGCAAAAGTAGCTGGAAGAAAAAGGGTTCTTCTTTGCTGTAGTAGTGGGACATTAATTTTTATCATAGTTTCCCTCAACCTTATGTCTACTTTTCCTGCTGTATCATACACTCTAAGACAGTGGTTCTTAACCATTTTTGAGGTACCAAACCCACCAGTTTCATATGCGCATTCACTGAACCCTTGTTTAGTGATAAATAAAATAGGATTTTTTTTTCCAAATTCAAGACATAGGTATATGTGTTTTTACTGGTGCACAAAATAAGCCGTGCATGAACATCACCTTGCTCAAAGAACAAAACCAACAAAGTGCATGAACTCACAACAAATTACGGTATTACTTTATTCTGGCCTCCGCGGCAGAGGCTTCTCCGAACACCTGAGACCGACTCATCGCACCCCTAGGGTTCGATAGAACCCAGGTTAAAAACCACTGCCTAAGAAGACACATGTTGTCTATTTTCTTTACCCCCTACTGCTCTGTTAAATTTATTTATAAAATATCTCTTTATTTTTTCTATATATAATGATAACATCAACACTTCCCTTATAGCCCAGAAACCTGGGTGCCTGTCCCTGGATTTCTGTTGCCCATCTCCAGCTTCACCCTTCCCTACAGAGCAAGGGATGTTTGGGGCCAAGCACCCATAAAGCCCCAAGCATCAACAACCCCATTTCTATACCTTTCCAAATACAAAGGACCATGGAATTTCTGCTCAAAAGGATCAAACGTTCATGTGCATGCACAAGACTCCTCATAGAGTGGGAGAGGGTCCTCCATTTAGCCCCAAATGTTTGAGGTGGGCTCAAAAAATGTTAGAGGTTGGCCTAATCGTCCTAATTCCGAAGCTCGTTCACTTACCTGTCCGCTGACTGATCTGAGTGCTTCCACTGCTGTTCCCCAACAGCCATTTCTCCACATGCAGTCAGATTGAAAATCAGATCTTAGCATTTTGCAGTTTATAACAATCCATTTTCTACCCATTAAACTTTTTTTCCCCACTCAACTTACTGTGGCCTCTAATGTCTGGAAGATCTGACCTGCCCACTGCTCATCTTTCATCATTCTCTCCTTTACTCTCCATGTTCCATCTACAATGGTCTCCTCCTCCTCCAGCTCAGCCCTTCTTTTGAAGCGTTCCTTCTTCTGTCCCAGATTATCACACAAATGGCTTATCATTTTCTTTTTGTTTAAGTTCAATCTCAAAAGACACCTTTTCAGGTAGGTCTAATAGCCACCCATTCTACCTTAATATTTAAAACACCTCTATCACTCTATAGCTCATCACCCTAATCTTTTTATAGTAAAAATCACTGTATTAAATTTTAGCATTTAAATGTTTATTTGAATTATTTGTTTCTTTATTGCATGATCTAAGGCTACATGGTATCAAGGGTCTAGCTCATTGTGTGAATGGATCTTTCTCAATGCCTTGAACAGAGTCTGAAGCATGGTAGACATTCAATAAGTAGTTGTTGAAGAAGAGAAGACAAGGAAGAAAGAAGAGATGGGATGGGGGAGGGACAAAAGGACAGGTGCCAGCAGGGAGGGCTGTCTGAGGGTCTGAATCACAGAGAGGCAGAGATACACCTCCTGGAAAATACCCAACTGCCTCCTCACCCCCCACCCCACTACAAAAATGAATGAATGAATGAGACAGGTCTGATTGTTAAAACAGTGAATTTGTTTATTGGAAGATTGGGAGATCTGGAAACAAGAATTGCCTTTTTCTAGTGTCCTATGTCGGTTGAAAATAATAAAAAAGACTACAGTTCTACTCAGAGCTTGGTTGTCCTTTCTTACTTTTCCTTCCTTTTATTTCTAGGCCACAACCACTTCCTGAGCAGTGATATGGTCCAGGAACTTCTCTAAAATCCTGTCTTTAAAAGAAGACCTATTTAATATTGAGTGGAATACTTGACATCATGTCAATAAATAAATTAAAAATAACATTTTTAAAAATTTAGAAAACCTCTGCAGCTTTTAAAATAGACTTTTCGCACAAGGCCTTGTATTATCATGACTTCATTTTTGTTTTGTATGATAGTACAGAATTAAAGAGAACAAATTAAATATAAAAGTATTATAAAAATAAAAGAAGACTGATTTTGCTATGACTCATACATGCACCAATTAATTAAATATTTATCAATTTTGTATTATATGCTAATCACTGTACAGGGATCTGATTTTTTTCTCCCCAGAAGATCTGCATGGTTGTACTCTTACATAGTAAGCATACATGAGGTAGCAATTAATTTTCTGTACAACAGTGTGAATGCCAGGTAGAAGAACAATATTAAGGGAGAGGACCAGGCTACTGAGGATGACTTCCCATGAAAGTCTCCACCTAGGTTATATTCCATAAGAGATAGGACTCAGAATTCTTCCTGAAACATGGTGTAAAAAAATAGTTCTAAGACTAACACCACTTTTAAGTAGCAGTGTGGGCTATAGTTATGAAAATGTAGCTGTATGAGATACAAAAAGTTTAAACCACATATGAGTGCTGAAATTGGAGACTAATTGATAAATAACACTTAAACAGTGACAGAACCTATTCCCTATAGTCTCCCTATCTATGGCAGTGCTATCTAGAGAAAACCAGTCACCAACCACATCCAATTATGTTGTAACTTCAATTCTATCTTCAAATATCCTATTACGCCTATATTATTATCTTCAATACAGAAGGTTCAGTTCACAGGTCTTCAGACTTTTTTTTTAATCAATAAGAAATTCCTATCTTCTATTACAGTTGACAGAGGGGAGGAAATGGCAGGAAGTAGGCAGGAGGAAGGAATTTAAAAACTGATTGCTGAAAAAGAGAAAACAATGACTACAACAAAAAAGAAAAATCCCAAAAGGTTTAACCCTTGTCAAATATAATAACACTTATGCAAAACTCTTCTTTAATCCCTATTGGAAAGTTTTAATACAAATTAGTTTACTTTTAATATTAATATTATTTTAAATTTTTACTTCAATAGATTGTCAAAATGCATGGCTCAGGTGAGAACTCACTCAAATCAACTATATTTATTCAGCATGAATTGCCATTATATATTACTTTCTAGATTCTAAGTTAACACAGAAATGAGAGCACCTGAGATAAAAAATGACAAGAAATACCTCTAAGTTGTGATAAAACTTCAATTGTTTGTCAAATTAGAATTTATGACTATATGCTATAAAAACGATGAGAGGTAAATATAATAAGTGCATAATTTTGACTAAAGTAATATCATTTTTCATTTGACAGAATTTCTTTCTGACAGCTAACATTATAGAAATCACAACCAAATTCTTCTATAAAATTCTCCCACAAGAAACAGATTCTGTTCAATTGTATAAAAACAGTACATTATAAAGCTATTATATTTATATCTAAATGTATAGGTTTGTATCAACAGGTGCAATTTTTTTAGTTTGGGTAATTTTAAAAATGTTTTAATGATGTAGAAGAAACCAAATGAGTTTGTCATGCAGAGTTGATTTTAATTAAACAATATATTTCAAAAGCGACTTGGCAATATCTATTAAAATTTGAATTCAAATAACAATAACTCATGGGAATTTCTCTTTTCTTTACTGTAATAAAAGGACACACACATGCAGAAGCAGCATTACTCATAAAGAAGAAAAAACATTCAAATGATCTGAAGGTCTGTGAGTAGGTGAATGGTTGAAAAAATTGATACATCAATGGTATGGAACATTACATAGCCATTAAAAGGAATGAGTAGGATCTGTATCACCTGACCAACCTGATACCCATAATATATTTTTAAGTAAAAAACTAAAAACAGAGAATAAAGCTTATGCTGTTCTTTCACCTTAGTAAAACCTCAAACAAAATAATAAAGAATACACGTACTTATGAGCTTGGAGAACGATGTGAAATGATACACACATTGTCAAAAGTTGTTACTATTGACAATTAAAGGGGGTGAGGTAGGGATTATTAACTTTTTCTGAAGTCACCTCTAACATTTCACTCTTTTTAACAAGCAAGTTTTGTTAAATGAAAAATGAATGTTATTTTGAAAAAGAAGGAAGAGGAAGAAACTTTACTCATTATATTTCTGAGGTCTTTTAATAAGTAACATCCTAGTACATGAAGATATTTAGTGCACCTTTAAACATCACTTCTATATTCTGTTTTAAACTTTAAACCATTTCAAGAAAGAATAAAGTAGCATAAACAAGTCTTGATGGGAATGGGAATTAATAAAATGACTGGGATCACAAGGGACATGAATCCAGGGCTCATGTACTTATGATATAAAAAATTAGTTGTAAAACAATTATCCAAAGAGCAGGGATTGAAATTATGCCAATTTCTCATTAAACTTTATTACAGATTGAAAACGATGTCTTTGTTTTACAGGAGTAATTATTTTAGATCATATTTATTGATTTAAGACTAATTCCATGATTTCTTATGTAGCAATAAACTATAATGCCCTTTCATCTGGAAATGGGATGGAAGTCTTATAAAAAGGTCATGATGCTATATTAATGAATAAAATTACATATGCACTCATTTGGTAAAAATACTAAAATCATTTCTGGTCATTTTCATTAAATTTTTTCTAAAACTTTGTTTATTTTTGAAAAACATTGTCTATTTTTGCATAGACTTATTTTTAGACTTAGTGGGAAATTTTAAATTCCTGAAAAGGAATTGTATTGAGAGGAGTGTAGTTTCTGCAGTATATTTTTAAAAATCTTTCACTTGAAACTTTTTAAAACTAAGTGAGAGGTGGGGAGGCAGAGAGATAGACTTCTGCATGTGGCCCCAACTGGGATCCACACAGGAAGCCTCCTACTGGGCGATGCTCTGCCATCTGGTAAAATAGCTCAGCATCGAGCAAGCTATTTTAACACCTGAAGCGAGGCCACAGTGCCATCCTCAGGAAATGGGGCCAAATGCTCAAACCATTTGAGCCATGGCTGCAGGAGAGGAAAAGAAAGAGAGAAAGGGGAGGAAATGAGGTGGAGAAGTTGATGATTGCTTCCCTGTGTGTCCTGACTAGGAATCAAACCCCAGACTTCCACACACTTGGCCAAAGCTCTCCTGCTGAGCCAACCAGTCATGGCCACTTGAAACTTAATAATAAGGAAAAATATATTCCTTGGGGTCCTTAATATTTCTAGTAATAGCTAAATAAAACAGAGGGCATATTTTCCTCAAACAACTCATGATGACTGTATCTCTACCTTATAGTGAATCTTATATTTCTTAACATCTAGTGTTAAGAAACATTTACCTCGGTTGAGCATTGAAGCTGTGAGAGTGAACCAGATATGCTAATAAGCATTACCATTAAGATATTTGGAGTATAGAGGGAGAGAGTCATTTTGCAATTTGTGTCGTATAAATTACTCACATTATGGCCAATTTCAAGCTATAAGTATTTCAAAACCAGGTGGCAAATTTCCTAAAATTTTAGCAGTCGTCTCTTGCAAACTAATACAAGTCAGCTCCAGCACATCACTGATGTGAAGCTTAAGTTCACCTCAACTCCCAACTGTGAATCAAGCCAATACAGAGCAAAATGGCAAATTCCATTTAGTGGCTTGGTGAGAAAACTCGGTTCTTACCAGTGTCTCCCATATAACCAGCTCATTGGCCCTGTGCTAAACAAAGTCAGTTCTTACTCACATTGTATATATGACACCTCAGAGTCCCAGAATGATGCTAGATAATTAAGTGCTCACATACCATAATTACTAATGATAGTATAATAACAGACAGCAACTAGTTTGTACAAACCAAAAAGGACACACTTAGGAAATATGGCAAATACATTGTGCTATTTACTAATGAACTAAAAATGTATTTGTACTTTGTCAGCTTGTATTTTATATAAAAGTATGCTCCTAAAACTGAAGTAAAGGGCAAGAACATTTGTCATACAGATGTCATAGTTGCGACTCTACTTTGCTTTCTCTAAAAACGAATCCTTATTTAATCTTGAACTATACCTTGATTTAGTACATAAAATTTACCAGAAAGATCAAGCAAAACCACTTCCCAATCCATGAAAAAAAATAATTAAGAGCAGTACTTAGGGATTGGTGAAAAAATATGATAAACATTTAAGTAAAGAATATTTTTGTTAAAAAAATAGAATTTTCTATCTCTATCATCTTATATTACACATTTCTTATCCTATTTCAATACTATCTTTCAACCTAATAAAAGTTTTATATTCTAATTACCTCAACATAATTAAACCAAATAATTTATGTTTTGAATTATTTTTTGAAAAAGAGAGAGAAATCGATTTGTTGTTCTACTCATTTATGTATTCATTGGTTGATTCTTGCATGCTTCTCTGACCAAGGGATCAAATCTGCAACCTTGGGTATAGGAAGGACACTCTAATCAACTGAGTTACCCATCTAAGGTAAGGATTTATTTTTAATTATATTTTTACTCATTAAAATGATCATAACAAGTACCAATCACTATTCTTGGTCTCTTAATGTACATTATCCCTAATATTTATGGTAAACTTGCAAGGCAATTATTATTTTCCCTCTGAGTAAATGGAGGAAATTTGAATTATGAGAAATTAAGTAAATTTTTCAATTAGTAAAAATCATTACCAGGATCTGAATTCAGCCTCATTGTGAGAGTTTATAGTTTCTATAGTTTTAATAAGAGAACTTATTTTCTGTATTACTGATATTTGCCTTTGCTTAATGGCATTTGATTGTCCAAATATCCCAGTAGTCAATGTCACTTCCAATAGACCGTAAAGCCCAAGACATAAAATCGTACAATAATAACGTTTATTGTTATGGAATTAACTGGGGTGCCAGTCCTGGGCTGCACAAAGCACTAGAGTTGGTAATGTGAAGTACAACCCTAAACATAGAGTTAACTACAAAATTTTAACATAATTTCAAACCCCAAAACAAAGAATATAGTTAGCCATCTGGAAAAATATCTGCCCTAAGAAACAGTCAGAAAATAGATAACTTCTATTTTATGTACGAATTAAAGTTCAGTCAGTTATTCAGGGTATAGGCTTTAGAATACATGGCTATGTCTAAATATATGAAACTATTAAAGCAAATGAGGGATAATGGGGATAAGAAATAAATTCTATTATCTAATTCAAATATAACCACAAGATAGAATATAATTAATTAGTTTCTGCTCTAGTCTGGTAATAATAACCAGACTAGAGCAGAAACTAATTAATTATATTCTATCTTGTGGTTATATTTGCATTAGAATCATTCTCTATAGGGACTAAATATCAGCAAGTACCGGTACCAATATTCAGGGGTCCAGAAACCAAATTAAACTATCTTAAACATCCTGGTTCTTTTTTGTTTGTTTTTCTTAGAGGGAGAGAAAGAGAGAGAGCAAACAGACAGGAAAGGAGAGAGATGAAAAACATCAATTCTTCATTGCGGTTCCTTAGTTATTCGTTGATTGCTTTCTCATATGTGCATTTGGGGGAGAGGGGTGCTCTAGCAGAGCAAGTGACTCCTTGCTCAAGCAAGTGACCTTGAATTCAAGCAAACACCTTCGGCTTCAATCCAGTGACCTTGCGCTTCAAGCCAGCAACCTTTGGACTCAAGCCAGTGACCTCAGGGATTCTAACCTGGGTCCTCAGTATCCCAGACCTATGCTCTATCTACTATTCAGGCCCCAGTATTTTTAATTAGTCAAAATAGAAAATGCAAATGAAATTTCCAAATAGTGTCTAAATCATTTGGAATAACAATACTTTAGGATTCTAGCAAGTTTAAATGCTTTAAGGAGATACATTTAGCTAGCTACCTATCCATCCTAACAACCACTTATCTAGATATAGTTTCAATCATAGGAGAGAAGCCTTTATTCAGTCCATCAAAACTCTATCATTTACCTTTTCATCATTACCTGTATAATGTTAGCTGTGGGCTTGTCATATGTAACATACTTAATTTGTTGCAAGTTTTTGTCATGAAAAGATGTTGAATTTTGAAAAATGCTTTTTTTTGCATCTTTTGAGGTCATTGTACAATTTTTATCCTTCATTATATTAATGTAGTACATCACATTTATTGATTTGCATATGTTGAACCATCTTTGCATCCCAAATAAAAATCCTATTTGATTGTGGTGTATGATCCTTTTAATGTGCAATTGAATTCAGTTTGCTAATATTTTTTTGAGGATTATTGTATCTGTGCATTAGGGATACTCTTCTTTCTTGGTGTTTGTTTGGCTGTAGTAGCAGGAAAGTAATTTTGGCCTCTTAAAATGTGTTTGGAAGTGTTCCCTTTTGGATTTTTGGAAGACTTTGGTGAAGGTTGGCATTAATTCTTGTTTTGTAGAGTTCACCAGCAAAATCATGTATCTGGTTGTGAGTTTTTCTTTATTGGGAAGTTTTGATTACTGACTCAATCTCTTTAACATGGTCTGTTCAAACTTTCTATTTCTTCATGCTTCAGCCTTGGTAGGTTGGTTATATGTTTCTAGAAAGTTTTTCATTTTATCTCAGTTATTCCATTTTTTGGTATATAATTGTTCACCACAGTATTTTATGATCCTTTTTGTTCTGTGGTATCAGTTGTAAAACCTCTTCAATTTATTATTTTATTTGAGTTTTCTTTTTTTCTTAGACTAATTAAAGGTTTGCCAATTTTGTTTATTTTTTCAAAAAATTAGCTCTTTATTTTCATTTATTTTTCCTATTGTTATTCTAATTCCAATCTTAATTTATTTATTTCCACTGTGATCATTATTATTTTCTTCCTTCTGTTAACATTGGGTTTAGTTTGGTCTTTCTTTACTAGTTCTTTAAGGTGTAAAATTTGGTTGTATATTTGAAATCTTTCTTCATTTTTTTTTTTTGTGTGTGTGTGACAGAGACAGAGACAGATAGAGGGACAGATAAGAACAGACAGTCAGGAAGGGAAAGAGATGAGAAGCATCAATTCTTTGCTCCGTTTCCTTACTTGTTCATTGATCACTTTCTCATATATGTCTTGACCAGGAACTCCAGCAGAGTGAGTGACCACGTGCTCACGCCAGTGACCTTGGGTTTCAAGCCAGCAAACATGGGGTCATGCCTATACTCCCATGCTCAAGTCAATGATTCCACACTCAAGCTGGTGAGTCCATGCTCAATACAATAACCTGGGGTTTCAAACCTGGGTCCTCTGAGTCTCAGTCCAAAGCTCTATCTACTGCACCACCACCTGGTCAAGCTCTTCCATTATTTTTTAATGTAAATATTTATTACTATGAAATTGCTTCTTTGTATTGTTTTTGCCATATTCCATTAAATTTGGTATACTGTTCCTATTAAAGGTTTAGTTAACTTGGCTAAAATATATATATATGTTATCTTATAAAGTCTTATCTCTCAATAAGATAATCTTATCTAAATAAGATTAGATAAGATGATGATATAATTAACACTTAGAAAGATAATCTTATCTTAAGATAAAATATGTATATGGTATCTTATCTCATAAAGTCTGCAAAGGTAAATTAATCACTCTTGAAAACCAAAACAAAAAACAAAAACATGTCTTTAATTGAGGTAATATTTCATTCAGACAAATGTTTTAAGGGACTAAGCTTTAATAGACAAGTCTTAGGTTTCATAGAAATGGCTCTGTAAAGCCAGTAGTCGCAGTCAGGATCACAGCCGCCTGGCCAGTGCAGGTTCGCATTAGATTCGGACAGTCAGTAATAAAACAACGGAGCCAAGAACTGGTGGGCCATCAGCTTTAATCCAAGCTTGCACTCGGCGGGCAAGCAAAAACACACACTGGGCTCCAAAACCCACTCATTCAGTGCTCAAAAAGCTACCGACTTATCCGAGTTTCCTAGAATCAAAGGTTTCTAGCTCACCAGACTTATTCACCTTTGTTTCCCATCTCCTTCTCCAGCACAAACTCTGCTCAAACTGGCCTCTCCTTCACCACTCCACCATCTTGGCTGCTTCTCCTCTCCTCCATGTGGCCTTAATTTGCTCTCCTCTCTAAGCTAACCTCAGGAACCAAGAGAGTGAGCAAGCTCCCGGTCTGTTTCACTTTATAGTGTAGAAATCCAAACCTTTAATCCAATCTACTAACAAGAAAGTCTCTGATACAAAGTCACTTATCTGAGGCATAATGGGAGGATTCCTCATGAGAGTGCACCACCCCACATCATCCAATCAGTCAAGGGTGTGGGGAAAAGCTTACTCTAAAATCTTGCACATGGGCAGTGCCAACTTTAACTAAGTGAGCATATTATATTTTATCTGCCCAACAATCCACCCCTATGCTCACTTTACTACCCACAGTCTACACCACCAGCATCCCTGTACAAGGAAATTAGGTACATTACACAAATTACAGCAACAGCACAAATCATACAGTTTCAACAATTACAAAGATACGCTTCACCAGTCTCTGAGCACTTTGCCCAAAGCGCAAAATGTCCTTGGCCTTTTTTTCTAGCCGTTTAAAAGGCTTCCCAGGGTAGGGGAAGGGCCTCCATCAAAGCCACCCCCCCACCCCCATCAGGGTATTTCACATTGTCCAAAATCCATAAGTCCATTTAACAAAGGAGCAAGTGCTCACACCGGTCAGAGTCCAGGAAGTCAGTCCAGTCACATGAGTCCTTAGCCTCCCCCATCATTCCTGCCATCCTGGAATGTTTTACACTGTCCCAAGAACAAGCACATGGCAATGGCAGTCAGCATTTCCATCTCTGCTCCAGTGAGCATGATGGCATCCACCCCTATGTCCCAAAATCGCAGACCTACCAGCAGCTTAGCAAGCACTCCCTGCCATTTCAACTGGGCTCTTATCTTCTGGAGACTGAGAATTGCAACTCCAGCCGGATTCTCCTCATCCTCCAAAGAGGAACTGGAAACATCAGCTGCTGCTGCCTTCTGCTCTGCAGGCCTTGCAGCTCCGGCCCCAGCCTCAGCCCCAGCCTCCTGCTGCTGCTGGATCTCCACAATGTCCAGGGCAATCTGCAACTCACAAACCTGTGATTCCTTCTTCAGCATCTGCTCCATTTCCAGGTGAATTTTGCAAACCTGGTTGATCTCCTCCTCCAGCACTTCCTCCAGCTTCAGGGTTGGCATCTCTTTCTCCCACGTTTCCTCCAGTTCCTTCCACTGCTTGGTTTGAAGGTCCCAGGGAGCCTCTGCCATAGAGCTCTTGGTTTTCTCATGCATGGCTGCAAAAGTGAGCCAGCCTACAGTCCCCAAAAGGACAGCCATGGGGAAGCATAACAGCAGCCAGTTCTCTACTCCACTGCTCAAAGGTGGTGGCAGCTTCATACCGATCTGTATCTATTCCTGCCACAGACTACACCAAATGTAAAGCCAGTAGTCACGGTCAGGATCACAGCCGCCTGGCCAGGGCAGGTTCATATTGAATTCAGACAGTCGGTAATGAAACAACAGAGCCAAAAACTGGTGGACCATAAGCTTTAATCCTAGCTTGCACCCAGGGGGCAAGTAAAAACACACACTGGGCTTTAAAACCCACTCATTCAGTGCTCACAAAGCTACTGACTTAACCGAGTTTCCTAGAATCAAAGGTTTCTATCTCACCAGTCTATTCACCTCTGTTCCCCATCTCCTCCTCTCTGCACAAACTCTGCTCAAACTGGCTTCTCCCTCAGCACTCCACTATCTTGGCTGCTTCTCCTCTCCTCCACCTGGCCTTAATGTGCTCTCCTCTGTAATGTTAACCTCAGGAACCAAGAGAGTGAGCAAGCTCCAGGTCTGTCCCACTTTATAGTGTAGAAATCCAAACCTTTAATCCAATCTACAAACAAGAAAATCTCTGATACAAAGTCACTTATCTGAGGCATAATGGGAGGATTCCTCATGAGAGTGCACCACCCGACATCATCCAATCAGTCAAGGGTGTGAGGAAAAGCTTACTCTTAAAACTTGAATGTGGGCAGTGCCATCTTTAACAAAGTGAGCATAATATATTTTATCTGTCCAACAGGCTCTAACCATAATTTTAATTTTCTTATGGAAGGTGACAAGGAATTAAATTATAATAGTGGGGTATTTTTAAAGAAGTTAGGCAATCTTATTTTGTTAAATATTTAATATTTTTTAAATCAACACCTGAAGTTCGTCTCAAAAACATAAATATTAAAAAATTATTTATATTGATCACAATGAGTATAGAAGTAATTGTAACATATTGGCATCCTAACCAGACCTTGATCTTAATCATCTTCTGTCCTTTTAAATTCAATAAAATGGAATTAAACAATAAGACATGTAAACTTTGTACAAAAACTGTTAATTGGTCACTCCCCTTAATATAAGCCCATACAGTGTGTTTTGTCCTCTACATACACAGATTTTAGAATGAATTGAATACCTCATTGTAAAGCCGGTGCCCACGGCCACCATCACAACCGCCAGGCCAGTGCAGGTTCGCATTGGATTCGGACAGTCGGTAATAAAACAACAGAGCCAAAAACTGGTGAGCCATCAGCTTTAATTCTAGCTTGCACCCAACAGGCAAGCAAAAACACATACTGCGCTGCTCCAAAACTCACTCATTCAGTCCTCACAAAGCTACTGACTTACCCAAATTTCCTAGAATCAAAGGTTTCTATCTCACCAGTCTATTCACCTCTGTTCCCCATCTCCTTCTCTCTGCACAAACTGGCTTCTCCCTCAGCACTCCACTATCTTGGCTGCTTCTCCTGGCCTCCACGTGGCCTTTATTTGCTCTCCTTTCTCTGCTCTCCTCTCTAATGCTAATCTCAGGAACCGAGAGAGAGCAAGCTCCTGGTCTGTCCCACTTTATAGTGTAGAAATCCAAACCTTTAATCCAATCTACAAACAAGGAAGTCTCTGATACAAAGTCACTTATCTGAGGCATAATGGGAGGATTTCTCATAAGAGTGCACCACCTCACATCATCCAGTCAGTCAAGGGTGTGGGGAAAAGCTTATTCTTAAAACTTGCACGTGGGCAGCGCCATTTTTAACAAAGTGAGCATAATATATTTTATCTACTCAACACTCATAAAGTTGAAGAAACATTCATCTTGTCATACTATTCATTCCATAAATATTAGCAACAATTAGTGCCCTGTTTAGATTACAGCAATAAATTAGCATAAAATCAAAACATTCTAGGTTTCCAGTTAATTTCTCAGTCAATAAATATGTATTAAACAGGGCAACATCTGAGTTAGTCTTATGAGATAAAAATTTGGATACTTATTTTGTTCGAGTAGAGGACAGTCAGAAGGGCAAACCAGGAAGTGATAATATAGTGGGATAATTCATACAAAGCTGTCATGTAGAAGCAGCTACAAAATACACAAAGAAGAGATGAGTAATTCTTTAAGGATCTGTAGGTAAGAAGTATAATTTTAAGTATTTTAGATAATGGATATATTACTAGGCAGCAATAGAGGGAAGGTATTCAGGATGTCCTATTTCTGGAAGCAAAGAGAGCCCCAGGTAGCTAGAATATGACAAGAAGGTCAGAAAAGGTCTGATCAGGTGGAAGCAGGACTAGCACACACATTCGAGAATGCTTTAAGCCCCTTAGCATCATGCCACAGAACTTAACTTAATATTGTGAAATGAAAAACAATCAAATGTTTAAGATGTAAATGTGGAAGATAGACTGTGAGAGTCATAGAGATAATACAGGAAAACCCGAGGAGATGAGAAAGAACACTGTGATTAGAAAGGACAAGAAAATCCAAGGTCAGGATTAGTCTGAATTTGTCTGGATATGGGAGAAGAGAGGTAAGAAAGGGCTTCAGGGTGACTCTGAGGTTTCTAAATGAACAACTGTATACAAGATGACACCACTAACTAACAGCATAGGGGAAAATAAAAGAAAAAAATGTTTTGCTGAGAAGTGGGGAGAGGGTGAGATAAGGATTTTCCCCCTAAATCTGAGGCATCAGTGAAAATAGCCTGGTAGATACAGGCAATAGGCAGTACTGACACACTCTTCCATGTTTTATTTTCCATTAACTTATTTTAGCTCCTAACATCCCTTAATATGTATTCAGTGAAGCTTGTCTTATTACAAGGAGGTGGCTGACCCAGTTTGGAAGGTGGGTGATGCTCTGAATTTAAACAACAATCCTTACTGTTCCTAGATGCTGTTGTTCTATTCATTGAGCACTATCACCTTAGCCAGATCAGCAGATAAAGTGAATCATAATTGCTTTTAACTATACACTACATAGTGCTTTTAAATATAAACCACAGTACATTTGTTAAAATGTGTGTCCCATAAAGACTGATGGATTCAAAGTGTGCATTTGCAGAAGTTAATACAGAAGTCCTCGGAATTGCTTTCAGTGGTTTCTTATCAACCACGACACTTAATGGTTGATGCTCTACTTTTCTCAATGAAATCATTTCAGGCACTTTCTTAAATATATGTACTTACTCTATAACCCACTAAAAATTTATTCTGTTAAATTAAACATAAAATAATCAGATGTTTGTAATTAAAAGTAGGAATTTTATTTTTGCATATTTGAAACAATAAAGGTTGATGATGTACAAAGATATAAACACTACTGTGTTTAAGAGTTTAAGATGCCATTTGAAGTAATTTTTGTCTCTGGCTGCCGATATTTGAATTAATTAAGGCTGGGGCATGCATATTTTTAAAATGACCCTCATCTTGTGTAAGAAATTAATTTTTTCTTGTTTATCCTATTAGTATGCCTCCGAGAACTCTGGCATTAATCAGGAGGAATGTCAGATAACTATGAGTTGATTTAGAAGTCACTTTAATTTTTTCTGAAGGAGAATCTCAAGTTTGTTTCTTCAGCATTTTGACCTTGATTTACATATTAGTTTTATACATATAATTTCTGTTCAAAGAAGGCGATAAAAGGGCATATTTTTATAACCATATAGAAACAAATGTTAATTTGTTCTTTTAATAGAATAAATTGCTAATTAAAATTGTTTTGTGTATATATTGTATGAGTGCTTTTTATCTCTTATCAAGATTTTAAAAATCTGCTCCCATCTCATATCCCTACACCATAAATATTATCTATTCTGATCTATGAAAAACAATGTTTTGAGCTATTTTTGTCTAAGAAGGAGGAGAGGATAAAACTCATTTAGAAACTCTAGATTTCAAAGTCATCACTGATTGACTTCGAGAGAATGGAGAATTCGGTAAATAAAATATATTCCTATCTTAACCTTCAGAGGAGGGCAAGCTCTGCACTGGTCCTAAATTATTATAGCTGAAGTTAGAGCTTATTTCATATTGAAACTGTTTTCACCCTTAAGACTTAGAAAAATTGTAACTTAATTAAGTAGGAAAACAAAGTTTAGAAAATTGTTATGAATTCCAAGCTCAGTGTCAGTAGTGAGAAATCTCATTTGGTAAATGTTTTAAGGCAAATTATTCTCATTGGAATCAATACCAAGTAGACAACTTGAACAATATTCTCTATGAAAAATTCTCATGAAATATCTCAGGTTTCTTTCATTTCCCACAGTTACAGGAATTCAAACAGAACTTTGAGAAGGGTTCTAATATTTGTGTATACAACAAGAACAAAGCAAGTAAATATTAAAACTGACACTAAAGTCCAGATTGTTCTTTCTGAATCTAGGGTCAAAATTTGTGTTCTTTGCCAATACTTGCTATTTTCTATACTTAGGCTGAATTAGAAAATGTGTAAAATCTTTCTCGGTCTACCTTGATCTTTTATCATACTTTGACTTCACTAGCAGGGATATTTTTTTAATTGAGTGAGAGGTGGGGAGGCAGAGACAGACTCCCACATGTGCCCGGAATGGAATCTAACCAGCAGCCCCCCTACCAGGAGATGCTCTGCCCTCTGGGCCCCTGCTTTGTTGCTCGGCCACCAAACTAGTTTATTTTAGCACCTAAGGGGAGGCCATAGAGCCATCCTCTGCATTGGGGCCAACTTTGCTTGAACCATTTGAGCCATGGCTGCAGGAGAGGAAGAGAGAGAGAGAGAGAGAGATAAGGGGAGGAGGGGTGAAGAAGCAGATTGGTGCTTCTCCTGTGTGCCCTGACCAGGAATTGAACTCGGGACTTTCACATGCTAGGCTGACGCTCTATTGCTGAGTCAACCAGCCAGGGCCAGCTAGACTATTTTATTTAGACAAATAACTTTGATTTTTACAATTAAGTCCTAAATGACAATACCATTTTTTAGACACACACATCCCAACTTTTAAATTTATACTTAAATAACTTGATTATTATGTGTTAAAATGATTTCATTCAGTTGCACAAAATATAATAATCAAAAGCTTTTTTCTAGAAAGATGACATTATTTCTTATGCTTGAAATAAAACTAAGAACAACAACCTGGTATCATGTAACAATGTCAACACTAATATTATCCTAGTTAGAGGACTTTTGCAACTATTTAGGTGGTGATCTATATCTATTATCTTAAAGGGTCAGTTTACTTTACTTTCCTGTGTTATTTTTAGGACCCAGCTAAACCTGGCAGGCCAATTCGAAACAGTTCTACTGAAATTTATATCTTGTCCATGGGACCCACAGATTTTTATTCTTTTTTCTCAGGGAGGGGGCTGGTGGGTGTTAGCATGATTTATTGATAACATCTGTCCTTAAATTTTCTTTAAGTTAAAATCCTCTCATCCAGGTAATGTGGCAAATAGCTACACAGATTTAAAGTGCACTTTGCAGGAAAATATTGGCTATACCCACAGGTATTTTGGAGACTCACTGAGGTGAGAAAGTAGATTAAACATCATAGCAAGAAAACAATTTTGGTTTCCACATCTTTTCAACAGAAAACCAACTCTGACTCTAATGTCTGATAACTTCAGTATATGGATCTCACATTGGTCAACAAACAGAATATAGTACCTCTTTGCTTAATAGAATTCAGCTTGGAAGTGACATGCTATTTCAAATTCCTAGTGACTGGAAGGGGTAGCACAATGTGTTCAATCCCTCAGGTTTTCAAAGCTTTACTCCAGTATTAGACAATCAGGAAATGATGTCCACATCCCTTGTTTAAGCAGTTTGCCACAGAAAAGCCTCTTTCACATGATGTATGATTCTAAGGTATCAGTTCCTGTGGAGAGGTGATGAAACAAACATACTTTTGTAGAATATATTCATGTGCCTTTTTACATGTTGCACTTAAATAAGGAGTATATTATATTAACCAGTTTAGCTTCAATCTACCTTGGCCATAAGTGTTCGTTTGAATTAAGTTGCTGGGGGAGGAGAAGGAGAAAATCCCCATATAAATTAACATACTTTTACTTAGCAGACAATACTAATATTATTATTACTCATTGCTAATATTCATTAAGCTTATACTGAGTAGGCTCAGTATAAGCTTAATGAGTATAAATGAGTTATACTCATTTGCTGAGTATAGCATTCTTTTAAGTGTACAGCAATACCTGCAATTCTCACAACAACCCCATGCAGTAAATATTATTTTTCTTTTTTTATGCTTGAGGGTTAGAGACAGAGAAAGGAAATAATTTGCCTTCAGCTATTGAATGGATGAGTCAGAATTTCAGCCCAGGAAGTCTAAGAACTACATATCCCAATATAGGTTCCATTTTGCATTGGTTTCCAGGAAATTCAGAATTAAAACTTAGTGCTCTGCCTGACCTGTGGTGATGCAGTGGATAAAGCGTCGACCTGGGAACACTGAGGTCGCCAGTTCAAAACCCTGTGCTGGTCTGAAGGCACATATGGGAGTTGATACTTCCAGCTCCTCCCCCCTTTCTCTCTTTCTTTCTCTCTCTCTCTCTCACTCTGTGTCTCCTATCTAAAATGAATAAATAAAAAGAATTAAAAAAAAAAACAAAAAAAACTGAGTGCTCAACTGCAGTAAGCATTGTAGGTGTCTTGTGTTTTCTTCTGTTGCTTTTAACTGAAATCCTGTGTTTACTTTTACAATCCACATTTTAAAAAAAGTGTTGAGAGGAAAATAGTTTCAAATTGTAAATAACAAATGAGTCATAGATATTTGTAACAACTCCAAATATCTCATTGTTCTAATTTTCCCATGTGCTGTCGGTCTAATATACTAACCAAAACACAGTATTTGAAGGTGTCCAGTATGATTGAGTCAGTATATTCATAGATTATGAAATCTGTCAAACATTCTTATTTATTCATTACATTTTGAAATTAGACCATGCCAGCTAAGCAATGTCTGGAAGTCTAATTGATTGTTAATTGATAAAGAAATTGACTCAAGCTAAGAAACACTAATCAAAAGCTTGTCACGTAAAGCTTAGCCCAGAACACACGCACTTTGCTTCCAGGCTTTAATTCTAAAGATTTATGTCTTACTCAACTCATCTCTTCCATCACAAGTGAAACAGACACACATAAATTCTCCCCTTTCATTAAAACAGAAAGGCAATATAGATGATTTAAAAAATACACCATCTTATTATTCTAATAACACAACTGACTCTTATGGCAAAAATCAGAGTTACACCCTGGAGAGGCTTCTGAACCACAATGAAATGAAATTAAACTCTATACATTGCCAGGTATGGAACTACCAAAAGAGTGTTTATTGAAATGCTTGTAGTGTTCCTGCTTACATAACCTACTTTGAATGAATAATTATAACAATAATAATGTTCGCTCTTTGTTTTTCAGCTGGTGGGTCTTTTCCAAATAGACTGCATAATAAAAAATATAAGTGATATATGATTTAGAACACTTACTAAAAGTTTTGGGTAAAATCTTCTAAAATACTGCTTTCACTACCACTTTGCTCTAGAATGCTCATGCATGTACACTCCACCCCAAATTGGAATTGTTTATTGTGATATGTTAATATGCAATGTGTAGCCGTAGGGATCCAGTCCCTACAGTTCCCCTAGTGCAGTGGTTCTTAACCTGGGTTCTATCGAACCCTAGGGGTTCGATGAGTCGGTCTCAGGGGTTCGGAGGCCAGAATAAAGTAATACCGTAATTTGTTGTGAGTTCATGCACTTCGTTGGTTTTATTCTTTGAGCAAGGTGATGTTCATGCACAGCTCATTTTGTGCATCAGTAAAAAAACATATACCTATGTCTTGAATTTGGAAAAAGAAATCATATTTTATTTATCACTAAAAAAGGGGTTCGGTGAATGCGCATATGAAACTGGTGGGTTTGGTACCTCAAAAGAGGTTAAGAACCACTGCCCTAGTGGAAAATTTAGAGAGTGATAAAGTATCAGCTTAGAATTTTGTATGTGATGAGAGCAGGGAGATGACTGAATAATCAACAAATAATGCAGGGAATTTTAATTTTATTTTTCTAATAAATGAATAAAGGAAAGAAAGATGAATTTTAGGATGCTACATAATATTCAGTGAATGTCATTTGAAATAATCAACAATATTTTTCTAAAAACCTTTTCTATCTGATTGGACAGAGCTTGCATTTTATTAATCAATTATTTCTAATCTCCACAAGAACTAATGCAGGCAGCACTTAATAAGTATTGAATGAATTAGACATATATAATTTTAAAAATTATTTGTCTGGGATTCAGTGCCAAATAAACAGTATAGACATGACTGTAGAAAGAGATTATTTATACTTCAAAATTATTTATTGTTACATTTTCATATTTTGTATGTGCTTAAAAAATGACATCTATACATTACTGATTCTATACTGGTGATAAATGTGCATAATTAACTCCTTAACTAGCTCATGGTTAGTCTAATAAATTTTTAGACTGGAAAAATTTTAAAGTTTTAAGCAGAAGCACTTTCACCTATTTATTAATAAATAATTCATTATTCCTTATTTATATTCTTAAACTTAACCCTAAGTAGTCTTTGTAGCAATATTTCTTTTCTAAATCTCTTTAATTATGTCATTCAACTATGAGGGTAATTATTTCTTCATTGAAAAAATACTCAAATAGATTTTTTTCAAATTTATATTTTAAATTGTGTTAAATGTAAAAGAAAATATATTTGTTTGTTATTAAGGTGAAGGGTTTTGCATTCCCAAGTGGGTCATGTTTGGGCATTCTAACAAATTTAAATAACTTTCTATTCACTTATTTCCCTCCTCTTTTTGAACTGACTTTCATTCCCAGACTGTCCAGTTTGAAAAGTCCTTTTCCCTAACCATGTATTTATCTGCACTGTTTTTTAACACCCAACCTTAAGTAGATTGTCCTATTTCTGAATGTGACACCTTTTCAAATGTAAACACCTTTATTATTATTAATTTTTTTTATTATTATTTTTTTAACAGAGACAGAGAGTCAGAGAGAGGAACAGATAGGGACAGACAGACAGGAAGGGAGAGAATGGGAAGCATCAATTCTTCGTTGCAGCTCCTTACTTGTTCATTGATTGCTTTCTCATATGCATCTTAGGAGGGCTACAGTGGAGCAAGTGACCCCTTCCTCAAGCCAGTGACCTTGGGCTCAAGCCAGCAACCCCGTGCTCAAGCCGGTGACCTCAGGGTTTCGAACCTGGTTCCTCTGTGCCCCAGTTCAATGCTCTATCCACTGCATTGAAATCATTTCTGGCCTCCCATGAAATACTCATATCACTATCAGGTAAAACTAGAGGAAAAAATCAGCCTCCTGGCTATGTTGCAAAAGATTAGCTAGGCCTATTATATTTAGTAGCTTGGGGTTTATTTCAACTTAAAATAGCATGTGTAATCTTGGCCTGAAACTAAGCTAATATATTATTCACACTCTAAAAAGGAAAGTTTGCAAACAAATGAGATCACACAGTATTTGCCTCCAAGACACTGAACAGGTTGTATCAGGGAAAAAAAAGCTGTAGAAATATTGTAAGCATTTGCCAATATGAAATAAAATTTAGCTATGCCAGACAAACCTGTTCCCTTTATGTATTTCAGCCTTGGAACCACATTGATTTTTTTAAATGTTGCCTTTTACCTAAAGATATAAATTCAAATTCACTTCAATTGCCCTTCCTAGGAAATAACTGACTAGTCTCTGGAATCCAAAATTTACATGATTTGATACAAACTATTAGGGAAAAAAAGGTCATGCTGCTATTTTGAGCTATAAAAAGAGTTTATTCAGTTTATTCCAGTGACCTCAATCTAGGCTTAAAACGATAAAGATATTTTTACTGAAAAGAGACTTGTATATAATCTATTTAACTATTTCTTTCAATTTGGGGAAAAAAGAAGACTACATAGGATGTTTAGCTTTTTTACATCCTATAAATTGTAATAGCACAACAAGAAATAGGATGTATTATTTATGCTGCCATTTATACTACTTCATTTTTTTGTTTATTACCTACATTATATAATTTGTAAATTAAGTTCAACAAAATTTTATTTATCTTCTATCCTGTATCAAGAAACAGAGTTAAAAGTGTTTGCCCCTAAGTAGCTCAGGGTCTACTAGTGAAGGTAGTTATATAACTATATGATGATATGAGAGTGTGAGACTATCAAAACAGAATATTGTAAATGGCGGCACTGGGACAAGAGTAAGTGCACCCAGATGAGACATCAAACTCTTCCAGAGTTTTACAGTGAAGGAAAGGCCTGAGCAGGATGTTGAAGGGAGAACAAAGCATTTGACAAGTGATAAAGGCCAACGGAAGGGCATTCCAGGAAAGGATCATGGTAGACACAAAGGAACATCAGCAAGAAGCTGAATGATACATTTAACAGCTAATATAGCTGGGATGTAGTGTCAGAGAAAGAAACTACAAGTCAGTAAGGCTGCAGAGGGAGTCAAGATCCAATCCCAAATGGCCGGCCATTAATATTAGGTGAATCTGGAATTCCAAAGGAACAATTGAATAAGAGTGATATGATAGATTTTAGTTTAAAAATATTTTTCATGTATTTTGAAAAATAATTTAGAAAATAATACCAGGGAACTGGATATCACTTTATTTCTTAAATTTAGAGAAATGAGGCTGGATCAAATTGGGTAGGATGTTTAAGATTAGATCCATAGAACACAAGACTATTGAGTGAGGGAGAAGGAAGAGAAAAATGAGATCAGTACACGAAAACATGAGTATAAAAGAAGTATTAATCAATCCAGTTTTTTTAATCTTGTTTTGTTTGTCATAACCAACCCTACATATTAATAAACAAATGTACTCTCTCATCTAGCAGTTTGATCCAGAATGGGTAAAATGATTCCCTATACCCAACTCCTAACCTCTGCCACCAATACCATGAATCCACAAGCTGATTCACTTTTCTATGGTCCTAAAATATGCTAAAAAGTTAAATAGAAACATTCAAACTGCTTAAGTATTAACAAAACCTCATATGACATACAACTATTTTTATCTGATTCTTATTGGTCAGTGGCTTTTTAGAGAGGCTGATCTTTCAAAATAGCATCCAATTAGGAGTTGGAGCATTTTTCAAACCCTATGCTACTTCCTGATGGGATTACAGTGATTCATCTCATCAGAAGGCTGTGTTTAACTTCCTTCTGTACCTCCTTCACCCAAAGAACTTAATTAACTCTTTTCTAACACAGACATGACTAATGCTTACAGCTGGCAACATAAGCATAAACTCGATATTTTTAGTTGTTTTATTCTCAAAATAGGTCTCTTTGTATATCAGATTTTTATATCAAAATTGATACTTGTCTTTTTGTACAGAAATGCTGTTCCTGTTAATTAGTTTATAAACATTATCTTACTAACATAGTACCACCAGAAATTCCTGAGACTCACCTCTCACTCCAATTTCTGTTGCTCAAAATAATTACATTACTGGATGTAGAATCTAATTAAAATGAAAGTTAAATTTTAGGAAAAAAAAACATTACTGAGGTGCTTTGTCTCATGAGTTTAAGTATAGTAATTGAAAGGTAAAAAGTGACCATGAGGATGACAATCGTGACCTATGTAATAAAAGGTGGTGGTAGTAGTGAGTGTAATAACCAAACATCTATCTCTTTAGTGAAAAACCTATGCATGAGTGGAGTGCCCTTAGACTGATTTTGCAAATGAACAACTTAAATTTCAGGGAAATTTAGCATCCTGCTTAAGATCTGCCAGTTAGAAACTCAGACTGATTCTAAAGCCTGTTTGTATGCTTTTTTCTCATTTATATAGCATTGCATCTCAGAATATCTTTCACTTATTAATATTACCAAATAATTTATCTATTAGCTTATCCATTGTCATTTATTTGCTCAACAAGCACTTAACAAGCAAGACACGCCCATACTAAGTCTCGAAAATATAAAGACAACTTTGAATAGTACTATGCTGTATAGTAGGAGAACAATTAATGTAAATAAATGATGGAAATACAAGTACATATAATGATTATGACAATAACATTAATAATAATCATGACTAATTTTCTTTTATTATTTTTAGTTTTATTTTAGCCAGAGAGACAGATCCGACAGGATGGAGAGTGATGAAAAGCATCAATTCTTCATTGTGGCACCTTAGTTATTCATTGATTGCTTTCTCATATGTGCCTTGACCAGAAGGCTACAGCCAAACCAGTGACCCCTTGCTCAAGCCAGCAACCTATGGCCTCAAGCCAGTGAGTATGGGGTCGTGTCTGTGATTCCACACTCAAGCCAGAGACCCTGCACAGAATCTGTTGAGCTCGTGCTCAAGCCAGATGATCCCATGCTCAAGCCAGCAACCTTGGGATTTCAAACCTGGGTCCCTGGTCATCTGTGTCCAGCCCGGTGCTCTATCTACTGTGCCACTGCCTAGTCAGGCCAATTATGAGTAAGTATAATTGACACTTAAATTGTGCCATGCACTGCTTTAGGTTTTATACCTGTAAATTGATTTAATCCACAAAACAACCCTATAAAATAGGAATTGTTATTATCATGCTAAAGAAAACAATTTTTTAAATTTTTATATATTGAGTTTAGCAAGAGAGGAAGAGAGAGAGAAAGAGACAGGAACATCAATCTGTTCCTGCAGGTGCCCCAACTAGATATCAAACTGGAACCTCTGAGTTCTGGGGCAACTGAGCTTTCTGGCCAAGGCATGTTTGAGAAATTAAAGCATAGAGAACATTAAGAAAATCAATGTAAAACTGTCAGCCAAAGGAAGCATAATTATAATCTTTTCAACAAATATTTATTGCATGCCTACTGTACAGCAAGACTTGCTTGATAATTAAAAAAAGCCTCCCAAAGAATGAAGCACATCAGCTGATTCTTTAAAAATCAAATTTCTCATAATGAATAGATGAAATAGAGAATGACATTTAAGTAAGAGTGATAGAAACACAAATGCACCAACAGCATTGCACACTTAACAGTTGTACAAAGTCAATTAAGTCACTATATCATAGTGGTTTTCAACCTCTCAGGGCCTTTGAAGCTGTCCAGCAATCCTATTTTTCTCGCTAGAGCTTTCCTTTCAATGTCATTTCATGCTTTTACATCATTTTGAAACTTCCAAATACTTCCACTTCTCACTTTCAGTACACGATCTTGCTTTCTATTTCAGAGGAACTGTTTACAACCTCCTCAAAATCCTGCAAATATTTCGGTTAAGGCTATTATAGAAAACACTCACTTCTAGATATTTATTATTACCTTTATTATATATATCATATATTGGCATTTGAAAAATAAGTCATAAATTATAATGAATCATTTTATAATTATGTGTCACCATAGATGTTCCAAAGACCCTATGCTGAATCAACACAGTGAGCCCAGAAATGATGGGCTATGTAAATGTGTGAGAGAAGAGCTTTGTTAGATAAACAAGAAAAAACAAATTCCAGAGGAAAAGAGTTGAAGGCACATTTAAAGAAACTGTCTGAGAACAGTTTCTTCCATGACATTCTCTGTTTCAGCACTAAGTGTCCACACACACTTTTTCAGACCCATCTGGGAGACATCCTCCCTTCCTGTATTTAACAAAAAATAAACAAAAATAAAAGAAGAAAGAAAAAAAAAGAACAATACACACCATCATCTCTATTTTAGCTAGTGCATCTTCACAAATGAGTTTAGTGACTAGATATAAAAATTACAAAATTTCATTAGCCTCATGAAGGTCAGGAAGAAGTGCTAAGAAATGTGAGGCAGTTTTGTTCAGTTATAGGCTCCAAACCTCTAACTCTATATTTCATCTTTGCTTATTTTTTGCTCTTATACAATGGGGAAAATCCCTCTTTTTTTAGGATCAACCATTCCACCTTTGTACAGAATGTTCCGTCCAACTTCCTGAGAGAGTACAAAAATTCTTCTATTATATAATCTCCAAATATCTTTGTTCTTCTGACTCCATTCCTCCAATAAACATGCTAAACTCCACTATCTTCTTTTTTTTTAATTTTTTTTTAATTTTTCTTTTTATTTTATTCATTTTAAAGAGGAGACACACACACACACAGAGAGAGAGAGAGAGAGAGAGAGAGAGAGAGAGAGAGAGAGAGAGAGAGAAAGGGGGGAGGAGCTGGAAGCATCAACTCCCATATGTGCCTTGACCAGATCAGTGCAGGGTTTTGAACTGGCGACCTCAGTGTTCCCAGGTCGACGCTTTATCCACTGCGCCACCACAGGTCAGGCTAAACTCCACTATCTTCTTAAAATCAATCAGTGAACTGCTTTGCATGCAAGCTAGTGGACACTTTTGGTCAGTGCTTTATTTGATCCACCACTCTTTGAGACTCCCTGTCTCATGGGTTTCCTTTATTTCTCATCACTACCTACCTTTTTATTTACCAGTTCTTTATTTCACTGTGAACTCTTTATTATTTGTTGCTGCCTCAATATTGACATATTAGGTGGCACAATTTTATATGTAGAAAATTCTAAAAACTACACATACACACAAACAGAACTAATGAGTATACTAAAGTTGCAGGATACAAAATCAACATACAAAAATCAATTGTGTTTTTATACACTAACAATGGACTATGTAAAAATGAAGTTAAGGAAATAATCCTTTTATAATGCTATAAAAGAATGAAATATGCATAGACTTAACCAAGGAAGTAAAAACTGTTACACTGAAAACTCCATTGATGAAAGAAATTGAAGAAGGTATGAATAATTGGAAGGACATGGTGTAATCAATATTATTAAAAAGTTTATACTCTCAAAAGTAATCTGCAGGTTCACTGCTACCCCTATCAAAATGCCAATGGTGCCTGACCAGGCGGTGGCACAGTGTATAGTACATTGGACTGGGATGTGGAGAACCCAGGTTCAAGACCCTGAGGTCGCCAGCTTGAGCTCATCTGGTTTGAGCAAGGCTCACCAGCTTGAGCACAAGGTCGCTGGCTCAAGCAAGAGATCACTCGGTCTGCTGTAGCCCCCAGTCAAGGCATTTCCTTCATCCAACCTTCCTCCACCCTGAAACACCTGTATAATTATGTTAATCAGTGTAACCTAATAAATTTAAATAAGTAAAAAAACTAGCAACTCTCATTCACTGCTGGTAGGAATGTAAACTCGTACAGCCATTGTGAAAAATAGTATGGCGGTGCAACAAAAAATTAAGAATAGAGTCACCATATGATGCTGCAACCCGTCTTCTGGGTATCTAAATGAAAAATTTGAAAACATTTATTTGCAAAGATATAAGTACCCATACATTTGTTACAGCATTATTCACAGTGGCCAAGAGATGGAAACAAAGTGTCCTTCAATAGATGATTGGATAAAGATGTGGTACATATATACAATGGAATACTACTCAGCCATGAGAAAAGGTGAAATATTGCCATTAACAATAACATGGATGGATCTTGAGAATATCATACTGGGTGACATAAGTCAGTTAGATAAAGCTCAGAGCTACATGATTTCAAGCATATGTGATATAAAATACTGAAAGCAAAAAATGGACAAACAATAAAAACAAAGAGAAACTCATAGACACAGACAACAGTATGCTGGTTACCAGAGGGGAAGAAGGATAAAAAGATACTGGTATGGTAACAAAAGAAGATTTGACTTTGGGAGGTGGGAAAACAATGCAATATACAGGTGATGTATCTTAAAAATATACACTTGGAACTTATAATTTTATTAATTAATGTCATCCCAATATATCTAATTAAAAAAACTAAGTTTGAGGCATCACAGTTCCTGATTTTAAAATATATTGTAAAGCAACTGTCATTAACACAGTAATGGTATTGGCATAAATATAGCCATATAGACAAATGGAACACAGTAGAGATCCCAGAAATAAACCCATGCATATACAGTTAACTGATTTTCTACAAAAGTTACAAAGTTGCACAGTGGGGAAAGGACAATCTTTTTAAAAAATAGTGTTGGGTAGATTACCAAAGCAAAGCAATGAAATTTGACATTTATCTTACACCATACACAAAAAGAAACAAAATAGATTAACAACTTAAATGTGAGACCTAGAATTATAAAACTTCTAGAAGAAAATATAGGTGAAATCTTCATGACATTTGTATTGGCAATAATTTCTTGCTTATGATAACAAAAGCATAAGCAATTAAAGTAAAATTATACAGTGAGACTACTACATCAAATTAAAAACCTTAACATCAATGTAAACAAGAGAATGAAAAGTCAACCTTAGAAATGGGAGAAATATTTTTAAACTATCCAGTTAATAAACAGTTATTATACGAGGAACTTCTACAACTCAATGCAAAACAAAACAAAAGCTAATTAAAAAATGGGCAAAAGACTTAAATAGACATTTCATAGAAGACATACAAATGGCCAACAGGTACATAAAACAGTGTTTAAACTCACTTATCATTAGGGAAATACAAATCAACCACAATGAGATATTGCCTCACACATGTTAAGATGTCCATTATGAAAAGAAGGATGAAGAAAGGAAGGAAGGAAGGAAAGAAAGAAAGGAAAGGAAAGGAGGAAGGAAAGAATAAAAAGAAAGAAAGAAAAAGAAAGAAAGAAAGAAAGAAAGAAAGAAAGGAAGGAAGGAAGGAAGGAAGGAAGGAAGGAAGGAAGAAAGAAAGAAAGAAAGAAAGAAAAGAGGACACACAGACTTCTGTATAAAATGGCATAGGTCAGTGTTGGCCCTCCACATCAGTGGATCCCCTAAAGAACACATCAGTACAGGTATTTATAGAAAAAAATCTACATATAAGTAGGCCTCTGCACTTCAGTCCTATGTTGTTAGGGGTCAAATGTAGCTTTATGGCGAGTGACAAGCTAAAGGCTTAAGTAGTACCATGCCTTATTTAGGTTGTTTTTTTTTTTTACAGAAACAGTGAGAGAGTCAGAGAGAAGGATATATAGGGACAGACAGACAGGAATGTAGAGAGATGAGAAGCATCAATCATTAGTTTTTTGTTGCCGTTGGGACACCATAGTTGTTCATTGATTGCTTTCTCACATGTGCCTTGACTGCGGGCCTTCAGCAGACAGAGCAATCCCTTGCTGGAGCCAGAGACCTTGGGTTCAAGCTGGCGAGCTTTTGCTCAAGCCAGATGGGCCGGTGCTCAAGCTGGCGAGCTCAGGGTCTTGAAACTGGGTCTTCCGCATCCCAGTCCAACGTTCTATCCACTGTGCCACCACCTGGTCAGATTTTAACTAAGTACAAATAACAAGGCCTATATTACTTAACAGGTACAACATTCACCCACATAAATTCTATTTAGACATAGCCTGTCGCTATTATCAGATTCAGTTGATTCTTCAAGTTTAGCACATCTGATTTCTATCAGTTTAAACTCAGTTTATGAGTACTTAATAGTCAATAAAATGTATAAAACTAATAATATTAGATCATTATTTGAAATTATATAAAACACTGCAAAAAATGTTGGGAAGAGTGGTATAAGTGAGCAAATTGCATACTATTAGAGTGGGTTGTATGACAGTCTCAACAGGTAAAAGTGTAACTAGCTATTTGAATAGTTTTCATCACTTCCCATTTCCTAGAAGCCTGAAATGGGGACCATATGTTTCTGTTAAAATGTACCTCTTAACAAGCATGGTTAATATAGGTATATACTTTAGGGCCTGTTAGCATTAGTCACCAAAGCAAAGCATCTCTGGATCCCTACTGTGAACTTGATAGGAAGAGAGTTTGAAAAGGAAAAAAAGGAAGAAGGTAGAGTAATAGAATAGGGTGAACCCTTTTTCTATTTTATCAGCTGCTTAGGAGGGGGAGCTGATGGCTGTGTAGATCACACCAGTACATGGAAAGCGAGATCAGTCAGGAATCCAGACCATCAGAAGGATTGGACACTTTTCTAGGTACATATCAGAAACAAAAAAGAGGAAGACTCTTTTCTGGGGAAGCTGTGGAGATCTCTCCATGTGTAAAGAATGTAATAATAGTTTTATCAGTAAGTTCCAGAAAAGAGGTAGTTACAGTGCCTCCTAATGGCTATGCCGCTGGTTATAAATCAACATCTAAACGTGTGTGAAGGCGGTGATTGTCCAGACTTCAGAGTGAACAAAACACTAGTGATAGTCATATTTTTACCCCCATGTTCCAAACAAACATTATCAGCTGCATGTGTCTTGACATATAAAAGAAAGGGAAGCCCTAAATTAGTGGACTAAGTTGTTAATTCAATAAGGAGAGGCTAAAGATGCATAATAAAAAATTGTCAAGAACTAAACAATGAAGCATGTTTCTCTCCCTCCTCAACATTAATCTGAATAAACGGCTATCTAATACAGTGTGACCAGTCACATGGTCAAAAGTGCACCACGACTTTACGGACACACTGTATTATAAAGGCGATCTAGGGGGTAAACTCCATCGAGAGAACAAATACTTGTTTTATTTCAACCACAAATAAATTGTTATTCATAGTCTAATTTCATGGGCCTAGTTACATCTCATTTATTCAATGGGATCATTAGACATGAGAGCTCTGCAAAATCACAGCTGCTTAGCATGAAAGTCCTTAGTATTTTAATATAAAATGTGAAGCATCTAAAGACATACTCATGTGGCCTGACCAGGCAGTGGCGCAGTGGATAGAGCGTCGGACCAGAATGCAAAAGACCCATGTTCGAGACCCCGAGCTCGCCAGCTTGAGCGTGGGCCCATCGCCTTGAGCAAAGGCTCGCCAGCTTGGACCCAAGGTCACTGGCTCCAGCAAGGTGTGGCTCAGTCTACTTAAGGTCCGCGGTCAAGGCACATGTGAGAAAGCAATCAATGAACAACTATGGTGTCCCAACGGCAACAAAAAACTAGTGATTGATGCTTCTCATCTCTCTCCGCTCCTGTCTGTCTGTCCCTATCTATTCCTCGCTCTGACTCTCTCTCTCTGTTCCTGTAAAAATAAAAGAAAAAAAGACATATTCATGGAGAAGACATATGGTCAGGGTCAAAGGAAAGTTCCAGACATCTTCCACTTGGCAGGGTGCTGCCCATAATTTGGCAAAGTTAGCATTCCTATGTCGACTTGGTGTTATTATATACTCAGTCTGAAATTTCCTATTCCATTGGATGGCTGGGTGGGGGAAGTGACATGAAAATGAGGCAAGAGTGATGCTTTGCTACAGCCAAGAAAAGTTTGGGTCCATGAGCGAGGCCTGAAGGGGACAACTAAAATGGGAATCAAGCATGATCAGGTGTGACATCTCAGCAAACTAAAGAAAAGAGTAAATATGAAAACATGAGAACCTGTGTTAGTTACAGCTGCCTTAGGAAAAATGAAGTTTCACCTTGTCTCTTCCCTCTTTTCTGCCTCTTTGCTTCACCTTTGTGAGATATGCATGCCTGTGAATGTTGTAAAGATTAAATAAGATGACACCTGTAAAGCCTTCAATAAATAAAAGCTCTTGTTATTCCCCCCACATAAAATGATAAAAGGATTTCATGAAAATAACACTGTAGAGGCCATTATCTCTCCATGGATTTCCTATGTGTTTCTCATGCAAATCTATGTAAATCTTGACTGTTGATGGTGCGAACAGATGGCTTCTTTTTTTCTTTTTATTTACAGGGAGCATGGACAGAGAAATAGAGAAACAGGAACATCAAGCTGTTGCTGTATGTGCTCTGACAAGGGATCAAACTGGCAACCTCCATGATGATGCTCCAACCAACTGAGCATCCAGCCAGGGCTTAATTTTGTATTGATTGATTTTTAGAGAGACAGAGATAGGAAGGGAGATAGAGGAGAGAGGAAAGGGAAGTATTCATTTGTTGTTTCACTCAGTTTGGGGTGGCTAATGGGGGACGGTCAGGTGAGGAACTCAAAGCCCAGGGACTTTGGCTGGGGCAGCCCACATTCTTGCACACCAAAAGAAAGTTCCCAGAGTACCTTGGGAGAAGACTGTCCATCAGCCAGTGAGATTTCACCATGTCATAACTGCTTGCCCATCCTAGAGGACCCCTTTAAATACCTCTCACTTGGTTTATTTCGCGCAACTTGCCTAGCCTTTGAACCCCGGGGCTGGGGGACATCGTTGGGCAGGATGCGTGGTACTTAATAGAGCCTTTTATTATTCCACACTTTGTGGCTCCCGGCCCCCTCTGTTCCTTCTTTCTTGGCGGGGAAAAATACCTTACACTCAGTCATGCATTTATTGGTTGCTTCCCATGTGTGCCCTGACTGGGGATTGAACCCACAACTTTGTCTCTTCCAGGTGACACTCTAAATGACGGAGCTAACTGGCCAGGGCCAGGATTTTTTTGATCTACTGGTTTGGGGAGACTTTGAGGCTTGCACAAGTCTTCATTACTACTAGAAAATTATTACATTTTGGTAAAATTTTCAAGTATATTGATATTGTTAGCTGAGAAGAAGTACATAATCAATGTACAAACTAAAGGTTATCTTTTATAAGTATTAGTTTAGCTAAATTTCATGTATAATCTTATTTTATTTCTATATCATCAATAAAGCAGAATACTGAAGGTATATTTTCCAAACTAGAGAAATGATGAAATTTGTGCCAAGACATAGTGACTATAGTGTCCAGCAAGGGAGGACATCTATCATCTTTACACATCATTCCTCTAGGGAATTAAACACTATTCTCTAGTGTTCTCAGTTGGATAGTTGGAGGAACTAAGACAATTAAGTTCACCAGTGAGAAAGACAAAACCACAGGGGAAACTTATGCTACATTGCTCACAGTTGAAAATTGTTATTTGAAAAATAAGCACAACCCACCTACGCAGATGTTAAAGATAGGGTGGCGCAACTGGTGCTGGAGAACCAGTAAATAAGTGAATGAGCATTCCTATCAAACTCTTACAGCACTTCTATTTGTGATGCACGTTTGTTATTTATGGAGAAAGAAATTAGAAGATAAGGCTGTCGTCTCTCAATGACAAAATTCTGTGGAAGTCAATGTTGTCCTTGTGCATGCTTGTTTACTTGTCTAATTTTTCCCTCTTAGAATATGTGAGATTTTTTTATAGATGAACATGGATGAAGGTAGGTTATTAAATATTAGATTCTCCTCTAGTTCTATATCTATCCACAGTTCGCTTCTACTTCATTTTGCCTTGTTCTATCTACACATGGTATCCCATGTTCTCTGTCACTGATGAGCAAAAAGTGAATGCCAATGGCAGTTAAGTATTTCTGTGATATCTTGCTCTTTTCTAAGAATTGGTAAAGCAGCCTATCAGCCTCCTTCCAAATGAGACACTCCAGCTCAAGAAATTGTCTTTTTCGGAAACTTACAGCAAACACTGTTCACAGACCAGTGTGCCCTTCAGTAATCCTCCAGCACAAGTATAAGCAGACATAATTAAATATCATTTTCCTAAAAAGAAAACTTGTATCTTTAGGAAAAAAGTAATTAATGCAAAACAACACAACAAAACCCTGACTGACCAGGTGCTGGCGCAGTTAGTGGATAGAGTATTGTCCTGGGATGCTGAGGACCCAGGTTGGAAATCCTGAAGGTTGCCTGCTTGAGCACTGGATCACAGACATGACATTCATGGTCGCTGGCTTGGGCCAGGGGTCATTGGCTTAGCTGGAGTCTCCCCCCAGCCCATATCAAAGCACCTATGAGAAACCAATCAATGAACAACTAAGGTGCCAAAACAAAGAATTGATGCTTCTCATCTCTCTCCCTTCCTGTCTGTCTATCCCTATCTGTCCCTCTCGCTAGAAAAAGAAATAAAAAAACCAACATATGAACTGACAATTAAGACTTCCAGATGTTCCAGTTTAAGTACAGCTAGTAAAGTTATGCTCTAAACCAGGCTCCCACAGTGCATAGACGCTAGCCACCCCCAATCATGTGAAAATCAGAGATCATGGTGGTAGGTTCAATTAAAAAAAAAAGTTAATGCTTCATTTTTAAGTAAATTATTCACCAGCTGAAGGATTCTTTTTTTCTAATGAGTACTGGCTTTATCATTCCCACATGTGTCCTCTCTCTTAATTGCTCTTGGGACCATGACTAATACAAAATTACCTTTTTGTGATAAAATCTTATTACTCTCAGGGAAGAATACTGAAATAACTATATTTTAACTGCATCCAAAATTTTTACCCAATAATAAATTATCTCAGAACAACAGAACATCTGGACTTTCCCTGTGAAGAAGCATAGCAATCAAAAGCTAACATTTATAGAAGATGTTCCAAAGTGGAATTAAAAAGCTGTCAATTTCACATGACCTTTCAACAGCCTTATACTCTCGTTTTAGACACACAAAAATTCTGGCTCCCTAAATGTGGATGAGAAATACAGCCCTTAAAAGAGATAGCTTTATAAGATGCATCCTGTTACAGCAAAGATCTGCCCTGTTTGAGGAGGAAAAAACAAAGTAAATAACTAATACAAATTTTTGCTTTTTTGGCATAAAAAGCCCATTTCATGCTTTTGTGGAGATTATTTTCAGAAAGCAAATATTGACTAGTTAATACAGGAACTCCTCGGGTTACAGTTCATTTTTCTCAATCTAAGAATGCTTCCACGACTTCAGGAATTTTCATGCACCCTGGGTATTTAAAGGAGAGGCTGAGAGAAACAATCTCTAAACTGAGAAAAAATTAATAACTATCAGCTTCAGATTAACAGTTAAATATAGGTTTACATCAGTGGTTCTCAAAGTGTGTGCCAGGGAGCACTGGTGCATCCTAGAAGATTTCCAGGTGTGCCCTATGGTATTCCAGAGAAATGTGAGCCTTTGGGGACCAAATAACCAACAGGGTTTTTGGAGTTTAGATTTTTGGGGGACCAAGGTGTGGGGAGTTGGCTGTAAACTGACAGTCTGCCCAACCCCCCACCTCACTTGCCTGATTAGGTAGCAAAAAGCTGTTAAGCTGTGGTGCTGGATTGTTTACTCTACCCCCATGTTCCCCACAAAGACTGGAGGCAAGTTTCTTCTATCCTTTGATTGGTGTAAAGTTAAGATGATATGTATGGTGGGGGTTTGTGATCGATGATTAAACATAAGGAATTGTCTCTGGAAATCTTTTGGATTTCTATTAATGAAAAATATGTGGCAATATCTAAAAAACTTTGAACATTTTACTACAATTTTCAACATCCTATTTATGTGAATTAGGATTTTCTACCCTCAACACAATTAAGAGTAAAAAGAGAGGAATTCTTCAATGTATTGATGAGGAAATGAGAGTTTGCCTTTCAAATATATGCCCAAACATTGAAGAAATCGCTAGGACACATAAGGCTCATGTTTCTCATAAACACAAGAATTAAAAAACTTAACACATTCACACTAGGACCTGCCGAATTTACTAAATCTTACTAAGAATGTATCTATATATATGAAAAGATCATTTTTTGGCATTTTTTTATTTTTTAACCCCTCTTTTTTATGAATTCCAAAAAGCATAACTCAAAAAATGTAACAAAAATGTTTTTAATGTCAGAATAAATTCAATTTTGTCATATTTATTTCATTTAATTACCATAAAAGCACACTTGGACTTAAAAAAAAAATATTTGACTTATTATAACACATTTCTCAGAAATTTGTATATAGTGTACCTACAATTATTTGTAGGATTTTAAATGTGCCCGGACTTTAAAAAGTTTAAAAACTACTGGTTTACATTTTTGTCTAGATTATATCATTCTGGATGTCTAAGCGGTTGATGAATATTGCCACAAAGCAACATTGAATGTAAATTCGAGCAACACAATTTCCTGTTCTGTCTCTGTTTTTTACAGACAATACCCCTTCAACCTTCTGAGCTTCCACCATAAGATTAAATTAGAAAATAAATATCAATGTACTTCTAAATTCTGTAGTCCTGCAGGGTATTATTATTAGTAGTAGTGTTTTATTCATTAGTAACTCTACAGATCCAAGAAAAGTAAGATACATTCCTTTTGTTCAGGTGGTTTATAAGTAGTTGGAAAGTAAAATATGTATACACATAAAATACATTAAAGGCAATATACTTAATTCGAATATGAAAATTTGGTGATTGATTTGGATTTGAGAAAAAAATTGGGAAATGAAAATCAATAATATTGTGTATAGGGAATCTTTTCTCCCATGAGATTTGGAAATATGTGTTAACATTGATTGAAGTTAGGCTGGTCCGAAAAGAACGCCATATGTGAAGTGATGTAGTGTCTGCAGTCTGAGCTGTAAGTAAGTTTGCCCTGAGAAAATATTTATCTTGTGAGCAACTGGTATGTGACTAGACTTAGAGAGGTGCAGCCTAGAGAAAGAGCGGTAAGGAAAAAGCAGAGATGCAGGAAAGTACTGTAACAGATTTAAGAAGAAGAAAATTAAAATGCCAAAACTATAGCAGTCGCAAAAGAATTCTGAGTCAGAGGATAACATTTGAGAAAGGAATTTTAGTAACACAGCAAGCAAGGGTGAACCTCAAACTCCAGAGTTACTTAACAATAAAATAAACAAGTACCTTGTGGAAGTAGCAAGGACACAATCTCATAATCCAGGTGGTCAGCAGGCACATGAAGGGAGAAAATCTTCATAGCAAGAAAGGTAGTTGAGCTGGGTAAAGATGTGCTGTATGAGACACTTGAACACGTTCCAAGGTCAAAAGAAAATAGTCATTGGAAGAGGAAACTTGTAAACACTTAGGAATGAGAGGCTAACTCTTGGCTATACTAAGGAGATGAGAATAAAGAGTGGAGGGTTTACTTGAAACAGAAAGGGAAGCTTTTCCTCTTAGGCTGGGTGGAATTCTGCAGGGCGCATTCTACGTGAAAGGTGGGAATACGTGAGGGAAATCATGCCAGGTGGTCTCACTATTTCTTCTTAAGTCGAGGATAAGTTCATCTGGTACAGGTGAGAATGTGGCGAGGGAGAAACTCGAAGCTAAAGAGAGAGGGTGAAGTCTGCCTATAGTTGGAGAGGCTGTGCTGGAATCAGCGAGCAATTAGAGATACTTGCTTTTTTTAATGAGCAAATTGGAAAGACCTGGTGAGAAATGCATACCAACAATCTGTGTTTCTGCCTGACTAGACAATGGAGCAGTGGATATAGTGTCAGACTGGGATGCAGAGGATCCAAGTTCAAAACCCTGAGGTTGCCGGCTTGAGCATGGGCTCATCTGGCTTGAGCATGGGATCATAGACATGACCCCATGGTTACTGACTTGAGCCCAAGGCTGCTGGCCTGAAGTCCAAGTTCACTGGCTTGAGCCTAAGGTCACTGGGTTGAGCCAAGGGGTCACTCACTCTGCTGTAGCCCCCTGGTCAAGGCGCATATGAGAAAGCAATCAGTGAACAACTAAGGACACTAAAAAGCCACAACAAAGAATTGATGCTTCTCATCTCTCCCATGACACTGTGATTATATAATTTATTTCTATGAATAACAATATTATAGCCTAAAATAATACAAAATAATCTTGCAACAAAGATTTTAAAAAACTCAAACTAGTTAAATAAAGAAAACCCATAGCTTTATAATATAAACTTACATGATATGTGAGAGTAATTATGCATCCCCTTAAATCTTTATGATTACACTTTATATAAATTATTCATGGGAGTCCAAAGTTTAAAAAGTAGTTGTTGTTTTTTTGTTTTGTTTTTTTTTTGAAAAGACACAACCATATTCAGAAGAGAAACAAAAAAATTTACGCTTTCTTAAATAAGTCAGTTTTATAACATCAACTGTTTTAATTAATGATGGTCTGTGATTTATAGATCATTTCAATGATTTGCTTTGGCTAATATATCTAAATATCTTTAAACAGATATCACTAATGCCAAGTTCACCAGTCTTTGCCTACCATGAAAACAGATTTTGAATTATTTTAATATTCTTATTTTTTAAAGATTATTCAGTACTGCCTGACCAGGCGGTGGTACAGTGGATAGAGCGTCGGACTGGGATGCGGAAGACCGGGGTTCGAGACCCCGAGCTTGGCAGCATGAGCGCGGGCCCATCTGGCTTGAGCAGAAAAGCTTGTCAGTTTGGACCCAAGGTCGCTGGCTCCAGCAAAGGGTTGCTCGGTTTGCTGAAGGCCCGCAGTCAAGGCACATGTGAGAAAGCAATCAATGAACAACTAAGGTGTTGCGACAGCAACGAAAAACTAATGATTGATGCTTCTCACCTCTCTCCATTCCTGTCTGTCTGTCCCTATCTACCCCTCTCTCTGAATCTCTCTCTCTGTCCCTGGGAGAAAAAAAAAAGATTATTCAGTACTGCATTTTTATGTTATATTTTAAAAATCTTTTCATCTTCTTAGTTTCTTCTTAAACTGAACACACAAAATTATGCAGAAAATTTCCATTTTAAAATGGCCACACAAAATTACTTCTCCTGAGACTATGGTATTCACAGGTAGTTGGAGTGGACCCTACCCTATATTTAAACATAATTGATACAATTGAATTGTCACTATAAAAGAATGGGTTTTCATCCACATGATTGATACTGTGGCTACGAACAGGACAATGAACAAAACACTATTTATAAGCCGAATAATTGCATTAAATTTGTGGGGAAGAGAGTTTTGGCTTTGCATCTGATAATTTAGATGCTATTCTGATCTTGGCACTCAATTGACTTCAAACATGTCATTTAACTTTTTTTTTTTTTTTTTTTTTTTTTAATTAAGTGAGAGGCCAGGAGGCAGAGAGTCAGACTCCATTATGTGCTCCAACTGGGTTCTACCTGGCAAGCCCCCGCTAGGGGCTGCTCTGCCCATTTGGACTGCTGCTCCATTGCTTGGCAACCAAGCTATTTTAGTGCCAGAAGCTAAGCTATGGAGCCATCCTCAGTGCCTGAGGTCAACTTCCTCGAACCACTCGAGCTATGGAGCATCCTCAGTGCCTGCAGTCAACTTCCCCGAACCACTCAAGACATGGCTGCAGGAGGAGAAGAGAGAGAGAGAAAATGAGAGAGAGGGAGGAGGAGGAGGAGGAGAATTGGAGGAACAAATGGTCACTTATCTCATGTGCCCTGACCGAGAATCAAACCTGGGACTTCCACATAGTAGGCCAATGCCCTGCCACTGTGTCAACGGGCCAGAGCATCACTAAACTTCCTTAAGCCTTAGTTTCTTCTTTTGAAATTGAGGGAGTTGATGTTAAATGACTCTGGGACTAAAACATTATGATTGAAATTAATTCTGCATACTGGTTACATAGCTCCTCAGTTTCCCAAATTTACATGTAAAAGTTTTGCCAGTACCTTACGTGTGCCAATTTGCCTCAGCCCTTACACTCATTGGGTAAGTTCCAAGCCATAAATTATTTCACTGAGCATTTTTAACCAGTTAAAGTGAAGCATACTCTTCCAAAGTATCTGTATAATGTCCAGCAAAACAACTAAAGGTGCTATTTGGGCTTTGCAAAATCAAATGTCTGGGCTAAGTTTGCAATGGCTTTTTCCCATTGACTTGACTCTTCCTACTTTGGAAACTATGTTACATCACTGCATCCTAAGGAAGCTAATGAACTGACTAAATCATACACACCTTCTCCTGATTTTATAGTCTAGGATCCCCTAGGAATGAAATAGTTATCTGTTGCCCGGCAAATGAAATACTTCCAGTGGTACATCTGTTTACTAAAATCTCGGCTCCAAAAATAGGTAAGGATTTTGAAATAAGTACAAAGTAACAATGGAAAATGATTGTAACTGGTGATGTTGTGTAATAACTATACCTCTGTCACCACTGCAGATTCCGTCAGAATTATAGTGAATTCACATTCAATGCCTGACCAGGCAGTGGTACAGTGGATTGAGCATCAGACTGGGACACAGAGGGCCCAGCTCGAAACTCCAAGGTTGCTGGTTTGAGCGTGGGCTCATCCGGCTTGAGCACAGGCACATATGAGAAAGCAATCAGTGAACAACTAAAGTGCCACAACAAAGACCTGATGCTTCTCATCTCTCTCCCTTCCTATCTGTCACTATCTTTCCTTCTCTCTGTCTCTGTCAAAAAATAAAAAGGAGTTTACCTTTGCATTAACATAGACTCAGGCTGTGCCTATTTAGAAAACAGCTTGATCAGTTGATTTTTCAACTCTACTTTTTTTTTATTGTATTATTCCCAATAACATATTTTGATTTCTCTTTCCTCTTTCTTTCTTTTTCTTTCTCTTTCTTTCTTTCTTCTTCTTTCTTCCTGCCTTCCTTCCTTTCTTCTTTCTTTCTTTTTTTCGTTCTCACTCTCTCTTTTTTTCTTTTTCTTCCTTCCTTTCCTTCCTTCCTTCCTTCCTTCCTTCCTTCCTTCCTTCCTTCCTTCCTTCCTTCCTTCCTTCTTCTCTCTCTCTCTTTCTTTTTCTTTCTTTCTTTCTTTTTTAGTGAGAGGAGGAGAGGCAGAGAAACACTCTTGCATGTGCCCTGATGGGGATCCACCCTGCAATCCCACTAGAGGATGAAGCTCTACCTATCTGGGGCCCTTGCTCTGTTGCAACTGGAACCATTTTCTAACACCTGAGGCAGAGGCCATGGAGTCATCCTCAGTGCTTGGCGCCAACTCACTCCAATCAAGCCATGGCTACAAGAGGGGAGAAGAGAGAGAGAGAGATAGAGAGAGAGAGAGAGATAGAGAGAGAGAAAAGCAAGGGGGGGTGGAGAAGCAGATGGGTGCTTCTCCTGTGTGCCTTGGCCAGGAATTGAACCTGAAACATCCACATGCTGGGCTGATGCTCTACCACTCAGCCAACTGGCCAGGGCCTGGATGACTTTATTTTCTCACCCAATTGTTTATTGTTCATAGAGCTAACATAAAGCTAGCATAAAGATAGGATGTGAGATGAGACAGCTACAGCTGATTTGTTCCATGAGTACAATACACAGCCTTTTAAGTCTTTGAAGGGCACTGTCATTAAAAGGTTGAAACCATAGTACTGGGATATAAATAACCCTAAATACCAGCCAATTCTCTATTAGTTTAACAAGGTACTTCATATTTGTTATCATTACTTTTGTCAACTGCCAAGTATTTCCAAAAAATTATACCTACAGGATTGGTTTATATTATAACCTAATGAAGTAATACTCAATGCACATAAAGTGCTTGACATAATAACAAAGCGAGATGAATGTCAACACATTACTGTGGACAATATATTGGTTAACAAAATATTAGGTTTATATATGATTTCTATTGTAAAATAAAATTTGTAGATGTTGTTCAGTGTGAAGCCCAATAAATTTTTCTATGTTTACTTCCAAGCTTAACCAAATTAAGCACTAAACTCAAATATTATGACCCTATACTATACATCAAACTCAAAATCTTTTGTATGTAAGTTGTTTTAAAGTGCTTTAAATTTAAGTATATTATCAAATTTATACATTTACAAATCCGAGTTTGGGTTCAAAGAAGCTGCCTGTTGTACCTGGTGACATACAATGTCTTTATCCATAGAACATCAATTTGTAAAGGACCTTTGAGTAAAAAAGCTTTCATCTCCTCTTTGTCTACAAATTAAATGGCTTGCTTCCAAAGTACCACTTCTTCAAGTCAGCATAGAAATGATTTCCTATGTTTCATGGTACACCTGCTATTCTCTTCCTGGAATTAGCTAGCAAAGGAAACACACGAGAGTGTGGTGTGCTTTTCTGGAACATGGTAGATATGAGGACCTTTTGTGAAGATATAGTGAGAACCTGCAGGATCCTAGAGAAGAAAAGTGACTTGTCCAAGGCCACATTGGGCTGTACCAAAAACTGAGGTTATAGGAATCCTGGACTAGTTATCCTTCTTTTCACATCAGTCTTTCAGTGCTTGCCTCATGTTTACAAATGTAAGTGGCAGATGACTCATCCTTGTAAAATTTGAATAAGAAATGATACCCTCTTCCCATTTCATTTATATAGCCCTAGCCAGAACAAAGAAGTAGGCAATTATCTCTTTTCTTTTCCACTTTAGGTGTCTCTAGAGTGTGTCAGGTTCTGTTAAAAGGGCATTTCTCTTCTATTTCCTTTACAAGGGAAGGAAAGCACATAACCCTTGTTCACAAAAGGATCTGCAGAGGACCAATGGACAACAGAATTTCCCATAGGATCCTCTAAACTGCTCTGGAGCAAATAACTCTGCAGTCTTCTGACTTACCTGCCTTTGCACTCACTCAGTTACTGTTTTAGCAACAAAATATTTCTCCCTCTGCATAACTTAATAACTAAAAATTAGGAAAGGCCTGTCACAGATATATTGTGTATCATTCATTAGTTTCTATTGTGTACAGCTACTTTAGGTTTATAACAAATTTTTGTTGACTGAGTATTGGTTTTTGCACTGTTAGCATAACAGAGCTAATAGCTTGCACTAAAAAGAACCTTGTAATCCCACTTATGACAAAAACCACATTTCCACTGAAGATTTATAGAGCCTTAACCACTTGTTATGATATATTGAACTATTAGAACACCAAATGTTACACTCAGTTTATGTTACAAGAAATAGAAAAATAGATAACTGATTAAACATGAGAAAATCTGATATGACAATTATTGACACAAAAAGAATTTACAGAATCATTTAGCTTCTCTGATAATTACCCAATAAAGATATTTCTTAAAGAAATCATTCATGAATTAAATTCCAGTGAAAATGTCAGAGTAGGTAAAAACTGTGCTTACCACTTCCCACGTTACATCAAAATTACAACTAAATTAATGGATAACCACCCTTGAGAGCCACTTGAAGACCAGCTGAACAGAACTCCTATAACTAAGGATATAAAGAAGAAGTCACATGGAGAGCATTAGGAGGAATGGAGGGATGCAAAATAGGTTGGTCCCATACCTACGTGTGGCAGTTAAGAATCAGGAGGGATATTTGAGCAGTAGAGGTACCCCCGAGAAATGGGGCTACCTGGCCCCATACTGTGCTCCCAAACCCAGACCACCAGTGCCAGGAAGAGGAAAGAGGAGTTTTCATAATATCTGCTGTGAATATCAGCAAGGGTTCCATTCAGGTGAGATGAAGCACTGCTGGAATCCCTGCACAAAGACTCACTGTTGGGCAAAAAAAAAAAAAAAAAAAAAAGTGTTTTAGGCTTGCTTGCTTGTACTTTGCCTAACTGGTACATGAGCACGGGGCAGTGCCACGTCTGTATAATCTATGTAAGGCTGTAGGTGTGTGGCCTCAGGGCAGCAGATTGTAGATTGCAGATTGCCTGCCAACATGTGGAGGGGCCATTTCTTGCTATTGTTTGTGGAGAAGGGGTTTTTCCCCCTGGCCTGTTTTCCTAGTAAGCTCTGAGAGAAAGAGAAGTGGGTTTTCCCTGTTTGCTTGCTGGTTCGCTTTTGTGAGACTCTAATAAACAGAATAGGCCACCATCCTTGGGCTCCACAGTTCTTTTACTTTCTGCCTGAATCCAATGTGAACCTGCATGTCCACAGCCACCAGCCTTACACTCACTCTCTCACACTCACTCACTTTAATCTCCAGCAAAGTGACAGTGGCTTAAAACGCACCAGAGACATAGGAAAAGGAACTGAGTTGCCTGGCTTCAGGCTAAAAACTGAAGGGCTGCTCTCTTCCAGACAGAAGCACTGGCAGGCAACACTGTTCCTGTGTTTAGCCCTCACACCACACAACCGGAAGGTGCTGGTGCACCACTTCTAAGTCTTCAACAGCTTGGCTAACAGAGCATGCGCCCCCTCATGGTTCCCTGAGACCCTGCCCTACCCAACACATGTACCAGTCTAAAACACTTTCAGTGGCTTTTCCTCACAAAGTGCCAGCATCAACCCATGCTGTAAACTTTCCTAAAACCCTCCAGAGGCCCAACCCCTAAAGAGTGGCAGCTAGTCTCGGTATCCCTGTACCTCTTGCTAAATGGATCCTGGAACTAGTGACAGCTAGTCTTGGTTCACAGCATAGCCTTTCTCAGGCACCTTCAAGTCCAGCACAGCTGATCTGGGCCTGCACCAGAGCCTTTCATAAGAGAACCCAGAACCAACATACCTGGTGGCTGAACTCAGACCACACCAGAGAAACACTATTTAGTTTCAAAAAGACACAGCTAAATGTTGAGCTTGTCAGGCACCACAACCCCACTAAAGCAAATCCCACTCAAGGGGTCAGCCCCCACAGACAATTTGTCCAATCTAGCCATGGTCAGTCTTCATAGCCAGTGAGCCTGAGGATCAATCCTATCCACTGACATGTCAATAGCAATCAAGGCTCAATTACAACGGAAGGGTACATACATTCCACACAAGGGACATCCCTGGAGCACCTGGCTCAGGTAAAAGGCAGTCTGGATCACTAGTCCCCAAAGGCACCTCCTATGTAAGGCCACCTTGCAAAGACCGAGAGACATAGAAAATCTAGCTAACTCATAAAAACAAAGATGGGAAGGCAGTCAAAATGAGAAAACAAAGAAATGTGTTCCAAATGAAAGAACCGAACAAAACCACAGAAGAAAAAATACTAAACAAAATGGAGACAGGCAGTCCGCCAGATACAGAGTTCAAAATATTGTTTATAAGGATGTTCAATAAACTTAGGGAAAGACTAGATGGTTTGGTGAGAACTTACAAAAAGAGGTAAACACCTTAAAAATCTGAAATGAAGAATACATTAGATGGAATGAACAGCAGATTAGATGAAGCAGAACACAGAATCAGGGACTGGGTAAACAAAGTAGCACCAAATCAGAACAGCAAAAAGACAAAAGTTTTAAAAATGAGGAAAGTTTAAAGGACCTTTGGGACAACTTCAAGTATAACAACATTTGCATCAAAGGGGTAGCAGCAGAAGACAGACAGCAAGGGATAAAGAACCTATTTGAAAAAAATAATGGCTGAAAACATTCCTAACCTGGTGAAAGAAATAGACTATAAGCAGTTCAGAAGCTATGGAGAGTCCAAACAAGATGAACCCAAAGAGGTCCACACCAAGGCACATCATAAATAAAATGCCAGAGGTAAAGAAAATGAGAGAATCTTAAAAGCAGCAAGAAAAAGGCAGTTTGGTGGTAATTCCCGTAAGACTTTCAGTTAATTACTCTGCAGAAATTTTGCAGGCAAGAAGGTACTGACAGAAAATATTCAAAGTAATGGAAAGCAAAACCTACAACCAAGATTACTCTACCAAGCAAGGCTATCATTTAGAATCAAAGGAGACATAAAGAGCTTCCCAGGCAAGAAAAAGCTTAAGGAGTGCATCACCACCAAACCAGTATTATAAGAAATATAATTGAGAAGTATATTGAGAAGTATTATTGAGAAGCAGAAAAAATAAAAATATAAATAATAAATGGCAATAAATGCATACCTATCAACAATTACTTTAAATGTTAATGGAGTAACTACTCCAATCAAAAGACATATGGTGGCTGACTGGAGAAAAAAAAACATGCCCCATACATATGCTGCCTATAACAGACCCACTAAAGATTAAGATGCACACAGCCTGAAAATAAAGGGATGAAAAAAAAGTATTTTATGAAAATGAAAATAAAATCTGGAGTAGCAATACTTATATCAGACAAAATTAGACTTTAAAACACAGACTATAAGCCCTGGCCTGTTGGCTCAGCAGTAAATATTGGCCCATGGTGTAGAAATCCTGGGTTTGATTCCCGATCAGGGCACACAGGAGAAGTGACCATTTGCTTCTTCACTCCTTCCCCCTCTCTTTCTCTCTCTCTCTCTTTTTCTCTCTTTCCCTCCTGCAGCCATGACTTGAAAGTTTCGATTTGGTCCCAGATCCTAAGGATGGGTTCATGCCCTGGCCGCAGGCACTAAAATAGCTTGGTCACCAAGCAATGGAGTGGCCCTAGATTGACAGAGCATTGCCCAGTAGGGGGCTTGCCAGGTGAATTCCCTTCAGGATGCATGTAGGAGTCTAACTCTAATAACTTCCCGATTAATAAAACAAAGACAAAGAAGAACATTCCATATACAATAACAGCCAAGGTATGAAAGCAACCTAGGCATCCATCAATAGATGTTTGGATAAAGAGATGGTGCACATATACAATGAAGTACCGCTCGAGTCATAAAAAAATGAAATTTTACCATTGGCAACAACATGGATTAACCTAGACGGCATAAGCTAAGTGATATAAGTCAGACAGTGAAAGATAAATACTATATCATTTTATTTCTATGTAAAATCAAAAAAGCAAAGTAAATGAACAATTAAAACAGAAACACACTCATAGATACAGAGAACAAACTGATAGTTGCCAGATTGGAAGGGATAGTTGTCAATTGGGAGAAAGGGTTTAGAAAGGTGAAGGGATTAAGAATTGTAAATTGGCAATTATAAAATAAGCACAGAAATGTAAAGCACAGCATAGGGAATATAGATAATAATATTGCAATAAATATGTATGGTGTCAGGTGGGTACTAGACTTATTGGGGAGATAATTTTGTAGGTTATATTAATGTCAAACCACTATACTGTACACCTGAAAGTAATATAATGTTGACTGTCAACTGTAATTGAAAATTTAAATCATTCATTTACATACCAACCATTATTTAGTGCCAATTTTATGAAAGAAAATATGCTAATAGTCTAACAGTCTTAACCCTTGAAGATCTCACAAACTTGCAGACAGATGGGGAAGCAAGCACTGTCTAATGACGAAGGGGCTACCGATGACCTACAAACAAAAGGAGTGTGTGGTACTATTGAACTGTCACAGGAGGCCCCAGGGAAGAGCATCAGCAGAGACAAGAAGGAGTTTCCAAAAGGAAAAAACAAAAACAAAAACAAAATAAAACAGACATTGCAGAAAAGGAAACTGGAATGAATAAAGACCCAACATAATGGAAGTAGATGATATAATCTCAATTAGCAAGTCGTTCAATAGGGAAGCCACCACCAGGACCTACAGGATATTTAGGGAAAGAATTAGATGATAAAAATCATGCCTTGTTAGTAGTTTGAAAATTATTCTGTAATAAATGTGAAGACATACACATCAATAATAGGATGGAAACAAAATGGTATCTAGTCTGTCCTCTCTTCCATTTGTACCATGAATGCAGTGGCTTCTTTTCCTTTATACCACTACAGCAAAGGCACAGCTACTTTTATTTTACCTGGACTCTAAGCCTACTTTATCACTTGAAATATTTTGAAATGAGAACTGACTGGAATTGATGACAGATCTAATGTTGGGAGAAGGGATCCTGAAAAAAAACATCATGGGATCTCTTGGGAATGTGGGTGGATGGTGACATCATTAAAGAGATAGGGGTTATTCAGGAATAAAGAAAAGGCATGGTTGTGTACGACATGAAGTGGAACATAACAAACTTGTTATGGTCATCTCGTCTTTGAAATTTAGGAACTAGATGGAAATAATATGCCTTGAATGCAAGAAAGAGTTTGGAGCCTGGTAAGGGAGTTTTAGGAGTCATTGTCATACAGGCTGTGGCCCTATGAGTGATTGCATAAGAAGAGAATTATAAAATAAGACAAGAGGAGAACCTGGACTAGATTCCTGGATGAGTATTGAGCTGACAAAACAGGACCAAGAGAAGCAACAGCATTTTGAACAAAAATGAAAAGAAGGGCCTGTGTCAACAGTGGTAATGCCACAGAAGACAAGGAGGATGTCACAGAGGATCTACTAGACTTTGCAAATTAGGACGTAATTTTTGTCACCACCAGGACCTATTTTTGTATAGCGGTGGATTGAGGTATGAATAAGACTTGAGCAAAGAAAGGAAGGACATATGAAATTCTTTTGCAAAAAATCTGTTCATAAGATAAAGGGGAGATCAGCAAGTTCATTAGAGAGAATATCTTTTGATATTGTTCTTATAAGAAGTTAAAGGTTTATTTAGAATTGCATCAGGAGATTTGTGACCTTTTATCATCTTACAAATAGGTGATCAAAACACTAACCTACTAAAATAACCAAATTATTTTCACATTATCGTTCAGTTGTTTTAAAATTTACTGTTGGTCTTGGTCAGGTAGCTCAGTGAATAAACTGTCACCCTGTTGCACCAAGGTCACAGTTTTGATCCCAGGTCAACGTAGGTATAAGAAGCAATCAATGAGTGCACAAGTAAATGGAACAACTAATTGAAACTGCAAGTTGATGCTTCTCTCTTTTACCTGTTCTCTCTCTTACTGTCTGTCTCTCTCGAATCAATAAAAAAAAAAATATTTTTTAAATTACTGCTGTTGTGGATGAAAAATGAAATAATCATAATACAAACTATTATCTTGCTTAAAGGTAAAATAAATGTTAATAATGCATCATCTTTCCTCAAGTCAGATACACACACAAACTATATTTCTTAATTTGTATTTCTTAATTAAAACTTGTATTTTAAGACAGGTATATTTTGAATCAGATCATCTTAACAACCCACCAGAAAACTTATCTACCTTTTTTGTTGATGTCATCAGAGGTGGATTTAATGGTGGGCACGCTGGGCACGCGCCATGGGCCCCAACTTCTGAAGGGACCCACAAAACCCAACTTTACATTTTTTTCTAATGATACCAAGTTTGGTTTCATATATGCAATTTTAACATTAATAGTACATAACACTTTTTATTTATTTAAAAATACAGTTAATGTGTATTTTAATTTTTCCTGTCTCTTTTTATTAAGGGGCCCAATATTTTCTTCTGCACCTGGGGCCTCAACTGACCTTAATCTGCCTCTGGATGTCATGTATATGAAAATATCTTGAATTAGGACTGAATCAGTGAAATGATATTTAGTAACAATTGTGGCAGATCCTGATGCCCTTTTATGTCTTTTTAGGACACTGGATTGTGTTAAATAGTCAATGCCAGGCCAAGCGTCCTTTAAAACCTTGGAGTTTTCTTAGCAAATAACATATTTCTCACTCTTACTCAAGGAAATAATGAGAGGATTGAATATTAAGGGATTTCTAATTAATGCATTGAGTAAACAAGATATTTTAAAGTTACATATCACTGGGAGGTAAAACAAAAACTCTAGTTGTTAACAAATTTTCAAGGGGACTGGACTAAGCAGGATATTAATTATGTGCCTAAAGAAACTATCTAAAAACGAATGTTTTATTTAGTAAGTGACTGTCAGCATATATATAATCAAATTTTCTTTTTGCTTATCCCTTTGTATTTTTGTGAACTTAATGTTAGAAATTAAATAAGCTTTTTATAAAAAGAAAAATAATTTTGATATCCTAATTCACATTCCTCATTCTCCATAAAACATTTTTAATTTTAAAAGCTATTCATTTTTTACTTATGAAAAATACTAACTCTATGAGGCATAAGGCAATAAAATGCTTTGATTATAATTAATTTTTGTGTGCCCTGAATGAGAAACAATTCTTTATTGGAGACATAATAATCAAAGCAGTAACTACTACAAAACAGATTTTGAAAAGTTCTTTGAATATGAATTGTCCTTGTCCACACTTTACTCTTTCAATAGTCCAGGTTAGAAATCCATTTGAAAACAATCAATCAAAAATGATGAACAAGCAAATTATATTAGTTAGCTCAAGTTCTAACATCCTGATTAAATACACCAGAGTTTAGGCTAAAATATGGACAGCAACTTTACATACCACTGATACAGGACATTATAGATATAAATATTATAAAATACGTATTTTTTAAATAACAACTTTCAGTTAAATTATGCTGTGTTTAAATTTCATCAGTAAGGAACCATCTAGTATGGTTTATGAAATAGTCTCGAAGGCATAAACTATTGGCTCTGTAGTAAAATTGATAGAAATCTTGAGATTTCTCCATATAGTTTCTCAAATAATGCCTTCATGTCGAAACTAAGAACAGAGAGAGAACAAAGTAAATTTATGGCAAAATACTAATAGCAAATCATTGCTTTTAAAGAAACCATCTCACCATTTTCCACGTTTTGCTTATTAGTTGAACACATTTAACAAATCTTAGTAATATTGTAAAAGCCCTTTTACTCTTACTTTACTGAAAAATAGTTGCAGTCAGCAGAGTTAATGGAATCTTATTAAGCAAGCCACAGTCCATGGTGCATTAGGATTCTGCTGTGGGCTTTTAGCCCAATTATCCCATATTGTGGAATGAAGAAAGACATTATTCCTGCTCTCTGGTTCTCCTGATATTTTATGTCTCTGTAACATTACCACCAATTTATCCAGGGTTTCTTAAAATTAACCAATCACAAAAATCACTCTGAAGCTTCTTAAAATCAGACTTCTAGGACTCTTTCTCAGGGGGCAATGATTTACTCAGCTGAGGTGGGTTTCTCAAATCTATGTTTTAACATACCAGTAAGGTTTGTCTTATGATTGGGTAAATTTGGAAATTACAGCCACCACTCCACTCTTCCTATCTCCTGAGGATGACTTGTCCCATGCTGTTGTGATTTTAGTCCAGGTTCAGAGTAGGAAGTTAGATATCAACAAGAGAGGTGGAAGCTAAGGAAAGAAGACTTCTAATTAAGCAGGAAAACAGCTTTGTGGTAACTGACATTGTTCTGCCAAACAGCACAAAACATCTGACTAGACAGGTAAATATTTGAATTCACCTCCAGGGCAGTAACCCTCTGCCTAACAGGTGTGGAAGGAAACAAAATACCACAAACATCCTGAGATGGGGGTAGGAACTTAGAGGGAATGCCTTTTACTGGTGCATGCTCAGTAGAAGCAAAACTTGTGTGTGCCCAGTAGGAGCCAAAATGGCAACCAGAACTATAACCATGAAAGTGAAGGGCAAAAGCCTAGGGAAAGTGCAGAAAAGAGACTGAATGGTTGAAAAGAAAGCCTCTCTTTCCCAACCCAATGAAATATAGAAAGTTCACACAAAGCACTCAGGGCAGCTGTTCTCTGTAGCCTGTGCTCTCCTCCCTCTCCTTTCTCTCTCCTTCCCTCTCACTAAGAGTGTAGTTTTGCTTTTTACTTTAATAAACCCTGCCACTGTCCTTTAAACTTCTATGTCCCTGAATTCTTTCCTGCAACACCTCAGAAAAACATAATTCTCTGTAGTGGATGGAATAGTTTTTCTTGTGCACATGTTATCCAGTCACTCTTTCATCTTTCTTTTCATTTAATCATATTTGGGGCTGGCACTTGTATGCTTTCATTTTTATCTGGCAAATTCCAGTTCTTTACTTCTTCCAGACCCACTGGTATGAGAGTATCTTCTCCCAAATTATAAGGTTTGTGGGTTGGAGCTGAGTAGAAGACTGGCTGGAAATACTATAAGAACAGGAAGCAGTCTAGAAATACCAGATGTTCAAAGCAGGAAAACTAGATGTGAAAGACAGAGGACAGAGCAGGGTTGTAAGTAGCACAAGTTTACAGAACATGTTGGACACAAAAGTTTGTGGTCAGTGACCTTATGTAGAGGGCACAGTGGCCTGCACCAGGAGAGTCTAAAAATGACAAAGAAGCTGACCGTCTTCTCCAGGAGTGATAGGCCAAAAGGGGTCTGTTGGGCAAATGAGTTTGTAAAAATTGTATTTTTTGAGTTTGCTCACTTTTATAGTTACAAAATGGCGGTGGGCAGCGGCAGGTATATGTGGTCTGTGAGACTGCAAATTACCTTCCTGCTTGGGATGGGCCGTTGTTTGGCTAATGTTTGTTGGAGGAGAGGTTTTCACACCAGAAAGTTATGAAAAGAGAGAGAAGAAGGAGAAGGCGAAAGAAGCTATGTTTGCTGAGTGAGAGCAGAGAGAATGCAAAGTGCTGAAGAGGAAGCCAGTTTTGTGCAGAGAGAGAAGGTCTGCAGATGAGGAACCAGAGCTGTGGGGTTTTGGGACCCCTACTGAGGCTTGTGGAGTAGTGGGGGGAGTCTTTGATTCTAGCAGGGACTGGAGATGATTCTCCTGGTTGTGGAACTGGAGAATTCATCAGGGCTCTGGGAGCCCTGAATAAAAGGGAAGTGTCTTCCCTGTGTGTTTGCTGGTGCGAGACTTTAATAAAGGAATGGCCTGCCATTGTCTGGCTCCACTCTTTTTTTGGCAACTGTCTGAATCCATTGAGAACCTGCATGTGGATGGCCATGAAGGCAGCAGTTGCTAGCCCTACAGGGCCCTAAGTAATATACAGGAACAGTTGTTAGTCATGTCAGAATATAAGAGACTGATAAAAATTTTAAACTTACTAGCATTCTAAATGAGAGAGATTGTAAATATTCAATAAGACTAGGATCAACTTAATGCAAATAGCAGTTAATCTAAGTTCTGCAATATGGGCTTAATTTTGAAAGGTGTAGAAGAAGAGGTAGGTGTTTGGGCAGAGAAAGTTACTTATTCAAGGATTGAATAAGTCAGTCTATGAGCAATTTAAATGAATCAAAGCAAAATTACTGAAACAGAATAACCTATTACTTCTTCTAGACAGGCAATTCTTTCAAGTTTAGAGGTGGCTCTTCCTGCCACCAGAACTGACACTCCTGAAGGTAATACAGATGTTGGTGTCATATCAACATTTTACTCAAATTTCTAGAGGTATACATCACATGTAAGTATTTGTAAGTATCATTATGATTAAAAATGAAGCTTTAGTTAATATTTAGAAGCATAGAACAACTTGCAGCAATTTCATAAGAATTCTGTTGTTTTATTGTTAAAAACAATCAAAACAAAACCAAAAATTCATGTAGTAATGTAAATAAAAGTCCATGCCTTTTAGAATGTTATAATTTTCTTTGAAGGTCTAAATGAGGCTGAGTCACAGGTAGGGAAATAAGAATTGTGAAACTAACATATTTGAGAAATTCAATCACATTTTTTATTGGCTCTCTGTAATGCTAACCACAAAAGTAAGTTGACCATTGAAATAAATAGGTGATAATAGACAGTTTTTTTAAAAAAATATGTTAGATTAATGGTCAATTAGATTATCTTAAAATTATCTCCCAAATCTATTTCTACTGCTGCATGAAAGAACCATTTGGTGAATAGTTTGGAATACTGGCCCCAGCTCACAATTTAAGCATTCCCAGTGAGTATCAGAAAAACACATTGCTTTAAAAAAATATTAGAACATTTCTAAGAATTGCATTCAGTATCCTACAGCATGTCCAGTTCTCACACATACACACATGCTACATGTGTACACACCTTTATTATGCCCATCTGTTGACTCAGATGGAAGGAAACTACAATGTGGATATCTTCTTATCTCAATATTGTGCTAGCGAAGACCTCAGTCCTGGCTCAGGCTCAGTCAACTTATACTGTATATCTCACTATGTCAAGATTTTCAGATTCTCTTTGAGGCCATTCACACATACATATTTGCTAGGTAATAGAGTACTGATTCATTTTTTTTTGTTGTCATTCAATGTTATAAATGCTTTAAATCACTTAGTAAGAAAAATCTATAACGTCATATTACTGCTTCAAAGTAAATAGCACGAAATGACCACACCTTTTATATATAGCACACAGTGTAAATGCTGCCAAGTTTCAGTGTTTATACTTAAACCATATTATTTTAAAACCTCATTTAAAGTTATCACCCAAATGCACAACATATTGGTTCAGGTAGGCATGGTAAAGGTGATAAAAAACCACTTGAGGGAAATAGGTAATTGTAAATCTATTCATAAAAGGAGTCCGAAGGATATTCCACCTACTGACTGTGAGGAAGAAAAGCCATCAAGAGCCAGTATGTGCATGCGGCACACCTGAAACTTGGATGCAAACAGTGATCAAAAAATAAAATTCACAAAAAGAGCCAGTAAACAAGAACAACATAAGAGTACATTCAGGGTAAGAATACAATTGCACTTGGAGTGGCCAGCAGAAATTTTTCAAAGGATAAAAGTTTTTACTGTATATGATGCAAGTTCTTTGGGCAAAGGCATATAAGCTCACTATTTCTATGCAGAAAAATAATAGGAGGTGCAAGGTATTTTCTTTGAAAATGCACACAACTTGCACTTAAGAAATAGGAGTCTCCTTATTTCTCCTATTAATAACAATGTGTCAGTATGATGCATTTGTAAAAACTAATGAACCAATTGATTCACATTCTTTCCAAAAGTCTACAGTTTATTCAGATTCTCTTAGTTTTGTTCAATGTCCTTTTATATTCCAGTTTCCCATCCTGGATAGCACATCACATTTAGTTGTCTTAGGTTCTCGATGTTTTGTCAGTTTCTCACAAAGTTAATCCTTTTGCCTCCTTTCTATATTATACTCTTTGGAAGGAAGTCACTGTGTATAGCTAAGACTTAAGATGTAGGCAATTATATACCCCCTTCTTAAGGTCTAAATATTTACATAAGTTATTTGGGATTTTACTGCACAAGAGATTATCCACTTTTCTATTTATTTCTTTATTCAAACATTTATTTATGTCATTATGAACTCATGGATATTTATTTTATACTTTGGGTTAACATCCAATACTATTTTATAGATTTTTTGCTCAAATTACTCCAATTTTGGACATTGGGAACTATTTCATTTGACTCCTGTATCTCTTTGACATACATCCATAAATGTGGCACTTTTGAGCTCTTCCTTGCTTTCTAGCAAAACAAGATGATACAGAATAATCTTGCATATTCCCTGCCCAGTCCTAAGATCAGTTCCTTGGGCATTTCTCCAATGAGCCTTGGTTTCTTTCATTAGAGAATGATAGTAGAAACCAAGATAACGGTGCTAAGTGTGTACACTAATACTGGGGTGATACTGCTTTTGTAGACCCTCTCAACTTACAAAGTAAAAGGTGATGAATGGGTGTATACTAACCACTGTGTTATGTATGTGTGTGTATAGCAACCTAAACATACTTCTCCCCTTGCTTATCCATAATATCCAACTCCAACAGTAAAACTCTAGATTCCACCATTTATTTTCCATAATTTACTTATTATTCAATTATCTGCTTATTCATTTTTAAATTTAGGGCCAAATCTTGTTGTTACGAGAAATTACAATACAAATATCCCCTCCTTCCTTCTCTCATGTCTGCATCACCAGCAACATATGTTTTAAAAACCAAGCAAGTCTTGCTCTGAGGTCTGCCTTTTGTCCTCATTTAGTTATGTAACCAGTGGGACCAAAATTACAAATAGGTTATATTCCAAATGTTTATTTCCAATCAGTAATTTGGAGCTTGCTGCTTTTTGTTTTAATTGAAATAACTTTATAAATAATGCTAAGGTTTCTAGGCTAGCCCACAAAGGCCTATTTAACCCAGAATGTAATTGTAAGGGTGCATTGCAATTAAAAACAGAAGGTAATATTATAAGTAAAAGAAAAAAAACATTACAAAAATTAAATAAGAAATAGTGTTGTATTAATCTTAGATATAGATGATTAGGCAAGGCAGGGAGAGCTGAGGATAAAAAGTCTATTAGTTGCAAAGAAAACATATGTGAAGGGGAAAACTGGCATGGTGACTTCCCAGATTGCTGACACACAGGGTGTGATGTAGAGTGGATTTTAAGGAGCCTGGACAGGTAAGCAGGGACTTAATTATAGTAGGCTTTGTATACAATGCAAGGAGATGAGATTAAGTTTAGGGAAATGGAAAGCTTATGAAGAATTATATGCAAAGAAATGGCACAAATGATTTGCATCTTAAAAACATTACACGATGAACAATCTTAAGGATAGAAAGAAAAGGAATGATGATGGAGGCAAGAACAGTTACAAAAATATTAAAATGCTATAAACAAGAGAAAAATACCTGGATTAAGTCAATAATCTAGTAATCTTAAGGAAAGGAAAGAGTAGTCAGATATGAGGGATGATAGAGAGACAGGCACTTGTTCTCAGTGACTAGCTGCAGCCTCTTTGCTGAGGGAGAGAGAAACTCTATGGTTTCCCTTTTACTGGTTTGAGAGATGAGGAAGTTAAAATGGGCATCTGTGCACATAACCAAGATATAGAATGTGGCAGAAAGGAGTTTGGAGGAAAAAACCATAAGTACTTTAGTAACATGATTTTCATCAAAAGTTGCCCAATCATTCAGTTGTAATTCAGGTATTTTTATGGTAATTTATAATAAGAGTGCTTTTTTATGAAACCTAGATGAAAATGAAAAACAGAAGAGAAATAGTGGTGATACAGAGAATTCATGTCTATTTATAAGAAATGGTTATATTGTCAAAGATGTACTTTCATAACTATAAGCAGTACCAAACAGAAGAAATGAGGTGAAGACATCATTCACTAAATGTCCCTGAGAAGGCAGAAAAAAGAAGGGACAGAGAGCTAAGGAGTCACCAAACCAGTTCCAGCCAGGAATTGGTACTTTCATTCCTACTAGAGTTGCTCTATATCAACTATAACGTATTCCATTTGTGATTTAAATTTCATAGCTACTTATAATACATTTTTTTTGTAATATAGGTTCAATTTTCTAACCACTTAATCTCATCCCTGACCTATCTATCTCCCACCTGCAAATTAAATACCTTTATTCTATGCCAACTGTCCCTTACCTCTCTCATTCAATTTCTTACCCCTTACTGCACCTGTGTGTACGGGGAGAATAGAGTAAAGCCATAGCACTAGAAAAGGAGGTGATATGACAGGCTCTCTGGAAACTTGGAGATAATGAAGGACTAGTTCTCATTTGAAATCCAACTTTCTTCCAGAAAACAAAACAAAATAAATGACACTATCAACAATAAAACAATCTAGCATACACTATCAGATGTTTCTTCATGTGTGTGTTGATTATAAGTTAGCACATACCCTGGAATTAATATTTATATTTGGTTTCTTCTCTATACAAAATAGATCTATAAGATATTGGTAAATAGAATTTTTTTATATTTTTTCCTGTTTTAACCTTATTATAACAATGAATATGATAAAGCCCAATGAATATGGTTAAAACAAAGCAAGAAACTATTTTTTACAGTTGACCCTTAAACAATATGGTTTTGAATTGTGTGGATCCATTTATACACAGATTGTTTTCCTTTTTTTATTTAAAAATACAATTTAATTAGTTTTTTTTCCAGGATCTATAGCATCAAATATGCAATGAAACAATAAAATGAGAAAGAACCCTAAATATAATCATTATTCCTGAAGAATGGTAGTGAAAATAGGAAAGTTTCTGGAAGGCTCCTAAAGTATACACTCAAATCAAATATAATCTGAATAAATATAATAATATCTTAGTTGAAGTTTTTTGCTAATGAAAGCTCAACATTTAGCTTATCATCTGGAAAATTCCATGTCAACAAAGATCATCTCCTTTTTAAACCAAGCTTATTTATACAGATATTTTTGAAGCTATGCAAACACATTCAAAAAAACACAATAAAAGTTATGAAAAGTGTATTATTAATAAATTTATTAAAACCTTACTGAGTCTTAATCTGTTATTAGAATTGAGACATGTACCAGACAAGCAAAACATGTGAACAGTCTAACAAGGGACACATGTGAACATGATAAAGTATAACGCAATGTCCTTCAGTGTCATTAGTGTTAAGGGAAGATTCTCTACCTCACTCTCTTGGGCAAATCAGAAATACTGCCCTAATTATAGAGGTCAACGGTTCATAGAAATAAAGATGGACAGTGGATTCTAATAGAATTCAAATAGAATGAGCGATGGCATGGAAGCCTCATAGAGTTGGCATGAGTGGGCATCATGAAAAAAGTTATAGAGCTCACACACAAGGATATAGATGATATTGGAAGTGAAGGTGGCAGGTGGATTGAGCAAGATCTTTAACACATTAAAGAGTTTCTTTTGTGGGATCCAAGCTCTACGCACTTGAGAAATAATATTTCATGTAACTGAAATCTTTCACTACATCATCATTTTTTTTTTTTTGGTAGGTAACTGTGTCTGAAGTGTGAAAATGTGCTAAATATTCAATATTGAGAAAAATCATGGAAAGATAAGATTTAGAAAACTGGGAAGCAATGCACTAGAGCCAATGACCTATAGCTGTGAGTCTGGGAAAACCAGGAGGACTGAGACCAGCCATTTCTGATAGTGCTGGAAACTAGCAGGGTTCCAGCCTGTCAGGTTTAAATGTTGCTCATGTTTGGCGGTTGAAGCTTATATTAGACCAGTGAAATTAAGTGTAGAGCAGACATCACCCGTTGTGAAAATCTGAAACTCTCTATTGAGAAATTGTGATATATGAAGATTTCGAGCATCATGGAGGCACCTCAGTGACTGACAAAGAATCAACAGGCAGGGAGCCGAGGGTAGACTCTGAGGTGTGCCCTTCTGCTGCCTTTGCTTCAGTCAACACAACTCTTTTGATGTTTTTATTTAATTTTATACACAGGGCTTCTGTTTACGATTGTCACTTAAAAAATATATCCATGGTAAGAAATAAAAATTGAAAACCAATGGTATGCAAGACTCACATTTTCACAAGTAGACTTTTGAAAGTGTCTTTTATATACAATTTCCAAAGGAGCCTTGGTTCTAGGAGAGTCATTTATTATTTGTGATGTAAATTAGCTTTATAAAACACTTCTGAATTGTCCGGAATTTTCTCACTTTACCAAGAAGGATTTTTCCACAAACAAGAACATATCTACCTTTGACAATGATAGCTTTAGGATAAATGAAAACATATAGACCCCGCCCTATCCCTGTGATAGTGACAGGACATCCCAACAGTGACAGTCAAGTGGTCAGTATATGTTGCCTTCAATATCACGATGCTTTCAGAAATGTATTCTAGAAACAGATTTCTCAGGTTTAAGTCCCAGCTTTGCTTTAAAGATAGCAATAATCTTGTGAGAGTGTATCTCTGTGTGCCTCAGTTGTCCTGTCTATAAAATGTGGGTAATAATAGTATCTTCTACATGAGGTGAGTGGGAAGACTGAGTGAGTTTATATGTATAAAATATTTGAAGCAGTGCCTTTTTAGGGTAGGAATTACATTATTGTTGCCTGGCATAACTGGTATTATGCTAAGCCTTGGGTCTTGTGAAGAAATTGAGCCAGCTTTTGGACTTTCTTCTTCAGCATCTGGTCAGACTAGTATACCATCTGGCAAGTTGTTTATTTGCTTACTGTTTGTCTCTCCCTACTGCAATGGATGCTCCTTGAGAGTAGGGATGTTCATCTGTTTGGCTTGTTCCATAATCTCCAGCATTTAAAAGGATGCCTAGAAAATATTAGGAACTTAATAAATATTTGTTGAATGAATAAATTCTTATTCCACTGAACTGGAACTAATTCAAATATCCCTGCAATGCTTCGTATGCTGATACTTTGATATTTACAGAGTCATAAAGCAACACCAAAAATACCAGATGGAAGCAGGGAAGATATAAAACCTATGTATTTTCTCAGATCCCAGGGAAGTTATAGTTTCAGACTTTCATAAAGAAATTTGGTGGCCTAAGAAAGATTTTCTAATTTATTCCCACAAGACCATTCCTGTATCACAAACAGAGTTGACCCAAGGATAAAGAGGAACTATAAGGTTTAGTACCTTCTGCAGGGTATGCAAACCCAGGATATATCTGAATATGTGCTCTACTTTCCTTATCCATAAACATTGGCATGTCTGTGTAGATATGCCAGATAATGGGGCTATTTCATCTATATTACCTAAGTGTTATTGACAGTTTAGGGGTGTGTGTGTGTGTGTGTGTGTGTGTGTGTGTGTGTGTGTGTGTGTGTGTGTTGTAGAGGAGGAAGAAATAAGGACAGAAATGCCCAATCAAATCCACTGCCTGCAAGTTACACATTTAGGCTTTTGCTAGAACTTTTTAAAATCACACTTAGAGAATGAAGTAAAGCAGAGAAAAGAGAGATAGTTTCCTTATAATACTCCTGGAAATAGAAAATAAACTAGAAAGTCTGGGGAAGCAGAAAGTTGCATTTTATTTATTTGTTTGTTTGTTTGTTTGCAAGAGAAGGGAGAGAAAGAGAGAGAAAGAGACAGACAGGAAGGGAGATGAGAAGCATCAACTTGTAGTCGTGGAACTTTGTTCATTCATTGCTTTCTCATATGTGCCTTGACTGGGGGGTTTCAGCTGAATCAGTGAACCCTTACTCAAGACAACAACCTTGGGCTCAAGCTAGCAACCTTGGGCTTCCAGCCAGCGACCTTTGAGCTCTAGTCAGTAAGCATGGAGAGAGAGAAAACATCAATTTATATTTCCACTTACTTATGCATTCACTGGTTGATTCTTGTATGTTCCCTGACCAGGGATCAAACCCACAACCTTAGTGTATTGGGATGGCACTCCAATCAACCTAGTTACCTGGCTAGGGCCAGGGAAATTTCTTTTAAATACTGCTATTATATTTTAAATGACATCTGGTGTCATATCATTTTTTCAAAATTTTCTAGAACTGAGTGCATTAGGCAGAAAGCAGTTGAATAAAAGAAATTAATGGAGAAGAGTTAGCATATAATTAAAGAATTAAATCACTCAGATTTAAAGACATTAAATCAAGCATAATGAAAATTAAGTGTATGATAATATTTTTTATGATGAACTTTCTATAAGGTAAAGAATAATGAGGCAAAACTGATTTTTAATAAAAAATTGCCATAGCATAGAAAATACTTGTTATAATAAGTGAGTAAATCAACTTGTACAGACAGCATATAATCAAAACTATGAGAAATCTGTGTAGAAAGAAAACCTAGAATAAACACATGTAGTATTATATAGACAGTGAAAGCTCTTGGGAAAGAGCCTAGATGATGACTTATTTCCCTTCGAATTTGCTATTTTTTCTCCATTGTTCAGAAAAAGAAATAATTCCTTTTATTTTTTAATGTTTTTATTTTTACTAATTCATTTTATAATATAAGTAAAATCAAGTAAATATTTTTAAGTGGGTAAAATCAACCCTTAATCTGATAATGGTATTGCTTTTCTCAAAGTCCTCCATGGAGACCCTCTAGTTCTGTCCTATTTATATATTACATAGATGTTCTAGCATGTTTATGACTTCCTACAGGTTTGAAAGGAGCAGATACTCTTTCTGGTTGCTTTATTAGCACTTTTGGGGAAAGAGTTGGGTGGTAAGCTTTGAAGGTATATTAGGTAAATGACAGCAATTCAGCCATATCATTTTTGTAAGTAGGAATGACTCGTTAGGATCTTTGACTTTCTTTTGTTCCTTGAATAATGAAGGCCAAGTAGCAAATAAAAAGGTAATATTTAATTTTACTGGTTATGAATTTAAGCAACTGTACTTTTCTTTCATTTAACTATTTTTATGTTAAATGTCAAACTAGTCTTATTCTCACTTTGCAAAATACTAATATAAATCTCAAGAATTTGGTAAGGCTAACATAATCTGACTCACATTTTCAGAATTTCAACATTTTTAAGAGAAGGTGGTGATTCAAAAGATTTATAGAATAATGATAAACAAATTATATAAGGAAAGTATTATTACTTATTTTATAACTTCTTTCTACTGGTAATAAAGACATTAAGCAAAAGTAAAAGCAATATGTTTCTTATATTTTAAAAGCATTAGAACCAAATGCCATATTTCATAATGAAAACAGCAATGTGTAAAGAATACCAAAAAGCTAAATATTTATAAACTAACATTTTATAAGTAGTTCAAACATATTCTTATGTTGTGTTATTTTCTTTTAATAAATCATGTAGTCTTTATAACAACATTTACAAGTATTTTTATTTTTACAATAGAAGTTTATAAAGCATAGAAATTATTTTAACACCAGAATAATCTCATGACTTTCCACGATCTCTGAGAAGTATTCTCATGACTATTATAAACAAAAGAGTTATATAATTCTTAAGGATTAACTTTCTGATTTAAAATAGGAAAAATTCTAAAAAAGACCCACTAAGATTCTGTGCCTTAATCCCTGGACTGTGAATTAAAATGAAATCCTACACATTCGATTATGTTACCTTACATGGCAAAGAGATTTTGTAGATGTAATTAAGGTTTATTAATCAGTGTTTATAAGTGGATTTTTGGCATCACCAAGTCTAGTATTTCTTAATTTTCCTAATCCAATAAAGTTATTGACTAGTAAAAGCTTTAAGATTTTCTATATCACTAATATTATTTGGGTTTAATCATTTCTACATTTCACCAGAAAACAATAAGTAAATAAAAATAGTTCAAAATATACTGACCATAGTCATGGCTTAATTTAGGCACTGAGGTAATAAAGTTTGTATTCATTAAAAATAATATGGATAGATAGATGGATGTCAAGAAGAATAGAATAATAGGTTTGTGATAAAGCTAATATAGTAAAAATGTTAATAATAGAATTTAAATGATGAGTATTGGCATGCTCACTGGAAAAATTTTCAGTTTTGCTCTGCATTTAAATATGTCCATATAAATATGTTGGAAAATTTTAGAGCAAAAACCCTAAGTATTGATATTGTATATGGGAGACAGTGCAATGTATTAGTGAAAATCTGAGCTTTAGAATAAGAGGAACCTGACCTGTGGTGGCGCAGTGGATAAAGCGTCGACCTGGGAACACTGAGGTCGCCAGTTCAAAACCCTGCACTAGTCTGGTCAAGGCACATATGGGAGTTGATGCTTCCAGCTCCTCCCCCCTTTCTCTCTCTCTCTCTCTCTCTCTCTCTCTCACTCTGTGTCTCCTCTCTAAAATGAATTAAAAAAAAAAAGAATAAGAGGAACCTGATTTTCAGAAATTTATTTATTTATTATTAAGTGTATCGGGATTACATTTGTTAATAAGATTATAAAGGTTTCAAGTATACATTTTTATGATATATGATCTGTACATTGCATTGTTTGACCACTACCCAAAGTCAAATCATCCTCTATCATCAAAAGTTTGCCCCCTTTACCTTTACTATCCCTTTGTTAACTACCATATTGTTGTCTGTGTCTACGAGGTTTGGTTTTTTTGTTCATTTGTTACTTTCAGTTTTATATTCCACATATGAGTGAAATCACATAGTTCTTAAATTTTTCGGATTGACTTATTTTGCTTAGCTTGATATTCTCAAGGTCAATTTATCTCAAATGCTTGGTATTTGCAGAAAAACAGACACACACAGACCAATGAGGCAGAATTGAGAGACCAGAAACAAAATCACATATATATGGACAAATAATTTTTTACAAAGGAGCCAAAAACATACAATGGAAAAAAGAATGTCTCTTTAATAAGTGTGCTGGGAAAATTGAAAAGCCACAAGCAAAAGAATGAAACTAGATTACAGTTCGCACCCATGTAGAAAAATTACTTCAAAATGGATCAAATATGTAAATATAAGATCTGAACCAATAAATTACATAGAAGAAAACATAGGTTCATAATTATGGACTTTGGCTTTAGATTTATGAATTTTTATTAATTATTCAAGGCAAGGGCAGTAAAGGCAAAAATGAATGAATGGGACTATATCAAACTAAAAAGCTTCTGCACAGCAAAAGAAACCATCAACAGAACAAAGAGGCAATCAATCAAATGGGAGAAGATACTTGCAAACAGTTCTGACAAGGGCTTAATATCCAAAATATATAAGGAACTCACAGAACTCAACAGCAAACAAACAATTCAATTAAAAAATAGACTGAGCATCAGAACAGACATTCAAATGGCCAACAGATATATGAAACAGAAGACATTCAAATGGCCAACAGATATATGAAAAGATGCTCAACTTCACTAGCTATGAGAGAAATGCAAATCAAAACTACAATAAAATACCACCTCACTCCTGTTAGAATAGCTATCATTAACAAGACAAGTGATAATAGGCATTGGAAAAGTTGTAGATGAAAAGGAACTTTCATACAATGCTGGTGGAAATGTAAACCAGTTCAGAGATTTATTTAATTTGAGCCTCAATTTTGTTTTTTTCCATCATATTAAAATAATAGTGCTTGTCTTAAAGGATTGATGTGACGGTTAAATGAAATAATATGTGTAATGAATTTAACATAGTAATGGAAATACACTCACACACACACACACACACACATATGTAATTCAAATAACACAGTACACTTTGGCAAAAACTCCAAAGCCCTCTCCACCAATTTCATAATTATTTAATTAAATATCAAGTTTTCTATCATCTACTCAAGATCACACTTCTTCAATAGACAATCTAATAACTATCAAGCTTCTAAATCATTAAAAAATATTTGCTCTATATTTGTTAAATTAAGTATATTACAAAATCATATATATTATACCACTTAAAAATTTCTTAAATACTAGAAAGAAAACCAAGTAATAATAGATATCACTGGCCAGAACCATAATAGATAACATATTCTTTTCATTTTTCTGAATTATCCAAGCTTGCTATTATTAATTTATGTTCATAATTTAAAAATATAGATAGAAGATTTATAGATGAGAAAGACAAAGAAGAGGAGGAGAAGAGGGAGGAGAAGAAAGCAGTATGAATCCTTGCTGTATGAACCAATGTTAAAAGATTCTGGCCTTGACTAGTGGCTCAGTGGATAGAGTGTTGGTTCAGCTTATGGATGTCCCAGGTTTAATTCCCGGTCAGGGCACACAGAAGAAGCAACCATATGCTTTTCCCCTCCATTCTCTCCTCTTTCTCTCTCTCTTCTCCTCCTTCAGCCAGTGGCTCAATTGACTCAAGCATGGCCCCAGTCACTGAGGGTCTGAGTGTAGGCCGTAGGTGCTAACAATAGCTCGGTACTGGGAGCATCTTCCCCAGACGGGATTGCTGGATGGATCCCGGTTAGGGTGCATGCAGGAGTCTGACTCATTATCTCCCCTCTTTACACATAAAAATAAATAAATAAATAAAAATTTTCTTCTTTCCCTTCCCCAGATTTCCTTTAGTTATATTTTTATATCAACTTTTCTCTTCCTATAAAAATGATCTTTGTCATTTTTAATTTCTGCTATTACAAAAACCACATTTTCAAGGACATTTAATCATTCAATTAATCTCTAAAGCTCCACATCGTGTTGTTGTTGTTTTTCAAGTACACTAGAAGTGGTAATAAAATAACCTCTTAAAATTGACATAATTCATCCTAAAAGGTTATTGTGGACTTTCTACTCTCTTTGTTAGATTTCTGCTTCTTTTGTTATATAAGGTTTTGCAATAACTCTTGTTATAAGTAAGCATTTATACTATAAATACATGCTTTACCATAATGCTCTTTGCCTATTTGACAAGGGTGTTTAAACTATATGTTTCCATATCAGTATCATTAATTCAAAAAATCAGGAAATCTCTCTCTTGTTAACAAACAATTCAGATGATAGTGCTGAGCATCCAAATCTCCACATTATCAAAAGGACAAATAGTTTTGATCTCTCTCTAGTGGTATTGTATTTTCATTCCATATTTCATTTGTTTGTCTCCATAATCTCCTGATATAAAGAGGTCTTCTCTTTGTCTTTTTATAGGTGGTAAGAAGATTTTTAATGTATTTTTTACTTTTTAGGCACAGACAAATTTTGTTAGGTACACTAATAAGAAAGGTGTTCTCATAATGACAGTTAAGTATACAAAGGGAGACTAATGATTTTTTTACAAAGCCAGGCTGTTGATGTTTATTATATTCTTCTCGGGACATTCAGAAATGTATTAGGGTCTAAGCTATGCAAAGATATATGGACACAGTTAATATTTTCTTGTGCTTGGAGTCTAGTTTGGGAAATAAATCTTACACTTGAATATTCTTCTCAGAATACTTGAGTATACATTTTATTCAAGCCAAGCTCTAGTGTGAGCACTCTGAAATTGATGAGGCCACGTGACTGTTGTGGTCATTAGAAGCTTGATTGCTTTATGAAGGAAGCTGCAACTTAAGGCTCTTTTGAAAGAATTACAAAAGTTTATTGGTAGGGAAGAAAATGTCATACAATTATAATATTTAAGTAGTTGAGGGTCCTTTAAGTAACCACCTCATGGAAAAAGCATGAAAAATAATGGACTATATTATACTTTTTAAAATAGTGTAACTATTTAGTAAGAAGTTTTGTTCAGCTTTGCTCAGCCTGGGGTTTGCTCTTTTATTTGTAGAATAATATAGGCCTGGCATAGGTCTCAAGGTCCAGAACTAGGTTTGGGGGGTAGAAAGGAAGATAGTATCAAAGATTCATTAATAGATCATGATGAGGGCAGATACAGATTGTTAAATGCCTGAGGAGGTACCTTAGGGATAAGGAAAACTAGGGCTGTGAGGGAAGGTGACAAAAAAAAGTATTAGCCCTGGCTGGTTGGCTCAGTGGTAGAGCATCAGCCTAGCATGTGGAAGTCCTGGGTTCGATTCCTGGTCAGGGCACATAGAAGAAGCAACCATCTGCTTCTCTACCCCTCTCCCTCTTCTCCCTATCTCTCCCCGTCTTGCAGCAATGACTCAATTGGTTTGACTGAGTTGATCTTGCATGTTGAGGATGGTTCCACTGCCTCACATAAAGCACTAAAAAAATGGCTCCGGTTACAACGGAGCAGTAGCCCCAGATGAGCAGAGCATCACCCCCTGGTGGGCTTGCCAGGTGCATACCAGTTGGGGCTTATGTGGGAGTCTGTCTCTCTACTTCCCTTCTTCTCACTAAAATAAAAATAAACAAACAAACAAATAAATAAAATTTAAAAAGGAAAGTATCATAAGCTATCAAATGTCAACAACAGGGAGGAAAGCAATCTACAAAGCAAGACATGGTGAAAGAGGCTGGTTCTTAAGTGTGCTATGTATAGTAAAATGTTCAGTTTTGGTTTAGGGAGAAATCATTAAGCACTTTAGGGCGACATTACATTTACTTATTTATAGGAAAAGCTAAACACAGCAAAAGCAAAAGCATAGATTGAAATTATTTGTGCTCTGGGAGAGGAATGAAGGTCTCCAATTACAAAAATTAAGGTGATTTAGAAATCATCGGTAGTTACAAGCTCCATCTTTCTCTAAAGAGGTCAGAGGCATGAGAAGAAATAAATTAAATGAGGATGTTGGAAAATAATTACTGTTGGAATAGGACTAAAAAAAGGGCAGAAGAAATTTTAACAATTAGGCAGTCTGTCTTGGCTTTATTGCTTTGAATATTACATTAATATATTTTATTACTATAAGAGACTTTTTCCCCCGGAACTTGCACATGCCCTACTTGCATTTTATAAATGGAAGACCTACTCAAAGAAATAAATTATTGGAAATTATATTTGCAGTTATGTGGAAATATTTGATGCACAGGATGAATCATTTTGAAGGAATAGTTAGGCTCATTGGTTCTTATTAGAAGAAAGCTTATCATCCCATAATAATATTGTTTACATATGAATTTGCTTCTGCTTATACTACATTGGTCTTGGCTTGTGTGCAATCAGTTTGTCAATAAGAAAGTCTCAATAGATCACACATGGTGGGCAAAGCTCGCTCATTTTTATACTGCCAAGAAGTATGTGGTTCCATGCCTGTAAAATTTTTTTACTATTTCTGATTCTTGCCCTCTATGTAAGGTATGCCAAATCACATATTTCCATTAAGAGAGGAGCTAACATTTTTAGAGCTTAAATTTCTGTGTTTCATAATTTTTCTTCAATGACAGTCTCACTAAGCCAGAAAAGTAAAGGTAATTACCTCATACCAGTGAATCACCCATGAAGGAGTTTCTGCTGCAAAAGGTCCTATAGATAATGGGGCAATGGGTAGTCAACGGATTCCCCTCACTGCCATTCATACCTTTATGCTCCGGCTCTGAATTTCAAACAACCAATTTTCTCCTTTTAGTCCACAGACTACTGCCAAGTGCAGTCTGTAGGAAATGGAGCTTATTGAAAGTAGTGTCTTAAAGTTTTAAATAGAAATAAATTTTGGGGGGCTCCCAGTGAAGATGGCAAAGTTGGTAAATGATATGCTCGCCTCTTCCCATGCCACATCAAAATAACACCTATATTATAGAACTACTACTTCTGAGAACTACTTGAAGACTAACTGAACTGAACTCCTAAAACTAAGGATGTAACACAGAGCCACATAGAGAGTGGGAGGAGGGGCAAAGAGAGGCAAAATGACCTGGTCCCACACCCAGGGGAAAAGTAAAGAATCATGAGGATTATTTCATCTGAAGAACTCCCTCCCCTAAAGATCAGGAGTCCTAGTATCACTCCCCCCACCCGACACAGGACATTTGACTGTGAAAATAAGTTGGGACTTTGCCCAGGTGAGATAGAGGGCTCCTGGGGTTAGGCATTCCTCTTACAGGGCCCATGTACAGGACTTACTCAATGATGGACTCACTTGTTCTAAGTATCAGCACTGGAACAGCAGCTCAAAAGCATCAGGGACATCAGGGGAAGAACATAGCTTCTTCCAGCTGCTTCTAAGCTCAGCACAGGTAGCTACCAACTGCAGATACTTTGTAGTTCCTACCAGGTGGCCCTGAGCTAGGCACAGGTAATTGAGGACCCTGCCCTGGACACCTCCAAGGAGGTCCCAGAACCAACACAATGGTTGGTTAGCTTCAGATGAAGCCAGAGTACCTCCTTTTAGCTTCACAAATGATACAACCCAAAGAGTGGACTCAGCAAGAATCAGAGCCCCACAACAATGAATTCTACTCTCGAGGGTAAAACCTATGCAACAGTTCATATGCTGTATTCAGAGCAAGTCTTCATGGCCAGTCAGCGTAAGGGTCAATCCCACCCACTGATGACCTAACAGCAATCCAGTCTCAACTATAACCGGAAGACAAATACATCCTACACAAGGGACACCCAAGTGGGCAAAGGGTCTGCATCACTGGTCCCCACAGGACCTACTACATAAGGCCACCCTTCCAAGACTGGGAGACATAACAGATCTACCTAATACATAGAAAGAAACACAGAGAGGCAGCCAAAATGAAGAAACAAAAAGACATGTCCAAATGAAAGAATAGGACAAAACTACAGAAAAATAAGCAAGCAATCCACTAAATGCAGAGTTCAAAATATTAGTGATAAGGATACCCAGTGCACTTAGGGAAAGAATAGATTAACTCAGTGAGAACTGAAATGTAGACATAGAAACCATAAGAAAAGAACCAGTCAGAAATAAAGAATTACAATTACTAAAATGAAGAATATAATAAATGCTATTAATAGAAGATTAGATGAAGCAAAGCACTGAATCAGGGATTCCGAAGACAAGATAGCACTTAATCAAAAAAGAAAAAAAATTAAAAATGAGAATATTTTAAGAAACATCTGGGACAACATTTAGTATAATGACATTTGCATCATAAAGGTACCAGAAGGAGAAGAGATAGAGCAGGGGATTAAAATATTTTTTGAAGAATAATGACTGAAAAATTCCCTTAGCTGGTGAAGGAAAAAGACACACAAATCCAGGAGGCACAGAGTTCCAAACAAGATGAACCCAAAGAGCCCACATCAAGATACGTCCTAATTAAAATGTAAAAGGTTAAAGAAAATAATAGAATCTTAAAAGTGACAAGAGAAAAGCAATTATTTGCTTACGGGGGGGGGGGGGGAGGGGGATCTCCTAAGATTATCAGCTGATTTCTCAACAGAAATTTTTTCAGACCAAAGGAGATAGCACAAAATATTTAAAGTGATGAAAAGCAAGGATCTACAGTCAAGACTACTCTATCCAGCATGACTATCATTTAAAATTGAAGGAGAAATACAAAGCTTTCCAGACAGGACAAAGCTAGAATTCATTACCATCAAACACATATTATAATAAATGTTGGAGTAATATTTTAATAAGAATAAAAATAAATAAATAATATGAATCATAAGATAGCAGTAACTACAATATAACAATAATTATTTTATTGGAATATAATTAATTTTTAACTCTTCAATCAAAAGACATAGGGTGGCTAAATGGATAATAAAACAAGTCCACAGACATGCTGCCTCCAAGTGACCCACTTCAGATAGGAAGACACACATAGACTGAAAGTAAAGTAAAAAGATATTTCATGCAAATGGAAACAAAAGGGGAGCTGTGGTAGCAACACTTAAGTCAGACAAAATAGACTTTTAAGCAGAGATTATAACAAGAGGAAAAAAAGACATTCCATGAACAGTAAGCAAAGTATGGAAGCAACCTAAGTGTCCATCAATAAACGACTGGATAAAGAAGAGGTGGTATATATATACACAATGGAATATTACTTGACCATAAAGAGAATGAATATTTACCATTGCAACAACATGAATGGACTTAGGGAGTATAATGCTAACTGAAATAAAACAAAGAAAGACAAATACCATGTGATTTCAGAAAAAAAAACTCTTAAAGACAGAGAATAAACTGAGGGTTTTTAAACGAGAGGGGGATTTAAGGTCTGGGTGAAGAATGTAAAGGAATTAAAATATATATGTTGCCATTTATAAAAATAACCACTGGACTATAAAGTGGTCACAACATAGAGAATATAGTCAATAATATTATAATAACTATGTATGGTTCCAAGTGGTTACTAGACTTATCAGGGGGATCACTTCATAAGTTATATAAACATCAAACCACTATGCTGGATACCTAAAACAACTATAATAGAATATCTTTGTTCATCACCATTTATCCACCACACACCCTCCTCCATCTTCCCCAGCACTGGCAATCACCACATTGTTGTCTGTGTCCATGAGATTTTTGTTTGTTTGTTTGTTTTTTGGTCCTTTTTTGCTCAATCCTACCAACCCCCTTACCCAAACTCACTCCCTCCCCCACCCCAACAGCTGTCAGCCTGCTCTCAATCTATGAGTCTGTCTCTATTTTGCTTATCAGTTCATTTTGCTCATTAGATTCCACACATGAGTAAAATCATATGGTATTTGGCTTTCTCTTACTGGCTAATTTCACTTAGCATAATGCTCTCCAGGTATAATAAATAAATTTTTATTTTTAAAAATTGGTATTATTCTTAGATCACATCCTCTCTACACTTTTAGTTTTAAAGTGTCCGTTATAAAATAAAATAATGAATGGTCATTTTTTTGTAATGCAAACATAAATGATTAATGATTTTGATTAGTAATATAAAAATCTAATTTCCATTATTTTTTGGAAATGTGTTAGTTCATTAATCCGTATACCTTTAAACCACTATTATTCACTATAGAACTTTTAAAGTAGATATATTCAGACATATTAAAACAATAATATATATATTTACAGGGATAGAGAGAGAGAGAGTCAGAAAGAGGGATAGATAGAGACAGACAGACAGGAACTGAAAGAGGTGAGAAGCATCAATCATTAGTTTTTCATTGTCGTTGCAGCACCTTAGTTGCTCATTGATTGCTTTCTCACATGTGCCTTGATCACGGGCCTTCAGCAGACCGAGCAACCCCTTGCTGGAGCCAGCGACCTTGGGTCCAAGCTGGCGAGCTTTTGCTCAAGCCAGATGGGCCCCGTGCTCAAGCTGGCGAGCTCCAGGTCTTGAACCTGGGTCTTCTGCATCCCAGTCCAATGTTCTATCCACTGCGCCACCGCCTGGTCAGGCAACAATAAAATTTTAATTTTAAATTTTAAATACTCATCCTGACAGTGAAGGGAAAACTGTGAATGAAACAAAGGGTTTCTCTGTTAGATTTAAAAACATTTCAACATAGAGTTCAATTCAAGACAGATCATTTATTTCATGCATACATGTTCCTGGGAGATAATCTCTCAATCTCTATCTCCTGTCCTCAAGAAAATCTTTAATTAAGGAAATGGTCATGCAAAGGATAATTGCAATAAACTTTTTAAGGTCATATATTTAGAAGTATTTTTAAACAAAGTTTCTAAGAATGAAAGGAGGAAAATACTGCCTACTTGTTATGAAAACATCACAGAGAGGAAGGTACATTGCCTTGAGTCATTTAGCTCCAGAGAGCTGACTTGAAATCTAATAGTCAGGGACTTTTCCACTGACACTGCTCATTGCTTTGCACCATTACCTGTGTTTTGACCATTCATGAAGTCAAAGGAATAGAGGCTATTCAAAAGTTTTGGGCAAATGTTGAAGAAAGAGTCAAAGTTAGAGTCCAGTTCCACAAAATAAATGTGCTTCTGTTACATATCAGGTATAAAAATAATCATAGATTGGGGCAGTTGCAGCCCCAGGTCTGAGAACAGAATTGAGTTTATATATCAGTCAAAAAACCAGTACAGTGCTCAATGCATTTAAAAAATACTAACATTTACATCATGAAGAGTTAGACTTCTTTATTAAGAAAAAATGTTTCCCTTGTACAAAAAATAAGCTGCTGCCCGGCATAATACTCTCATGTTGAAACTCTACGGACTTGAACAGATTGGAGCAGATTGTATCCACATAATTCCTAAGAACAAATGTCTGAATATCGCTATGCTTGAGTGGGGGCTGCACTGAGAAGCAAACAGGTGGACCTGGAGGTCAGAAAACCTGCCCTTGGATTATACTTGCTAGTGAGAAGAACTTCCCCTTAGCTTTCTCATTTGAAAAATGCAGAAAATAATAGCCTCTTCATACTATTTTTATGCTGATTAAATAAGCTATTATATGTGTAACTAAGAATTATAAAATTACAGTTTTTCCCAACGCACCAAATCTGTTAAATATGGCATGCCAAAGTCAGATGCATGACTGGAATTAATTGCAATGTAGGTGACCAAGAAATAGATTTAGAAATCCCTCAGGAGTCCCTGAGCCAGAGGGTGATCAACATGAAGACTGCTGGCCAACAGAAATATGGTGTCAGCCATAGATAGATAGATAGATAGATGATAGATGATAGATAGATAATAGATAAAATTTATAGTTTTTGATAATCACATTAAAAATAAAAAACATTAATTTGAATACTCCAACACATTTTATTTAACTCACTATAGTTAAGGTATTAGCATATCAGCATGTAATCATGAAATCATGAATGTGATTTGTTGCATTTTTTTCATAGTAAGACTAAAATTTGGTGTGTATTCTATACTTATAGCACATCTCAATGCAGAGCACATTTCAAGTGCTTGATAACACCATGTGACTATGGCTGCAGTATGGAAAGTGGAGGTGTAACACAGTGGTCCCCAAAGTGGATTTCTTGACTAGCAGCATCAGCATCACCTGGGAACTTGGGTAGAAGTGTAAATTCTCAGAGCTCATCCCAGGCTTATTGAATCAGAAACCCTGAAGGTAGGGTTGAGCACTTTGTTCTGCAAGCTCTCTGGATGATTATGAAGCCCACCGATTTTGAGATTCATAGAACACACTTCTCAAATGTTAATATGACTAAGCATGACTAGAGGACCTTAGGTGTGGAATTTGCTTCGGCCAGTCTCCTGTAGGCCCTGAGCTGCTTCATTTCTAACAAGCTGGCAGTGATGTGGATGCTATTGGTCCAGATGACAGTGGTAAGGGACTGGTCAACCCCAATGCAATCACAGGGTTGAAAACTGCAGGCCCCAAATCTGAATGAAGGTGGGGAAAGTTTTATGAGACAGATTGGAGAGCTGCAAGTCTATGCTGTTCCTCAAGGCAGGCCAGTGTTACTTCTTTCACCTAAATCTTAGCATGAGCACCTTCCAGGGAACCACTTGAAGAGTCTGAGATGGTTCTCCTGGAGTGTGGAGGGCTCAGTGATCCGGCATCAGATTCCTGCCCAGGTGATGGGCACACAGGAGTGAGGGCAGTGAGTGACCATCAGGGAAGCCAAAGTGTGCTGTGCTGTGTGAGAGCAACTCCCCTGTAAGGTGGGTAAACAAATGCCTGTGGGTTTCCTGTGATCCAGATATGAGCACTCTAGGGAAGAAACCCAACCTCAAACATTTTAAGTACCGATCAGGCAGATGTCATGAAAGGTGCAAGATCTCACAGACAGAGCCTGGCTTAGATGGAGCAGGGCAGACTGTGGGCTGGTCGAGGATGACCAGTCAATGCAGAAATTCAGTGCAGGTCTGGGAGCTGAAGCTGGACGGGCATGCAGGGGATCCTCCAGCCAGCCCTTGACAGCAAGCATAAGAGGTAGAAGCAGCCAGAACACGATAAATATTAGAAAAGATTTTATATTTTCTTCACATATGATATCAATATTCTGTATCTGTAACAGGTATTACTATATATGTGTTTGGTATTTTTAATATTTTTACAGACCCAGAATGTCTAAGTATGAAAGAGCCCTGAATCCTTTTCCTTCAATCCCAGCATTCCAAACTGGGAAGATTCTATCAGGCCAGTTAGCCGAGGAGGGAGCAGGGGACGGACACACAGGACCATGTGCCCACTCCCACTGCAGGAAGCCCTGTATAGGGAGGATAGACTATGTGACGTTAATCATTTGTCTTTGAACTATTTTCAAAAATTAGACATTCAAAGTTCAGAATTATACTATGATTGTTGCTCAAAGCAAACCCAGGGTTTTAAACTATCTAAGAAAGTCCAGAAAAGTCATGAACTTGACACTGACAAGAACAGGAACAGGAGAAGGGGGTGTAGGGAGTAAAGTCAGTTGTGTCAATGTTGTGATGGCATCTCGTGAGTCCTGCTCGTTCAATACAAACTCTATAAAGTGTCATTTACACTATTTTCCTATTTTTTTCCTGTCAAATAAGCAAAGGTTAGATAAAAAAATAAAAAAATAAAATCACTGATCATTAAGTCAATTACAAAACGGAAGTTGGATTCCAGAAGTATCACTCACCTTCATATGGCATCATGGATAGTCAATACAATACACATTTTTGCCAAAATCAAGAAAGTAGGTCACTATAGCACAAAACTGTACAGGTCATCTACTGTAATGTCTCTTGTTAACAGTATATCTTCATTTTGAAGCTTTGAGTCAGTAAGTTCTTTTTGTTGTTGTTGTTTTGAATTCCATTTCAAAGTGCTCTAGAAGAGAACACCATCAGCTCGGAGATTTTAAAGCACAACTAAATAGGATTGTAGGTCTTATTAATGCTTGTAATTGTTGATCAAAATACATCATCCTCCAGGTTTAAAATAAGAAAAAATATACAAGGAAATATACCAGGATTGACCTATTTTCCCTAAACATAATTCTTGTGGCTTTTGATCCCCATTATTCTGTGCCTTGCAAGCTTTAAAGAGAGCCAACCTGGTGTTCTCTATGGAGCATTAAACCTTATTCACAAGGAGGCAACTTCCTTCCCAAGAGAGGAAAACTTTACATTGCTAAAGGACATGATGGATTACAATGGACACAGAAAAAGCCCTCCACACTATTTCAACCAATACTTAAAATTCATGTTGTCTGAGAAATAACTGCTGTGGAAGGGAAAAGTGGTAGAATTCCCTTCAGGACAAAAGTATTAAAACACCTATAGTTATTTTAATATTTAGTCAATACTTTTCATTAATCTCTTGCTGAGGGGTATCCATATGTCAGGCATTGTCTTGGGAGGATATGAATATTTATTCTTAGAAATTATAAAATGAGTATCTCATTTTAAGGCCTTGTAAACCAAGAAGTTTATAGATATTTAATCCGTAAGTCTAATTATTAATCATAACACTATATTACTCAAATATCTTTTATTCCCCCAACACATTTTCTCTTTTCAGTTTAAGGTTAGGTGTACTAATAATAAGGAAATATGTAGAAACCTCAGTGTTCTGATTATTTGTCAAACTTAGCACTCTTCAAATATTGTTGACATTATCAATCCTAATAAATATTTAAAAAATAATAAGTTCCAAATATGATTAAATTTTGATGTAAAATTGTCCTCTTAGATAAATATTTTCTATTTTTAAAAGAATGTTATAATTTCTGGTTAAATATGTGTTTATAAAAACCAAATATGAATAGGAAGATATGTTTTCGATCACACTCTTGCACATGTATTTGTTAAGCACCTATGTTATGCCAGGCAGACACTATAATGGAGTGTGGGGAAAAAATAAGTGAAACATAGCTTTCATCATGACCTCAGAAAGTGGGCAAGTTAGTAGAAGAGTATGATAAGTAAATATAATTACACTTGGGAACAAAATTTTTGTTGCATCAACAAAAAGACTTGTTCTTACCTAATTCGAGTGTGCTGATCTCATTTCTGACATTAGTTTTTCTCTGTAAGTTAAAGTTATTTTGCAATTTAATATTTTAAGTTTTCATCTTATTGTAAAATTTCCAACGTTTAACATAATGAAATAGAATGTCTTCTTGGGCAACATCTTTGTGAAAATATAATAATTTATCTAATGCAGTAAATACACTAATACACTAAAAGATATGACTGCATCAGAATTTGTTTACAATTTTGAAATAGGACATATTAAAACACTTATTTTAATCATAATATTTGTGCAAAACTTATTTAAATTCTATTCAGGTAAAAATTTGTATTTGTAGCTCTTGCATTTGTGCACTTGCTGAGGACAATCTCATTTGGTGCTCCAGCAGTAGTCTGCCATCATATTTCTGTCCCATTGCCCCTGATAACGCTCTTCCATCGTCTTCAGATCTTAATGAAAGCGTTCTCCCTGCTCATCACTAACAGCTCCAATGTTTTTGGGAAACTTATCAAGGTGACTGTTCAGGAAGTTAATATTAATGCTCATATCATGAGAGTAAACCAAGTGTTTGTCTTTGGAAAAAAGTCCACAAAAATTTGTCCACACTTCCAGAAATGGGATACTTTAGCTGACCGGTGAAGTCCATTCTTTTCTTGAAACCTGGAGGCTAATAACTCAGCTGTTTTCTTTGATAGGCCCGAATCTCTTAGTAAGTCATTCAATTAGGGTTGGCTATACTGCTGAGGGGTTAATGACTGCTTGGCATCTGAAGAAGACCCTTCAGATTCTACAACCATTTCCTCATGCATCTTATCAAAATACACTTGATCACCACGTTCACTTTCTTTGTCCTTAGAAGAAATAAAACCATTGAAAATTGGAACTGGAAGTGTCTCCGAGTGTGGGATAGGTCATATTGCTGAGGGAATATTAAGATATGCGATCATATGCTGGTTTTTCTTGCCGACGCCCTTTGTATGGATCAGACAGAAATAACAGTCACTGCTGTGGTCCTTAGGTTCATGCCAAACCATGGGAATACCAAAAGGCATTCCTTTGCATTTTCCTTTTGTCCAGCCACAAAACATTTCCTCACAATTATGACACACAATATGAGAAGCCCAATTCTTGTCTTGATCGCCAAGGGAAACTTGAAAACAGGCAATCTATGCAGATGTCACAAATGAAATATTGCACCTTTGACGTTAAAGTGTGTAACAGGCACATATATAACAGAAGGTGTCAGGACTATTATATTTATACCTACTCGAAGAAGCCATAATTCAATCTTAAAACAAAGTAAGAGGGTGTTTTTATCAGATAATAATTTTTTACATTTAAAACAACTACAATTATGTAAAAGTGATGTTTGTAAAACATTAATTGCCTTGTGGTTATGTTCAATCCAAGAGTGTTGCCATTTGACTCCAATTTAAAAACCAATGCATGCCATTAACTGTAACAAAAAGAAATTATAATTGCATAAAAACTGGAGCATGCACCATAAAACGAATTTCAGATTTGGAATCAGCGATGCAGAAATATATAGAAACTTCTAAAACCTCATGCAGCAGAAAATGAAAAAAAATTGTTCTCCAGTGTTATTATCTACCACAAAGTAAGTTAGTTACTGTAACCAAGAGATACATAATGAGCTACTTTAATACCGATATTAAAACAATTAACAATGCCTGCAAGTTGAAAACAGTTTCAAAAGAAGACCTTGTAAGCTAAAGAGAAATAAAGCTGTCCAGGTGGATAGGAGCAGATTTGTGGTATATGAGTGATCAGAAAATGGATAAAGTCACACAACTCAAATTCCATTTCTGCTTAAGCTTTAGGCTTAGTGAAATCACCTAGCTTAGTGCTGGACATATAATAGCTTCTCCATAAATACTTGATGAGTGACTCCAGTGGAAGGAGGATAAGAAAATACTGATTCCTCTTTCTTTACTTATATCTGTTCACCAAATTTGACCTTCTTCAGAAAAACCTGCATCTCTGAATCCATAGCTTTGGTTACATAGAAAAAAGAAAAACCAGATGAAACAGGAAAAGGAGTTTTATTTAATGCCCTCTACTCCTGGCCGCCAAATTATCCATTTAATTTAATGCTGAATGTGTCCTTACAGAGTTAGAGCACATGCTGCTAGAAGAAAATTATGGTGCAACAGTTTCAGTTTAAAGCAGAATAAAAGGTTAATGGTTTTTAAAAAATGTATGTAGAGTTTTATTCTAAAAATGTGTGTGAAAAGAGTACAAGTGGAGGAGGCAGATAGAAAAATGAGAATAAGTATTGCCAGGAAAGCCAATAATACCATTCTTAACTTACAACCATACAGCACTTTAGCTATGAATTATCTCTGCATATCTTGAATGGTTTAAAGAACAATGATTTCAGAAGTCAAAGGCTACTGTGCATCATTATTCAGAGAATTATTACTTTGGACAACTGGAAGGGTGAAGGACACAAGTATGACATTTTAGTACACCTTGGAAGCTGAAGAAGAATGGTAGATTGATCATATCTCTACTGAAGTTAAGCATATTATATGAAAATGTATAGCTGTATATTTTTTTATCATCAAGTGTTATCTTACCAAGTCTTGTCTTCTCATCACCTAGCAAAATACCTGGCACATAGGAAACATTTAAGAAGGTTGACTAAAGGAATAAATGCCTAAATAACTATCTTATATTGTAAGGCAGTAGGCTTTCAACCAATATGATGGTCCGGTCTTTGACTAGAAGTTCAAACTATCAAAATGCTCTAGAGCAGTGGTTAGCAAAGCAATATAAGTGGTAAGCATTTTAAGCTGCTAGGGCCAGAAAGTAGCTCTTTCAACTTCTCAACTCTGCCATTGTAGTGTGAAAATAGCCTGGCCATAGGCAAAGAAAAAAAAGTGGCAGTATTTGAATTAAACTCTACTTACAAATCAGGTAGTAGGAAGGATTTTCAACCTCAACTCATTTTGTGCAATTTTTTAAAGATCTGGGTAAGAAATAAAAGTTCAAAATAATTAATTTTATATAACTAATACCCACTTTGATTTTGGAAAAAAAGATTAATATTAGATCTACAAAACTATACAAATAAATTTCAGAACACTTGCTTTGCATATTATAAAATGTTTGGAATATAAAGTTTTTATTCCTCTGCTTCTTTGATCTACAGGAGTATATGAGAACACAACATTATGTATTATACAACATTATGCAACGATAACCAGTATGTTGCTTAAATATCTACCTTCATTAAAAATAGCATAGACTTTGCACTTTTACTGAATAGTGGAAGAAAGATGAAGGATGGCAGACATGATGAAGAAAGGAAGAAGAGGAAGAGAGAGAAAGGGAGTTCAGGAGGGTTTGAACAAGAGAAAAAGACCAGTAGAGGGTTACCGTTTCAGCTTTTATATCCGCACTCAAACGTATTTGTCTGTGAAGATTCAAATTTTGAGAGATAGTTCTAATGCTCCATCACAATACTAAAGCTAAAAATTTTTACAACCCTGATATTTATGCAGTTTATGTAGAAAATTTTCTACTTTGTTTTAAAGATTGGAAGAAAGTGACTAATGCTACAATACAAAACACAGCTTTAGAAAAATAACAATCTCCTTTGTCTCTCGGCAATAATGTATATGGCATATAATTTTAACTAATAAACTGAGTGTTTCAGATACAAAGTACTCGCTGTGAAAATTCATTGGTTACTTCAGCTACAAAAGCAGAATGGGTCTGACTCCCAGGCACCACAATTGAATGTAATAAATAAACAGTTTGCCCTTCTTTCTTTCTGCCTCTTTCTTTCCTGGATTTGACTAGGAATAGAAGAAACAAATGTCACTCTAATGACAGTAATTGTTGCCTAATGGCAAGCATTCTGTCAAATTACCTTAAGTGTCCATTTAAAAGCAAACTTTTATGTGGTTTGCTGAACTATTAAGGCTATTAGTTGAGACATAGAATTGATTTATTTTACCATTGCATTAACCTCGTCTTGCATACTCATCAGTATCCTACACAGGGCAAAGTAAATGCACCTTGACGTTTTATAAAATTGAATTAAAATTCAAGCTGTTCACTTCTAAAAGCTACACACCGCTACAATAACATGAGGGTGACTGAGACTGCCAGACTCTTCATTACAAGTAACTAAATAAAACTTCAGTAATAGTCCTCATGGAAAATGAGTTTCATGTCACTGTATACCAAATGTAATTAGTAGCAAATAGGCTTTATTTTGCTGGGGTTATAGATGCTTGATCCATAAAACCAAGAGGTAGATACTTTTTAACCTAACTACAGAGAGCTAGAAAAAGACAAGGTACTTCAATAAAAATTCAGTAGTCACTTGACAATGAGAAAAGAAAATACTTGACCTGATTTAATAGTAACACAGTATGTGTAAGACAGTATAATTGTAAAAATATAAAATGTATATTTAATAATAAATACATGTAAAAAAGATAAATGTCCAAGAGATACTGTGGACATTTAGAAATAAAATCTAATCCAGTACTATGGATTGAGGAGGTACATAGGATGAAGTCAACTTTAAAAAGTAGTACCATGCTTCTGGTCACCATCCTTGATTAGGAAACAGTTTAATCCTTATCAGTCTAGGCTTAACTGCTTTAATTAAATGTTATGAAGCAATATTTTCTGTTTGAAGAATTTCACTTTTCTTTTACGATCTTATTTATTGATTTGACAGAGAGAGGAGAGAGGGGGAGGGGAGCAAAAAGTATCAACTCATAGCTACCTCACTTTAGTTGCTCATTAATTGATGGCTTGTCATCTGTGCCTTGACCAGCAAGCCCCAGGGTTTTGAACCAGCAACCTCAGCATTCAAGGTGATGCTCTATCCACTGCGCCAGCACAGGCCAGGCATGAACCTTCTTACATTTTTAAGGGAATTTAAACATCTTTTCTTTCTATAAATTTATGTATTCATTTGTTTCTAACCTATTGTTTATTCATAGGCCTCTCTAGGCAACCCTTTCATTGTGCCTACACATTCCAGGCATTACTTAATATATCAGTTTAAACCAGTGGTTCTTAACCTTTTTTGAGGTACCGAACCCACCAGTTTCATATGCGCATTCACCGAACCCTTCTTTAGTGATAAATAAAATATGATTTTTTTTCCAAATTCAAGACATAGGTATATGTTTTTTTACTGGTGCACAAAATGAGCCGTGCATGAACATCACCTTGCTTGAAGAACAAAACCAACAAAGTGCATGAACTCACAACAAATTACGGTATTACTTTATTCTGGCCTCTGTGGCAGAGGCTTCTCCGAACCCCTGACATTGACTCATCGAACCCCTAGGGTTTGATAGAACCCAGGTTAAGAACCACTGGTTTAAACTAAGCAACGAGTAGGTTAAAAAAAAAAAAAAGATATGAAAGAACAATATATCAATGTATACAAAACTTTCAAAGTAGATGTAACCAGCCAGATAATAGGAGAGCAAAATGTGGAGAACATTCACATTTACAGAAAGTGAGAAAAGGATATAACTTAGGGACAAAGCAAAGAAGATGTAGAAGAAAGAATGATGGTTCTGGGTCCTTTTTATTGTACGAGGTACAATCTGAACGCCGATTTCTGACCAATCCGAGTTCCATTGCAGCTTTAACAAAACATATTGCTTAAAAAAACTTAGTGCTGTTAGTCAATTTTAACATAATTTAAGATTCTTAACAACTTAATTATTGCTTTATTAAAACTAATTACTATGATAAATATCTCACATCATTTTTTGGTGATTTAAGTTAACATTGACTTAATTTTTATTATTATATTTCCAGTATATCTAAAAAGGACTCACACAGTGAACTTATTTTAGAAGGGTCAGTATAACAAAGTCATACTACTATTTTTGTAAATGTTTTTTATTAATGCTAATGAACTTAGTGTGATAGAAGGGCTACCACATACTTTTCCAGCTTTAGAAATACTTCAGAGTGAGGATGGTTGAAGAATATTTAAATTTTCGTTGTTAACCTTCCTATTTATAATCTTGTCTTTACATATGATGTGCTTGGTTTATGATTTCTAGTTCATGTGTGATTCCCCACCCTGGAATGTCCATTTATATCACTCATTGTTCTCTCCTGCCTCTCCATAATTTTTTATTTTTCTTTTATTAGTAATACCATTGGTTATTCTTGCAATCTGAAACATATTTTAAAATCTCTGCTTCTTTTTTTTTTTATCATCTTAGACATTAACCTGAAGTTGCCTTTTCCTCGCCCACCATCTCCTCAAATCTCTGCCCAAACTTTATTTGCGATGATCTTTCCTTCTTCATTACTGAAGCAGTACATACATTTTATTCTGCAAGATATATATCAGTCAAAGTAAAGAGATTCCAAAGTGATCATTTAAAAGCTTATTTAAATTTTCCCTGGAGGACATCGTGGACTAGTCTCTGATTTGCACCTGAAAAATCTAGAACCCTGGATTCTGCCGGGAGCAGGCTTCTCTCCTGTACAACAAACAGCAGTTGGATCATGAAGGCTCTACTGAGGTGAGGAGAGGCTGTGATTCTGACGAACAATCTCTTAGAGATATTTTACGGTATTACATTGGACTGGATATACTAACAACTGAACTGAGAATACTCTGTGTGCAGCTGTGTGTATGTGTGTAACCAGATGACTTATATTATATGGAAATAACTAAAAGCCATAGAGACTAAGCCAAATCACATAGAATTAGAAAAGCCCTTCTTGCATGAGTTTAGGACAAGAAAGAAAATTAACTCATCTTGTCTCATTTACTCTACCTTTGAATTAACAATAATAACACACATGTTAGGGAGTTATCTCGTACAGAAATTCTGAGGGATAATTCTGGAATATAAATAAATATTACATGGAGAAAGTAAATTAGAATTTCAAAGAGTGCTTTTAAAATTAAGTATGATGCTTAAATCTACAGAACTAGGTTCAAACAGTAAGATCTGGCCATCCTGGTTCTTCAGCAGCTCACCTGTGGTTTTGATGAATCTTTTAATTGGTTATAATAGTTACAGAAAAATGTTAGAATTGTTTTAATTATTTTGCATGTTCTCTTGCTCATCACTAAAAACGGGAAGTTTTATTCAATATATATTAACATTATAAAAATGTATATCCAGTAAACACTATATTTTATATGGGTGTGTATATATCATATATGCAGACATAATTACTAGCTATTGATATATGATGACATTAACAAGAAACCTCTAAAGAACATGGTAAAGATATACGGGTTGTTGCATGGTTATCATTAGGGTTTAATCAATGTAAAATAATTTATGAAAGGCTTTATGTCTTCCCTGGAACAGACTTATGAATTAGGTATATATATTAGAATTCCACAATTCCCACTTAACAGAGAATAATACAGAGATTAAAATAAGGTAATTTAAACTCAAGACTTTTTGCTTCCAAAGTTTGTGATCTTAACCAGCCAGTTTTACTACTCCATTGTTGTACTTGTTATGGGATTAGGCACTTATTAGGGACATTTGAGAAAAAGCAGATGGTTCTGGTTGCTTTCCCTATCAATCCCTGTTCACTTTGCATTACTTAAAGACAAATGATACACTATTACCAACTAGAGTTATTCTAATAATTAGCAAATACCCTCAATTCACTTCAATAAAGAAAAGATATGGCTGTGATTCACAAATGACCTGTAATGACAAAAGTTATGAGATGGTAGACTGCTCTTAGATTTCAAGTTACATGATTGATGTTTCTTTCAAATTGTAAAGCCAGTAGCCAGGGTCAGGATCACAGCCGCCTGGCGCACGCAGGTTCGCATTAGATTCGAACAGTTGGTAATGAAATACTGGAGCCAAGAACTGCTGAGCCATCAGCTTTAATTCTAGCTTGCACCCAGCGGGCAAGCAAAAACACACACTGCGTTCCAAAACCCACACATTCAGTGCTCACAAAGCTACTGACTTATCCGAGTTTCCTAGAATCAAAGGTTTCTAGCTCACCAGACTTATTCACCTCTGTTCCCCATTTCCTCCTGCACAAACTCTGCTCAAACTGGCTTCTTCCTCAGCACTCTGCCATCTTGGCTGCTTCTCCTGGCCTCCTCCACGTGGCCTTCATCTGCTCTCCTCTCTGATACTAATCCAGGAACCAAGAGAGCAAGCTACTGGTCTGTCCCACTTTATAGTATAGAAATCCCAAACCTCCAATCCAATTACACAAACAAGGAAGTCTCCAATACAAAGCTACCCATCTGAGGCACAATGGGATTCCTCATGAGAGTGCACCACCCTACATCATCCAATCAGTCAAGGGCATGGGGAAAAGCTTACACTTAAAACAAAGCCTTAAGCTATAACGACCCAGTCTGATTACATTACAGCTTTTCCCCCACAGCCATTCCAAGCATAAGGGCAAATAATAGCACCTGGGTGATGGCCTTCCATGTGGGCAGTGCCATCTTTAACAAAGTGAGCATATTATATTTTATCTGCCCAACACAAATGCTCCACAATTCATACAAACAGAAACAGATAGGCTACCTGTTTTCAAATGTCTCATCTTTTTATAGCTCAGACACATTTGTGGTAGCCAGATATAAAGGGAGAGATGGCAATCTCCATATATAATTTGCCATTTCAAGGTTAAACTTTCTTGTGGAAGAATATACAACTTTCAAGAGCAGAAAATACATTTATATATACACCTACTCTATGTGTGGACTTAAACAGATTCATGCAGAACTATTTCTGAATAACGGTGTTAGGAAATTCCATTGATTCTAGCTTCCAAAACTATAGAGAATGTCCTTGATCTACACTGTCTCCAAGTCCTCTGAACACATGATTATAGTCTGTTACATTAAGGGGTGGGGAAGTTATTTGTGTAAGTAAACAAGGTGCTTTGTCAAGGTGAAGTCTGTAATGACAGCATGATGAAATAAAGGTAGAAAAAATATAGTCTTATTAAACAAAACAAACTAAAAAACAAAACAAAAAAACCTCTTTTAGTTATAATTGTTTCTACTATTTAACATTTAAGAGTTCAAATGTTTGAATTTTTCTTGGGATATTAAAACAACACTTTAAATCAATTTTTCAAACAAAAATATCTGACTCAGTTTCTCTCTGAATTACAATGAATACTTAGACAAATCATGGTAATAAATTTAAGAAGCTTTATACAATTGTCCCTTCTATATGCAGAATTTTCTTGAATCTGAAATTCTGCTCTCCTCTTATTTCAAATATCGCACACAGCCAATAATAGTATAGAAAGCAAGAACCTTAATTGCAAGATGATGATTCACAGTGCTGGTTGTGTTCATAACAGCAAAGTTGTTTACAGTGCCTTTTTGTTCTTTTTTATGTGTGTACAAAATTTTTTTTTACTAAAACACACAATAAATTTACCATTTTAACCATGTTTTAGTGCATACTTCAGTCTTAAGTGCATTCACATTTTTGTGCAACTATCAACACTATCCCTCTTCAGAACTTTCTCATTAACCCAAACTAAATCAATGTACCCATTAAACATTTATTCTCCCTTCCTTCCTTCCCTACCCAGCATCTGGTAACCACTATTCTACTTTCTGTCTCATGAATTTGACTATTCTAAGTACCCCATTTAATTGGTATTATACAATAGTTCTTTTCTGTCTGGATTTTTTTTATATGTCAAAATGATTTCCAGGTTCATCTATGTTAGACCATATATCAGAATATCATTCTATTTTAAGAATAAACAATATTTCCTTGTATCTATAACTTTTTTTTATTTTTTTAGCTGTTGACGGACATTTGGGTTATTGCCACCTTTTGGCTATTGTGAAAAATACAGCTACAAACATTGGTATACAGATATCTGTCCTACTCCCCTGCCTTTCTTTTGGGGGGGCACATACCAATAAAAGTGGAATTGCTAAATCACATGCTAATTTTACCTTTAATTATTTTATGAAGTACCCTGCTGTCTTTCATGGCAGTTGTTCCATTTACATTCATGCCTGCAATTCCACCATCACTTATTTCATGTTTGTTTTCATTTATGTATATAAAACCAAAGAAATATTATATTATGTTATATGTGATTATATGTTATATACAATTGTATTGTATATAAAAATAATGGTAATAGAGGTAAAATAGCACCTCATGTTGGTTTTCATTTGCATTTTCCTAATGATTGTTCACATTCTTTCTAGCCATGTATCTTTTTTGGAGAAAAAGTCTATGCCAATGCTTTGCCTATATTTTCATTAAGTTATTATTTTTGTTTTGTTTTGACCTATAGAATTTCTTTATGGTATCTGTATATTATTTCTTTGTCAGATAGATGATATGCAAATATTTTGTCTCACTGCACAGGTTGCATTTTCATTCTCTTGATAGTGTTCCTTATATAAAACAAGTGTTTAATCTAATAAAGTGCAATTTGTTCTTATTTTCTTTGGCTGTGTTTTTGGTGTGCTGTCACATCCAAGTAATTATCAGGAAATCCAATGATGGTTTTTATTTTCCTCTAATATTTTTAGTGTTTCAAAGTTTATATTTAGTTTTTTCATCCATTTTGAGTTAATTTGTGTATATGGGATATGGTAAGGGTTCTACTTCATTCTTTTGTATGTGAACATACATTTTCCCAGCATCATTTGTTGAAAACATTGTCCTCCTATTACATTATTATTAAATGGTCCTGACACTTAGCAAAAATCATTTGACCAGATATGTGAGGTTTTATTTCAGGTCTCTATTGTCTTATATTTGTGCACATGTCTGTCTTTATAGTAGTGGTGCACTCTTTTACGTATTGTATCTGTGTAGTAAGTTTAAAATCAGGAAGTGTAAATTCTCCTGCTTTGTTCTTTTTAAATACCATTTTGGTTATTTGGGGTCCCTTGAGATTACATGTGATGTTTAGGATGAGTTTTTCTATTCCTGAAAAAATAATCATTGGGACTGTTACAGGCATTGTATTGAATCTGTATATCTCTTTGGGGAGTACTGACAACTTAAATATTTTCTTCCATTCATGAGCATGATATTTTTACCCACCTCTTTGTTTTGGAGATCATGTAGACATTCACTTTCTACCTAAACTGAATTCCTATAATTTACAGAATGAAATATGCTCATTGTCTTGGTATTCTTTTTGTTATTTGTCTTCTGTAACATTAATAAATATAACCATATATGGTGGCAGGACCTATTGTGCGCATACTTTTATATGAGCACTATATGAATTTTACTGTTACAGAGACAACTACTACGGTAATGTTCAGATGGAATGTGCTTTCTCTATGTTAGACATAGGGATATTCCCTTAAATACAACAATATTAAAATATATTGCTACCTCTCCATGTGTGAATTAGTCACACATATTTATACTGTGTGTGTATATAGAGTTTTGTATTAACCACTCTTCCTGGAGAAACAGGTCATGCCACAGAGCCACTTTTGTTAACATCTATAAATAAAAGATATTTTCAAAAATATTATATATATTTTTGTAATTACCTCACAATTCTTAGACATAATTTGTAAAACGGGACATTCATAAATGACACTTTCTCCGGGTACTAATTTATGGTCACTCTCCTATGGACTGTTGCTTCTGTGCCTTTTGAAAAATGACCTAAAGCAGATCAGTGTTGGGCTCAGTGGGGAAAAGGTGCAAATCGGACCCCACGTTACTATTTCTTTCCAAGTTACTATTCCTTTCCAGCCATCTAAATAGTGATGCATGTCTGTTATTTTGATAGAGCTACCCCTCTTCATCTGGCTGTCTGCTCACCACATAGACTGAAGCATTTGATGGTACATTGAGTGAAGAGCCCTACTGACGCTATGTGAAAAGAGTGAGCCTGCAATTTACCCAACACAAACAATGTTCTATACAAATTCTATACCAGCCAGCTTTCTGGTCCATAATGCAGATAATGCATTTCAGGTCCACAACAACCTGAGGACAATGAATTATAACTACAAGTTTCTTCAAAGCAATTAGAGTTACTGCAGTTGAATAGCATTTTGACGATAAAACGAGACAGCTTTTATAAGGAAAAGCTTTTCCACGTAGCAGCGTATATTTTAATCAGATTCTACACTAAAAGCTTACATGCTATAGAAAAAGTTCTGCAGAATTGTAAAACATAAAAGTAAAAGCCGCCTTCTTTTGAAAAATTTACTGTTTGGAATTCCCTGAGGAATGGTCAAGTTCTCTTCCCAGAAAAGACACAGCTCAGAAGAGATGAATGGAATGAGGGGGGCAACATCAGGGCCTGAGCGCCGTTAATTTAACATGTCTGTCCCTCTCCTTCTCTGGTGTAAATTGCTGTGCAATCATCGTTTTTCTTTACCTTTTTCTTTGGGTGATATAGTCTGTGTCATGCCGGGTTCACAGTTCCCTGACATTAATTATGAACCACTGAGATGGACTTTTTTAGCTCGTGCCCATGAGGACAAATTCTGTGAGGGGAGATGAAATAAGCCAAACTCTAGAGCTCTTAAAGAATTTTATTTCACCTCACTACCTTGCAAACCGGTGCTTGATTTTGTTTTTCATTTTCACAGATATAAAGAGGTCATTGCTGTACTCAAGCTTACATAGTTTTGAAAGATTCAAAACAGAAGAGTAGTGCATAAAAATATACCTCAAAGACATTTCCCATGCGGGTCTCTCAAAGTCAAACTGAGGACAGAAATTAGCCTTCGCATGGCATCTAAACAATTTGAAGGCCACACAAATTATCAGACAATTGGAGAAGACCAGCAAGCAACCACCTTAGCAATAAGTGATGAATAGACCCTCACAACCATAGAAAATGTATATTATCCTTTTAAAATCACAAGACATGAAGTATTCTAACAGTAATTTTTAAGTACATGGACAAATAATTAAACATAATTATTTTTTCTTTAGAAAAGTATCCTTTGAACTACAATGCGCATGTTCAATTTCATACCAAAAGTTACTTAGAAAGAATTGGGCTTTTTTCTTATCTGAGTGTGCCTGTGAGCACAGGTAATGAAAGTGGGGAGTTTACTCACACTCAACTCTTTAATAAAAATTTATTTCTTACACTAAAACTCTCTCAGTTACTATATATTTAGAGGTATTATATTGAAAAAAATCTTAACCCTTTAAGACTGTAAATGACAAAAATCATTGGGGTATTCAGGGAAAAGAACGGTATCAAAATTTTTATTCATTTTTACCCACAGAATACTGACAGCCAATTAAATGTTGGTTTTAATAAATATTTACTGTTAAAAATCAACTACATCCTGTCTGAAGAATATAAAAATCTGTTTAGGTATACAAATTATATTGCATAGGTAACTTTTTAACTAAATATATTTTCATAAAACCCATAGGGTTCAATACTACATCTCAAGAAGGAAATGATATCTAGACTTAGTGGGAGTAATAAAAGAAACCTTTTAGAAAAATCACAAAAGGAATATTCTGAATAAAATGATCTCTAAAAGGCTTACAATGCTCTGTATTTCTTAAGCTTGCTCTCATGTAAGAATCGCCTAAGAGAGAGTTTCTCTTCATTTCTCATCACTCCCCATTTTTACATTTGTTTCCCATACACTTTCCTTATTTGCCTTTCCTCACATGTCCAAAATCTCAGATTATCTCTCTCTAAGGAGTTCTCCATGATCGCTCCATTTTCTTTCTAGGATAGAAAACACCACTGGTGTTTCTGTTGACACAGCTTAAGTCACACTACATTTTGCTTGTCTGTTTACTGCTCTCTCCACCCCAGTATCCTGGAGATTTTGAGGGCAGAGTTGAGTTTTACTGCTGGTGCTATCTCTCCGAACCTAGCATAGATTGTCACCCATAGTTTTCACTCATGACAATCAACAAATAGATTTAAAATAATGGAATATATATATTAACTATAACAGGAAGAAATGTGTAACAAGAAAAGGAGAAGATGCCCTACATAACAATTTTTACAAAGGGCACAATTTATCAAAGGTAGAGCAAACAGATGGCCTTTTATTTAAGAAAATACTTTAATGATTTTTTGTTTTATTATGAACAAATTAAAAGTCAAAATTCTCACTGCAGAAGAAGCAAGTTAATTTTTGCGTACAAGAAGCTATAAGGATTCTGGTGTCAGAACTTGGAACTAAAGGAGGAAGAAGGGAAGATGACAACAAACTGGGACCAGAGGGGGAGCCCGACCTGTAAGAGGTTAACTCTGGTGTGGTGTGGCATGGAAAAATTTTGAGTGATAGCTAATATTAAGTATTAAGTTGTTGCCCGTACTGTTCAGTGGTGTAAACTACCCCATTACATCAAATACTAAGTAAAACTTTGTATGCAATTATCATGAATTTGTGTCACTGGAGGTGACAGGAGATTAAGATGTCCATGAGTATACGATGTGGCATGAAGTTACCAAGTAAGTAGATGAGGATGAGACTCAGGATGAGAATTTCAAAACTGGAAAAAATAGGATATCAGAACAAGAGAAGAAAGGAAATGGCATGTTTCAGAGAATCTTGAAGTTCATCTTGAGGATAACCTCAATTATCTTCATGAAGGATAAGTAAGTAGAGTGGAGGAGCTTCAACTATTTGCTTTGAATATTAAAAGGAATAGTTTCCAAGCCCTGGGCAGTTTGCTCAGTGGCAGAGTGTCAGCCCTGCATGTGGATGACCTGGGTTAGATTCCTGATCAGGGCACATAGGATAAGTGACCATCTGCTTCTTCACCCCTTCTCCTCCCTTTTCTCTCTCTCTCTTCCCTTCCCACAGCCATGGCTTGATTGGGTTGAGCGCATTAGCCCCAGGCCCTGAGGATCCTCCATGGATCCTCTGTCTCAGTTGCTAAAAATAGCTATATTAGCAACATGGTCCCAGATGGCAGAGCATCAGCCCCAGACAGGGGTTGTTAGGTTGATCCTGGTTGGGGTGCATGTGGGAGTCTGTCTCTCTATCTCTCCTCCTCTTACTTGGAAATAAAGAAAAAATAAGGGGAAAAAAAGACTACAGAAGACTAAAAATTTGGTAACAGCAAGTCTGTCTTACAAACATAAAAACTTCTAGTTGGGGAAAAATTTTAATGTGCTTTATGATTAAGAATTTCTGCAAACAATCTGAACCCACATATTGGTTATAGTAACAGATAAATTAATATATACAATGTATTAATAAGGTAATGTAACAAAGTTGAACTGTCTTCCTGCAAAGCTGCATTTAAAGGGTAAACTTGCCATAAACAGTGACTACATGAAACATTGTGTACTAGGTAACAAGAAAAATCTATGAATCTTACTCAGATTGAAGGAAAACACTTCAGTGAGAATGATCTTGGCATGTAAATGAGAAGTCAGGAACCAGGAGATTTCTAGAGTGATGGAGTGCAGGAAATAGTAAACAAGCTGAACACATCATGCAGGTGAGCAGTTCTTAATACATAAGAGACTGAACTCTTTTCTTGTAGTTGTAGATGAAGCAAGCCTAAGAGGATACTACATCTCTATCTTGAAACCACAATTCTACTTTCAGAGATTTGATTTAAATCATAATTCCTCTCTAGGCAGAAAATATGAAAAAGAGAACCTCTCCATTTTTTAGATTAATGCAGAATAGAATGTATGAAGTAGTACTTTCCCCAACACCATTATTAATCTTCATTTGTCTTGGGCAAGAGAAAAATAATGAATAACAGAGGCTTCCTACATTAGAAAATCTACACCTGAAATGCAAATAGTCACAGTTGGCTTTCAGACATTAAATCTGAAAACCTCTAGAGGTAAATTGAAGGCCATACTGTGTATCTAACCTCAAGTCAAAGCAAAAATATGATTAGACTTGTGGTAAGCCACTAGTGGCCAGCCATTTTGTGTTATCCATACTTTACAATAATCAGAGTAAACAGAATAGAATAAATACTAAGAAGCCACCAGTATTTCATGGTGACATCAGTGGATGGCTCTGTGTATCTCACACCTGGTTATTTTCTTTTTCAATGAAAAAAAAAAAGTCATAAATAAAATAAGATATTTGAAAATGTTTTGGTCTTTGAATAAGCATTGGAATTATCATTTAAATGTGTATTTTATCATATTAATGAGTGAATATTTATTTTGATAAACAATTTTCAGGGTAATAAAACTTTCAGTTATATTATTTTATGTGATTGATCCATTGAACTTATAAAATATTCATATGTGGGGAATAAAAATATGCAGAAATATGCTATGAAAATATGCAGTTAGGATAAAAATTAGAAACAGTGAGGCACCCTTAGGCAAAAGCCCTGAGCAGACAAGAGTTCAGGGGTCTCTCTGACCCATACTGGAAATAGTGTGTGCTGAAAACAGCAAAAAGGCAGAATAAGATTTAGGAACAGAAATGTTTAGACTCTCAGAACAGAGGTTAGAAGTCAACATGTTCCTTGTCCTTTACTTCACTCCCTGAAAACTTCCACTGTCTGCTTCCTTGAGTTATTTGTACTGGCTAATAAATATCTGAGTGAGGCTGGGGATGGGGCTTCTGACCTTGGGTCAGTGGAGCAGGGCTATTGTCTTCTTTGAAGCATGTCATCTGGTCTTCAGGTAGTTCATTATTACTGTGACAAGTGGTGCTCCATGGGAAAAACTGGAAGAAACAACCCCCCAAAGCCTGGCAAGGAAAAATATGTCCACTCATCGCTCATCCCATTTGGTAAGGGACACAAGCAGCAGGGGACTGGCCCTAGAATGCTTGCATTGAGGACACTTTTAGGGATCAGGCCAGGGATTTTCCTTTCCCTTTATCTCTCCTTCATCATGGGGCATTCCCTTTCCCCTGAGCAGTGGAGTCTCAAATTATAGCTACAGGGCTCCTCCAAGCTGCAGGGTGTCAGATCCGAATTTAACTGCCTTCTTGGAGGGAAGTTTAGACTTTGAAGATTGGGAAAGCACTTTTACCAAAGGGATGGTTGAAGCAATTGGGATGGGATATGAAATCACTCCTTGGGATTAGAAAGGGTTTGTAAAAACTGTTCTCACCACCTACCCCTATGCTCAGACCAGCCCGTCCCCCTAGATATTTCAGTGACCTCAACCAGCAGAAAATAGCTATAAGAGAAGAGACCTTTGCCCCTTTTCCATAAAATACAAAAGGCTAGAATGTTAGGTTTGGGTCCAGGGTGCCTTTAAACTCATGGCCTCTGTTCGGCAGATAAAATATAATATGCTCACTTTGTTAAAGATGGCGCTGCCCACATGGAAGCCCGTCATCCAGGTGATATTATTTGCCCTTATGCTTGAGATGGCTGTGGGGGAAAAGCTGTAATGTAGGCAGGCCAGGTCATTATAGCCTAAGGCTTAGTTTAGGAGTAAGCTCTTCTCCACACCCTTGACTGATTGGATGATGTAGGGTGGTGATGTAGGGAGGAATCCCATTATGCCTCAGATGGGTGACTTTGTATCAGAGACTTCCTTGTTTGTATAATTGGATTAAAGGTTTTGAGTCTATGCTATAAAATGGGAGAGAGCAGTAGCTTGATCTCTCGCTTGGTTCCTGAGGTAGAAGAGAGGAGAGCAGAGTAAGGTCACGTGAAGGCCAGGAGAAGCAGCCGAGATGGCAGAGTGCTGAGAAAGAAGCCAGTTTGCTAAGAGTTTGTGCAGGAGGAGATGGGAAACAGAGGTGAATAAGTCTGGTGAGCTAGAAACCTTTGATTCTAGGAAACTCGGATAAGTCAGTAGCTTTGTGAGCACTGAATGTGTGGGTTTTGGAGCCCAGTGTGTGTTTTTGCTTGCCTGCCGGGTGCAAGCTAGAATTAAAGCTGATGGTTCACCAGTTCGTGGCTCCTGTGTTTCATTACCGACTGTTCGAATCCAATGCGAATCTGTGTGGGTCGGGCTGCTGTGATAGTGGCCTCGGCCACAGGCTTTACAGCCTCTTTAAATTTAAATTCTCCTCACTCAACCTCCCAGTATGGCAACTTCTTCATTAAACATCTCCCTCACCTGACGCCCACCCCCCACTAAAGCAACTCCCTCCCCACCCTGCCACCCTGGGAAGGCTCTGGGCATGTCCTTGGGACAAGGCCTTCAGGAATGATCTGAAGATTGGGAAATGGACAATCTGTGACCACAAACCTGTTACAGCTGTGGGAAAGAAGGACATCTTCAGAAAGATTACAGGCAGAGCCTAATAGCAACTGCATAGCTTGTCTTTTGTGTGCACCCTGAAAGGCTAATTAAAACTCAATCTAAAAATTCCTTATAAAGTTCCAGCAAAGCAGATTGAAAAAAAGCCAAGATGATCAATTACTATTCTTGTTGTGTTTATGCAAATCAGGCCAAATTAAAACTGGACTTAATACTGTAACTAGGATAATCTTAATTTGGCTCTTTAAAAGAAACAACTGAGGGTAATTTTAGGAAGAAAAAAAGAAACCAGGTCATTTAAATATCTTAAAGCCTTCTCCTGGAGACTTGGAAACTATTGTAATCCTGAGAACAATAAGAAAATTATTAATAATACTGTAAAATATAAAACTATTTCAAAATTTTTAAACCAGATGGCCTAAAAAGGCATTTAATATTACTACTAGTTTAAAATTAATATCTTTCAAAGTTCTTAACAGAATTAATATGTTTGTTTTGTCCAGGTTTACAAAAGATTCCTGTTATCTCTGTTATATATCTTTTGAAAATGTTTGCCAATAAAAGAACCTGTTTCTAAAGGCCATAAAATGTGTTCATAAAAGTATCAGTATAAAATTGCTAATTACTAACTTAGTCCTCATTGAATGTTGAGGTTTTTGTAACCTGAGAATTCTGATTAATTGGAAAGAAATTATATGGTTTTAATAATAAAAGATATAAGGTATGGAGGTACTTTTGAAAGGAAAAGGAAGAAAGTAAATTGTTCTGAAAGCAATTTCTGAATGGAAAAGAAAGTTTATGAAAGTTGTAGAAGGTTTGTGTAAATTGCAGGTTTGTGTAAGTTGTACAAGGTTTGTGCAGAGGGAAGAAACAAAAGGAGAAAGAACTAAGAAAGTAGACAGAATGAGAAAAGGAATAAAAATGACGTTAGAAAAAGGATTGTCCTAAAAGGAAAATAAAAAGGAACATTAGAACAATTTTCTTAGGGGCCTCAGGAGTTTAAGAAACTCACCCAAACTTACATTTGTTGCAGAAAGAGCCAGTAACCCTCTTAAGCCCCAACTACACAAACAAACCAGGGGGAGCCAGGAGGAGAGACTCACCCCACAAGAACTATTTTATAAGGTTCTTTTTACTCTTAATTTTTTAAACATTTCCTCTTCTGGACTTATTGCAGCTGAGAAGCATTTTATTCCAGCTGAATAATAGCCTAAGCCTCCCATATTGTACCAGGATGTATTAGCTGGCCCTGAGTGGCAAAATCCAATCAAAGTGCTAACCTGGGGATGAGGATGTGTTGCAATTTTGTCAGCAACAGGTCCACTTTGTGTACCAGTAAAAAACGTGTGTCAGCCCCTAGAGAGCTACCTGGTTCAAGAGATCCAGAAGCTGATAAAAAATTCACCTCTGGAAATAAACCTGAAAAAAAGAGGGGCACATACCTTTCTCCCAAGCACTCAGGGAGTGCCTGACATCACCTGGGACATTTTAAAACAACTAACCAGGCATGCTGAAGAAGTTTTGCAAAATAAAGGCATGCCTGTAACCCTCTTTCTTTAAGAAAATGTTGTCAGCTGTTTGTACATTCCAAATGAAGTAAATCTATGAATAAATAATCTCTCTCTCTCTCTCTCTCTCTCTCTCTCTCTATATATATATATATATATATATATACACACACACACATACATATATACATATACATATATATACACATACATATTCACATATGTATTTATATAAATGCAGAGACTAACTCAATAGTTTAAAAGTAAATTGACAATTATAATTTCCTTTTAGCTATATATTTTTAAGGAAAAAAGAAACTTGTATTTTCAATCCTTTCATAGTATTTTTTTCCTGATTTTTGAATAAGGATTCTCACATTTTCATTTTGCTTTGAGCCTGTGAGCCCCACAAAGTATGTAGCCAATCCTGCTTCTTATGTACATTTCTGTTCTTAGAGAAATGATATTTTATACAGTTAAGCCAAGAAGAAAATGTTGGAATCCAGAGAAATAAGAACAATTAAGAAGCATAAAATCATAATTTAGAATTAAATTTCTCAATGTATGTAATGTTAGAAACATATTAGTTCAAAATAATAAATAATTATTTTTCTCAAAATCCCACCACACTAAAAACCAAATTCCATCAGATGACAAGGATGGCCTAAAAACATTGAAAAACTACCACAATTCTCTTTCATTTCTTATGTGAGAATACCAGAAATTATCTTATTTAAGGTTATGCACATTAATTCACTTAGACTCTTTTTTCTACCTATAAATAAGCACATTCTGTTGCAGAAATTCTTGTTCTCACAGAAAATCATAATGCAGTGATTGTTAAGCAAAGATTTCTTAAACATTAGTCTTCTGGACAAATACTAACCTTAAGAAAGAGAAAGGTTATGTAAAACACCAAAGGGGCCCAATGCTTTCAACTGCAAATGGTCTTCTTTTTATAAACACACGTTAGTGCTGAGTCAGAGACAAAAAAGGCAAGGTGACATGCTCAAAGTTCAATTATTGAACTTCCACTACTCACTTTCAGTTCAAAATGTTTCAAAAGAACTTATTCATCAAATGAGAGATAGAGTATCAGAGCTCTCATCTGTAAGGTAATATTCACCTTTAAAGAAGAAAAGAAGTTGCTCTAATTAATGTATGAATAAGTCAATGCAGATAGTGTACTGCATCTTAAATTGAGTGATCACACCATGAGGAAGCAGGTTCAACAAAGGGAAGACAGTCATTAGCATTTATAGATAATATTAGAGAAACACTGAATAGCATGGAGTCTTACCAATATGATTTCCATAGTATAAGATAACATGTATAGAGTAGCACTAATTTTATATTAGCATGTTTATAATAAATTCCAGAGGGAAGGGGAATCTACTCTTCTCTTTTTTTCTCCATCACATTAAAAAACTATACCCAAGGTACAGGTAGCCCATTTGAGAGCCATTTTCTCTGCTTTCAGATTAAAATTAGCTTGAAAAAATATTAAAAATTTAGATGGCAGAAATTCTCTAAAATTTAAGATATTTTCATCCTCATTACTTTTTACATATAAAGTCAATTTTTTTCATAAAACAGAAATATATAAATTGTTATTGTTACATTATTAATTTAAGTTTTATAGGTAAGCCAACAACAACAAGGATATAATTAATTTAATTGTTGGGAAAATATCTAGTAAATTTACAAACACTCTTATTATTTTTCCTTTAACATACAAGCAAATAATATAAACTATAAAATCATCCTCGAATAGGCCTAGAGGCTCAACTTGCTTTCTGTCATTTTTCAAACAGAACTATATCCAGTACAGTTGTGCTATATAAAAATGTAAGTCCAATCTAACTAACAAACAAAAATATTGACTCAGATAATCACTCTGAGGCTTTAATATTGGGTTTCAGAAGACCAAGAGACAACTTGACAGTGAGAAATGGTTGATCGACAAAATTGTCTAATTGAGTAAATGTCAGAAGGTTTAAAACATCAAATTGGTAAAATAATTTTATCTGGGAAAAGAAAGTAGTTAAAAATAATGTCACTAGACTGTACTGAAGAGATAAATATAGGACAAAAAAGTCACATTTGATTTTTTTATATTTTACAATTAATAGCTTTTATTATTTAGCACACTTTTAGATTTACAGAAAGATGGAGCAGGTAGTACCAAAAATTCCCATATCCCTTCTTTCCCCTCCCTGCACCTAATTTCCTGTACATTTAACATATTGCTTTAGTGTGATACATTTGTTACAATTAACAAATAAATGCTGATCACTCATTATAACTAAAATCTATAGTTTACATGAAGGCTCATTCTATGTACTTCACAGTTCTGTGGTTTTGACAAATATATAATGTCATATATCAACAAATATAGTATCACTCAGAAGTTTCACCTGAACATCCATTGTGTTTCACCTGTTTATCCCTTCTTCTTTCCTCTTCCGTCCTTAGCAACCACTGATCTTACTGTCTCTATAGTTGGCCTTTTCTAGAATGTCACATAGTTGGTATTACACAGCATGCAGCCTTTTCAGAGTGGCTTCTTTCATTTAGAAAGATGCACTTCCAGTTCCTTCATGTTTCTTCGTGGCTATAACTCATTGTTTATTTTTTTAACACTGTGTAGTATTCTATTGCATGAAATCAACACAATTTGTTTATCCATTCACGTATTGAAGCAAATCTTGTCACATTTTGATAATTATGAATAAAACAGTTATTAACATTTCTGTGCAGGATTCTACATGGACATACATTCTCAAGTCAACTGGGTAAATATCTAGGAGTGTGATTGTAGGATTGTTTGGCAAAAAAATTACCACAAAGGCCATATATTTTCATGCTTTTCTTCTTTTTTTAATGTAGTCATTTCTGCAGTACAATTGGTGTTTCTGCAGAGGAGCAAGTGCATTTTATTTCTTTGTTCATGTCAAAAGAGGGGTGAAAAATAAATAAATAAAAATGCCGCCTGGTCTGGAAGGGTTGTTATAGCATTGGACTCTCATCCTTTGAGAGAAATTGTGGAGCTTATCTTTGAAGAAAAGAGATGCACATTCCTTCATGTAAGTTCAAAGGATTCTATTCCTTAAAAGTATAATAAATGTGAATGCTACTTATTACCGTTATGTTTTGAACCTAGTCTCACTCAATTTTGAACTTCATTTATTTTAAGAATAACATAGTGAACCAGAGCAAGAATGAGTGACAACTTGAAACAGTTTGCATTCCTATTTTGGCTGAAATGGCTGTAGAATGAGACAGACAAATTACTCTTCTCTGGCTCTTCTAATGGAAAAAAAATCAATCTTTATTTACTTTAGTAATGTAGCGTAATTGAAATTAAAACTAGAAAGTTAAAAAAGTAGATCCAAGAGTTCTGTAAACTTTTTTGAAAAGATCTATGTTTTTTTTTTGTCTAAACAATAAGTATTTTGGCAGTCAGATTTTCAAATAATAATATGAAAATACTCAAGGAGAGGTAAAAATTTTAATAACAATTTCATTTCAGAGAATGTAGCCTAAGGAAATAACTAGAATTGAGGACAAGATATCTGTACAAAGATATTCCTATGAGTGACATTTAAAATACAGAAAAGATGAAAAAAAATTAAATGATTAATGGTTGGATAAAAATGATGGTTCATATATACAATGGAATACTACTCAGCCAGAATAAAAGATGAAATACTGCTGTTGGTGGAAACATGGATGGATCTTGAGAATATTATGCTAACCAAAGTATGTTAGAGAAAAAAAGTCAAGAACCATAGGATTTCACTCATATGTGGGATATAAAAATGAAAGTAACAAATAAACAAAAATGACAAAAAATCATGACCACATACAACAGTATAGTGGTTACCAGAAGGAAGAAGTTTGGGGGAGTAATAAAGTGTAAATAGGGTCAAATATATGATGACGAAGAAGATGTGACTTTGGGTGGTGGGCACGCAATGCAATATATAGTTGATGTATCATAGAACTGTACACTTGAAACCTATATAATTTTATTAACCAATGTCACCCAAATAAATTTAATTAAACAATAAGAGATTGGTGATTAAAATTGTTATATCTATATAATCAAATATGATACAGTTATTAAAAATCATGTTATAATATATATTTACATTCATATATATATATATATATATATATATATATATATATATATATATATATATATATGAAGGGATGAAAATTATCCTTCATTTTTCCCGAGAGATGGTAAAAAAGTCTTATTGTTTTTTAGGGCTAGGCCTTCATTGTCCCAGCTGAGTGTAGAAGGACTCTTGAGATGCTATGATCTGAAACTTTTCTAATAATCATACCTGTCCTGTTGGATAACCAAGCTCTATTATTCAACATTCATTCAGCATTTATTTATTGAGCATTTCTTCCATGCTGGATTCATCAAACAACGAAAACACACAGGTAAACAAAACAGACAAACTCTCTATTTAAATGAACATTATGCCCTGGCCAGATAGCTCAGTTGGTTAGAGTATTGTCTTGAAACACAAAGGTTGCCAGTTTGATCCCTGGTCAGGGCACATACAGGAACAGATTGATGTTCCTGTCTCTTTCCCTTTGTTGCTCTCTAAAATCAATTAAATAAATAAATAAATGGCCCTTAAATTTAAGTATGAGAATAACAGAAGCAATGAGATGGAATTAAGGCAGACAATAAACTCTGAGAGGTGGCATTTGGGCTGAGAATGGATAAAGATTAAAAAAAAAAAAAGAGAGAGAATTCCAGCTGTGTTAACTCAGTCCAAAAGCCGTGAGTCACAGATTATTTTAACATGTTCAAGGAACAAAACAAGAAAAAGAAATGAATGACTGGCTCTGCTTGAGCAACAGGGAGCATAATAGGAGATGAATGTGGAGTGGAAGTCTGACACCAAATCATGTATGTCACTGTAATGTCCAAGATAAGAATAATGGAGAGAGGGTAAATCTTAAAAGTTCTAAGTCTGGGAGACCAGACATGTGACTCAATCCTGAGTCACATGCTAGGAGTGTAGCATTGACATCTGGCATCAGAAAGTGCTTGCACCAGGAGACTAGAGGACACGTGTTGCCAGGGGCATCAGAAGCAGGCACAACCAAGAGGACATACCCAAGAACTGAGCTCCAAGGATGATGAAGTATGATGGAGCTTATTTGTGGCTCAGGATAGCTCGTCTCATTGCCCATACTCAGAGCTACCACCTGCAAATCAACCAAGAATTTTCTTATGCACTCATTAGGTAAGGAATCAATCCAAACAAAAACCTAGGGATAGAGTTCCAGTCCTCATAATGTACTTTAAAGACTCAACTTTGTTGCTACAGTGCTCCCTACACTGGGAAAGACAAACAGATACAATATATCAAAAATATCAGTGGGTGTGAGTGGTTACAGGGAGTTTTTGTTTGGGGGTTCTTGCTCCAGTGTTTTCCAGGTTTAATGGCACGACAATGTTTTATTTTGGGTAATTATATTTTTCCCTTCTTTTCCAAGTGAGAGGAGAAGAGACTTCTGCATGAGCCCTGACTGGGATCCACCCAGCAATCCCCTTCTGGGGCTGATGCTCTGCCCATCTGCAGCCGTGCTCACAACCAAACCATTTTTAGTGCCTGAAGTGGGAGGCTCCTTGGAGTCATCTTCAGTGCCCAGGGCCAATGCACTCAAACCAATTGAGCCATGGCTGTAGGAGGGGAAGAGGGAGAGAGAGAGAGAGACAGAGACAGAGAAGGAAGGAAGGAAGGAAGAAAGGAAGGAAGGAAGGAGGGAGGGAGGGAGGGAGGGAGGAAGGAAGGAAGGAAGGAAGGAAGGAAGGAAGGAAGGAAGGAAGGAAGGAAGGAAGGAAGGAAGGAAGGAAAGAAGAAAGGGGAGGTGAGAGGGTGAAGAAACAGATAGTCACTTCTACTATACATCCTGCTGACTGGGAATCAAACCCAGGATATTTACACGTGGGGCTGACACTCTACCGCTGAGTAAACCGGGCAGGGCCATTTAGGGTAATTATGAATGAAAGCTGTTTAAAAATCAATCAGTAAAGGAAGGCTTTCTCTATCACTAATCTGGTTCATTATTAGACTTATAAAAGCCTGGACATGCTATTATAATCAGCTATATCAAAATACTAAAACATAAGAAGAAATCATAAGAAATGAGATAAAGAAGATTGCAAACCAAAATTTGACATACAAAAACCAGATTCATTTTGGTTTCAAACGCATCATTTTAATATGTCCTTCCTATTTTTCTAACTTGGTCTCAAGTTGTGGTTGTTGATAAAATACTTTTGTTTTAAAAATTAAACTGATCTTCAGTTTGAGGATTCACTAGCAGTCTGCTCCTCTGGAAACTCCAAACAGATCCAAAGAACAGCAGGACTATGCATGCATATTAATGATACCAATGACAATAATTCTCTCAGTACGGACATGGCATAAGCCCAGGCAAATTATGCTGCTAAGTACAGCATGGTCAACAAAACTATCAGGACTTTATAAGACCCATCAATTTCAGAACTGAGCTGTACAGAGTCTGCCAAAGTACAATCACATTTCTCTTGCCTGAACTTGGGGACTCCTCCAAGTGACATTTCAGAGCTGGAAATGCCATTGCTCATAGCTAAATGCATATTTCCCAAGCATTTGCTTTTCAAGATATGCATTTCCAGGAATGAGATGCCACCCACCACCAGCTGGGTACAGATATAAATAAAGAGAAGTTTTTACCCTTGGAAAAGAAATCACATTTTTTAATGTTTGTATGTTTTCAAGTTTGAGTTTTATTTATTTATTTATTTAAAAGCTTGCCCTTTTAAAAGTTATTCAGAAATATGTTAAAGAGCAAAGTGTTTGACTACATTTTCATTAATTAGCATTTTTTAAAAAAAGGTTTGAGTTCAATACCTGTTAGTCATTTAGTTTATTTCCAAACAACAATCTCCTGTGTCTATATATAGATAGTTCTGTATTTCTTTAAAAAATATTTTTAATAAAAAGGGGTGCTGAAATTTTTTTAGATTTTATTTATTCATTTTTAGAGGTGAGAGAGAAAGAAAGGGGGAGGAGCAGGAAGCATCAACTCCCATATGTGCCTTGACTGGGCAAGCCCAGGGTTTTAAACCTGTGACCACAGAGTTCCAGGTCAACACTTAACTCACTTCATCACCACAGGTCAGGCTGAATTTTTTAATATAAAAGTAAGTTCAGTCACATGAAGTAAATACATTTTAAATTTTTCTAATATTTTAGATCAATAAAAGGTATTATAATTATCATGACAAAATTAAAGACATAATGATTGATGCTGTACAATATATATGTTAATATATATAGAGATTGTGTGGGTGCATTTAGAAAATCTATTGCCCTTTGAGGCAGTAATGTATGGATAGGCTGTACATTCATTTTCTAGTTCAAATCAAAATTAGCATGATTCTTAACCAAAGGTTCTAGTTTACTACTAATTATTGAACATACATCCATGTGTAAGGGCTTAAAACTTTTTTTTTCTATTTAAAAATGTTTGAGAGCAGACACAGGAGGGGTTAAAGCTGGCAGAGCAAAGATTAGCACCAATATAGGAAAGAAGCAGCAGCCTTCTTCTACGTGGGACCAGACATTTCAACCCCCTGAAGTCTCCCTGACATATAAGCTCTCCAAACATTTCTTACCCAACAGAACTTGTACAAATTCCTACAAAGTATAAATATTATGTGCTTTGGATGGATGTCATTTAAAAGATGACACTTGATCTTTAAAGAGCTACACTATCCAAGTGCTTAGTAACTTTTTAAAAGGTACTTTATGCAACAGTAACTAGAATAAAATTATAGCAGCCAAAACATAGTTCACTTTCCTTTCTTCTTGAAGCTTGAAAGGTTCTGCGGAAATTCTCTGCATCACTAGACGCACTACCCGTTGGAAAGTGTGTCTGCAGAATACACTGCATACATGAACCAGATTACTATCATTTGTCCCTCACTTTACAGCTCAGAATAAGATATCCTAGTCTTAATTTAATTTGACTCTTATAATAAATATAAAACTTGAAATATGGCTAGCAATTACTTGAAACTTGAACAGATATTTAGAGAAAAATATGTTGTTTCACACACACATAATACGATTTTCTGACTACTTTGGACGAACTTTGTTGGCATACTAAAAACTTACAAGGAGCACCTAGATTTGCAAATGAAAGGAATGCGCATACACTCCAAAATATGTACAAAGCTACAGCGTACATGTCACCCATTGAAAAGAGAGAATTCTGTGTTGCCATAGACTCAAAGTTAAGTGATTGTTATTTAGATTTCCAACACAAAATGAGACAATAATAATTGGATAGTAAACATTTTAAATCTCCTAATTTAAAAAGATTCCAGCTAGTTGTCTTATTAGATGGTTTATTTTTCAAAATGTCTTATTGAAATTATTTAACAGATCTTGACTTTTTCTGACAGTTTGCTTAGCATGATATTCTTAAGATCCATTCATGTTGTCACAAATGGCAGTATTTCATCTTTACTTATGACTGAGTAGTATGCTCCTGTACATATATATATATATATATATATATATATATATATATATATATATATATATATATATATATATGTACCGTATCTTTATTCAGTCCTCTATCAAAGGATACTTGACTGTTTCCATCTTTCTGCCACCATGAATAATGCTGCAATAAATAGATGTGCATATATCTTTGTGAAAAATTATTTTCAATTTTGGTGGATAGATACCCAGAAGAGAATTTTCTGAGTCATATGGTAACTCTCTTTTTAATTTTTTGAGGAACCTCCATACTGTTTTCCATAGTGACTGTGCCAGTTTACATTCCTACCAGCAGTGAATGAGGGTTCCCTTTTCTCCACAACCTCTCCAGCACTTGTAATTATTGTTGTGTTGCTAATAGTCACTGTAACATGTGTAAGGTAGTGTATCTCACTGTAGTTTTGATTTGCATTTCCCTAATAGCCAGTGGCGGTGAGCATGTTTTTATGTATATGTTGGCCATTTGCATGTCTTCTTGGAAGAAGTGTCTGTTCAGGTCCTCTGCCCATTTTTTAACTGTAACATTTGTATTTTTGGTGTTGAGTTGTCTGAGTTCTATAATTTCACTCAGATGTGGGATATAAAACTGAAAGCAACAAATGAACAAACAAAGAAAAACTCATAGACACAGACAATAGTATTGTGATTATTAGAGGAAAGGGCAGGTGGGAAGGCAGTAAAGAGTAAAGGGGTCAAATATATGGTAACAGATAAAGATTTGACTTTGGGTGGTGAGCACACAATGCAATATACAAGTGGTGGATCACAGAATTGTATACTTGGTGGGAATGCAAAATATACTTCTCACAAAAATTAGGGGATATTTCAAAATGAATATGAAGCTATAAAATATCTCCCAATTTTTGTGAGCAGTTTAGTACCACCACTGTGGAAAATACTGAAACATTTTGTTAAGATAGAGAAAAAGGGGGTTGAAGGTTAGGTGAAGGTGGGCAAAGAGGGGAAAATAGGGACAGAAAAAGAAATTGTTAGGGGTGAAGAGTGCTTGAAGCTGTGGGCAGATGGTGGTTTGTTGAGTTGGACACTTGAAACATATGCTTTTGTGAACCAATCTCATCACAATAAATTTAAAAATAAATGGAATAAAATAAAATTTCAAAAAACGGTTAATCATTCACACACCTGAACCCTGCAATTCCTTAGCTTTTTATTCAAAAGAAAGAAAACATAGTTTTACACTCAAGCTTATTTGTAAGTGTTTAAAACAACCCTGTGCACAATAACCTGAACTGAAAACAATCTAAAACTACAAAAAATGGAAAATAGATACATTTTGATATATATTACAATGCTACTCAGTCATAAGAAGGAACAAGCTACTTACACAAAAACAATGATATGGATGAATCTTAAAAGCATCATGCAAAGTGAAAGAAACCAGATTCAGAAGAGTATATAACTGTGTAATTCCATTATATGACATTCTAAATCATTCAAAATTACTAGGGCAGAAATTAGTCTGTGTTTCCCAGAAGTTTGAGGTTGGGAGAAGTTGATAACACAGGGGCACAGAGAAACTCATTAGAGTCACTGGAATATTCTGTGACTTGATTATTCTGGTAATGTCAGTGTTTACATTTGTCAAAAATCATTGAAATGTACCTTTAAAATTGTGTATTTTAATTTGTGTTAACTCAGTAAATCAGACTAAGAAAACAAACATAAAGCTAGGCTTTAGTTTTTCTATAAAACTGAAGAATCCAGATATAGAAGAAATTAAAGTTCAAAACTTTTTCAGTTCATATTCCATTTGCTATTCTATGGCTTGGGACCATACATAATTGGACATTATAAAGAAAGTATTCCAATATAACCAAGTACTTACTAACTGTCCAAATGGAACACAGTACTTGAAAAAGGTGCTCTGGTGTGTTTTTTTAACAATATTTTAATAGTCCTATGGTCAACGAAATATTGGAAAGTCTTTATTTAAACAATATTAAATTGATATTGGTTTCTTCAGATTCTATGAGAACCTTTAATGTGTGCAATGTGGATTACCTAAAAGGAATTGTAATATCATACAGAGTATAAACGTGATATTATAGATGATGGCTAGATTACATGTCCTTTAATGTTTTCTTCTAATGATATGACTAAGTTTTCTTTTTAAAAAAATGTATTCATGATGTTAGGCTGTGCCTTACAAAGAATCACTAGAAATATAAATTCTTAAATGCAAGTACTACTAGCATTCATAGTAGCAGGAAATCCATTCTATTTCACTTTTGTTCCTTAGCTTACATGAAACATAGTAAATACTGACTGATTTGGATATGAATAAAAGTCCCATTACAGCACAAACAAACCAAACACTGAAATCAAGTGATATTAAAATATCATGTGGTATAGGGTACATTATTCTTGTTAACGTTCCTAAAACATGTCTGCTGTTATATAAAGTGTCTGTTCATTTCCAGTCCACTGTTTGATTTGAAAACATGAACATTAATCCACTTGACTCAATATAAAGAGACTATGTCTCAGAGAGAAGATGTCATTATTTCTTGTTCCTTCAATACCTCTCCTGATAATCACACTTCAGTAGTTTATACAGCGCTACTTTAAGGGCCCAGGGAAGGACAGAGGGAACTGCTGCTGGGTGAGCTCTAATTGACATTGTTTCCAACATCAAGTACTTACAATAAAAAAAATTCCTTTTCTGGAACAGCAACAACTGATTAAATCCTGAAAAGTTATATTGATAGTCACTATTTAATAAAGCTGATTAAATCAGACAGAAGATGATTTCCCTCTTTACAATTTACTCTGTTAGGGATTTCTTAGGGATTTTCTGTGATTATTTAAAGCTGGCAAATAAAATGGCAGACCACATCAGCACACATGACAACATAACAAATCACATTCATGAATGTATGTAATACACCTGTCAATCTCATATATCCCAGACTTGGAACTGAAGAAGTTGGAAATTCATAAATGCCATCCATGAACCTTATTATATTTGAATATTATATGACTGCAAATCAATGCAGGTTAATAGGGCCCATAAAAATGAGGTCTGCTAGAGTCAGTGCCATAGATACTCAGTGGTTAAAAAAAAAGGGGGTAAAAAACATACTTGGAGGAGAATGTAAATGTTAAAAAATATCAAGAAGAACCAATATACATAATACATAAGAACTCAAAACTACAAAATCCTTTTTATATTTTGACTTGATGGTAGCACTTAGTCTAGTTTGAATACTATTGATCTTTTGTCTCATGCAATTATTTATTTAGACATTCATTCAAAATCATTAATTGGGCATCTAGAATAGGCTACACTTTTCCCCTCAGGGCAAAAAGGTAGATCAGTCCATAAGAGAGACAAAACTATACACTAATCAATGTCAAATCAAAAGCAAAACGAAATGCAAAAACAATCTCTCTTCATTTTCCCTTGTCTGTCACACATGTTCCGCAATGAAACCATGTTACTATTTTTAAAGGAAATTCCTAAATCATCTTCCATGTATTAGGAAGAGTATCAGAACACTATTGGTTAATCTGTTATATGTTCTACCACCTGTACAACCCGCAGAATGTTACCTAGTGACAGTACAATGACAAGTAAGAGGAATAGAGAATAATGCAGAACCTGAATGTAAAAACTATAAAGAAATGCACAGAACAATATGGAAGTCCAGGTTGAAGATATAAAAATAATATCTACTTAAATATGAAGTTTGAATGCATGCTTATTGATGTGAACTATTTACCTAGAAGTAAAACATACAGAATTTGCAAATCTTCATATTAATTATTTATTACTATTGCACAATGGAATTGAAGGCATATGTATGTACATGAATAAAATCAAATAACTCTTTAATTATGAAAAAATTTAAACATATGTAAAACTCTTAAATCTAAAAAAATTTAAATGTAAAGAGTAGTATGGATACTGCCAAATACAACCAAAACCCATTTTTATAGCATCTTTAAACTATTCCCAGGCTTCTCTATCCATTCCTCTCAATCCCCTGCAAAAGGTAAAATAACCACTATTCTTATGTTTTTATGCTTTTACTATATAAATATATAGAGTATAAACTATATGAAGTAGTGCAAACTAGTACATATACTATATACACAGATATAGTCTTCTTTTGGGGGATTTGAAATGTATAAAGAAACAGTAAACCATACAACTATTTTGCAAATTATTTTTTTTAACTTAACTTTTTAAAACTGGTATATGTAAGTGTACTCAATTATTTTTAACTGCTCTGTAGCATTTCGTTGCATGAAATTCCCAGTGCATTAGTATCAACTACCCACTCACTTCAAAAGGTTGGTTTTTGACACGGGAACTTGAGTGTAGAAAATGTCAAAGGTAATGGGTTACTAGAAAATGAAAAGTTGAGAAAAACTATCTAGCGGACCATTTATGATGAGTGAAACAGAAGGAATAGCTGAGTCAGCCACCTACCGTAGGCAAGATGGAAAGGAATCAAATGCAGGGTTGTGGAAAATTTTTTAGACAGGGGAAAAGGCAGGTAGTGAAGGGTAAAATAAGATAAGAGTATGCAAGCAAAGATAATTATAGATAAATGAATATTTTGTGGGAGTTTGTAGAGGTCCTCTTTAGATTTCTTCCATGTTTTCTGTAAAGTGGGAAACAAGACATCTATGTGTCTGTGGCAGAAGAAAGGCGCTACCTGCATCAGCCTAGTCTTCTGTTCTACTACAGTACTCCTAATCACGCCAATACATTTTTCTGTCCATATGTATAAATACATAGATCTCATTAGTTTGTGTCATTTATGAATATGGTTGTAGCTATATTTCCCAGCCTACCTTAAGTATAATGAATATAAACGAGAGCTTTTTTCAAAGATTTTTTATTCTGCTACTAAAATAATAGTGTGATACTGGGAATATCACTGCTTTTAACATTTTATCCTTAAGGTGAGGTGGTTGCTTTCCAAGTTTGTTTCAACAGTAGTATTCTAGGACCACAGATAGAGGTTATGAAACAAACAAACAAAAAACAAAAGAGAGAGACAGAGAAAGTGAGAGAGGGATAGAGGGAGGGTACGAGAGAAGGAGGCAGGAAGGAAGAAAAATAAATACAGCAGATTATCAGGAGGATAAAAGTCTTGCAAATTATTAGTTGAATGAACTTCTAAATAGAATAAAAAGAACAAATTTTTGAATAATTATTATAAAATCATAAGGTACCTACTAAGGAAACAGAATTAGAGCAAATTTACATATACAGTATTTACTTTTCCCTTTTTCTTCTGGAAAGCATCAATAGTTCTGAAAAAAAATAAAAGTTTATCACAGTCTGTTTTTAACATGTTTCAGTTGAACCAATACGGTCAAGTGTTTTAAAGCTGTTTAAATATTGGATTGCTGTTCCTTTTATTCAATCAAGAATTCACTCAACAAATATTTTCTGAGCATTTACTAGATTCTAGGCAATGTAATACATTTAGGAATTATGATGGGCAAAACTCAACTCAACTCATAACTAGGTGGAGCTTATCATCAGATGTAGAAAATAGACAAGCATATGATAAATACATATAAAATTATACTTGCAGTCAGAGCTGTTAAGTACTTAATGCCAAATTATATGAAAGAGACCTGTCCTTTACCCTTATTTTTTTTCAAGACAAAAATATACAATGACAACTAACATGGTATTAAAAAAATTTTATTTGATGGTGAGATAGTCTTCCCTATGCTCTGCCTACATCATCATTCAAATAATAATGTGGTCTTTGCACATCAATTAAAGGGGAGACTCTACTGAATTCAGAAAACAATAACAACAATCTCAATTTTAGAGACAAATGCATAATATCTTTGTGCTGAAACACTTGAACTTGTCTCAAACATTAATACCAATTATTTTCTTCTCTAAATTATCATGTATAAATTAACCATAAATTAGATTTTATACTCTTCATTCCTAAATTTAGATCTTCCAGGCTAAAATTATAATTACTTAATGAATAATTTTCAGTCTTATAGCAAAAAAGCCTCTTTCCCAGGAAAGTTTATAATGCATATGCAACTCCTACAACAAGAGCTTCAATAACCCTGACTCATTGAGAAAAAACACAGCAAATTTCCCTGAGAGAGTGGCAAAGTAGACAGGTATGTGGAAACTACTGAATTATAAATGCCATGAATCAATTCCTAAGCTATTGACCAAAAAGAAAGGCAAGTGATGGCTGAATTGTATTACCTGCCAATGGCAGAAAGAACATTTTCTTATAGGGAAAGTCTTTTTTACTCTATATTATTTCAGAACTTGAAGTATTATCTCATAAGTATAGTCACAAATTAAAGGAACACCTCTGTGATTCTGAGTGATGGTGAGAAGAAGATTCTATAATACTTAACATATCTGATGAATCATTACTACCAAAACATCAAGTTTTCCTTTTCCCAGTGAATGTCCTTCTGAACAATCTATTAAAGGTCACAATGCTAGTTATTAACTCTCCATCTCTCTTTTATCAACTACCTACCACAAAACATAGTGTCTGAATTCACTCATGCACGCACATTCAAAATTCTCTTTAATGTCATTAAAGTTCAGTGCATGAATCATAAAGATAACTCAAGAGAAATGAATTGAAGCACATTTCAAATACCACATGGAACTATTTTTAAAACAAAATGTCTCTATTTATATTCAGATATTTCTACAACCATAAAATGCGGTTGATTTTTAAAGATTTATGTTTTTTGCCAGCTCTTCATCTTAGAGATAATCAAACAGGTTACTTTAAAATGTCAAAGGATTAGTTGGCTATTTATGATGAAATCAGACACAGGAACACTTTCCATTTTAACCTAAAAATGTTATAGATCACTTACCAAATGTCAATATTTTTGAGGTTCTTAATGTCACAACTGTATCCCGGCATACAATGAAGTGAATTTCTCTTCTAACTGCCTTTTTATATGTGACTTAACATTTAATACATTTATGACAAAATATCAAAATAAAAACAAATATTTATGAAATTATATGGTATTGTCTTCCTCCTTCACTTAGTAAATCTTCTAAGTCCATCCATGTTGGTACAAACATCCTCTTTATCCATTGGTCTTTCCATGGACACTTAAATTGCTTCCATATTTTGGCTTTTGTAAATAATACTGCAATAAACATAAGGGTTCATATATCATTTCAAATTAATGTTTTGGATTTCTTCTAAATAAATACCCAGAAATAGAATACCATATAATTTTACTTATATGTAAAGGAAACCAAAAAACAAACTAAATAACAACAGCAACAACAAAAACCCCAAACATAAACAAACTCATAGATACAAATAACAAATTGATGGTTGTCAGATAAGAGTAGGATTAGGGGATGGGTGAAAAAGGTAAAAGGATTAAGAACTATAAATTGTCAATTATAAAAATAGTTATAGAATGTCAAATATAATATTGTGTGCCAACTGTTTTAAAAAAAATTAAAAGAAAACTAAGAAAAATACATACGTAATATAACATTGTTACAACTGCAATTCATCTCCTAGTGAATCCTGAAATCTAACTCTTTGATTTTGTGAACATTTCAGTAAGTGCTATAAATATTAATAAACATTAGAAATGTAAGATTCTATATTTTTTTTTTACATGGGTACTTCATAACTACAGTAAATATAACCTAAATATTTATTTTTCTGAGCTTTCTTTCTTCAGAGAATTTCTACTAATGGCCACAGAAAAATTTTAGCCTGAACTTTGCATACAACAGAGGAACGTTGGTCCTGGCCAGTTGGATCAATAGATAGAGTGTCTGTCTGGCAACAAGAAGTCCTGGATTCAATTCCCAGTCAGGGAACACAAGAGAAGCGACCATCTGCCCCAGTCCGGGGTTGCCCGTTGGATCCTGGTTGGGTTGCATGTGGGAGTCTGTCTCACTATCACCCCTCGTTTCACTTAAACAAAAAATAGGACATTGTCTAGGAGACAACTGAAGTCAGAAAAAATATATTCTAAGAATTGGTATTATTAGAGCTAAAACAGAAAATAAACATATCACAAAATTTTTCTCTTTTATTGGATTTCATAAACAAAATATATGTGTCAGGTATGAGCCAACCAAGAAGACTTAGGCAGAGGATTTACAATGATCAGCCAATAAAAAATGAACAGAGAAATTACAATAGGAGTAGTATCATTTAGGTGTAACCCCAAAACAAAATATATTTTCATGCTACAATCTGTGCTGTATTACTATAACTTTGTATTATATACTCTTTTCTTTCCAAAGGTTTCTGATTACCTGTGATTCAAGATTAAAGTCAAGTATCATGACAATTTTAATTTGAAGGTCATAGGGTTGAGAGAGAGAAAATTTCAGAGACTACCTTGTTCAATAAAGGCATTTCTGTCATTTTTGCTTTTTTAGGGAAACACCCCTGGATCTCTTCAGAAATCAAAACACAGACCAAAAATAGGACATACTAAAAGCGTATGCCAGATGTGGCATATCTGGGGCTTTTCTCACCACAGGGTATTTGCTAACTCCCACTTGACACGTCCCAATTATTTTTAGCACGTCAAAGCCTTTTACTTATTGCTTGAACAGCTGGTAGCTAAAAATACTTACACTATATAATGCAACTTAATAAATCAAAGATTATTTTTTCTGAGTTTCCTTTATACAGAATACGTTTTCATGGTTAGAGCTCACGTGGGTGCAGGTGGCTCAGAACGGAGAAGGTCAGAGCAAGAAGCCCAAGAAATGCTTTGAACATAGGAATGAAGTCAGGGGTCAGAGTAATTTTAGGACAGACAATTGATTGTAAATCTAAAGGAAGGTATACAAAGCTAAATACATTCTACAAGAATAAAGAGGTGGATGGGACTCATAGCCTAATTTCCCAAAGGTTGTCTGTTGCAGCCAGAGTGGACCTAGTGGCTTAGGGAGGTACAGATGGGTGATGATAATAATGATTAGTTTTGGTAGGAGATATTGGGGATACAGTCATGGGGTAACTGGGTGTTCAGGAAAAGAAAATACAAGCTCATGGAAGGTTGGTCCACAAAATAATTCAGTTATGAGAAGAATTATGCATTTATATCAAAATTTTAAATGCATGGCAATTTAAGGACAAGGTTTAGACAAGGTCGTTTCTAGTGCTGCAAATGAGAAGGCAATGAGGATATGACCGTGAAACCATCAAACGGGCAAAAATACTAGGAAGTATGTGCGCTTAAAAGAGAAGAGGCGATCACTTAGGAAAAAGCTAGAAACCAATTAATGGAAACTGTGACATCTAGATCATAGCAAGAACAAAGAAGAGGGGAGAGGGGAGACTGGAAAGGAGAGAGGGAACAGGGGAGGAAACAAATAAATTCTGCTGCTTCAATGAACTTGTGTCCTATGACAGGACTTGTCTGAAGAGCTGGGATAAGAAAAGGTCAACTTTCAGGCTGACTGGAGAATGAGAAATGCACAGAATCGTGAATTCCAGCTATTCCCCTTGAATGCTTAAATTATGATTCTGAGTGAACATGGTGTCTAGTTCTTCACCAAAGTGATGCCCCTCTTCATGTATTGAAGGTATTCAGTAAATATCCGTCACATTTTAAACCACAACATTGTTTTCTAGTTCAAGCCCTGGCCATTTGTAATTTTACTATGATGAGTCTGCTTTTCTCAGAAATGCATCAGATATCCTGAAACTCTTGAAAAAAGAATGTTTTTATATTCAATTTGATCAAAGTAGTTAATTCTATAGAATGAGTATGCACTTGTGGCTGTTCCCATGATTGTTTTCAGTAGGGAAGTTTTGAAAATTGGCTTTGACTTCCCATATTCAAATTAGAAATTCTAAAAATTTGTAATAACGTATTTGTCAATTTTGGCCCTGCTTTTATGATTAGAGCACACCTGGGAATATGGGGACATTTCCAACAAGATCATGAAGGGCCCAGTTCCTCTTCACTGAATCCCAGAATACACAGGCTGCCACTCACATTTTCATTCTTTTGAGGATCTCTGCACTTGAGCAACAAACTGCAGAGCAGCTGTTTCTTTATCCCCCGCACCCCTAGCTCTGATCTGTAATTTTGTAAAACCTAAGACATAAGAATAAAGCAGCATGATTTTTTAAAATGAGATCAGAGACATAAAAAAATCAGCAAAAATAACACATTCTGTATAAATGGAAGTTGGTGTTATCTTAGATTGGTGTTATAGTAATTCTGAAAAGGGAATTAGAAAAATCACCCAGCAGCTGATCTCACAAATGTTTTAGTGTTGAATAGGAAGAAAGGTGGATTAGGAAATGCCAGCTAACAACAGTGACGTATGAGATTACTCCTCTCACACCCCCATTTGGGGCTTTGTCAAGCAATCATATGATGTGAAAAATTCCTTTGACTCTAAATAGAAGAACAGAGCAGAGGTAAATCCTACAGGCTTGCCTGTGGTTACCAGATCCTCATGACTGAACTCATAGACAGTCTCTCTCCTCAATGCATGCCTGTATTTGGTTTAGCAGGTGCTTCAGCTTGCTGTCTGGGAGGCAGTAATGAATTCTAAATTGTCACATGCTGCCATAGTCACAGTATTTCCTACTTGCTGCCTACCATGATGACCTGGTCTACAGAACATGGTTTCTGTTTTGCTTTGGGATTAGAAAACCCATTTCTTTCCAGTACCCAACTCCAGTCTGTAAAGCAGGTCCTTAGTATCCTACCTACTACCTAGATTCCTGCCTCCAATTTTCCTGTGCCTCAGAAGGATCGTGCCACCATTGTGAAGGCCACTTAGAATCATAACCTTGACACATACTCTGACTCTCATCTTTCTTATGGCCAGGCTTTTCTCTTCCGTGCTTTGCCTTGTCTGCTGGACCAGAACCCTTGTCATTGACATCTGCCTGCTCTTAGCTAACTTAGCTCATCCTTTCTATCCTGCACCTGCAATGACACAGCCGATCGATCCTGCTGGGGTTAGCAGCTGCAGCCAGGTTGGGTTCCTCAGCTTCTTCAAGAAGGCCGCCAGCCATAGCTGGTTTTATCCTTTGTGTTATCCTTGTTTTTTGTGTGAGTTCCTAGCATCCTTCATATATGTAATCTTTAAAATAGAGGCAAATAGACAATCCTAAATTCAATTTTTTTTTTCAGAATGATCATTTAGGAAAGTACATTTCCCTCAGAAATAGTGCGTTTGTTAGTAATTAAATCCTATTATTATGCACTAACCAAGGTATTTTACCCCTTGTGGAACTAAACTGTAAGTAGAAAGGGATGGGGCAAAAGAACTCCAGGCTGCTCAACAAGTGTATAAACCAAGCATACACTTTCCCTTTTATTCATGACCCAGGAGGGCTGTTCCTCAGGTGCTACAGATGCCCTCCTTAACACCACATACTTAGAAATTGCTAAGCCTCCTGAGTCATAAGTGTCATAGAAAAATCAGAGGCACTGAGAATGAGGCTGGAGCATAACTCCAGGCACACGGTTTACATCCAGGGAAGGAGCGGGGATGCTGGCGTGAACAAGTCTGCTCAGCCCACCTTAATGTAAGGTACAGACTGGGTGGTTCAAACAACAGATATTTAAGTCTTCATGGTTTGGGAGGTCAGAAGTCCAAGACCAAGGGTTTGGCAGGCTTGTTCTTTCCTGACACCTCTCTACTTGGCTTGCAGATGGTCATTTCATTGTATCTTCACATTGTCTTTCTTCTGTGAGCGCACATCGCTGGTGTCCCTTTGCGTGTCTCAATTTCCTTTTTTCATAATGACACCAGTCTGGTTGGATTAGGGTCCAACCTAATGACTTCATTATAATTTAATCACCTCTTTAATGACCATTTCTTCAAAAGGTGCTGATGGTTAGGACTTTAACATACACATTAGGAGAGATGGTATTCGTTCTACAACAGGTAGGAAGCAGCAGTTATGTGAAAAGGAGGGGCACATTACAGATATTTTCATTTCTTCTGACAGAAGAAATATTGGAAGACATTTGTACAGTGACCCGTGTAACCTATTTTTTTAGTAGAACTCACCAATAAGCAGATTTTAAAATGGGAAGGGACTTCATGACATTTTTAACTAGTGATGGGAAATTATTGTTGGGCACTGCTATGGCATCGACCCCTAAAACAACATTGTGGAAGCCCATATGGTCTCTTAACATACAAACTCAGTGATGAACCCTCTCTACGATTTGAGTCAACTTATGTCACCCATGGTGCCATAACAGAAAGCCTGCATCCCTCTTTTCATTTTTTTAAGATATCAGTAATAAGATTCTAACATGCAGGATACTGTAATTGAATAAGAATATAAAATGATAACAGACAGGAAAGATATGGAATATAAAATGCTTCTCTGTGAATTATTTTGTCCTCAGTAAGTACTTAATTTATTAGTAGAATTGGATGTGGTTTAAAATCATGCAGTTTTATATGTACTATATTGATATTCAAATATATTTTTCTTTCCAATTTCAGAAACATAAAATGGATAACTTGCATCTATCTAATTTATTAGGAGGCCATGAATTGATTTTATTTTTTCCTCAAAAGCAAACTAGAATTGAAAACAAAAGACTAAATGCAGCATTCACTTTGGCCTTTTAAACCAACCCATTACTATTATGAAGATCGATATTATACAATAGGTTGATTGCTGTCACATTAGTGGTTATTAAGATCTTTGTGCATCCTTTACTAGTTACACAATATATTTATTCATGAGGCAAATCAAAACCCCATTAACATGTCTATAACTGGCTTTTAGTTCAAATTAAAATAAGTGCCAATTTTTGTAAGATTTAAGAATAATTACCTTTGATACATAAATATTACTTTGTGCATAAATGTGTCTACTTATAAATCATAAACATATCTCAACTCTCTTGTATCATATTAATAATATTAGAGCTGCAACAGTCTAGTATCATTAATCTAGCTATAGACATAAAAAGTTAAATTTGAAATGCTGAATTTAGTTCAATGGTGTAAGTTTAGATGACCACAGCATAAAGTTAAAGGGACAGGGAATGTTGTTTAGGTAAAATCTCATTTAAAAATTACTTTCAAATTATTATATCTAATTGAGAAATAAGACAGTCTTCAGAAATAGCTGTTGAGAAACTATTCCAGTGTTAAAAAAGAGAACAAAATGAGTTCTAAGTGTACGTGTCATGCTTTACTTTGGATATTAATTTTAACCTCCAAACAGAAAGTAACAGAATGGCAATAAACAGGGTGAGAAAATTCTGAAACTGTCGATCCTGAAGGTCCCTCCGTTTCATTCTCACCACAGGCTGTTCCAAAAATGTACTATCCAAGCAGGTATTCCGAAAGTTAGAAGTGTCAACTTTGAATAAAATGTATTTTTTTTAATAATCTTTGGTACTTTTTCAAACTTTAATGCAAATACTAGTCAGTGTAGAGCTGTTAATTATACATACATCAATGGAAATCAACTCCAAACAAGTTTTAAAATGTTGCTGCTATTAAAATAAGAGCCCTAACCAAATTTTATCCTTGCCGTCATCTTGCTACATCATCTTTCCTCCTGAAACTTATTTTTAATTAAATGAAAGGTGAGAAGCAGGGAGGCAGAGAGACAGACTTCCACATGCACCCTGACAGAAATCCACCCAGCAAGCCCACTAGGGGGCAATGCTCTGCCCATCTGGGGCCACTGTTCATTTGCTCAGCAACCCAGATATTTCAGAGCCTGAGGCAAGGCCATGGAGCCATCCTCAGCATCTGGAGCCAAATTGTTCAAACCACTCGAGCCATGGCTGTGGGAGGGAAGGAGAGACAGAGATAGAGATAGAAAGTATAGGGGGAGGGGTGGAGAAGCAGATGGTTGCTTCTCTTGTGTGCCCTGACTGGAAATCGAACCCAGGATTCCCACACGACGGGCCAAGGATCTACCTCTGAGCCAAATGGCCAAACCTTTTCCTCCTAAATTTATATCTTGTTTCCTGAGAGGAAAGGGAACACTAATGTGGGTATAGAAGGAATGTTGACATGGCCTCATCTTCTACTAAACATGCTGGTAACCAACCTCCAAGAAACATGCAATTGGCCTTTGCTAGTAAGAATGGCCTATCATGTGGTCTGTAGTGTGGGATTTCCGCAATTCTCGTAAAAAGCTAACCTAGAATCTATAGATTTATAGGTTATGGCTTCCTATAAATGTCACATAAGCTATACAATTATTTGTGGATAAAATTAAGATGCTTCACCCTGGCCAGATAGCTCAGTTGGTTAGACTATCATCCTGAAACACAGAGGTTGCCAGTTCAATCCCTACTCAGGGCACATACAGGAGCAGATTGATGTTCCTGTCTTTCTCCCTCCTTCTCTCCCCTCCACCCCTCCATAATCACTACAATAGATATTTTTAAAAAGTGAAGATGGTTCATCATCTAAAACTCTGCTGTCAGCTGTGTGAGATGACCCACTGCGCACAGACACCTCCTTTTTTATTCCAGCGCGGAAGATGAATCTGATGTGAGATGAAGGATGCTGAGAGCTAAGCTTGGGGTCACAGAGGCTTCCTGGGGTCACTCATGTCTATTGATTGTTAATATCTTTTAATTTAATTTGTAAATCTAATACTTAACTTGACCATCCAGTTCCTTGTGTTAACTCACTCTTCCTCTTCCGCCAGCTATATTTCCTTTTCTGACCTTACTTATCCATCCACCAGGTCTTAAGAGCCACTTATTTATAGCCCTTCATCCTTCCACCTCACACTCACCTTCCTCTGAAATAACAGAATCTTAACATCGTAGAACCCAAAGGATCTTTTTTTTTTTTTTTTTTTTAAAGATAGCACTGCCCACATGGAAGTTTGTTGATATTAAATTTATTTTATTTTTATTTTATTCATTTTAGAGAGGAGACAGAGTGAGAGAGAGAGAAAGAGAGAAAGGGGGAAGGAGCTGGAAGCATCAACTCCCATATGTGCCTTGACCAGACCAGTGCAGGGTTTTGAACTGGCGACCTCAGTGTTCCCAGGTCGACGCTTTATCCACTGCACCACCACAGGTCAGGCCCCAAAGGATCTTGAGGATAATCTATTTTAGTTCCTTCATTTTATCAATAAAGATACTGATTCCCAGAAAAATTATGTAAACTATGATAATAAATTCAAATTAAGTGCTTTTCACATCATATCATAGTTCTTGCTATAGAAACCACTGACTTCGATCATTTATAATCTGTTGACTTGGATTGTCATGCAAATATTTACATATCTTCTTTCTTCGTGTTATAAAATCTTAGCCAATAGGGACTATATCTAGCTCTATTTCAATTATTCTCTGACAATTTTATATCTACATACAAATGCTCAGTAATAGGCACATAAATGAATGGATAATTATCTGTATCCTGTATCTAAGAAATGAGTTTTGTACTAGATTATAACCTATACATTTAAATCATCAACCCCTCCCTTGGACTCCTATTAAATTTTAGTTTTCCAGTTTTTACTTTTCACTTCCTCCTGTGTGCAACATCCACACCACTGCCCTCAAGTAGAATCACATCCAATATTTGAGTATATAGCTATAACATAATTTTAAGCACGAATACCCTATTTTTATTAAATTTATTGAGGTGACATTGGTTAATAAAATTATATAGATTTCAATGTATGATTCTATGATATGTCGTCTGTATATTACATTGTATGCCCACCACCCAAAATCACTATATATTTGACCCCGTTTACTTTTTTTTTCTTTTTTTACAGGGACAGAGAGAGTCAGAGAGAAAGAGAGAGATAGGGACAGACAGACAGGAACAGAGAGAGATGAGAAGCATCAATCAGTTTTTTGTTGCCATTGCGACACCATAGTTGTTCATTGATTGCTTTTTCACATGTGCCTTGACCGCGGGCCTTCAGCAGACCAAGCCACCCCTTGCTGGAGCCAGCGACCTTGGGTCCAAGCTGGCAAGCTTTTGCTCAAGCCAGATGGACCCACGCTCAAGCTGGCGAACTCGAGGTCTCGAACCTGGGTCTTCTGCATCCCAGTTCGATGCTCTATCCACTGCGCCAACACCTGGTCAGGCAACCCCCTTTACCTTTTAATGACTTCCAATCCCTTTCTCCTTAGTAACTATTATAATGTTTTCTATGTCTGTGAGCTTTTGTTTTTCTTGTTTGTTCACTTGCTGCTTTCAGTTTTATACCCCACATATGAGTGAACCAGAACAATAGGGATCACATAAGAATATTATGGTTTGTTTTTATCTGGTGGATAGAGTAAAACAACTGATCCTGTTTCTCATTCACATTGTTCTAGAGAGCTTAGAGCCACACTTAAGGCTCACCCCAGCAAAAGTAAGCACTTTTAAAACATGCATTGGGCTTGCTAATTTAACTTCTTGCTTCATTGTAATTGTTGTAACCACATTCCTGGGTCCTCTAAATTTCTTCACGTAGTTATTTTTTCTCATTTACTGAAAATAGTTTTGCAAACTGCCTTTAATACCTTTCAGAAAAGTGTAAGGATATATTTATGGTTATATAAAAGCATTTGTTACAAGAGTCTATTGAATACTATATCTAAAAATAAACTTTTGGTTCAGTTGTAAGAATAAATTGCAATTTAGCTCATCTGTCATTTAACCACGCAGACCACTGCCCTCCCCCACCAGATCAAAAGCTGGTAGTGGAAAGATTGTACACCGATCTTGAAAGTTACCAGGTGCATGTTAGTAGTAATGTTATGTTAGTAACTCTCTCTAATATAACTGCAGTTACATGAAATTGGCACTACAGAACCAGGAGCTAATTTTCTCATGAATAATAATACACTTTTGCAGACTACACTTTCAAAATTGTAAGACAATTATTAAAGAGGACCCTGATATATGATTATTTCCTTTATAATCGTTCTACATTTTAAAGACTTTTTATTGACCTTCTGTACTAACTTCCATACATATGTGGTTGTGTTTTAGTGATAAGAAGTAATACTCATACTGTGCACGAGGGCGCATGGATTGGGTTTATCTGAAGTTCTTTCTGGGTCCGCCAAGCCTTCCTCCAGATATGCAGCCTAAGAGCTGTTGTGTGGTTTCTTTTTTGAACTGCTGTGAAGGACAGACTTTCACCTCTGGTGGGTTCTGTACTTAACACATGTCTGAGTACAAACTCAACTACTTTCCTTCTCTATTGATCCGGGTAATGATTAGAATATGGGAGGCCATGACTGACATTTAAAATCTGGTTTGTCTCAGAAATAAGGCTGTTAATCAGAAGGAATTATTATACTAGGGAAAGCTATTACTTTTGTAGCTTAAGTAAAGATATGATAGAAAAGTGTTTGGATCACAGATTTTGAGTCAGTCCAGGACCAGAAATAAATGACCACAGGAAGCCCACTATACTAAAATCATATACTAAGATCACTTTAATTCAATTTGCAAAGTTTGGAATCACAAAAATAAAAACATAGCTACTTGTGAACAAAAAAAATTGTTTAAATATATAACTTGTTTTCCTGCTATGTATAGACTGAGCATCATCTTAAATTGTATATCAGTCGAGAGAGCTTCCTTTGAAAGGAACTAAATGGATATTAAAATTTCTTGCTTTAAGAATAGTGTATTTCACCTTACCTATGGAGGCACACTGGATAAAGTAACAACCTGGAATGCTGAGGTCACCAGTTCAAAATCCCGGGCTATCCTGCGCAAAGCACATACGAGAAGCAACTACTATAAGTTGATGCTTCCCACTCCTCCCCTCTCCTCTCTCTAAAATCAATAAAAACAATCTTTTTTAAAAAAATAGTGTCTTTCTCAATGTACACTATCAGTATTCCTCTGTTCTAAAGTATAAGATCCTTTTCAGGTTGACAATTGAGTCTAATATCCTTTTTTTATGCATCATTCAAATTAATTTTTCTCTTTGTTTCAATAAGTGAATCTGTCCCATCATACTCAATAACTAAATCCCAATTATTTTAATATTTTAAATTATTTTACTATACTTTTTGTAAACAAGTTTATCTTAAAAACATCAACAATTTCAAAGGAAAACTTCTACCAAAGACTCTCCAAGCACAGAAAGAAGTATCTATAAATACAGCTGATGATGATACCTCAAGAGTTTTATTTAAACATAAAGTTCTGTTGCTATTTTGTTTGTATATTTTGTTCCTTACATTTCTCATATAAGTGACATTATATGGCATTGGCCTTTCTGTGACAGGATTATTTTATTTAGCATAACACCCACTAGGTCCATTCATGCTGTCATGAACGGTAAGATTTCCTTCTTTTTTATGGCCAAGTAATATTCCACTGTGCAAATATACCAAAGTTGTATTATCTATTCCACTACTGGTGGACACTTGCGCTGCTTCCAAAACTTGTACATTGTAAATAACGCTGCAATATATCTAAAACTGTATCCTGCTACTTTACTAAATTTATTTATGAGTTTTAGTAGTTTTTGGTGGAATCTATAGAGTTTTCTGTATAGAATATAATGTCATTTGCACATAATGACAGTTTTACCTTTTTCCTTCCAATATGAATTTCTTTTATTTCTTTGTCTTGTCTGATTGCTGTGGCTAGAACCTCCAGTACTATGTTGAATAAAAGTAGTAAAAGTGGACATCCCTGAGAACAGACTAATTGCTGTCAGAGAGGAGGGATTAGTCTTAAAAAAACAACATAGACAAGCAACAATATGGTGATTACAAGAGAAAAGGATGTAGGGGACAGGCAGAAGAGGGTAAACGGGATAAATGATGATGGAAGGAGACTAGACTTTAAACTGTTAACACACAATACAATATATAGATACTTATTATAGAACTGTACACTTGAAACCAATATAATTTTATTAACCAATGTAACTAATAAATTAAATTAAAAAAAATAAAAATAATATTATGGTAGTTTTGCATGCTGATAGATGATTACTAAAATTAGAGGTTTGTCCACATATTAAGGTATACAAATGTCTAATCACTACATTAAACTTAAAGTTCTAAAATGAAAAATAATTTATTCAGAAATAATAAATAATATTATTGGGGTTTGAAGGCTGAGCAATAGAAGTCCCCACTATAAAATTAATAAAGTATTACTTTAAGCTTAATTTTCCTCAACCAAGTCAACCAAAATTATCATCCCTTCTATTTGCCTTTTTCTGAGTCCCATATACAGCTGTGATTTTTAAAAACTTTCTCCTTTGTGTTTATGAAATATAGTCAGGAAATTTATTATAAAAAGATGTATAAACACCCAAGCTTGTTGGGAAAAACTTATTTTTCTACAGAATAAGAAGAATCCATATTTTTTCCTTATGTCTTAGATACTAAAGCTATGGAACACGGCTGAAATAAAATTTAATCTGAAATAAAAATTAACCTTAATTTACCAGTATAAAACTAGTTTATGTCCCATTATGGAAACTATTACATAATGTTTAAAAATGGTAAAATTAATTACATTAACTTTTTAAATTATTACAAGGCATAAATGACACTGTACAATTAATCTTAAATTATGAGACTTATTATAAAATCTAATTGTACAATTTTATTGTGATGTAAAGCTTCTGTAAGTGTTGAAAATTAAAGTAGGATTATGTGAAACAAGACATTCTTATTTTTCAACTTCACTCAGAAGATAGAGCAATAATTCATGCAAAGAATCATTATAAAATTTAATGTAACATGTCATTTGAATGAAATCAGCCAGTGACACTCCTGAATTTTGTCCTGATAGTAAGAAATTTAAAGTTCCCTGATTATAACTTAACTGATGCCCCCATAATATAACAGTTTATATCATTGAAATAATGCCAATACTCAAAATATTTTATTCTTCTTTAAATGTACATGCCAGTGGATTGCCATGTTTCTGTAAAAGGATTTACTGAACTATGAAACTAGAAGCAATACATATTAAATAAATAATGAGAAAACTGAAAATAAAAAGGGCAATGGTCCATTAAATAATAAGAGAAGTTTATTTGGCAGATACAGGGTGAGTTAACTGTGTGATGTGCAGAATCAGTATAGATCCCTATAACTTGCTGGGTTCCATGGTTCTGTCTGTCTGATAAAGAAAGCATGCAGAGTGTTCTGAAGAAGCAAATATTTTAAAGCACTGTCTCCTAAGTCATTTATTATGTGGATTCTTACATTAGGAGAAGCAAAGAACAAATCAATTTCTTAAAAAAACAACAGAAAATGACTATACTATCGAGATGGAGAACAGATCTGTGGTTGCCAGGGATGAGGGATGGTAGAGGAGAGGAATGTGTGTATGAGTGAAGGAGATATTTGTGGTGATGCAACAGTTTTGCATCTTGATTGCAGTGTTGGTCACACACCTGACAGGAAAGCAAAGAACTAGACACACACATGTGCCAGTGTCAGTTTCCTGGCATGGTCATTGTATGATAGCTATGCAACATGCAACCATTGTTAAAAAACTGAACAAAGTGTACAGGGAACTTCTCCTTACTATTGTTGCAACTTTCCATTAATGTCTAATTATTTCAATATAAAAAGTAAAAAAAAAAAAAAACTACCAGAAATATTTTTCAAATGGGTATCATTTAATCTGCCATTGAAATATCATTATATAAAAAAAGAAAGAAAGAAACTGGAACTAAGATTCTCTATCTTGTCCCTTCTGTAGCACAGAGCACTGCTGCTAATGGTTGCTGAGTTTCAAAATATTCTAAATGAAGGGAAATTCACTATCTTTCTGTAAGAGATGATTCTCTTTTATCACTCAAGTTTCATTACCAAGGTAGCTTTTTCTGATAATAATGTACATATATTCCTTATCTTTATTTTCTTTATTACTCAATAGATCTCACATTAATCACTTCTTCCCTTATGATGATGCTTTCCTCTTTCAGATATTAGCTAATTTTGAATTCTCCTACTTATTTCCTGATCTATGTATTCTGACCAACTCTCATCTTTAAATACTTTCTGATTTTCTTCAATGTGCTCACAACTACCTTCTAATTAAAAAATAAAATAGAATGATAAAAGTGGCATTGGGTTTTCAGTGCAATCTCCCAGAATATTGTGACCAGAAACTACCCACCTTCCCTTTTATATTATAGCATCGCAAGTTAGTACTTAGCTTTTTATTTAGCTTAGCAATCTCAATATAATTTGTAATATTTTCAGAAAATGTAATAATTTTTACTAAATAAATGGTTGAGTGTTTATAACGGTTGTATAATGGCCGTCAAACTATTCTGATGATAGAATTTTGGTTTTCTGATTTCAAAAATATGTATACCCAAAAAGAACAAGCTATTGAATCTCTTATTTTCATTTGAAACAAATTAGTATATCAAACAAAAATGCTGTATGCAACAGTACAAGACTCATAACAGAAATGCTCAACTGTATTTTTCGTAGAATCATCATATTCATCACTAGTTTCAACATCTGCAAATGCAGCTTTTATACAAATATTAGCATTTCAACTTGTTCTAACAACAGGAATGACACTACTGTATTCAATGTGTTCAGATCTTTTATTATTTATTTTTAAAAGCACATTAGATTTTATCCAGTTTTGTCAACTAAAGAATCTAAGCCTGCACATTTGAACAAATATTATTTCACTAAAAATATTAAATACAATTATATTGAAACTCATAGATATTCATTTAGCTTTAATATGAGTGCTGTAATATCCCTTTTAAAACCATGCCACATAGTTTTCTTACATTTTGATATGTTGGTAATATATAACATAATATTTGTCTAAAAATATAGAGTATTATGTTGTATGATGTAACAGACTAAGGGACTCTATAATTATAATATTTCAATGCTATTATTACAGAAATAAAAGCCACAGAGAAATATATCTAAATTGGATATAGTAAGTAGGCATTCTTCTAGATTTCTGAATAGTTTAAAAGAAATAATCAGTAGCATATAATGTTTACATCTTATTTTTATAGAGGCAAAGACATAATTACCACCAATTTTCATGTTTTCTTTGCCAAAGTAACTTTTCCAAGATGCATGGACTCTCATAAGCTCTTCAGTAGCAACAAAATACCATGAGACAATTATGGTCTATTAGAACCTCAGGCATGCTTTCATTACCAATATTATTTTGACAGATTATATCATACAAACCTCCCCAAAATACCTTCTAAACATCATTCTACTTGAGAAATCCTTGAGTGTGACAGTTAATGATTATTATTCATTTATACTTACCAGATGAGTTTGTTCAAATCTAATCTGTCTATACCTTGACACAGTATTTAACATAACTTACAAATAAAGAACCTGAGTTCTAGCTCTATACACTAATTTTGAAATAAATAATAGAACACATAAGCAAAATAATCTCCCATATTCTTCTTCTTAAAGTCACAAATAACTTTGAAGTCCAGATAGCTCAAAAACTTACAACCAATGAGCTTTCATTTTAGGTGACCAATATATTTATGCCACAAAAATATTCTTTCTTTACAAAATAAATTTTAAATGATTTATAGACTTAAATGCATGCATGTATTCCCAATAGTTGTTATTGGAGTCTATTGAATTATTTTTTTTTTGAATTATTTTTGATACCACTAATTAACAAGACATTTTGTACTAAAAAGCAAAAAAAAAAAAAAAAAAAAAAAAAAACCTTCCTAACATTTTTAAATATATAGTCCTAAATATAAATCATATTATAGGCATTGTTGCAGTGCTCATATTTTTGTGTGGAACCTAAAATTTCAGTAATTGTCTATTTAAGTTTGGTAATGAATCTTCATTATCACCATTAAATAAATAACTGCATATCCAACCTAAAATGGAATCACCAATGTAAGGAACAAAATAGATGATCAATGCAGATACATAAAGGAAATGTAATCTAACCTTATAGGAATTGACAGCTCTTTACCAGTATCAGTAGAGGACACCAGCCATTTTCAGATATCAAATCTGTTCACATCATCACCGGACTGCTTAGTTCCCTTGTTCTCTCTGATAGTATTGCCAAAGTTAATTTGTAAACAGCTCTATTTAATTGGCTTAAAGACAAATAAGTGCTATATAAATTAAGCACACCCTCAAAAATATAAAAACTAACACAAATGTTTTTCAAGTTCATGTGATCTAGAGTAATCTTTGGTAAATCAAAGCTAGTTTAAGTGTGTAGGTTTAATTACAATAGGCATGTGTATGATTATCAAAATAAAATATAATATTTTTATTCTACCTATGTTTATTTGAAGACAAACTCAGGTTATCTTTTTTATATAAGCTTTCAGCAAGAAATATAAGATGTGGTCACTGTCTAATGTCTCATGAAATTTTCATGAGTAATCTAAATACAATTGTTAATTAATGAATTAAATATATGTAAAGTAAAAGTTTATAAATAAACTTTTCAACAATAATTATGCATTATGATATATCTACTTAAAAATAGTTTCCAAAACTGTTTTGGTAACTTGAAATGTTAAATTTATATCAATGTAAGTTAAATAATATCTATTAGTAAACATGTTTAGTACCACATTGAAAATTTAGTATGAGGAATTTCATCCAGAAATTATGACATGTATATATAAATTCTGTTAATCCACAGAGTGTTAGTGAAACAGACAGTCCACAAGTTTGTACTTATTATTTCGCACTAGGAATTAAGAACTTTATAGGACTCTATTTCTTAGACTTTTGTCAGCTCTTGAAAAGATATTATGAAAGTTTCTTTACCTTTGAAGTAATCTGTCTGGACTACAAAGAATTTTTGTTTTATGAAAATAATTTAGCATGCTTCACATTGTTTTTATCAGGTCTCTGATTACTTTTCAAAGCCCATTAAAAGAGCTAAGTTTTAATCACAAGCTATGTAATCTTTTGTATTTGCTTTCAACCATCTATTGTAACTTTGGCTAAATAGATAATAAATCTTATTTTAGTGATCTGTAATTCAGTGTAGTCAAATGTCCAAACTTTTTGATGTCTTGACAACTTCCGCATTTTCAAGTTCTAAATGAAGTCTTTTTGACTTAACTAGCTTTGATATTTTCCTGCATTTCCCCAGAAAAAATCTTAAAGCTTGGTAAAATGTTGAACCAATTAGGTTTATTTGATATGTTAAATTACATATGGGAAGCACTATCAAGTAAGAATTAATGTTTAAACTTCTTAGCTTATATTTGTATAGATTTATATTGTGAATATAAAATTTCCAGAAATTGAATGAAATTACTAAAAATATGATATGTCCTGGTATGTTATTAGTCATAATTCCAGATATATTAAAATAATGTATGTCACAAAAATAACCAAATTCCTTGTTAATTCCATTTTAATGAATTTTTATCAGATCTTTAACAAGGGGCAGATTTAAGTCTTGTGTCATTTACAAATAGCATTTTTCTTCCCTAATTCTTTTGCAAAAGGGAGTTTCATGGAGAGGACCCTATCAAGTACTCTTGACCACTGACACCACTGATAACCAGTGCAAACCAGCATAATCCCACCAGTGGTTTTACGTCACATCTGGAACTGTGCAAATAAATACAGGAGTCCTCAAAACCAATTTTACTAGTAACAGAAATAACAAGGTGTTGAAACTTGGACGCATATTTCATAACTAAATGAGGCTTTACCCAGTGATGGGATTCAAATAATTTAAGAACTCATTCTCTGCCCTAATGACCATATTAAGTATAAAAGAAATGATATACCGAACGGTAGTTTATTATCTCATGCATTTAAAACTTAAATAAGAACAATAAAAGAACTATACAAAACTAGATTTTTATAAAAGTTTTAAAATATTAATAAAAAATTATTAAATATTACCTGACAAAAAATATTAAAATGTTAGTTAAGATATTTTCATATTGCTTCTTGATTGGCATCCTCACTTTCAATTTTTTTCACCTATGGACGGAATGAACATTACTACGGGCAATTAGAATACACTGTTTCACAAATAAACGTTAAAAAAGAGTAAAGAATTTAAATCTATTATTTCACATTGGGCGGCTGCCCAGGTGCCTGATTTAGAGAGAACTCTAATTACAAGTGCCATTTTAATAACTTGTCCGCTAAACTCAACAAAAAATTAGGTATTGGTTCTGCCAAACCAGTGCAAACCAGCATAATCCCACCAGCGGTTTTACGTCACATCTGGAACTGTGCAAATAAATACAGGAGTCCTCAAAACAAATTTTACTAGTAACAGAAATAACAAACATCAAGATAGATTACTCCCTCACCTGACATCCAGTATATCGCTGGATCTGGTTTTCTGATATTTTGTTGAAGATTTTAGAATCTATGTTCACCAGGGATATTGACTTATAATTTCCTTTAATTGTAGTATGTTTATTTGATTTTGAAATTAGGATAATGACTCATTAAGTGAGCTTGAGAGGCTCCTAACCTTTTGAAATTTTTGGAATAGTTTGAGAAGGAGGGATGTACTGTAAATGTTTGGTAAAATTCACCTTAGAAGCCATCCAGAACAGGAATTTAGTTGGGAATTTTTGGATTATTGCTTCAATTTCACTAGTTGTAATCTGTCTATTCAGCTTTTCAATTCTTCCTATTCAGTTTTGGAAATTGTATGTTTTTAGAAATTTATCCATTTTATCCAGATTGCTGAATTTGTTAGCATGTAATTGTTCATAATAATTTTTTACAATTTTTTGTATAACTTTTGTGTCACTTGCTACTTCTCCTCTTTCTTTCCTTAAAATCTGAAATAATACAGAGATGTCTACTTTCTCCACTCTTATTCAGCACAGTACTGGAAGTTCTAGCCACAGCAATAAGATAAAAAGAAAAGATAGAAGGCATCCAAGTTGGAAAAAAAGAAGTCAAACTCATTATTTGATGATGACATAATACTATATATACATAACCCAGAAAATTCCACCAAAAAAACTATTAGAACTGATAAATGAATTCAGTAAGGTAACAGAATACAAAATAAATATCCAAAAATCAGATGCATTTTTATACACCAATAATGACTATGAGGAAGGGAAACAACAACAAAAAACAATCTCATTCACAATTGCTTCAAAAAACAAATAAAGCAAAACAAATAAAAAACTAAGAATAAATGTAACCAAAGAGGTAAAAGGCCTATACTTGGAAAATTGTAAGACTCTGAAGAAAGAAATTTAAGAACACACAAATAAATGGAAGTATATATTGTGTTCATGGATAGAAAGAATTAACATCATTAAAATGTCCATAGATATCAGTGGTATATTTCATAGAACTAGAAAAAATATTCCAAAAATATGTTTGGAACCACAAAATAAACCCTAAATATCCACAGCAATCTTGAGAAAGAAGAACAAAGTTGAAGATATCACATTACCTGACATCAAACTATACCAAAAGGCCATAGTAATCAAAATAGTAGGAAACTGGCATAAAAACAGGCATATATATCAATGGACAAAATAGCCCAGAAATAAACCCATGCCTTTATGGTCAATTAATATTTGACAAAGGAGATTAGAGCATACAGTGGAGTAAAGACAGTCCCTTCAATAAATGATGCTGGGAAAACTGAACAGGTACTTGCAAAAGAACGAAACTAGACCACCTTCTTACATCATATGCAAGAATAAACTTAAAATGGATTAAAGACTTAAATGCAAAACTTGAAACCATAAAAAAAAACTAGAAGAAAACAGGCAGTAAAATCTTGGACATTTCTTACAGAAATATTTTTTACTGATGTGTCTCCTCATGTGAGGGAAACAAAAGAAATAATAAACAAATGGGGTTACTTCAAACTAAAAAGTTTTTGCACAGCAAAAGTAACCTTCAACAAATGAAAAGAGAATCCACTCAATGGGAGAACATATTTAAAAATGATATATCAATAAAAGGTTAATTTCTAAAATTTATAAAAAACTCAAATAACTCAACACCAAAAATAAAAAGCAATCCAAATAAAAAATGGGCAGAGAACCTGAATAGGCACTTTTACAAAGAGGACATGTACAATGCCAATAGACCTATCAAAAGATGCTCATTGTCACTAATCATCAGAGAAATGCAAATTAAAACCACAATGAGATATCACCTCACACCTGTCAGAATGGCTATCATCAGTAAGTCCTCAAATGATGAGTGTGGGTGAGGATGTAGAGAAAAGGGAACACTCCTGCACTGTTGGTGGGAATACAGATTGGTGCAGTCACAGTGGAAAGCATTATGAAATTACCCCAAAATCTTAAAAATGATACTTACTGACTTATGACCCAATGATTCCACGTCTGGGGATATACATGAGCAAACCAATACCAATGATTCAAAATAACATATGCACCCCGAAGTTCACTGTGACACTATTTACAATAGCCAAGATTTGGAAGTAGCTCAAGTGTGCATCAGTAGATGAATGGATAAAAATGCTGTGGTACATTTACATAACAGAATACTATTTGGCCCTAAAAAAGGAGGAAATCTTACCTTTTGCCACAACATGGATGGACCTGGAAAGTAAAATGCTAAATTATAAAAGCCAATAAGAGAAACACAAGTACCATATGATTTCACTCATGTAAGGAATCTAATAAAAAATAAACTAACAAAATAGAAATAGATTAAGAGAATATTGAAATTCAGTTACACAAAATCTGAGCTAAAGCCCATTGGTTACAAGTCCAATGTGACTCATTTTGGAATTTTTATTTTCAGCTGGTTACCTACAGGATTGTATACACATGTTAGCGCTATACTGCAGTTTGGTTTTGCTATACATGCTATTTGTCATTGTATTTTGTGTTGTGGTTTTTAAAGTACGAATTGTTATTTATTCAGGCTTTGCTAGAATAACAAATCTAATAGACTGATGTTTTCCTAATGCTTTTAAATGATAACTAACAACTATATACCTGAGAGAGTCTCCCTGCCTTCACCCTACACCTGACCTGCTATAAGTTGTTGCTCATCTTTTCAAGTATCTCTTGGATATTTCTATGCCTTCTTGGGAGAGGTTTCTGTCAGGTCCTCGGCCCATTTTTAATTGGATGGTTTGTTTGCTGGTGTTGAGTGGTCTTAGTCCTTCAGATATTTTGGATACTGAACCTTTTTGGAGCTGTTGCTTCCAAATACCTTCTTCTGTTTGCTTGGTTCCTGTTTTGTTTTGGTGGCTTCTTTTGCTGTTCAGAAGCTTTTTAGTTTGATATACTAACATTCATTTATTTTTTGCCTGTGCTTTCTTTGTCTTTGGAAATGCTGCAGCCACTATAGCCACTATGGAAACACTATAGAGGTTCCTCAAAAAATTAAGAATAGAATTACTATATGACCCAGCAATTCCTCTTTTCAATATCTACCTGAAATACTTAAAAACATTTGTTTGCAAAATGTATGCATTTCTATGTTTATTGCAGAATTCTTCATGGTGCCTAAGACATAGAAACAACTGAACTGTCTTTCGGTAGATGATTGGATAAATAAGATGTGCATATTTACAATGGACTACTACTCAGCCATTAAAAAGGATGAAATACTGCCATTTGAGACAACATGGATAGATTTTGAGAATAAGGATATACAGTCATAGTGAAGAACAATATGATTTTATTCATATGTGGGAAATAAAACTTAAAGCAGAAAAAGAAGAAATAAGATAAATAAACAAATTAAAATTAATAGACACAGACAATATTATGATGCCTATCAGAAGGAAGGGCTGTTAGAAGATATTAAAGAGTAAAGGAGTTCAAATATGTATGTATATACTGACGGAAGATGATTTGACTTTGGCGGATGGAACCACAATGCAATATATAGATCATGTATCATATAAATGTATACTTGCAACCTATATAATCTTACTAACCAATATTAACCCAATAAAGTGAATAAAAAAAGTAATTGCTTTAAAGTGGTCTTTTAGTTTATATTAAACCCAAAATTTTTAGTGCCCTGAAGAAAGGTATTGAATCATACATATTGAAGAAAAATAAACAAAATATAATCAGTCAAAAGGTAAAAGACATTACTGAAGAAACACATAGTAAATCCTTGTGGGGAGTTGATCAAAAGGAGAAAATGTAGAAACAAATTAAAATGAGGTTACTTATGCCAGGGACAAAATAGAGATAATCAGTGAAGGGGCATAAAGAAAACTTAACCTAATCTTACAAGAATTTATAGCTCTTCTCAGAAATCAGTAGTAGATTATACCAGCTAATCCCCCAAACCAAAACTCTTCATGTCTCTGAACTTCTGTGTTCCTTTGACTCAGCTATCATGATCCAAAAAGAAAAAAGACCAGTAGGCAACCAATGAGCTGAAAAAGCGAAGTAACTTCTGCATTTACCTCATAAAAATACTTAGGTCTGTGAGCAACTTGGAACTCATTGTTCCTGTAGCCTTGAGTTTCTCAGGTCAAAAGCCTTACAATAAACTCAGCTCTATACTTTCTTTATTCAGTATATAGAGTTGTTTTTGACAAAACTATATTACCGTTCTCCCATTTAATCTTTATTTCAAATGTAGCACTATATTAAAAATTTTGTAGATTTTTTTCTTTCGAATCATAGTGCTAAGTTCTAGCTATTGAAAAAAAATTTAATAGCCATTAACCTACATTTCAGGGTTTAACTTCTGTAAGGTCCTAAAACATAAAAGGTAAATATGGAATAAAAATATATTTATAAAAATTAAATAATTTATAATCAGAAACCTAATATAATTTTCTTCTATTACTCTTTCATATATTTTAAATGCGTAGGTCATCTCAGCCATTAAATTCAGCTCTGTAATTTGTTCATAACGTGTATTCATTTTTAATTTTCTGGTTAAGGTGGAATAGACTTTCTACTGGGAACATTTGTCCAAAAGCATTTCATGCATAAACAGAGAGAGTTTTAACATGTCACTAAATTCTGTTTGTGACAATATGCACTTTGGGAATTGAGAATCCATAAACCAACATTGCTAATTAGAGCAGGAAAAATTATTGAAAGTGTCTAGTAAAAGAAAATGTAACTGGAAAATGTCAGAAAGTTGTGTTATCAAAATAAAAATTTGTAGTAGTAATAACTCCTCTCAAAGATAAGTTCTTTTTAATACTTGATTAGTATTATCAAAATTAATATTATCACTTTTAGGTGCTTAATTACCTAAAAGTATACATAGAATATTTCTAATCCAACTCTTATATGTAGATCAATAAATAATAACTACTTGATAAAAAGGGTAGGTATAGATGGTATCCTATATGCCATTTCAGCTTTAAAAAAATGTATTTGATTAAATCTAAATATTTATATAAATCAAGAATAAGTCTTCCAATTGGAAATATTTCAAATTCTAACTTAGAATAAGACATTTATTATAAGAATATAATATTGTATATGTTAATAAATCCCTAGATTTATATTTTTTTCTTCAATTTAAATTGCTTAATAAATAAAACAATATATCAATATATAAAGTACACATTTTTATTTATTTACTAGTAATTCTCAAAAGTGTCTATAGAATTTAAGAGTGAAACATGATAATTGAAATATATATTAAGGAATTGTGCAAAGGAAACAAAATTTAACATTTTTAGTCTTTATTTGTAAGATTATACTAATTACTTTGTTGGTGGATCAGCAAGCAGAGAGGCTGCTAAAATACAGTATCCCCCCCCCCATTATCTGTGGGGCAAAGGTTCCAAACCCCCCGTGGATGCCTGAAACCACAAATGGTACAAAACCCTACATACATTGTTTTTTTCCAAGCCATACATACCTATGATAAAGTTCAATATATCAATTAGGCAATTTTACGGAAGAGATGGTCTTACTGCAGATCTTAGCAAGCTCAACTTATGATATTTTTCTTTCCTTATTGAGAACTTTCACATTTTCACTTAAAGGAAGTATTTTACTGCTTCTCTTTGGCATTATCTGAATTGACAGCATCACTACTCTTGCACTTCTGGACCAGTACTCAGTAACTTAAGGCTTACTTGAAGATAAGCACTTTGTTACTAGGATGATCAAGATACCTTTGAAGTGACCAGAGGACAGTAGGGATAAAGTAGACAAAGGGATGGTTCAAGTCCTGAGTGGGACAGAGCAGGGCACAAGATTTCATCATGCTACTCAACTTAAAACTTCTGCATTGTTTATTTGTGGAATTTTCTATTTAATGTTTTTGAATCATGATTGACTGTGGGTAACTGAAACCACAGAAAGTAAAGCCACAAATGAGAAGGACTACTGTACCCTCAGAAAATGATCAGGCGCTGGTCAAGAAATTGGTGTTCTGCTTCTGGTGTTGGTGATTGGTCTTTAGGGAAGAAAGTCTTATGGGACCACATATATTTCATTTATAACTATGGGAGAGATGTTTCCAAGAGTATTTTTGAAAAAGAATAGGGGGAAAGAAAGACTGGAGAGTTCCTGCAGTAACATGGACCCTTCCAATTACTACAAAGTCTTATAAAGTCCTTTCTCTCAGCTCTTTTAGATTGTGTTTAAATGGAATAATACCTAAATCAAAGTTTGCTTGGGAGCAGCTTCCTTTACATTCTTAAACTGCTATTTAATTGGTCACCCTTAGTTACCTGAAATCCTGAATTTAGAGAGGAACTGGAATGAGGGAAGCTGTGTATTGAAAAACAGGCAGAACTCTGACACAATTCACCTAGTATCTAGCAGTGCCTCAGGCATATCAGTGGGAATCAGTAAGACTTTTTCCCAGAATCCAGACCTCAACTACAATCAGTCCACATTTTTGGTTTAGTTTCTCTTTTTGGAAACACCTGTGAGTTTCCCATGGCAACTTTGCCCCGTCAGCTCTATTACAGCCAGCCACGTGAGTAATACTATAATGTCAAACCCTCTCAGCAATCCTCAAGCAATAACAAAGTCAAGTCAAGCTTCTTGGAAACAGGTTATCTTTTACTATTTTTGTTTAAAAAAATCACCATTTTGACAGTTCACTAAATGATTTCATCAGCAAATCCATCTGTGTCATGGAGACAGAAGGGCAATACACTGTTTAAGAGTACAGATGATGCTTAAAAATTCTAAGCTCCTTAAGAATAGAAATAGTACTGCTCTTTTTGCCCTTTCCAGAAACAGGCAGAAAGTATTCAAGTAATAAATTTTCCTAAAAGTTACATTATATCTGCATTTTTTTTTCATTAACAGAGATATAGCATTTTAAAATATATGAATGATTTCATTAAATCTACATTGCAATCTAGTCTCCCAAGGGATCTTACTGCAAAGTAATTTCAGTGATACAAGTATTTATTGCTCTTCTAGATTGGAAACTTTTTAACTCTTACAGTACCCAGAACACTCAGGAAAGCAGAAATGATGCTGGGGAAATACTGTGAGTCATCATAGCTGACAGGATTACTAGGTGTAGAGAGGCACTGACCTCATTTTGCAGAACATCTTTCCTTTTGATTGTTCAATTGCACTTGCCTGGGCTCTAGCCTCCATAAATATTGAGCAAAAAAGAGGATTACAAAAGAGTCTGCTTAGGGTAGAGAGCAAATGACACACACTTTTCCCTAAATACAGGAAAGGAAAGTGTAAAGATTCACAATTTGGGTATTTTTTAATTGTAAAACAGATCCAATAACAGTTTATAAGCATTGAATGAGCATCTACCATTTACCACCATGGAATGAGGCTCTTTGGAGAATTAATTTTCCATGTTTTAAAGCTACTATAGGGTTATTTGGGCATTTAAATAGTTATTGAAGTGGAATGAGCAAAGTGTTTCTTTAAACTAATAGAAAGCAAATCAAATTTCTTTAGAACTATTAGAAATATGGCATTCCAAAAAGAAAATAATAAGAGGAGATTCCAAGATGGCAGTAAAGTAGGCAGACATACAAACAGCCACCTCATGGGAACAAACTGGATTACAATTTAATTTAAGAGCAGTCATCGTGAAAAACCAACTTTGGACTAAAAGAACAGGACTCAAAAACCAAGGAGCACAGAAGAAACCACACGGAGCCTGGTAGGAAGTATGAAGATGCAGTGGAGGCTCCCCTGGTCCCAGGAGCGAGGGGTGGCTGAGGGTCCAGAGGGTTTCTCATTGCAGAGAGAGAGAGACCTTGAGAGGCAGTGGTCCTCAGCCCCAGAAACACAGAGACTGGAGGAGACAGCCTGACAGCATTGAGTGGGGAGAAGAGTGGGAAAACTGTCTGTGGGAAACAGCTGGTGAAGAAGTTGTAGCTTTAAAGGACCAGTGAAAAAAATATTGCTCACAGCCACTTGCCTGGGGTTTCGGGGGTGTGGAGGGCTGGAGGACTGGTCTTGCATAAGGAGAGTGGAGTGATCAAGACAGGCACAGGGACACAAACGGTAACAAGGAGAAGAATACCTGAGCTGAATCATTCTCCAGTGCTGAGGCAGCCATAGCTGGGGGGAGGGTCGCTCCTTCCATCCAGCACAAGCCTACTGTGTAACCAGTTGACCCACCTCCAAAAAGCTCTCCAGCTCTGATCAGCATAAAAGGCTGTTGGGAAAGGAGGAAGTAAAGGGGAGGCACAGTGACTCAGGTTTCCAGGGAGACCTAAGCTACACCTTCCCCTTCTGATACAGAGAATGTGACCTGCCCCCAGAGAGTAACTGGGCAGACCATACCTCTGGTTCTCAAAAACTCACACCCACTGCATTCCTGGATAGAGTTTCAAATGGGGTCAAAGAAAAAGATATGCCCACTACCCCAAGTCTTAAACACAGAAGCACCCTGCTGGGCTCAGCAAACAAACAGAAGGGAAATTAAGACTTTTAAGTGGCTCTACTAGTTAAGGAGAATTAAAATCCAAGCAACTAACAGAGGCTGAGGGATAAAGACCTGGAGGAGAAGCCACATTTCATACTCAAACCTCAGACTCAGAACCCCAACAAGTCTGCAAAACTTACACAGAAAAAATGGCAAGATAAAGGAATGTAATTTATATGAATCAACAGGAGAAATCCCCCCCAAAAAAACTTAATGAGATAGAAGTAACCAAATTACTGGATGCAAAGTTTAAAACAATGATTGTTAGGATGCTTAAGGATCTTAGAGCTATAGTGGATGGACTTAATGAGCACCTAAATAAAGAAATTATAAGTATCAAAAAGGACACTGATATTATAAAAAATAATTAATCAGAAATGACAATTAGAATATCAAAAATGAAAACTACATTAGAAGGAATCAAGAGCATGCTGGATGAAGCAGAGGATCGAATCAGTGAAAGAGAGGACAAGATAAGTAAAAACACAAAAACAGAGCAGCAAAAAGAAAAGAGGCTCAAAAAGTCTGAGGAAACTATAAGAGAACTCTGTGACAATATGAAGAGAAATAACATCCGCATCATAGGGGTTCCTGAAGAAGAAGAGAAAGAACAAGGGATAGAGAACATGTTTAAAGAAATCATAGCTGAAAACTTTCCTAAATTGATAAAGGAAAAGGTCATACAAGTTAAACAAGCATAGAGAGTCCCAGTAAAGAGAACCCAATGAGAACTACATCAAGACACATCATAATTCAAATACCAAAATTAAAAGATAAAGAAAAAAATAGTAAAAACAGCAAGAGAAAAGAAGTCTATTACCTATAGAGGAGCCCCTTATGGATGACTACCAACTTTTCAACAGAAACACTTGAGACCAGAAGAGATTAGCAAAAAATATTCAAAGTAATGTATAATAAGAACCTACAACCAAGACTTCTTTATCCAGTAAGACTATAGTTTAAAATTGAAGGAGAAATAAAAAGCTTCCCAGACAAAAATAAACTCAAGGAATTCATTACAACCAAACCAGTACTGCAGGAAATGTTAAGGGGGTTTTTGTAAAAAGAGCAAAGGAAAAAAAATCAAGAAAAAGAGGATTATAGATTTAAAGAATGAAATGGCAATAAACAACTACATGTCAATAATAACCTTAAATGTAAATGGATTAAATGCTCCAATCAAAAGACATAGGGTAGCTGCATATATAAGAAAACAGGACCTGTACATATGCTGTCTACAAGAGACCCACCTCAGAACAAAAGATACACATAGACTGAGAGTAAAGGGATGGAAAGAAATATTTTATGCAAACGGAAAGGAAAAATAAAGCTGGGGTAGCAATATTAATATCTGATAAAATAAACTTTAAAACAAAGTCTGTAGTAAGAGATAAAGAAGTTCACTACATAATGATAAAAGGAGCATTACAAGAAGATATAACTATTATAAATATATCTGCACCTAATATAGGATCACCTAAATATATAAAACAGATTTTGATGAACAAAAAGGGCGAGATCAACAGCAATACTATAATAGTAAGGGATTTTAATATTCCACTAACATCAATGGATAGAACCTCCAGACAAAAAATTAACAAAAAAACAGCAGCCTTAAATGACACACTAGATCAACTGGATTTAACAGATATCTTCAGACCCCCCCCCCCCAAAAAAAAGCTTCTACTTCACTTTGATGTAATTTAAATGGAGGTGTGATAAGGTGCTAAAGAATTGCAAAAATTGTTAACATTAGTATTTTAAAAGGAAGAGTCAGGCTCACTTACCCCTCTTTCTGATGAGAAAAAAAAATCCAAGAGGAAGAGATTAAAGGGGCAAAATTTAGTTAGTAGTTGATCATAATTTAACTATAGTTCTCTGGAAAGACTGAGGCCACTTGCTAGACAGAGCAAAGAAGGTAAAACTTATCTGAAAACTTCCTCTTTCCCTTCCTTAAGAGCCTTTAGGAGACAATGTTTAAAAACTTCTACACTGATTCTAACTCTTCCTTCCCTCCTAGAGTTTGAGAGTACTGTATACCTCTAGACAAAGGGATCACGAGCCCACTCCCCTTGCTTGAAAAACCTGCATTCTATATAACATTGTATATGCTTTCTAATAATCATTCTTTGTAATTCTTTATATGTATAAAACTTGTAAACTAAGCAAATGGGGACTATAAATATATAAGCAGGGACTAAAAATAAGCTAGCCCCAACACTTTTAGCAAAGGTAATTTCATCTAGCTTCTCTCCCTATCCTAAACTAAAAGTTTCATTTCCCACTATTGTGACAGGGATGGGTAGTAGACACTAGAAGATTTGGGAATGTCTTTGCTGGGTATGTAAAATATTTATCATTACTGTTTTATCTTGTGATCTTGATGTGTAAGAATGCTTTTTCGATTTAATGGACCCTATAGATAGATGTAAGCTTGTAAGTAAATGACAATTGTACCATGCGCCCCTACTCACCCACCCCAACCAGTACTTGATTTTGTATAAAAGCAGGCTCAGAACTCTATGAAGGCCTACATGATTTGGGACTGTGCCCCATGTAACTAGCAAGCTAATTAATAAACTCCTCAAATTTCTTCTGTAACCTGCCTTGATGCCTCTATGTAACCTGCAGATACTTGCTCAATACTACTTGAAATGCTAAAGAATTTATTCAGTTTATTGGCGCTGCCTGAAATTACTTTCAGAAACAGAACACTTTTAGTGACCTAGTGTATTTTAAAAGTGTTCATAATGGTGAAATATACCTGATATACAGGTTAAGCCTGCAGGGTATAAGCTAGCCTGAGGCTGTCTCCAAAGTCTGTCTGTATCTACCAACTCAGTCCTTCCCATGTTATGTGTTTAATCTAGTGGGGATGTTTTCTTTTTCCATAATAGTTCCAATGTACCTATTGCATGATAATATATTTTTTACTTTCCAAATTAGAAATAAACAAATATAAATTCAAACTATTGTCCATGTTGACCACACATGTATAAGAAAAAGCACCACTTCTTTTTATAAAGTCATTTAATAATAAAAACATGAACTACATAAATGAAACCAAATTTTCATGTGGACATGAAGGTAATTAGCACACAAGAATTATATCACAATATCAACAGATCAGAAAATAAATAGCAATCAAGTCAAATTGATTGCGAGGAAGCAGAGGAAAAAGAAAACCTGTATGTAAATTCAAATGAAGGGACTGTTTAGGCTGCATATCAAATCTCTATCAAACTGAACTGATTGTTAGGGAGTAAGAACACTAACTAACAAAGCAAGCAGGCAACACCCAAACCCTTGCAACATAAAATCACTGAAGTTAAAAAAAAAGTTGAACAAAAGAATTGGTGATTGACTTGCGTTAATTACAAAACATGTATCGGAGTATTTCCTAGGAAACAAAGTAAAGTCTGCTCTGTAATTTTAAGAGAGGAAGGAGGAGAAAAACACCTACTCAACCACCTGCCATGTCGTTTTCTGCCTCTTCGATGCTTAGCGTACTTCAGTAACTCAGCTTGTTCACCATTATTCTTTGCATTAGGTTTGGAAAATAATTGGCAATTTTAATGTAATTACCTACAAGAATCAAAGAAACAGTATTCTTCACCCATGTTCATCTTCTCACGTAGAGGAGAAAAGATACTTTTTCATATCAGAGGAGTATGGTTTAACTCATGGACAATTTCCCAACTAAAAGCAAAAATTGCAAGTGAAGAAAATATGGGGAGGGAACAATTTGGTTGGAGGTCTTCCATTCTGAGAATGTCGGCCTTTATTGTACAATGAGTATTTGTCATAGACTTGGTCATCAGTTTGTTTCAATTAGCAACTTCTTAAAATAAATATTTATTATTATTTTAATCTACTTTCACTGAATAGCAACCTTTCTGAGGTCAGATACTTGCCATATAAATCTTTAAATTTCTCATATCTGCATTATTTTAAGTACTTAAAACAATAACATTTTGTACTTATTTTGACCCAATCCCATCATTTTTAAGATAAGTTGAAGTGATAGGAAGAACCAGGATTGCTCCTTACAAACTGTAAAAGGTTGACAGATGGGGGATAGCGCAGGCTCCCTATTTGCACATCAGTATTACTGTCGTGCAACTTTGAAAGATTGGTGAATGCATTTTTACAAATAATACCTGATATTCAGAGTGAGTAAAAATGTTCCCCTTCATAAAAGTCTCCTATGCAGTTATAGAGGGAGGTTAGGCAAAGCATGAAGTCTGCAGTAAAAGAAAAAGTTGTTCAACATTCAAAAAATAATGCTTGGAGATTCTCTTGTGTTCTAAGCGCTATGCTTTGAAAATGATGGATGAATAGATGAACAAAGGTAGAAGTGTTTTTAATTAATTTGTAACGCATTTTTAACAAAAGTTATTCAGTTAATAAATAATCTGCTTGCCAAAGTTTAATTTTATAGTTTTTAGCCATCTGTGAAAGAAAAGGTGTAATATTTACTTTTTCAAATGATAACATGCAGGCATTAATTATTTTTCTTGAAATAAGTAGAATTCATAAGGAAAAAAGGCCAAAAAAGTAGAAAACCAAACAGTGTATAACACATATATTCATCATATTTAAACTACAGAAAAGATCTTTAAAAGTATAGCGTGTGCACTTTATGGGAAGGATCTCAAAATATCACCAATCAAACACATAAATTTCAAAGGTTTAAAGATCAAGACTATAAGTCTCCCCAAGATAGCAATTACTTTAGCACCCAGACCAAATGTTTCACGTATCTCTTTTTACCTTCCCACACCTTCAGAGCATTCAGTAAATGTTATTGATTAACTGACTAAATAAGGTATCTCACCAAGACTTGTTCCCAAGCTTCTAATTCACAATAAGGCTATTTCTGCATGTAGTACCAGTCAATTTAGTCAAGTGGTCAATATAGTTAAAAAAAAAAAATTAAAGTTAAACCAGGTCTTTCACTGAGCAGACTGATCTTTCTGACTAACTGAATTGAGTTAACATGGACTGATTTAATAGGTGATTAAAATTTACCTTCTTAGCTAATAAACAGGGTTAGTAGAGGAGAACTGAAGATTAAAACTCAAGCCCATGGGATTTGAGTTCATGCTTTGGGAAAAACTGGTACAAGTATTTTAGAGCATGAACTCTGGAGCCAGGTTGCTGGCTTTTAAATGCTTTTATAAGGTCAAAACATTTACAGTCTTGAGATAGTTAACTAATCTATTTATGCCTTGACTTTATCAGTTATAAAATGGGCATCAGTAATAGTACCTCACTCACTAAGTTATTTGAGGGATTAAATGAAATCTTGGTACACAGTAACGCTATAGTAATATCAATTTTTGTTATTATTCTCATTATAGTAGTATCGGTAGTTTACTAATATACAAAAAAAAGACTTTAAAAATCACAAACTGCTACTTCATATTTAGAACAGAAAATTCACATTGTTTTATTTGTTTGAAAGACAGCAAGTATGATCTTGGGTTTAACTGCTTTTGTTTTGATTGAAACTTAGAAATAAAAACTTATCCATATTTTAAAAGAATGTAGCCACACTCTCATGCATTAAAATACATTTTCATTTTCAACAGAATGTATTTAAATAAATTTACTTTTAGAACTAATTATACTTAAAGTAAAAAAGAAGTAAGAAATGATTTTCTCTAATAAATACAGAGTCTTTTTTTTTAATTTAAGCTCTGGAAAAATGAATTACCATTCTATTAATGGATATATAACATTAACTTTTACCCAATATCAAAATACTTCTATTTAATGCAATATAGTAAAGAAAGACAAAACTGTATTTTTACTTACTAATGCCACCATTCACTTCTGTTCCTACCATGTGAGTTATGTACATTCAGAATGAGTAGCCTCTGTCTTCCCAAATAATTTATCATTTATTCTTTCATTGTATTTATATAATTAAATTTAAAACTAAAAATACATATTAGATTGAGAAAAGGGGTTATAGTATGAATGCTCTAGGAAGACTTTACAAAGGTTGGGTGCTAAAAAAAAAAACAAAAACTTGAGGCCCTGGCCTATTGGCTAAGAGGTAGAGCATCAGTTTGAAGTATAGAACTCCTGGGTTCAATTCCTGATCAGAGCACACAGGAGAACCAACCATCTGTTTCTCCAACCTTCCTCTTTCTCTCTCTCTCTTTCCTCCTGCAGCCATGGCTCAAATGGTTTGAGCAATTTGGCTCCAGGCACTGACAATGGCTCCATGACCTCACCTCAGGCACTAAAATAGCTTGGTTGCTGAGCAACGGAGCAGCAGCTCCTGGTAGGCAGAGCATCACCCAGTAAGGGGCTTATTGGGTGCATTCTGGGTCAGGGTGCATGTGGAGTCTGTCTCTCTGCTTCCCTGCCTATCACTTAATAAAAATAAATAGATAAATAAAAAAATAAACAAACAAACTTGTCAAAATAGATGTGGCTGAGACATTATGAAATCTTTGGGAAAATAATACAAACAGCACACACATCTCTAAAAATTGCTCTCAAAGACCTTTCCCCCACCCACTTTAAAGAAATCAAAACTGGAAGTGTATAAGAAATGTGGCTTAGCCATCAAAGTTGATATGGCCCTCCCAAACTCAAAAGAAAGATACTACATCTAAAGAATGACAAATAGAGAAATATTCATTCAGTTATGATTAGCGTCATAATACCTACATTATGCATGTACCATTTTTTATGAGCTCCTGCTTTAGGTGGTTTGGCCCAGTGGCTAAATGGTTTTGTCATCTGATTATGTTTTATTAGGCTTTCTCTAGAATTGAAATAAGAACATAGGTTCAAAAATAAGTTATTTTAGGCTTTAATATCATATATTTTTTTAATTTATTTTCTTTTTCAAGTAAGAGGAGAGGAAATAGAGAGACAAACTCCTGCATGTACCCCAACTGGGATCCAACTGGCAATCCCCATCTGGAGCTGATGTTCTGCCCATCAGGGCCCTGCAGGCAACTCAGTTATTTTTAGCCCCTGAGGCGGAGGCTCCACAAAGCCATGCTTAGCATCCAGGGTTAATGCGCTCAAACCAGTCGAGCCATGGCTGCAGGAGTGGAAGAGAGAGTAAGAAAGAAGGGTTAGGGCTAGGGGTGGAGAAGCAGATGGTTGCTTCTCCTGTGTGCCTTGACCAAAAATTGAACCCAGGACATCCACACACTAGGCCAACAACTATCACTGAGCCAAACAGCCAGGGCCTAATATTATATTAAGCTATCATTATTTAGAATAGATGGATAAAGCTTACAAAAAAAACATACACAAATATTAATTATAATTACTCCATTGATATAGATAAATTACGTGAATTCAAAGTCTGAATCTCTGCTACCTAACTCAATTTAACAAACCCATATTGAGGGGCCAGTTATTTCAGATCCATAGCTAACTCCCAGTTTCAATTTCTAAAAAACTTGTCTTTGTACCAAATCTAACCTAGAACAGCCTTATTTAACACCCTCCCTCTAGTGCAGTGGTCGGGAATCTTTTGGGCTGAGAGATCCATGAACACCACATATTTTAAAATGTAACTCCGTGACAGCCATACAATATGTTTAACACTAAATACAAGTAAATGTGTACATTTTATGTAAGACCAACACTTTTAAAGTACAATAAGTCTTTGAATTCTTTTCAATAACGTTGTTATGCTGTTGTTAACCAATGATGAATAAAGTACTTCTTACCATTAATGCGACTTCTGGTGCTGCATGGTTTTGCTGATGGCTTTGTAGTCTGGTTGATATGTGGTGAGGTTAAGCTTCATGCAGGCATTGAGACTTTCATCCGTTAAACATGATCATAGGTTGATCTTAACGTTCTTTAGATGTGAGAAACTGCTCACATGCATACGTAGAGCCAAACATTGTCAGTACAGCAATACTCACATGTTGCAGTGTGTGGTATGTGACGGGAAGCGCGTTCCAAGTTTTGACAATCAGCAGGTCTGCGGGTTGAAGTGTTTTTATTTCTGCCCACTCGTGTCTGCTCACCAACTCTGCTTGCTGTCATGCAAGTCTTTTCAACTCTTCATTCAGTGACTTGAACTTATTCACCCACATGTCTGAGGCCTTCAGGTCAGCATCTTGTAGCTCAAAACCTCTGATGGAGACACCGGGGATGTATCTCAGGTCAGCGCTGTCCACTGCACACTCGTGTGGATGGGTGATGAACTTCAGAAGATTAGTACACTCACAAAATTCTCCAAAGTGTGCTATGAATTACTGCAGATTAGATGTGAAGCCCACTAGCTGCTGGAGATTAAGATGTTGAGCAGGGTCACTTGCTATGCATGTATCTTTAAACTCTCTCAGTTTTTCAAAACGTAGTAAACGACCTGACTCAATGTTAGCGATGAAGAGTTCCAGCTTGTTTTCAAATGCAAACACTGCTTATTGAAGGGATAAGACTGTATTTCCAATGCCTTGCATTTTTACATTGAGCTAGTTCAGATGTTCAGTCATGTACATGAGATAGTAGAACTTCAGGAGCCACTCAATGTGAGCTAACTCAGGATGCTCGACATTTTTCATTTCAAGAAAAGTCCAGATTTTGCTCAGAAAAACTGTGAAATGGCTGAACACCTTCCCTCTTGACAACCAATGCACATTGTTGTGCAGAAGCAGACCAGGAAAAAAATTCCCAAATTTATCTAGCAGTGCTTTGAACTGGCAATCATTTAAAGCTCGGGAAACAAAAAAGTTGACCACCGAATGACCAGTAACATCACCTCTCCAAGCTGCTCACCACACTTCTGAGCACAAAGCACCTCCTGATGTAGGATGCAGTGAAAACTTAGGTTGGGTCTCTTTTCATGTTCACCAAGAAGGTCTACGAATCCTCTGTTTTTCCCCACCATGCACGGAGAACCATCAGTACACTCTGAAATAAGTTTATCCATCGGTAGATTTTTTCCTTTAGCGAACACAGTGAAAGACTTGAATCAATCCTCCCCACTTGTTGTCTCTTTTATAAGCAAAACAGCAAGACTTTCCTCACGTAGTGTGTCACCTTGCAATCACACTGAACTGGGATAAATGGCTTACATCTGTTGACTCATCCAAAGCAAGAGAAAAGAATGGTGCTGCATTTATGTCCTCCACTTGTGTTGCCTCAATTTGATTTGCCATCATGATGGTACAATAGTGAACAGTTCTTGCCGATAGAGGCATGTCTTTTATTCATTTGATTATCTTGTCTTTATCCAATAAGTAGTCAAAAAGTTCATTGGCAACATCAAGCATGAAAGTTTTGGCATACTCCCCATCTGTGAATAGCTTTCCCTTTCTCACAATTGCTAAAGCACCAGCAAAGCTAGCCAAATTCCAGTCACCTTGTTGGGTCCAAACACGGAGTTGCTGCTGAACTAGCTTGCACTCTGCACAGTAGCTTTTGACATGCTTTCTTTCTTCTGTCCCCCACTGAATATTTTGATGCAAATGTAGTATGGTGTGTGTCGAAGTGTTGCTTTATATTAGACCATTTCAGCGATGCAATTTTATCATTACATATTAGACACACTGCAGAACCTGTTCTCTCCACAAAGGTGAATTCCTCCTTCCATTCCTGCTAAAAAGTACAATACTCCTCGTCTTTTTTTTTTTTAGCCATCTTATTTGACAAAAGGGTTTCTGCAATTAGCTAGCTAACTACTTCATTAAAAGGAGGGAGGTTTACTTCCTGACCTCACAACGACCCATGTATGTTATGCATTATCCAATAAAAATTTGGTGTTGTTCTGGAGGACAGCTGTGATTGGCTCCAGGCACCCACAACCATGAACATGAGTGGTAGGATATGAATGGATTGTAATACATGAGAATGTTTTATATTTTTAACGTTATTATTTTATTAAAGATTTGTCTGCGAGCCAAATGCAGCCATCAAAAGAGTCACATCTGGCTTGCGAGACATAGGTTTCCGACCCCTGCTCTAGTCTATATAACCACTTTAACGTCAAATAGGCATCTATATAGATGATAGTAGAGAAAAGGAATTATCAAGAGAATTGCAAAAGTTTAATTAAGACTCAAGCCATGCATTTAAAAAATGGAACGCAAATGCTGAGGTTATTTTTACTTTCTCTCCTATTTGCAGGCTTCTTTTATATGGGTAATATACATTTTATGGAATCAGGAATAAGCACTAATATCAAAATTTGGTGAACTCTATAGAAATTCATTATTAAAAAACTGGAAATTTATAAGTAATTAAACAAGATGAGAAAACGAATTGTTAATACACTAAATGGAAAACAATTCTTTTAAAACTTTGGGTTTATATAACTTTGTTTCAGGCTAGTAAATGAGATTAATGTATTTGATTCTAAATGATTATTTTATTTTAGAATAAAATGCTAACTTTGAAAAAAAATGTTGAAAAGGGATAAAATATTGAGCTTTAATTCTAAGGAATTATATTATATATATATATATATATATATATATATATATATATATATATATATATATATATATATATAATGAATGGTTTCATAGTAAAATTAATTTTGAAAATGATTAATTCATGTACTAAAAATTTTAAGTTGAATATCTGGACCCAGTCTTAGCTAAAACACAAAGAAAACCACAATTGACATAATAAACAGGTCCAATGTTACATAATTCTTTTGCATTTACTTATTAAATTAATGTTAATAAGGGGAGAACAACTGTGTTCTTACTGGTTTCTTAAATAAATGAATAGTAAGGTGCAGTATTTTCATTATAATGCACTGTGCTTTTATAAACTACTAGAAGGTCACAAAATCAATTTATTGGTTCATAATATGTATTTTTAATTATTTAAATTGGTATATTTTCTAGAATGTACTTAAATAAAAAATAACCTGATATTAACTTTGGCTTTATGGTATTATATATAATATGTACTTTTATGTAGGTACAAATATGTATAATTTAAAATATAAAATGTGTTCTTGCTAGAAATCTTAGACAAAATAATTGAACAGTTCTATAGAGTATGCACTATATAGTCAACTTTATATAATTTTGTATAGATTTATGCTCAATGATTCTTATATTTTGTCACAAAATTATGAATAGTGCTTAAAATTTGAGGATTAAATCCACATGTGGAAGGGGGGAACTAAATAATGATTGTAATATTTTGTGATGCTATATATAAAAAAAACGTGCCTGGTAAGAGGTTGTCTATGATCATGTACATTACTTACTAGTATATTTCTTTTTGTGTTTCGTTGGCAAAAAGATATGAAACTGAGCCAACAAAATCAGACAGTTTCAGAGGTACTGTTTTGTAAGAAAGGGGGCAAGAAAGTGAAGTTTGGGAAGAACTGCTAAGGACAATAATTAGGATTCTGTGGTGAGGGTCGGTACTGAGCCTTGGGTTTCTGCACCACTTGGTTGGCCATTTCTCCCAAGACATGATTTTGACTATAGTGAATATACCAGATGCTCCCAGATCCACATAGATGGCACCGTCTTTGTCCAGACATCTGTGTCAAGAGATACCTAGGCTGAGAGACAGCAAGACTTATATTCTGAGTGGTTTCTGTCTGTTGTTTTGTGCTGCTAGTGATTGTAGCCACAATCTGTCACTCTCCCTGCTTCCTGCTGCTACCAAAGCGGATCCAATCTGCCCAGAATGTGTGATACAGGGAGTGAAGCTTTTGTTCTTATGTCTGATAAGCTTCTCCACATCCATCTTAGAGTGCCACTAAGAGCACAGATTTCCTCTACATCTTTATCTCCAAGAATATTAATTTATTCCTGCAGTCACTGTCTCAGCAAATACTTCCACATTTCTGAAAGTCTAAAATGTCCACACCATGCAGAAGGCACCAGGAGTGTAAAGATGAGCTCACAGTTCAAACATGATATGTTAAGACATACGCCAGGGAGCTAACAACTGCACTTAGAAAATTTAAAGAAAACTTCCCAGGGTGTGTGTGTTGCGGCAGTGGGGAAGATGAGGACAGAGCCAATATTTCAGGAATATATGAGCGGGAGGCAGTGGCACAAAACGTGCAAATAGCTTGATAAAATAAAAAACCACAATGTCGCCTGACCTGTGGTGGCGCAGTGGATAAAGCGTCGACCTGGGAACACTGAGGTCGCCAGTTCAAAACCCTGCACTGGTCTGGTCAAGGCACATATGGGAGTTGATGCTTCCAGCTCCTCCCCACTTTCTCTCTTTCTCTCTGTCTCCTCTCTCTCTCTCTCTCTCGCTCTGTGTCTCCTCTCTAAAATGAATAAAATAAAATAAAAAAAAAAAATTTAAAAAAAAAAAAAAAAAAAAAAAAAAAAACCACAATGTCCACACTACTGGTTCTATTTTCCAGACATACTCTCTGAACTGACCAAATACCATGTTGTTTTTCAAATGGATACTGCTTTTCCTAGCCATCTTACTCAAGACTGAACTAACAAAACTATATGATCTTCACAATTTTATTTACATGCTTATTTGGCATCCTAGCCTAGATTGACTTGAGTTCAGGTTTGACTATCCAGCATGTGGCTCATCAGCCTGCTTCTTTGCTTCTGGTTCTCCTTCTCAATGCTGCTTTCTACTGGTCACTATGGTCTATGAACACTACCATTCAAGATGAGCCAGGCAGCCTAGACGAATCGACTATAATGTGAAGCTATAGAATTTCCTACTTAGTTGTTTCTCAGTTAAAAATTTTTGTGGAATGGAATGACTAAGTAGCTTATAGTTAAAATAGACTTTTGATATATCTAAATTTTTTACTTAAGACTAATTTCTGGTTTTATTTCTATGACCAAAGAAAATATTAATACCTATATATTTTCATTTATTGTCCCAACTAAGCCTCCATAACATGGAACATACAACTTTTTTATTTTTACTACACATTCAATAATCTTAGCATGAACGACTTCTTAATCTTTCTTACTCAAGTTAGCAGTATTTAAATAGCTTACACTTTACAAAAACAATGTTTTCTGTCTGAGATATTCAGAGTTTATAATGAGCATAAATGTTTTATAACAGATAAAGATTAAGTAAATAGTATAACACTTACTCTGAGCATATATTTTATTTATTTTAACTTATTTTTAATAAATTAGGTTGGATTAATTCTCACTGAAGGATGTTATAATGAGTTCCTTCGAATCTACATATTGTTTTTTGGGTGAACAAATACTTCTACAGGGAAAGCCCTTCGGTTTGCTTCCCACACACACTGCCTTTCATAGTATAAATCTACTGATGCTATCCCGATTTTTATTCACAAACTATCTTGCTGCTCTATTGCATAAATCAAAAAGAAATCCAAACTTTTCTATGAAAGTCAGTGTGCCAGTTAATCTTGTTGCTATAAAATCAATTTTTAAAGCTCATATTTTGTTATGACCTCAAAAAAAATGGAACTCCCAACTCACATTGTTAAACATAACCTTAAAAGATAAGCTTGTTGTTTCACTGTATATTCATAAAATTTGAATTTTGATAAACACCAGATTCATAATGCTTTTTGTCACATAAAACTTAGTGTTTCAACCTGGATGCATTTTAATCTTTTTTTCCTTTTAAAAAAATATTTGTATAGAATGTACATACTTTGAATGAATAGCAGGATGGTAATACTGAGAGTTCAGACTGGAAAGTTAGATTGCAGCCCATTTCCAGTTGACTTTATTTTGAAATTTGTTGAATAACATTAAAACTGATCCTATAAATAATGAGAAATTTAAAAAAAATTTAAGCAAAAGAGCAAATAATCCATTAGGCCTGTTTGGAAGAGAGCCATCAAGTATGTAGTAGACAGAATGAAAAGTCTGGAGGTCAGAAGCCAAGGCAATGTCTCAAAGGGGCAGGTGCTACGTGCTCGAGTGAAGTCTCAGACCAGAGAGGAACACGGAAAGCCGGCTTTCCCTGAGATCAGAGCTCTGTATGCTCTGCAATGCAGTGGCAAGATGAAACAAGATGCCTACTGAGAGAGACTCTTGGATTTCTGTCCATATATGGACATGCATGTGACACTGGACCAGATATTTCTCAGGTTGAGACTACATGTATTCAGGACTCACCCCAAGGCCTAAGAGTACAGTTCTAGAACAGCTTCTGAGCACGATGGCGTGAACGAGCAGAGCCACAGTCACAGAGCAGGATCCCCAGGCCCCTGTGGCCTTTGCCGGCACCTGGACCAGTAGAGGTCTCAACACATAGTAAACAAGCACCCAGGCTTCTCTCTTAGCAGCAACATCAAGGCAGTGAGAAGCCACATCTAGCATTTGTGGGGGGGAAGTGTGACTTTTAACCAACCAGTTTCTGGAATTCCTTAACATGTTCTAAGAGAAGGGAAAGCCTGAAGAGGGAGATACTGGAAATACTGGTAATAATGGTAGGAGAGCCTGCTACTTTGTGGGGGAGTGAGAGAGAAGAGAAGTGACCATATAAATGAAATATGATGCCCATGATTAGATTCTAAGCAAAGAATTTTACATGTGAATAGATTTCCAGGGAATTCATACACCAGAAGAGGAAGTCACAGATGACAACGTTTCTAGCTGGAGGTTAGAAGAGAAGATCAGGTGCAGAAACTATAAGGTAGATGAAGAAGTTTTAGCAATATAGAGGCAATATAGGAGGTGGGGCAGGTTTGAGAGGTCAGCTAATAAATTAAATTTTGACATTTTTGGTTTAAAAGGGCTTCCAGCTATTTAGGTGAATATAAAATATGTGGCCTGACCTGTGGTGGCACAGTGGATAAAGCATCGACCTGGAACACTGCGGTTGCTAGTACGAAACCTTGGCCTTGCCTGGTCAAGGCACTTATGGGGAGTTTATGCTTCCTGCTCCTTCCCACTTCTCTCTCTCTCTCACTCCTCTCTAAAATAAATAAAATCTAAAAAAAAAGGAAAAAAAATAAGATATGTTGCTTAAATATTTAGATTACTTTATTTACCTCCCATGAAAAGTTAAGTAATCCTAGCGAAAAAGGAGTTAGGATTTCTCACTACTGTTGAATAACTGCCGGGGAAGGGATACAGTGGGGGTCCAAAGGAGACGCCTTCCCAGCTCTGCAACTCTGCGCACCCCCAGGAAGAGGAACCCGATTCAAATCTCAGCTTTGCCACTCACTGGCCAACAGCAGGTGAACACATTTCTGAATTCTGCCAAGACTCTAAATTTTCATCTATAAGTTCAGGAATTGGAGCCCCAATTTACAGAGTAAGAATGGAGTTACATGACAATGTACTAGTTCCCAGTTGTCACTGTAACAAATTACTGCAAACTTAGTAGTGTAAGACAACATAAATGTATTCTCTTAAATGTCTGGAGATCTGAAGCCCCAAATCAGTATCAGCAGGGCTGTGTTTCTTCTGCCACTTCTGGAGAAAATCTGTAACCCTGCCTTTTCCAGCTTCTGGAAGCAGCCTGTGTACCTACATGCGTGGACTCTTCCTCGATCTTCAAAGCTCCTCACTTTGGCTTCTGACTGCATTGTCATATCTCCTCTTTCTGACTGATCCGTCCTGCATACCTCTCATCCAGGTTCCAGTGCGCCCACCCATATAATCTAGGTGATCTCCTATGTTAAGATCCTGACCTGATCCTTCTGCAAAGGCCCTTATGCCATATAAGGCAATAATACATTAAAGGATTCTGATGATTAGGATGTGGATATCTTTAAGGGGGCATAATTCAACAGTGTATGTACAGTGGATGGCAAAATATAAAAGTAACAATAAAAAAATACTAACAATACAAGTTTACTGAACATCTCTCTGAACAATCAATTCTACGTACACAGCTTTTGGCAGGAGTTGGAAAGCAGTCAAGCTGTGAGTGAGCTCATAATAGGCATGATTAAACTGTAGCTATTGTTATCATTGTGAACATTATTATTAGCTTTTATGAAGAGAATTAATATGTGTAATTCTCAGAATGTCCTGCCAAATAAATTATTTACATCTGAAAGATGATCTTTCTAACTTTCCTCTTATAAAAAACGTACTGGGCACAACATATAATTGCAGCTTTATACTCCATCTGCAAATTCAAATCAATTAGAGCTATGGCATTCCAATAAAATTTATTGGCCAATTAAGTATCACTTCTCAGAAAAACCTCTCTCGTTAACCTACCCCATAAAATTTCTCCCATCTCTGTACCATTTCTCTTCAGGTAATTTTTACTGTTTTTAAAAGTATATAAAATATGCCTGACCAAGCGGTGGCGCAGTAGATAGAGCGTTGGACTGGAATGCAGAAGACCCAGGTTCGAGACCCTGAGCTCGCCAGCTTGAGCGTGGGCCCATCTGGCTTGAGCAAAAAAAGCTTGCCGGATTGGACCCAAGGTCCCTGGCTCCAGAAAGGGGTGGCTAGGTTTGCTGAAAGCCCGCAGCCAAGGCTCATATGAGAAAGCAATCAATGAACAACTAAGGTGTCGCAGCGACAATGAAAAACTAATGATTGATGCTTCTCACCTCTCTCCGTTCCTGTCTGTCTGTCCCTATCTATCCCTCTCTCTGACTCTCTCTCTGTCTCTGTAAAAAAAAATAAATAAATAAAAATCCTTTTTTAAAAAGTATGTAAAATATACTTTCAAAAAGGTACTGAATATATGATATTAAAAATAATAAAAATATAAATATTACCCACTTAATTAAACATTACCAATTTTCATGAAGTCCCTCATGTAACTCATCCTCTCCCTTCTCCCTTCCAGAAGTTATTCCTGTCCTAAATTTTGGTTTCATTATTCCTTTGATTTTCTGTGCAGTTTTAATAAGCTTTTTATTTTAGAATAGTTTAAATTTACAGAAAAGTTGCAGAGATAGTAGAGCTCCCATATACCCCAAGCCTATTTCCCATGTTATTAGCAACTTACATTGGTATAATCTACTTGTCATAACTAATGACTTGATCTTGATTCTAATTATTGTAATCTAAACTCCATACTTTATTTGGATTTTCTCATGGTTAGACTGGGGTAGTGAGTTTTGGAAAGGAAGACCACAAAGATAAGGTGTATTCCCAGCACATTATATTAAGGGTCTATTCTCTCAACACTACATATCACTAATGATGTTGATCTTAATCCCCTGGCTGATGTAGTGTTTGTCCGGTTTCTTCACCATGGTTACTAACTCCACCCTCTGCCCTTTAAATACTCACCTCTTTGGAATGAATTGCTATGTGCAGCCCATGCACTAGGAGTGGGGAGTTACAGTCTATATTTTCAATAGACAGTGTCTACATATGCAGTTCTTCTGCACAAAGAATATGTCTATTCTCCCTATTTAATTAATTATTCAGTCAGTTACTTATATCATCAGTACACATCCTAGATATTCATATTGGACTTTTGATTATAATCCAATATAGTTTATTTTATTGCTCAAATTGTTTCAGCTTTGACCACTGGGAGCTTTTTCAGTGGCTCCAGTATCCTTTTAACACACCCTGTTGTTTTGTTCCCTGTGCACTTCCTTACTTTCTAGTATTACAAAATGTTCTAGTCTAATGTTGCGTATTCCCTACCTGAGAGTCAGTCATTTCTTCAAGAATACCTAGTTTCTTTCATTGAAGAATAATATTAGAAACCAAGATCTTGGTGTGGAAGGTGTTCTTTACTAACAGGATGTCATATCTTCCAGGTTCTCTCAGTGGACAGAGCTAGAAAATAATGGATGTACACTGACCCCATCACAAGGTTCATCCTAGCCTTCCCCCTTTCTCATCAGTAACTTCCCACTTCCTAAGTTACTTATATCAGTTAAGAAAATAAAATTTAATCACTCCCTTCAGTGAGGTTTTTTGGGGATTTTAATACAGTTGGATTCTGTTGTCTTTTCGTCATGGGTACCATGATATCTAAACAATTTTTAAATGTGCATAAATTAAGGCTAACTCTTTGTGTTATATAGTTCTAAAAGTTTTAAAAGATACATTAGTGACACACATCCACCCATTCAGTATTATAAAGAATAATTTCACAGCCCTAAAAACTTCCCCTATCTAACTCTTTTCCTTCCCCAAGCCCCTGACAACCACTGATCTGTTTTCCAACATTACAATTTTGCCTATTATGCCTTTTTTGGAATGTCGTACAGTTGAACTCATATGCTAATGAAGCCTTATCATACAGGGTAGTTCCACCCAGCAATATGCATTTAAGCTTTCTCCATGTCTTTTTCTGGTTTGGCAGCTTATTTCTTTTTATCACTGAATAATATTTTACTGCGTGGATATACCACAGTTTATTCATTCATTCACCTATTGAAGGATATCTTGGTTGTCTCTAGTTTGAGGCAATTATAAATAAAGCTGCTATAAACATTTGCCTGCAGGGTTTTGTGTGAACATAATTTTTCACATTATTTAGGTAAATATCTAGGAGCATGGCAGTTAGCTGGACCATATGGTCAGACTGTGTTTGTTTGTAAGAAGATGCCAAACTGTCTTTCAGATTGGCTGTACCTTCTTATATGCCCACCAGCCATGACTGCGAGTTGATGTTGTTCCATTCTCACCAGAAATTGGTATTGTCAGATTTTTGGATTTCAATAATTCTAATAGGAACGTAGTACATTTTTATATAGTTTTACAACAGAGGATGCATGATTAACAATTTATTTTTTGCTTCATTTCAATTTTTTTTATATGGGCCATACTGTATGTAATCTTCTGTGACTTTTTGGTTAAATATTATTGTGCAGAGTCATGTAGGTTGGTGCAAATAACTTTGGGTGCTTCCATTTCATCACTCTACATTATCCCATTGTATAAAACTGCCATAAAATCCACCATGACTTATTCCTATTAATAGAAAGAACATTTGAGTTGTTTCCAGTTTTCTACTTATTTATAACACAAAGTATTTCCATACAAGCCATACACATAAAGATTTATTCCTATATGGAGTGATCTGTTGCTGTCACTGTAAAAAATGCTTTTTCAAATTCTTTCAATTCTCATCAACTAATGTACAGTCATGTGCCACTTAATCATGGGGATATGTTCTAAGAAATATAGCATTAGGCAATTTCATCATGGCATGAACGTCACAGAGTACACTTACAAAAAGCCCAGGTGATACAGCCTACTATGCACCTAGGCTGTATGGTAAAGCCTATTTCTTCATTGGCTACAAGCTTGTACAGCATGTTATTGTACAAAACAACATGAGACTATATCAAACACAAGACAAATGATGCAATCAAGAGAGGCAGTAAGCACAAGATTTATTAGGCTGCTGGCAGCATAACACAGTGCGCTGTTCTACAGAAAACATTTTGTTGTAAGTAGAAAGAGTACACTCTAAAATATTGGTTAAAAATAATAATTTAAAGTATAGTATAGCAAATACATAAACCAATAACATACTCATTTACTACTATGAAGTATTTCTCCTGTACACAGTTGTGTGTGCTTACTTCTATATGATGGGCAGCTCGACAGCTGTTTACACCAGCAGCACCACAAACATGCGAATAATGAGTTGCGCGATGCTGATACAATGGCTACGACATCACTAGGTGATAGGAATGTTTAGTTCATTATAATTTCATAGGACCACCACCATATATGTGGTCTGTTGTTGACTGAAACACCATTATGGGGGCAATGGCTATATTTATTTAGTTTTCCTATCCTCCAGTAGAATACAGGCAGTCCCCAGGTTATGAATGAGATAGGTTCCATAGGTTTGAAAACTTTTAAGTATTTATATGCACAAAAAGGTAAAAATAAATGCTATGCTAAAAAAAACATATACTAGGTAAAAGTAATTGTTCCAACTTACATACAATTTAACTATCTCATTCGTAATTCGAAACTGCCTATATAGGCTTCTTAAGTCAGGGATGCTTGGCTGTGTTGTTTGCCTATGTATTCCTATGACCCCAAACAGTATGGCATGCATCAGACATTCAACAAATAGTTAATATTGAATTATACATAATAGAATTGAATTTTGCATGCTATACTTACATGTATTAACTTTGATAACTTTTATTAATTCTATTTTCTCCACTGATGATAAATATATCTATTTTTACTTGTTTTTCTTTTCTTTCTTTTTTTTTTTTTTTTTGAGAGGGACAGACAGACAGGAAGTGAGATGAGAAGAATCAGCTTGTACTTGCAGCACATTAGTTGTTCATTGATTGTGTTCTCAAAAGTGCCTTGATGGGGGTGAAGGGGCCCAGCCAAGCCAGTGAGCCCTTGCTCAAGCCATAGACATGACCCTACACTCAAGCTGACTACCCTATCCTCAAGCTAGTGAGCCCACGCTCAAGCCGGGGACCTCAGGGTTTTGAACTAGAGTCCTCCGAGTCCCAGGCTGATGCTCTATCCACTGCACTACCCCCTGGTCAGGCTGTTTTTGCTTTAAGTATATTGAGGCTACTTTATCAAGACATACACATATGTATTTATTCCACCTTCTCAGTGAACTGTAATTTAAATCACTATGTATTTACTCTTAACTAAGATTTTGCTCTATTTTACCTAATAGTAAGAGCGACACCCACTTTACTTTATTATTTGACTATTATATCATATTCCACATGTTTGCTTAAACTTTACATGACTTTATGTTATTTATGTCTACCACAAAATTCACATGAGCATTTTTAATCCATCTGATCATCTGACTTTTACCTGAGAGATGTACTACTTTTGCCTTTATTGAAATCATTCATCTGAGTAAAACTGTATTATGTTTTGTAAATAATATATTTGTTCTCAATTATCTAACTTGTGTTTCCCCCCACTTTTAGCCTTTTTTGCTTAAAGTCATAATCTTCCTTACATCTCCTTCTTTACCGGTTTAGCAATTATTGAATCATTTTCTGTTTTTAGTATTTACCCTATATACTTTAATGTGAAAATTGAATATACAAAAATCTATAGTTAATCTTTATTATCATCTTGACATCAAAAAGTTTTAAAAATATTATGTCCAACTACCCTACTAATAACTTAAATGCTTTTATTGTTCTTGTTTGATACAGTTAGTGTTTACTTATACATGCATATTTTTAAATTACTTTGATTTTTTTAGCATTTTAAAAAATGCGATAATTTTCTTTATTCTTTTTTGCATGTATTAGTAGTTCTTTTATACATTGAAGTTAAAATAACATACAAAATTGCTAACATTCAAAGCATACAAATAATAAAATTTATCTTTAATATATACTTTGAAATCATCACACCAATCAATATTATAAAAATATCTACCTCCCTTTCACTTAAATTTCTTCTGGACTCTTTATAATCATTTAACTCTGCCCCCAGATAACCCCTGATTTACTTTTATCATTATTATTAACCCTTGAACATAGGTTTGAATGGGGCAGGCCCACTTATACATGGGTGTTTTTTAATAAATATCCAGTTAGCCCTCCATATCCCTGAGTTTCATATCTGTGGAGTACAGACATTATGCGGTATTTTAAGAAGTGTTAGTGTTTTAGATTTATTTGTAAACAGTTTGTGTTTGTGTCTGTCTGTAAAGATTTCAAACACTTTTTTTCATAAAATATAGTTATGTTGGGAGTGTATCTCTAGCTTAATAGCAAATTTTTCCTCATTTTACTGTCTTCTGTCTTCTGTTATTTTTATTGGGAAGTCATTGTCATTCTAAGCATTACCCTTTGTATACAATATCTTTTTTCTCTGCCTCCTTTTATAAGTTCTACAGCTTCACTGCTATTTGTCTCACTGAAGTTTTTTTTCTTTTTAATTTATCCTATTAGGTTCCTGGGGCTTCCTATAGAGGTAAATTAACATCATTCATCAATTTGGAAAAGCCTGATCCATTATTTCAATATCAACTTCCTCAGTCTCCCTCTGCAATGTTATCTCTTTTTCTTATAGGTCTCTTAAACTTTTATATTTTCTGTTTTTTTCTAATTTTGTTCCTGGAAACAAACATTAGGCAGAACACTATATTGGAATCAATTAAAATAGAACAGGTTGTTTATTTGAACTGTTTTGGTATTGTTACTTCTAGCCCCAATCTTGTTTGGATATAGGAAAGTGGTCATTTTTATATTTTATTTCTCTCACTGTTTGCCTTGTCAGAGTAATTTTTTTTTTAACTAGTTTGTTTGCAGAGGATGTTTCCATCTAGGCTTTTTATGTGGTTTTAATGATGGTTTCAGATTTGACCTATTTGCCTCAGTTCCAGGTTTTGCCTCCTATCCATCAAGTACTTTGGTCATTACATTGTAGAATCTAGGTCTGAAGCTATCAAAAGATATCTCCAGGGTAAATGCCAGTTCCAGCACTTGCTTACCATATGGGTTACTATTTTATTACAGCTGCTGACCTCTGAAGAATTAAGAGGTTGCTTTCTCACCATCTAAGTCAAAAATTCAAAAGTGTATTTCAAACATATGTCTTCTATCATTTTGCTTATCTGAAGTGAATTACTTTGAACATTTGTCATCTATAACATTTTATTATTTACTTCTTAAATTTAATTTTGAATTGGTAATGCCATTATTTTATGTAAAGCTCTTTAAAATAAAGCTCTTTGTATATTTGTTAAATACATACTTTGTACTTTTTTAAAAAGTATCTAAACTACATAATTATTAAAATGTCTTTGAAATACAAATATCCCTGTAGTAGAGAGTAAACTAATATTGGATGGAAAATTCTGATATTTAGATTTAAAACAGAGAAACAACATGAAAAGTTATATGCATTATTGTTAGCATATCCCTAAAATAAGCAGCATGTGCAACCCATTTATTCATTTATCTATCATCTATCTATCTATCTATCTATCTATCTATCTATCTATCTATCTATCATCTACTTGCCTACCTTCTTTTCACCAAATGAACCTTTTGCAGATGTTGGAAAACAATTAATTTCATATTGAACATTATAGTTAGTTTCTCAGTTATGCACTTAAAGAAATAAAATGGTGAAACTCTTTAATCATTAAGACATTACTAATGTCACTCTTTTAATTGGAAAGATATTAAGGTAAAACATTAAATAACACTCTCTCATAACTGTTATGTATAAGTTCTAGACTATAGGTCTTTTTTAAATCATACATTCATTTTTCCAAGTTCCTTTAAATTCTCCATAGCTTCATTGTATGTGTTTTTTATATAAAAAATTTCAACTAAAAAAGTATGGTAAATTATCAATTTTGCTCTATAACATTAAAATATTTAACATGTCTGCATATAATTATGTTAAAGTCTATTATTTGACAAGGAATTGTTGCAAAAGTATAAAAGTTTATTTCCTCAATTAATTGCATTTATGTAGTTAGCATTTTACTTGCAAAGGCTATTATTTGAGAAATTAATAATTTAAACCTATCAGTTATAAAATAATAAAGCATAATTTATAAACTCATACACACCAATACGTTTCAAATTAAAAGTTTAAATTAAGATAACACTAAAATAGTTTATATAATAATATAGTAATTATCTGTGAATAGTATTTCTGTACCTCTGGTCATTGTTATTGCAAAATTTCTAAAACTACTCCTATTTACAATATATGATAAAATAGCCTATTATCATTGTAAAAGTTGTTTTTTTTAAAGTTTACAATAGTAAGTTCCAATAACTGGTTTTCATTATATTTTAAATATCATTCTCTCTCTCTCTCCCTAATAAAGACAGGGTCAGGATTCAATGTCCAATCTTTCTATAATGCTATAATTTATAAGTAAAATGGCATAGCATGACCAAAACACTCAAGTCCTTTTCATTACAGTACATTCAAACAGCAACAACAAAAAAATGTGTCTTTTTTTATATATGGTATGTATAATAGGCAATCAATCTTTTTATAATATTTTTCTGTTTGAAATAAGATGTTTGAAGTAAAGTGGCAATAATAGGGAGAGTTTCAATATTTTGTCTGGTGTCATAATCAGATATTGTGAACATAATCAGTTATAAACCAATCAAATGATTTTGAGATAAAAAGACATGCTTAAAGGTTAATTAACCATAGGGTGCTATAAGTATATGGTATGTGGCCTACATTATACTTGAGAGTTCTTCCTACTATGTGAGATTCAATTAAAGATATTTTCATCTGAGGTGGGAGAGCAATGACAGAAGGAAGCAGAGTCACCAGAAAAAGGATCATAATTCATCTCAGAACTGTGGTGTGGAGGAAATCATGGGCCCCATGTAGAAAGACCTATGAGGGACATTATCAAATCATGGTTTACTCTTGGCCCACAGTATCGGGTCAATAATAATAGTACTAGTGATAACAGTGATTGGTTGCATGAGGTTCAATATTAAGGTAAAAGACTAACACATATTTCATGGTTTAATATACATGATATGGAAAGGACATAGTATAGAAAAAGACAGGCAACTAAGTAAATAATCACCCAACCTGGTTAGTGCTCTAAGTAAAGAGTTCTTCTGGAAACTCAGTAAAAGCAACAATCATGCTCCTGAGTGTTAAGAAAAACTAAAGTGGGAAGGTGCCATCAGTAGGTGATCTGTAGGTGACTAAAAGAAAAGGCAGGATGGGCATAAACATTAACCCAGAGACATAAAAGTGAGTAACACATTCCATGAACATTTGATAGGGCTAGTGCGCTGTTGTGGTTACAAAGTAAGTTGCATAAAAGGGAAGAGAAAAGGTAACTGAAGAGTTAAAGAAAGTGGAATCTACATATAGGAGATTCTCAAGTCCATACTAAGAAGTTTGGATTCCATGGTTACAGGTAATCAGTGGAGGTTCATAGCAAAAGGTAAAACATAATCATGTAGAACATCTGTGCTTTTAAGAGAATCATGTGGGAACTCTTAGTAGCAAAATGGGGAGTCGGGATGGAAAGAGAAGGTGAAGAAGTTATCTAAGGGATGGAGAAGAAAAGGAACTCACACTGTATGAGCAATGCTTATTTATGTACCAGGGGCTGCGCTAGGCTTTGTCTGATTATGTGCCCACTTAACCTGCATTTCAAACCTATAGGAGCAAATATGATCGCATGCCTATTTTACAAATTAGTTTAAATCTCAGGGAAGTAGAACTGAGAGCCATATTCAAGTAATTTAAGTACTGCCACTTGACACAACTAATTAAAGTGACTTCTTTCACTAAGGGACAGGCAATATTTCTTTCCAAAGTAGCAGACTGGCTTTTGTCAGGCAAACTATCTTTCACTGAATTCATAAGTTTTTACTCACAGTATAGTTTGAAAGAAGATAAAGGGAGAGCTAAACAGCTCTGATTAGAATCATAGAGAACTGATTGGAAAAAGAGTACAGTGAGGAAGGAGGAAGAGAGAAAATGTGACTTCAAGTGGGGCATGGAGGAAGGAGGGCGATTGACACTAAAGAAAAAAGTCAACAAAAAGACTATGGTCACCTCAAACCCTGAAAACAAGAATATTTAATAAGAGTGCCATACAACAGCCTGTCTTGTGTCAGTAGTTTAGGGGCAGTTTGAATCAAAGAGTTATATTCCTTTTTTGAATTTACATGGAGCAGAAACAAGAAAAGAGTCACAGAAAAGATGTATCAGGGATAAGTTCAAGTCACAGGAGATTGGGAGGAACTTAAGTGTGTCTCAAGAACTCTCTGAGAGATTTGAAGGAAAATCAGTGCATCCACACTGAATGCAGTTTGTGCAAAAATTTATTTGACTAGCAAAGAAGAGGACACTTCCAATTAATACCTGGGTTTTCAGAGACACAACAACGGCCAATATACAGCTTAATTTACCAAATGGCCCAGAGCACTATGTATCTGTCTGTTAGCAAATGTAAACCTGGACACCTACCACACATACAAATCCCCTCTCTCTGGAATCAGGGGAGTTTCCTAGAAAAGTATCATTTGTGATCCCTCTTTCTTTACCAGAAAACCTCCAAAATTTTAGCTATAATTTTGGAATAAATGTATATTATAACTGCTCCTATATTTGTGTTAACAATCTTATAAATATATATTCTATTGGTTTGAACTAATCCATCTTTAAATTATTTTAATATTTCAAGGTCAAATTTAAGATGTATTTGTAGTTAGTGAAAAACTTTAAAAGTGCCTCAATTTCTTGAAAAGGAAAAACAGATAACACAATATTCCTTCTAAATATTTTATTTGTTAAATTTAGACAATTTATCTAAATAGTTTCTCTAATAATTCAGAGCAAAAGGTCAACTTGGAAATTCAATAAAAACATTATATTTTCTTAGAGATGTGGGTGCTAGTGTAATTAATAATGTATCATTTTATTGCAGATACCAAATCATTATAAGATTTCATGAGGTATAAACAGATGCATATTAGATAGTTTTTATATGTTAGAGATTTAATTATGAAAAATATTTTTTATATTCTGGTAAGTAATCTTAAGAAAGGTTATAGAAAGTAAAAATTTCTTTAATAGGTTGTTCACATCAAGTAAGTTATAAAATACCTAGAGTTGTTTTTGTTCCTCTGCATGTTTAATATAGTCTGTCTTAGGAAACATAGACTATTCAATGAAAAAATCAAATTCCCTAATAGGAAATTATATACAGTGGTAATTAATTATCTGATCTGTTCTTCTTTTTAACCAGATCTTAGCAATACTGTATTATTTAACCAAAATGAGATCAATACCTCACTGCAACAGCAGCAGCTACAGAGAGGAAAAAAACAAAACAAAGTGTATTGTTTTATGAAAACAGATAAATTAGTATTGTAACTGCAAGATAGTGAGCTCATTTAGAGATCTGGACTCTAAGCCATGGACGGTTCAATACTCTATGAAGGAGGAGGGAAGAAAGGGGAAGAAGAGGAGGAGGATGAGGGAGAGAAGGAAAAGGAGGAAGAAGAAAGAAGGAGAAGAAAGAAAAGAAGAAGAAGGAGAAGAGGGAGGAGAAGAAAAAGAAGAAGGAGAAGGAGGAGAAGAAGGAGGAGAAGAAGCCTCCACCTTAGGCACTAAAAATAGCTCAGTTGTGAGCATGGCCACAGATGGACAGAGCATCAGCCCTAGATGGGAATAGGAGAGGGTTGCCAAGTAGATCCCAGTCAGGGTGTAGGTGGGTGTCTATCTCTGTATCTCCCCTACTCTCACTAAAACATAAATAATACAAGAATAAACTTTGTTTTGCATACTCGTCACGGATAAGATATTTACCCACGTTCAGAACAAATGTCATTGTTTCTCCTCAAACAAGATACATCAGTAAATGGCCCTAAGATCTAATTAGCCAATCATCTGTGTCATCCCCTGCTCCCTAAACCCCTGTTTAGTATCAAGCCACTCAATTCTTTCTATTCTACTTTCTGAATATCTCAGGAATCTGCTAACATTTCTGTCTTCCATCTTAACATAATATACCTTGCATATAGCCAACAGATTGGTCTTGGCTTGATGTATTGAAGCATGTGTATGATTGGGACTGGTGGAAAGAAAGGGTAAGATATTTGGGCACAACTGCATATGCTAAGATATGGATATAGGAATCTAAACAGTATATTTAGGAGAAGGCAGAAAAACAAAATTTGTTGGGATAGAGGGTGAATTGTCACTAATTTTACATATATTTAAGTACTTTTCAGTCCTTATTAATCAATATCTATAGAGAATTTGATTTGTCATCTTGTTTTTCTAAATATATTTTCCCAAACATCATCTAATAAATCCCAATACTACCTCTAATGATGTTTTCATGGTGATATTTTGTGTAAATTATTTATTTTTAATTCATATCTCAAATATTCCAGTGTAATCAACATTTATTCCACATTCCATTTAATACTTTTTAAATGGTGTATCTTTTACTACAATTTCTGATTATTTATATTTGGCTTTAAAGATGTCATTCGAGCTAAAGTACCACATTGACATTTTCTGGAAATAAGCTTATGTATTAGGCAAAGTCTGTATTTTCAAGGAGCTTAAAGCCTCTTGCAGAAGAGATGATTAAAAACATGAACTTAATAGAAAATGATCTAGAAATAATATGATTCTGCTAAATGAAACAAGAACAGAGCAGTGAGGGGGCCAGTGGATTATGATAGACCTACCTAGTGGTCAGAGAACTCATTGACAGAGAAGGTATGGTCACCTGAGGTCATCAAAAATGCCTAGGATTTTGTCACTGGCCAAATGAAAGAGAAAGAGATGTTGTGGTTAAGATTGATACCTGAAAACAAAGGCATAGATGCTGAAGTAAGCATCACTGGTTCTTGAATTTGAGAAGCCTAGACTCATTAGAGGGGAAGGGAATGCATTGGGAAGGAGTAGTGGAAGATAAAGGCAGTTGAATTATTGCAACCATATTATAGAGGGTTTGGAGAGATAAGTTTATCTAATGTGAAGGAAAGATTTACTCAAGGACTTGTTCAAGGGAAGCATGGTCCGGCAGACCCCCAAAGACTAGCTAGAATGAGAAAGTCTTTAGTTGAAGAGGTTGTTTAAGCTAAGCCTGGTCTCTCATGATAGACTGGGGAAGAAGAAAAAAGATGCGCTTGAGAAAAATAGGGAGAGGAAATGATTTTCATCAGCTGACATGGACACCAGTTCTTCATAGTAGGAATTATCAGGTATCATGTGGGAAAGGTCACACATGCAAAAGCACTAGCTCAATTTTGCCTAGATTCACTACGTGTTACCTGGATAATATTTGACTCTATTTAAACTCCTTGACTCTCAATTAAATGTTTAACTTTTTTCCAGTGTTTTGATAAAAAGATATTGTGGCATACACAATTCCTAGTTTAGTTTCCATAAGACACTCAAGAAATGCTGGTTTTCTTTTACTAATAATAGTAATAATAATACTGATATTAAAATATCTTAATTACGTTTGACTACAACATTGTTTGCGATAGGTATCCGTGGTATACGCTTAGCAAACTGTAAAATTTCTTACATACTATTTATTATTTCAGTTTTCACTTTTATCATAGTTCTCAATTAGGCAAGGCATTTCCAGATGCCAGTTTTGAAACTTGTAACTGAAATAGTTCTACAAGTAGCATCCTATTGTTTAATGAAGTTGAAATATGTATTTAACTCATTTTTTGTGTTTCATTATTATATTTGCATTTCCCTCAGGTTCACTAGACTATAGTATGATTTTTGTTATGGATCATTAATGCATTTTATATATCTTTTTCTTTAAAGAAAATTAAATATAATAGGGTGATATTGATCAATAAGAGAATAAGAGTGCATAGGTTCCAGGTAAACATCTCTATAGCATTTGAAATTATATATATATACACACACACACACACACATACACATACATACATATATATATATATACATATATTCTTTTAATTGTTATTGATTAATTAAAATTTTTATAAAGCATATTTCCTTTGCTGTTTTTGGATTTTTATATTCCTTCTTTTACTAAGGTAAATTGCATCGTACTTCTCTAGTATAATAACAGCATGTTCCCTCCCTCCTTTGCCATTAGTTGTACTGGATTTAGGAGTCTCCTCATGTGCCTGCCATAGGCCTGTTAAGATTCCTTTGCATCTGCATAGCTCATTAGAGTTCACAGAAATAGTTGCAATTTTCATCTTGATCTTACTTGAGTACTGCAGTGGGAATGAGAGATAGCGTGTTTTATTTTCCAGGTTCCTTTCCCGCACTGCAGAGCCAATTTTATATATCAAGCATTTATTCCTCAATGGCTCCTATATTTACTAAAAAAACAATTTATATTGTGCTCCTGACCATGCAAAATTGATCTAGAATTATCAATCCTTTCATAGAAAATATTTTTTTAATTTTTTTTTGTTTTTATTTATTCATTTTAGAGAGAGAGAGAGAAAGGGGGAGGAGCAGGAAGCATCAACTCCCATATGTGCCTTGACCAGACAAGTGCAGGGTTTTGAACCTGCAACCTCAGTGTTCCAGGTCAACGCTTTATCCACTGCGCCACCACAGGTCAGCCCATAGGAAATATTTTAAATAACAAATTTAACATAATTAGAAGCAAATGGTGTTATATTATCTCATTACTAAATCTTGGTGCTTTTAATCCCCTTCCTTATGGCAAACATATTTAATATTAATATCTATTTTCCATCATCTGTAATAAATGGAAGCAAAATTTTTCTTAAAATAAATAAACAATAAAGACCCAAGGATAATGTCCTACTTTACAACTGATTCAGGAATATTTTGTATATATGTATATAGTTTACAATACTTTCTTTTGCAATGTGTAACTACTTAGAGAAGGGGAGAAAAGAATGGTACTTGAGCACTTTCATTTTTAACGGAACAAGATTGACTTCCTTTGGCATCTCTTTCAATATTTTTCTGTACTACAGGGTACAAAAAGCTAAAATCTACTCTGTCAAATCTTCCTTGCAGCTACAGCTCTGAAAGTGACTTAACGTTTCTGACAATTATTTGTAAAATTTTTATTTGGACTTGAAGTAAAGATGGGGGTGGAGACAGCAGTTTTGACACAACCATTTTCAGCTGATGGCGTTCTAATAAAATGGTAGGGAAGTCTTTTGAGCTCTGAATCTCAGCTAACCAACAGGAAGTAGCTAATTTTTCAGTTGCCTAGCTTTCTGATGGTGACAATTGGCAGTATCCATGGACAGCCTGTTCTATCCTGGGTTTATAGCAGCCAACCTTGGGCCTGGTATTTCAGCCATCCAACTTTTATATAATTCTGTATTTTTAAACCATTTCTTTTTTTATTGTGAGGCTGGTTTTGATTATCTGTAGTTGAAGTCTGCCTGATGTAATTCCCCAAAGCTAGGGAAAGCCTAGATAACAAGAAGAGCCTTCACTGACCCTGTGACTAGCCTGCTATCCTTAGGAGGGCACAGGGAGATTTTGCTTTACCCACAACATCCCTCCAGTCTCCATGTAACACTAAAGTCTTCAGACCTACCCTTGGATTAAACATGGACTTCTGGGGCCCTTTATCTTCAAAACACTTCACTACATATTTTCTAATACCAAAAATGTAAATTTTGTTTACATTTTCATTTACATAAAACCTGATATTGCGACAGTTAAAACTTAGAATTAGAACTTAAAATACAAATTTTCGTGAAGTACATATTTGATTTAAAGGCTATTTGTTTTGGCTATGAGTTGCTGTTGATAAAAATAAATGGTCAGCAATATTTGTTTTCCTTGTCTATGGTGTGGGAAGAAGTATATATTAAAAAAAAAAATAGGAGGCTTTCCAATAGAAGGAAGAGAAAATTACCTGATATGGGGGATGTTTAAAAATGTCATGAAGATTAAAGGAGGGTTGAGTAATAGTTTCTTACTTTTGCCCACAATAAACACTGTTCACTTTAAAAGTGATAGATTATGACTGTGAGCTGACTGAGGGATGGGTCCCAGGCTAGGTTTACATGGTGGGGAATAACTGAAAGAAAGGTGAATGTGCATCAGAAATAAATATCTAATTTTATAGTTGGGGCTGATGCCCACCCTATTCTCCAAGGAATTATGGTGAAAAGCTTTTAAAATTATTCATAAGCCAACATGAGAACCTTAATATGCTTTTATCTCATAATTCTGATTAAAAATTATTTTATTACTAAGACATCCTATAAGATGAAAGAAAGCTTGCTTCTTCTCTAATATGTGAAAGGGCTGAACTGAAGAAAAACAGACTAAATACATGTGTGTATAGCAAAGTATTTTCAATACGTGATTCTTCTTATTCCACTAAAAAAATAAACATGCTGCATTTTTGATATGCCTAGACTTATCATTAAAATGAGATTTCCTTTTTTGTGTGCCACAGAGAATTGACATCTAAGAAAACTTTTGAGTTCTTTTCACACCGGCATCTCAAAACTAGTTTGTTAGCTGAAATCTAGATTTGGCTTAGCAGGTTCAACCACTGAGTTCAAAGATGGCTCTAAATGTGACTCAATGTTTTCCTGTCTTAACATATGCTGTGAAGTATCTGAGATTAATGGGAAACGTTAATAAAAAGGTCTTGGGACCTGCAAACATCAGTGAAGGCAGTCAGCCTGTGAAAGCTGGCAGCAGTTAGCCATGGTGGGAGTCAAATTGCCAAAGACACTGACTGAGCTGACTGCTGGAGTAGTGATTGGTATGTACAGGTATATGGCCCTATGTACCTGAGTAGTTAAGATCTACTTTTCCAATCCCTCCTATTCTGGTCCCTGCATGTCTTCTAAAAGAGGTCACCAAGGACTTAAAAATACCTTTTTTATATATTTGAAAACTAGGAAATTATAACTATTAACTGGGATAGTAGTAATGAGCTAATAATAGATTTCACTATGTTCAAAATGTCTTTATTCTGTCAGATTCTTACTCTTTTGTATTAGATATGCATGGCCAAGTTGGTTAATGGGCAGATCAAAGAACAGGGTGGGGGGCATTTTAATTACAACATCCAGATAAGAGATGGAAGGAGAGAATGGTAGTAGGTATAGTCAGGCTATGAGTAAAAGGATGTCATTCACCCAGGGAAGTCACTACCTCAATATTCCAAGCCTCTTTGAATAGTGGTATACATTGCTTAAAAAAGAAAAAGGAAAAAAAAAGCATAACATATACCTATATATGTTAAAGAAAGTAGGTTTATGAATATTATGTATAAATTATATATATTTGTATATTATACATATTATATAAACAAATATATAGTATAGATAATGACACAAAAATTACATATTAGTACAGCTAGTAGTTAACAGTTTTAGTCACACTCTACCACTTGCTTTGTGGCTTAAGACAATTTACTTAACTTGTTTATATTTCACTTTCATTAATTGTAAACTGGATTTAATAATAGTGATCACCTCATATGGTTGTTATGAGTATTAAATAAAATACGATTTTCTTGGCACATAGCAAAACTCAATACGAATGTGTTTTCTTATGGTTATTGTCTTAGCTATCATTATTTTTAGACAAGTTTTAGGAAGTTTCATGATTTCAAGTTAGTAAGTTTATTCTTAATTATAGTATGTCATTGCTATTCCCATACTTAGTGTATCCCCTAAATTGCTCTTTTTCTCATAGTTCTTCTATACTCATTATTCAACTAATACAGGTCTACTGTGTGTCTATCACCTCTAGGCAACATTCACATTTCTGTTGGGTCCATCGGAATCATGGTGCATTCCTTAATGTTCTCTTCACAGAAATATTCAGTAGACTCTTGTAAACTCAATGACCATGCTTGATTGTAATTAAAGATGGAGCCATTGTCAGAAATGAATGTGTTTGGTACAAAGTTGTAAAGTTCAGAGAGATTTTTCATAGAAATGTAAAGCTAAATATGGTATGCAGTAATCCACTGATGTACACCAAAGCACCCGAATTTTCATGGATTAAAACAATGATTTGTTATTCCTTTTGGTTCTGTGGGTTGTGTGAACTCAGTTGAGTGGTTGATCTGTTGTTCCAGGTGGCATTGCCTGGCATGGCATTAAGTGCATTTCACTTGGCTGCAGGGCTGGGATAAAAAGTACAGAAAGGTTATTCATGTGTCCTGTGCCTCAGTATCCCTCTAGGTGATCACTCTCACTACATGGCCAGCTTGGTTTCCTTCACAGCATAATGGTATCAGGGAAGAAACAGTGTGCAATTATAAACTTTAAATAATATTATAGGTACTTCTTCTACATTGTGTTGACCAAAACCAGTAATAAACCTAGCCTCAATTTAAGAAGCAGGAAAACAGATACCACCTCTTAATGGGAAAGAAACAGACATAGAAAGAGAAATAATTGATTATGACTATATTTTAAAAAAACTATCAAAAATAATCAATGTTTTAACAGATTTTTTTAGAATATCATTTTAATTATAACAAAGAAAGCCAGAGTTTACTTTATTAGTGATAATATTAAATTATAAATATTATTTCCTGTCTTTTGTTTCCCAAGTTAAAAATGGATAAGACAAAAATATCTATGTTGTCCACCAAGACTTCTGGACCATTTCTTATTCTGTTAGTCTAACTCAGAAGTCCCCAAATTACGGCCTGCGGGCCAAATTGCGGCCACCTGAGGCTATTTATCTGGCCCCTGCCGCACTTCCGGAAGGGGCACCTATTTCATTGGTGATCAGTGTATGGAATACTGTATGTGGCAGCCCTCCCATGGTCTGAGGGACAATGAACTGGCCCCCTGTGTAAAAAGTTTGGGGACCCCTGCTAGTGTAACTTTGTTTCACCAACATTACTTACTACTCATTGTGGACCATATTTTTAAGGGGTTGTATAAAATGTACTTGTATTATCACAATGTCAAAAGTATGGTGGTTTTGATAAGAGAGGGATGTCATAAATAAGAAAAGGGGTACAACATTCAGACTAAGGTTGGTAAAGGGTCAGCAAAGGTGTTCTAACATAGATGTGATCTGGGATTAGTCTCAAAGACAGAGAAAGAAGAAGAAGAGGTCCTTCAAGGTAGAAGTGAGGGCACGATCGAAGAGACTTGAGCCATGTAAAAGCTCAAGGGACACAGGATCTAAAGGGACCTGGGAGCTTGCCCTGGATCATGTGTAAACTGTGAGTCACAGAGAAGCTAGACCTACATTTTGGCAGAAAGATGAGAGAAAAATGGAGTAGAAAACTGGAGGAGAATTTAGGCTCACAAAAATGTTTTGTTTTTATTTTGGTTGTTGTTTAGCTTGACTTAAATATTCCTATGAGCTGAGAAGAAGGAATCTGGAAGGAAATAAAGTTTGAAGATTTTATTTTTCCTTTGTACCTCCTCAAAATTTCCCAGCTTCACCTGATCTCAGGTTCTTGGCCACCTGCTTCACCACAGCTGCCATTACACTGACTGACCTTCAGGGAGCCCACCTGTGTCCACTGCCTGATAGTAGCTCCAAACCTGGGGTCCTTCCATTACCTCTCAAATGATGCTCACGCTTTAGTCTAGCTTCCCCAGAGGTTACCTAAGAGTCCAGGTGATCCAGGGGTGTTCACATTAGTACAATGACTCTTGGGGAAAAGGAGAAGAGGATGCCAACAGATAAATTCCTTCCTCCCCCTGATGAGTACTCCTTCAGCATGGATTTTCTGTGCAGCCTATTTGAAGATACCATATATCCCCATGTATAAGCCACACCATTTTCCGAAAAATTTGGGGTCTAAAGACTGGGTACATCTTATACAGTGGTTGTAGATTTTTTTACCTGCATTTCACGCTTAAGGAGTTGTATGAATTTTATGATGAATAAAACTTGAGTTCAATAACTTTATGTCACACATTTTTTTAAAATTTCAGGCCCCGAGCCTGACCTGTGGTGGCGCAGTAGATAAAGTGTCGGCCTGGGAACACTGAGGTCGCCAGTTCAAAACCCTGCACTGGTCTGGTCAAGGCACATATGGGAGTTGAGCTTCCAGCTCCTCCCCCCTTTCTCTCTCTCTCTCTCTCTCTCTCTCTCTCTCTCTCTCTCACTCTGTGTCTCCTCTCTAAAATGAATAAAATAAAAATTAAAAAAAAAAGTCATTTAATAAAAAAAAAAAATTTCAGGCCCTGAAATTAAGGTGCATCTTATTCATGGAATCGTCTTATACATGGGAAAATACAGTATCTCATATGGCCAAGTGTCTAGTTTGTGTATCTGGGAGCCAGCTGTGCAACTCATCTCCTATTTGTTTTTCATTTTTCCTGGCCTCACTCCCCACTTCTCTGGCCCTGCGATTGCACATCTTAATGACCACATTACTATATACATCTTAACTCAGGCTCTGTTTTTCAGGAAACTTGAACTAAGACAAAGACAGAACTAAGACAAAGAACTAAGACATAGCACAGATAAGGCATGTATAAACCCATTGTCTTATTCATTGAAAAAAAGTTATTGAATGTTTATTAGCTTATTATGCCAGGCATTTAAGCTAGCCATTTGAAACATGCGGATTAATTAGAAATAGTCTAACCTCAAGACACTGTTAGAAGAAGGGGCTGGGATTAGCTGTAGATGGGCAAAGGTGTGGGGGGGATAATGGGGACAGAAAGAAACTTTGCTTGGGGCAGAGGGTGCATGATGAGGTGGCCATATGGTGTTATGCTGAGGTGTACACTTGAAACCTGTATGATTTTGTGAACCAATCTCATTTCAATAAGTTCACATTTTAAAAAATGTAAAAAGAAAGACAAGAGGAGTAAAAAAGGTACAAGAAAACATTATTTGTATTAAGAAAAAAATATGAATGTAGTAGCTAGCATGAAATTGCAAAGGGAGAGTGATCAATTCCATTCAGTGTGAGTGGAGGTATAATAGGGATGGCAGGAAGCAGGAGGGGAGAAGTCAAATTGTTCCACAATGAGATATGTGCTGATAAGAGGTTTAAAGTGTAATTCAATGCAATTAGCTTCAGAGAGAGAGGAGACACAGCCCACTCTCCAGACACTTGCAGTCTAGGGTAGGAGCAGACACATGGTTGTCAATTTTAATTAAGTCTGGCGCACTGATCTTCCTATTCTTCCAACCACCAAGCCTGTTCCTGATGCCAAATATTTTCACTGGACTTTCCCACTGTGTTGAAAATTCTGTAGCCTAATTTCCATATTGTTGTCTCCCTAATCTACCTCATTTCATTTTCATCTCATTCTATGTATAACAGCTATGACTACATGAAATTGTATGTTTTTAAATATTTAACTTATTTGCTGTTTTTAGTCATTAAAATGTAAGATCCATGAAAAACAAGAGCTTCTTTTTCTTGTTTTTTAACATAACTCCAGTGTCTGGCACAGAGTAAGTGTTCAACAAAACTCACTTAATGAATGAATGAAATTATTTTCAAAAGACATAATAATTATAAATTGAGATTCATGCTATGAATGGGCATGGAAAGGTAAGAAAGATCATCAGCTATTTTTAGAATACAAGAAAAGGGTTCCTTGAGGAAGGATTTTTGAGCCAACATCAGGATCAATAAGCTAAGGGAGATAGGGAACAGAGGGGCAAGAGTATCAGAGCGTTCCAGGGAGATGGAACAGCACAGGAAAAGCCAGGAGACAGGAAGTAGCAAAATGTAGTCTGGGATCGGAGAGTGGCAAGTTTGGCTCAGGCACAATGAGCAAGGGGAAGGTTGTATAATATGAGGCTAGAGGGTGAGGCACACATTAGACCTTTCAAGGGCCTTGTAGCCATGTTATAAGTTTTTATCCAAAAGGCCACTGATAGGTATAATGAAGACTAATGAGATGATCAGATTTATCATTCAAAAAGATTACTTTGAAAAAAAAAAAAAAAGATTACTTTGACTGCAGTGAGAAGATGTGGGGTGATGGGTGAGACCATTGCATTCATCCTGGTGTTAGGTGGGGATTCTCAGATTGAGACAAAAGTGGGAGCAGTGAAAGCAGTGTGGGGTAGGAAATGGTATAATTAACAATGTCAATGAGGAAAGGTTGAAAAAATATGATAGTGTAAACACCCAAGAATCAAGGAAAACAAAATCTGGTTTAAGAGTTGATGCCTACTGAATATAAGATGATAGGTTAGGCCTGTTTATAAAAATAAACTTATAAAAGTAAAATAATGAAAGTGTCTCTGACTGAGAAATTACTATTTTATTCTAGTCAATGTCACATAAAAATTATATGATGATTATGTATTTCATAAAAATAATTCAAGTATACTCACACATCACTTTAAAAAGGGGTATGTTCTGAGACAAGCATCATTAGGCAATTTTGTCCCTGTGCAAACATCAGAGTGCACTTACACTAACCTAGATGGTACAGCCTATCACACACCTAGGCTGTATGGTATACCACCATTATATATACACCATTGTTAACCAAGATGCCATTATATTGCACATGGCTGTAATATAACACGTAATATATGAAGGAATGATTTTAAGACACATAGAAAAAATTATCACTCAAAATATTCTTTTACATTCAATTTCTACATATCTACAGTTATAGCTACAATTTCTAATATTGTTTCCCATGTACGTTGGGTTTAATTTTCCCTTTTATCCTCTTATGTTTTCCATCATTATTCTTGGTCTGTCATTCATCTTGTCTTGTATAATTAGATGCTCTTTAATCAGTGGAACAATTGAAACATTGGTTGAATGGTGAACTCCTTAAGGACCTTTCATCTCTGTATTTTGCATTCCCAATGCCAGATATAGTGTTTTGAATCCATGAATATTTTTTGTTTCTTAAATTTATGATGATCCAGAGGGTCTGAGTTATGCTGAAATCTATTTTGAATGATCAAAGAAATTTTAAAATATGGGAAGCATAATTTTATATTACATGTATTTTTATTTACTTATTTGAAAGCACATAATTTAGTAGAAATGTTACATTAAACAGAATACTTGATTTTGTAGAACATTCCTTTCCCCAACCAGGCCAGAGAGTAGTTTGCTATAGAAGCAATGTTTTAAGTGTTTGAGTGAGGTTGGCCAATGGGAAATGTTCAAGTAACTGTGAATTGCCCTTACTGCCGTCTCTCTTCTGCTAACACACCAGTAGTTCTCCCCAAGACACGTTCCTGCAGAGCCTTCTTTTTATTGATTTTAATTTATTGTGTTTACATACATTCTAGGGTTGCCCCAAATGCATCCCCCCACCCCCGTATTCCCCTCAACATCTCCCTTGCCTGCATAGTCTTCTTGCTCCCATTATTCTAGTCTTTTTCTCCTGATAAATATCCAAGATATATTATATTGACGATTGAGACACTTTGTTTCCATTCTCCCTTTTCTAAAATGGATATAAAGTGCACTCTATCTCAGATTCTGGTAAGAATAAAATAAGCTCTTTTAACTGAAATCATACTAAAAATATAAAGAAAGAGTGCCGATTTAAGAATTAAGAACAATTGTTATTACACTAAAAGTATACCAGAAACTATGTGTATCAAAGGCAGAGTAGAAAACTTGATAGACATGAGAGATCTATAACAACCATACAAAGAAAAATATGTGTGGCTTCCCATTTCTGCTAAGAATAAAATTCAAAATCCTTAGCATAATATCCTAAATGCTTTGCCATTAACCAATATCTTCATTTTTCAGGCTCACCCTCCATGCTCTTCCACAGTCTGATTTAAACGTCTTTCCTCAGCAGAAAAGTCCTCAAATTGCTAAGTCCTCTCTCTATAGTGTATGGCTCTCTCTTTTCTTCAGGTTTCTGGCCTCGACTATATCTTTAATCCCATGCAACTCAGTATCCACCCATTCTATGGAAATATTAAGAGAGTTAATGAGCTTATTTAATGGTGTCTGGTACATAACTAGTGCATTAAATAGTATCTATTCATGTTAAAAGTTCAATGTTTTTTATGTACAGGAATTCTCTTCCAGTAAACTGAAATCCGCATGGGGACAGACTGCATCTCACTCATCTTTGTATTCCCAGGCACTTCAAATAATGTCTTCAAAGCTCTGGTAGTTTAATGTATATTTGTTAGGGGGAGACAAAAAAACTGTAAATAAGTAAAGACTTATTTTAAACCAAGGCAGTCACACCTGGGACAGGAATTTAGTGTGATTGCCTAGTATGATTCTGGGATAGACTGCCAAATTCTACTTCTTCCAGGAATAAATAACGTACTTTGAAAATGGAATAAAAACCATAAAGGTATGCTACCCAAAAGAAACCCATGTAATCAATATTCTAGTGCTATTCTTTATTGGCATTTGAAGATGCCAACTAAGACCAGAAAAATTTTTGAAGGCCCACTGTTTTAAATAAATTAAGTTTTCTAATTTCTTTATATCTCACATTACTTAATGTAGTAATTAAGTTATTTCTTTCATTTGTATTTTTCATGCTTGAAGATTCTTCTTTTCTCATTCCCTTTTCATTTTCATTTTTCTTTTGATAACATAATTCTTTACAAAAACAATCCAATTATTTCATGCACAGGCTTCTAAATATGAAACTAAGATTCTCATAATGCAGTAATCATACTGAGAAAGTGTTCACATAAACTTCGTATAACTTGTTTTGATACAATTATAGAGATTCTTTCTGAGTATGAAAAATAAAAAATGAACTGAATTCAGAAATCCCCAAAGATGGTTTTACTATTTATTCACCAAGGTAAACGTAAAACTATTATAACAAAACCCACTTTAATTTATTTTATATTATCAATAACTATATCACCTATAGTACTTTAAAAGAAGTAGAAAGCATATTCCAATGTTAAGCAAACAAAAATTAAAACATTAAATTTGCTAAATGCCACACAAAGAGAAAGTTGTTTTATATACATTATCATCTAGAATATATATTTTTTCCAGGGACAGAGAGAGAGTCAGAGATAGGGATAGATAGGGACAGACAAACAGGAACAGAGAGAGGTGAGAAGCATCAATCATTAGCTTTTCGTTGCCGTTGCTACACCATAGTTGTTCATTGATTGCTTTCTCACATGTGCCTTGACTCGGGATTTCAGCATACCAAGCAACCCCCTACTTGAGCCAGCGACCTTGCGTCCAAGCTGACGAGCTTTCTGCTCAAGCCAGATGGGCCCCTGTGCTCAAGCTGGCGACCTCAGGGTCTCAAACCTGGGTCTTCCGCATCCCAGTCCGACACTCTATCCACTGCGCCACCGCCTGGTCAGGCTAGAATATTTTACATTGTAAAATCTAAAGCCAGATCTCACAGAACAAGAGAATTTCCTGTCAGATCAAATGTAATAAATGTTGGTTTTTCAATTAATAACAAAGTAGAGTTAGTAATTGTACCTGAAGGATTCAATGTAACCATATTTTAAAAGAATTATGGACATAAGACGACAGTATAATTCAGAGAATATATATAAGATACAAAATATTAATATTGTTCTATAATTTTAAATATTCATAAATTCCTGATTTTCTCAATAGAGAAGCTTACCACACTTAATTTTATGATAAATATATTCTTTCTGAGGTAGACTAAAAACTTTATACTAGTTTTTTATTATAAAATAAATCATAAAAAATATCCTTTGACTATTAAAACATTTTCTTGATCTGATTATTCAAATAGTTATTATACAATTTAAGTTTACTTGTCAGATATTATTTTAAAACTAAGTAAAACTATATTTACATATGTATATATAGATACACATGTAAATGTATCATTGGGATCTTAGTTGCATATAATTGCTCTGGAAAATACTTTTGTCTTAGTGTAAGCTTTACAAACTGTTTTATGAATTGTCAGATCTAACTTATTGGGGCTAAACTAAAATACATTATTTATATACCTATAAATTATGGTGCCAAAAAGTTATTACAACTAATAAGAATGTTAAAGAGTGTATTTATTCTTATTCCCCAAATAAAATTTTCCTAAGTCACATCTGCTCACAAAAATAGATTCAATTAATTATATTTTAAGTTCCTGATGCTATTACCAGTTAGAGAAAAGTTTGTACCCTTTTATTAAATATGACTTATATTAAGTTTTGTAAAACAGATGAAAAAAATAGCCTGACACTTTTTTGTGTTTAATTCTTTGATTTTTGATAAGTCATGAAGTTGAGTTGTTTTGTCAATATTTAGCGATAAATCCCTTGCCCAAATATGAAGTATCCAGAAATATAACCCCCCACATATACAGTTCTTGACATACATATACACACTCCCCTTTATTTTACTAATGAAAAGTATTGCCTGAAAATTAACCCAATAAAGCTCATTGGAGAAACAGGCCCAATATTAAGCAAAATATATACTTGTCACTATTAATATTTTAATATTTAATGTTTGCATAAGATTGTTTGTGTGTGTGTATCTCCCTAGACATTCAAGAAATGTTTATACATCTCCCCATTAATAATCTCTATCTCAATCTGTTTTATTTCCTGAAACCACTGCTGAAAGTATGTCCACCATATAGCTGTAAAACCAGAAAAGACAAACAAAGCTGAAAAAGACTGGCATTGCTAAGTACACAGCTCCTGCTGTGTTGTGTTCTGAAAAATGCAAAATGCTAATAGTTATTTTCAAGATCATTATTCTTAGAATATCACTGTGTTTCTCTATGTGATAACAGTTCTAAAAGTTTCAATGGTACATTATTAATGTTATTTTAATATCAATATAATTTATTCTTGTCTTTCTGTCAATGATTTTGTCGTGTACTTCCCTCAGTTCCTTCATAATGTTTAACTGTGCCCAAGGATTTCAGGGGGCACATGCTACCTCATAAACTGGCAGCGTTTATACATAGATTCTGTATTTTTCATTTAGTATAAAATATTCATCAAGATCAGTTGTATGGATCCTGACCTGTGATGGCGCAGTGGATAAAGCGTCAACCTGGGAACACTGAGGTCGCCAGTTCAAAACCCTGCACTGGTCTGGTCAAGGTACATATGGGAGTTGATGCTTCCAGCTCCTCCCCCCTTTCTCTCTCTCTCTCTCTCTCTCTCTCTCTCTCTCTCTCTCTCTGTGTGTCTCCTCTCTAAAATAAATAAATAAAAAGAAATTAAAAAAAAAAAAAGATCAGTTGTATGCCCTGTTTTGGTCCCATCTTAACTATTATCAACTATATAAATGTTGATCAGCTTTAATCCCATATAAAGAATTATAACCTCATTTTATTCCTTGACTTCAAGTTAAGAGAGCCCTTGAATTCACTTTTTCCCACCTAAAGTTACTTTTGCTTCTTTGTAAGAAAGTATAGAAAGTTTATCAGATTTTGGAAAGAAAAGAATCCTTATCAGATGTATCATTGGAAAGTATGTTCTCCCATTCAGTGAGTCCCCTTTTTCATTTTGTTGATGGTTTCTTTTGCTGTGTAAAAGTTTTTAGTTTGATATACTATTTTCTTTCTTTGTTTCTTACATCTGAGGAGATACATGGGCAAAAATATTGCTAAGAGAAATGTCTAAAATTTTACTGCCTGCGTTTTATTCTAGAACTTTTATGGTTCTGTGACTTACATTTAAGTCTTTAATTCATTTTGAATTTATTCTTGTGTATGGTATAAGTTGTTGATCTAGTTTCATTTTTTTTGTTTGTTCTCTGTTCAATTTTCCCAACGTTTTTTGAAGGGACTGCCCTTACCTCATTGTATGTTCTTGCCTCTTTTGTCAAATATTAATTGATCATAATGGTATGAGTTTATTTCTGGGATCTCTATTCTGCTCCATTGATCTATATGTCTGTTATTGTGCATGTTGGTGGAGGTGGGCAAATGTAAGGGGAGAAAGGAGAAAAAAGAGAGACTTTTCTTGGGGTGATAGGTGCACCATGCTGTGTTCAGATGATGTTTTGTTGAGTTGTACGCTTAAGTACTGCAAGTTTTTATGAACCAATGCCACTCCCAATAAATTCAAGAAAATAAGAAATTTGATCAGATTTAACTCTTACTGCCACAAGAGTCAATACGCTTAAGGAAAACCTTGAAGAAGGGAATTTAAGTGGGTAATGAGGAGGAGGTGGTATTTAGATTTCCTTGCTGTCATGAATTAGAGAAATTATGGGTCAGGAGGAAAAGCTAATTTATTTTATTTTATTTATTTATCTTTTATTAACTGAGAGACAGGAGGCAGAGAGACAGACTCCTGCGTGCGCCCCGACAGGGATCCACCTGGCAAGTCCCCACAGGACGATGCTCTGCCCATCTGGGGCCCTGCTCCATTGCTCGGCAATCAAGCCACTCTATTGCCTGAGGTGTGACTTGACTGGGAATTGAACCAGGACTTCTACATGCCAGGCCAAAGCTCTACCACTGAGCCAACTAGCCAGGACCTGAATAGCTAATTCTAGGTAAAGAAATGTGGTATTTAAGAGCCTCTGCAATCAAACTTCCTGATTTTAAGCTTTGTTCCTAGTACTTTCCAACCGTGAAAGCTTGGTTCCCAGTACATTTCTAAGTGGCCAAATAACAGCTTCATTTAAGCACATGCTATGCCTTATATAAAATTGAGGTAAAATATTTAATTCACCATAGACTTATTTAAGTTTTAAATAAGATAACTTTTGTTAAGTGTCTAGCACATTGCCTGGATTATAATAAAAATAAATGTTATTATTATTATTAGATTGGAGGACCCATGAATTATGGAAACCACAAATCTGCTGCACTATTTTAGGATTTTTCTCATGCATCTATCTGTAGGAGATCAAATGAAAGAGCTGGGGGGTTGAGTGCTCTGGGGTTGATCCTTTACAAGGATTACCAAGACATTCAGTAATTAAATTCCACATTTAGTTCCAAAATAAAAGCAGTGGAATAAAACAAAAAAATTACTTTTAATTAACCATATATCCTAAATATTTTCTTCATGGTATTCCATGTTTTAAAAAATGTGCTAGGTCTAAGTACAACAGCCTTCAAAACATGTTAATCTCCTCATCATTATCATTAAACACACATTTATTAAGTTCCCGTGTGTTTAAAACTGTAAATGTTAGAATTGAATAAATCAATCTTTTTCAAGGAGGTTACTCTGTCTTAATAGGTTGGGTTTTTATGAGGATTAGTATACATTTGTTAAATTCTTAGCCAAATATTAAATTTAAAATTTGGAGAAACTTGATACATTGCTCGTTCAGTGAAAAGAAACATACTTGTTTATGAAATACTTGAGAGGACTAAATTTCTACACCTTTTGGGTTACTGCATTTTAAGCTGATATAATATTACTTATCCTATATTTGAAATTATAGATAAGCACTCTACAGAGCACAGTAAATGTGTGGATAGCCCAATTCAGAAACTCTCAGTATCAGTTCTTAGAAACTGGCACCTCTCTGCATTCCCCAGAATAAAAGCACTTTCCCAAGAACTCTTGGACAAAAATGCAGATTTTCTTTAAGGTTTTATAGAGACTTAGACATCACAGAATTCTTCACACATAACTAAATAAATCATTTACACATCTAATCTGTCAACTCTGCTGGTTCTGTTTCTAATTGTGTTCCTCCTATTCACCCTCCTGTCTTAGGGAATCTAAAGTATACAGCTCACAAAAAGTAGGGGATATTTCAAAGTGACTGTGAAGCAATATAATATCCCCTATTTTTTTGTGAGTAGTACAAAAAAATTTTATTAGTCTAAAATTCACTATTTTAGACTGTCCCAGCAAATGTTTGACCAATGGAAGACCAATTTTATAATTCTAACAGAGAATAAAGCAGATCATCTTTTCTCCAGATAATTTAATCTTTTAACAGAGACACCAATTTATAGACATAGCTAACCTCCCCACACACACACACACACATACACACACACACCTCTTTAATATTGCCTGTCAGGGTATGGTCACTCCTGTAGCACAGAAGGTGTTTGGTGGGAAGGAAAACTATTGTTCGATGACAGCTATGGGTCCTAAAAAGCTATATCCTTTCTATCCCCAAAAAAGAAGAGAACAGTTTCCCAGTGTAGGTAAGAAGCAATACAGTGTATGGTAAAGAACAGACTTTGGAGCCAGACTGCCTAGTTTGACTCTAAGAGCCAACGATTGCTAGTTCTGTTAGTTTGCACACTTACTTTAAATGCTTAAATCCTATCATTATGTCAGCCAGGCTTAATCTCAGCCTTCCTGGGAGTGGAAAGGTAACAAGATTAGGTAGCAGAATTGCAGTGTGAGTGTTGGATACTTTACAGATCAGGCTGCCTGAGTAAAATAAAGGTAATCACTGTTTAGGGACTACATCAATCTAGGCAAAAAGGTCCCTCAACTTTTTATTTATTTATTTATTTTTTTTAGTGAGATAGAGACAGAGAGAGGACAGACAGGGACAGAGAGATGAGAAGCATCAATTCTTCATTGTGACCCCTTAGTTGTTCATTGATTGTTTTTTCATATGTGCCTTGATGGGGGTTAGGGGGGACTCCAGCAGAGTGACTGACCCCTGCTCAAGTTAGAAACCTTGGCTTCCAAGCCAGTGACCATGGGGTCATGTGTATGACCCCATGCTCGAGCTGGTGACCCCACGCTCAAGCTGGTGAGCCCACACTCAAGCTGGCAAACTCGAGGTTTCGAACCTGGGTTGTCTGCATCCCAGACTTATGCTCTATCCACTGCGCCACCACCAGATCAGGTTCAACTTGTCTTGAAGAACATAACTAATAAGCACAACATCTCTGAAAGAATACATCAGATACTCTTATTGATTGATTGAAGGAAAGGAAACCAGAAGTATAGGACAGAGAATGGAAGAGAATGTTTTTATTGTTTACCCCTTGAAACTCTAAATATTAGACCTTGAAAATTTGCTGTCTACCCAGAACATCAACTAAAAATATTAAAAATCGCTAGAAGTCAATTATATACTTCTTTTTGAACATAGCTTAATTGCCTAAATTCAAATTGCTATGCTGCAATCAATTTACATCAGTGTCGGGCAGATAAAATATATTATGCTCACTTTATTAAAAATGGCACTGCCTATGTGGAAGCCCGTTGCCCAGGTGATTGCTTGGGATGGGCGTGTGTAAAGCCATGCCTGTGGCCACTATCAGAGCCACCTGGCCCGTGCAGGTTTACATTAGATTCGAACGGATGGTAATGAAACAATGAGGCCAAAAACTGGTGAGCCATCAGCTTTAATCTTAGCTTGCACCCGGCGGGCAGGTAAAAACACACACTGGACTCCAAAACCCACTCATTCAGTGCTCACAAAGCTACTGATTTATCTGAGTTTCCTAGAATCAAAGGTTCCTAGCTCACCAGACTTATTCACCTCTGTTCCCCATCTCTTTCTCCTGCACAAAATCTGTACAGACTGGCTTCTTCCTCAGCACTCCACCATCTTGGCTGCTTCTCCTGGCCTCCTCCACGTGGCCTTTCTCTGCTCTCCTCTCTAATGCTAAAATCAGGAACTGAGAGAGAGCAAGCTCCTGGTCTGCCCTACTTTATAGTGTAGAAATCCAAACCTTTAATCCAATCTACAAACAAGGAAGTATCTGATACAAACTCACTTATCTGAGGCATAATGGGAGGATTCCTCATGAGAGTGCACCACTCCACATAATCCAATCAGTCAAGGGTGTGGGGAAAAGCTTACTCTTAAAACTAAGCCTTAGGCTATACCAACCTGGCCTGCCCACAGCCTGTCCCCCAACACACATTAATATCAATGGACTTGAACATGGGCAGCGTCATCTTTAACAAAGTGAGCATAATATATTTTATCTGCCCAACATCATGATTGTATTGTGTGTTGGAGGAGGGCTTTTGCGCCAAAAGGTTTTAAAAGAGAAGAGAGATCACGTTGTTCCAGAGAAAAGAGATTGTGTTCTAGGAGGAGCCCATGCTGGAGAAGAGCAGAGAAAGGTTATGTGGAGGCCAAGAGAAGCAGCCAAGATGGTGGAGTGCTGAGGGAGAAGCCAGTTTGTGCAGAGTTTGTGCAGTTTGTGCAGGGAGAAGGAGATGGGGAACAGAGGTGAATAAGTCTGGTGAGCTAGGAACCTTTGATTCTAGGAAACTCAGATAATTCAGTAGCTTTGTGAGATCTGAATGAGTGGGTTTTGGAGCCCAGTGTGTGTTTTTACTTCCCTACCGGGTGCAAGCTAGGATTAAAGATGATGACCCACCAGTTCTTGGCTCCGTCATTTCATTACTGTCGGTCCAAATTCAATGTGAACCTGCACGGGCCAGGTACTAGCTTTACAACCAGTCAATTTTTATAGCTAAGGTCAAGGACTTGAATCCTCTCAGAAGAGTGGCTTTCAAATTACTTAGACCACAACTCATAGTAAGGAATATATTTTACATTGCAATAATGATATATTGCTAGCTGGAGAGCTAGTGTTTAATTTTACTAGTTCTGCCTAACCGGGCAGTGGAGCAGTGTATAGAGCATTGGACTGAGACACAGAGGACCCAGGTTCAAAACCCCGAGGTCATGGCTTGAGTGTGGCTTCCTCTGGCTTGAGCACCAGCTCACCAGCTTGAGCATGGGGTCACTGGGTTGAGTGAATTGTGGACATGATCTCGTGGTCACTGGCCTGAAGCCCAAGGTCACTCGCTTGAGCAAGTGGTCACTTGCTCTGCTATAGCCCCTGGTCAAGGTACATATGAGAAAGCAATCAATGAACAACTAAGGAGCTAAAGCAAAGAATTGATGCTTCTCATCTCTCCCCCTTCCTGCCTATCTGTCCCTCACCCTGCCTCTCTGTCTCTGTCACCAACAAACAAAAAAAGAAGTAATTCTTTTTCCTTTTTTTTATTTTTTATTTTAACAGGGTGACATTGATTAATTAGGGTACATAGATTCAGAGAAAAAAGTAAATTTTACTGGTTCTCAAGATGCTTGCTGTTGGGGTGCCATGTTTCAGTTTTGCGCTATGTACAAGGTGCACCGGATGTTGAACTGTTCTTTTGACTTGCGTTTCTTCTTTAAGATAGTTTTTTAAACTTCTCTTTTCATCTTGTGCCTTCTTTCTTCCATGTTATCTACTCTAATGAATTGCCTACCTTCTCACCACCACATTCTAATTAAACTTGAAGCTATCTGTGGAAAATAAGAGTGTTTTTTGTTTGTTTTTTGTGTTTTGTTTTTTAATTCAGAGTAGTCTTTGCATCTCTGAGGTCTTTTGTCACACAGAGTGCTTAATCCAAGGAATGACACAGCAGTACAATGATCACTTGGGGACACGGCCTCTCTGGTTGAACTCTCCTTTCTTATGTGGTTTTCGATAACTCAATTCCTAGCATGTTTCTTAGAGAATTGTTTACTGACAATTTTAAAGGACACAAAGTATCTTGTGTTTTTTTCCCAATACTTGCGGGTGAGAAGAAAAATATCTCAAATACGTTTTCTTTTTCCATTATTTGGCTTATACCTTCTTCTTTTCACATTTCATAGGGTCAAGTGTGCTCTGCAAGGTATAAAAAAGTATCTTTTTTTCAGGACTTTTAACTCCTACATTTTTCAGAGCTATTTTATAAACAGATGGCATATAAATTATACAGAAATTATTGAGGGGCTGTTGGTCAAATAAGTTTGTAAATATGATATATATGTTTGCTCGCTTATAGTTTGCATTGGGTATGGGGGTCAGGCTGTAAGCCGGCAAAGTCATTATAGCCTAAGATTTAGTTTTAAGACTAAGCTTTTCCCCACACCCTTGACTGTTGCATGATATGGGATGGTGTACTCTTATGAGGAATCCCATTTATGCTTCAGATAGGTGACTTTGTATCAGAGACTTCTTTATTTGTAGATTGAATTAAAGGTTTGGATTTCTACACTATAAAATGGGGCATACCAGGAGCTTGCTCTCTCTCAGTTCCTGATTTTAGCATTAGAGAGGAGAGCAGAGAAAGGCCACATGGAGGAGAGGAGAAGCAGCCAAGATGGCAGAATGTTGAAGGAGAAGCCAGTTTGTGCAGAGAGAAGGAGATGGGGAACAGAGGTGAATAATGCTGGTGAGGTATAAACTTTGATTCTAGGAAACTCGGATAAGTCAGTGGCTTTGGGAACCCTGAATCGAAAGGAAAATGTTTTCCCACTGTGGGTATTTCTCACCCACCAGGTACAAGCTAAGATTAAAACTAATGGCCCACCAGTACTTGGCTTCATTGTTTTATTACCATCTGTCCGAATCTAATGCAAACCTGTATGGGCCAGGCTGTGATGGTGGCCGTGGCTACTGGCCGTACAGGGGCCTTTGTATTATAGTACATCTCTATATGCCTCTCTAAAGTATTTGGGATAGTGTTGGAAAAAGCCATTGCAATGGGGCATCCAGACCACTTGTGATATTCAGACAAAACCCGACTGTAGGATTTCAGCACCTTACCACAGTCCACACAGCCAATGGGGCTTAATATTGATTAGCATGAGAATAGTACATATATTAACCATTCTTTTATTTTTAATCTGTGTGTGTCTTTACTTTCACAGCACATTTCCTATAGACAGCATCATTTTTTAATGCAACCTGACAATGTCTACCTTATATTTTTTTAAATTTATATTTAATGCGCTCATTGACATAATTGAATTTAAGTACATCATTTTGCTGTATCTTTTTTCTATTTTTCCCAATTCTTCTTTGTTCCTGTATCTTCTTTTTCTATATTTTGGAAGGAGAATTTATTTATAATTGTATTTTACCTCCTGAGCTACAACTCTTTGTTGTACTTTTTACTGGTTGCTTTGAGGTTTGCAGAATAACCATTAATTTAATACAGTCTACCATCAACTGGCCTTATACCACTTGGTATGAGAACCATATGGAGTTTGCATCCATTTTTCTCCTCTCAAACTTTATACTATTGTTTTCACATTTCAATTCTATCTTATAAACTTCACGATGATTATTGGTGTCGCTTTAAACTGTTTTTAATATAGAAATACAAATAGGAAAAATACCTTTATATTTACTCACATAGTTAATATTCCAATGATTTTCACTTCTTTGTGTATATTCAGATTTCTACATGGTAATATGTTTCCATTCTTACAGTATGGGTCTGATGGGGATGAATTCTTTTAGCTTCTGATGTCTGAAAAGCTCTATATTTCACCTTCGTTTTTAAAAGATTTTTTTTTTTTTACCAGGTAAAGAATTCTAGCTTATTGTATTGGTATTTCAAAGTACTTTAAAGATGTTCTCCACTGTCTCTTAGCTTACATTGTTTTCAAAGATTTCTGCTCTCATCATTATCTTTGCTCCTCTGTTCCACAATTTATCTTTAATACTTCGGCTACTTTGAAGATTTTCTTTGCTATCACTGGTTTTAAGCAATTTGATTATAATGTGCTTTGGTATAGTTCTCTTTATGTATTTTTTGCTTGTTGAAGTTCTTGTATATGTGGATTTAAGTTTTTATCAAATTTAGAAAATATTTAGTTATTATTTCTGAAATATTTTATGCCCTTGCTCCCTTCTCAGAAACTTCAATTAAGCATATATTAGGATATTTGAAGTTGTCCCACAACACATTACTGCTCTATTGATATTTTTTGGTCTTTTTTTTTTCTGTATCCTTTGGATATTTCCTATTTCTATATTCAAGTTAATTAACCTTTTCTGAAAGTCTAATGTGCTATTAATTTCAGCCAGTATATATAATATATATATATCTCAGACACTGAAGATATTCATGTGTAAAGTTCAGTTTATATCTTTTATGACTCTACTTAACATATTCAACTTTCTCCTAGCTTCCTGAACATATAAAATATAGTTATCATAAAACTTTAATGATATTTGCTAATGCTACTATCTATGTCATTTCTGGGTTAGTTTCGATTGATTTTTCCTATATTTTTTTGCTTTTTTGCATGCTTAGTCATTTTTGTTTGAATGACATTCACTGTAAAATTTAATACTACGTATCAAATATTTTTCAGTCTTATAAATATTGTTGATCTTTATTCTGTAGCATGGTTGAGTTCTGTAGAAATAGCTTGGTCTTTTTAGGTCTTAATTTAGAATTTCTTAGGTATTTTGTCTTGGGTAAACTTTACATGGAGACAAAAAGAGTCTATTCTCTGAATGACAAGTTTTTCCACTCTGGCTGGAATGAGCAGGCACTATTTCCAGATGTTCTTTCTAATCATTTTTGGGTGATTCTTTCCAAAGACGTATATACTTTCCACTCATTTATAAACTGATACAAACTCTACTCAATAATCTGAAGATCCCCAGTGTTTTCTGTGTGTATCTCTCTCCTCTCTGGTCCTCTAACATACAAATTTTGTCCACCGTGGTTTCCCTGGACTCCAGGCTCTATCTCCTTACCACAGGTAACTGCCAAGCTTTACTGGGTTCCTGTGCTGTGCCTAGAAGAGTCCTCTAGGCAATAAACTGGGACACTCACATTCCACTTTGGTCACCTTTTTCCCTCCCACCTCACAGTGATTTTCTGTCCTCATTGTCTGATGTAAAGTGTTTTGTGAATCATTACTTTAAATATTCAGACTTTTTTTTTAACTTGTTTCAGAAAGGTGAATCCAGTATACTGTCTGAAGGGAATGTCTTTCATTTTTTATAATTTAATCTGTTCTGAACTTGGGAAAAATCTCGGCTTTGATTTACACTCAAGTGTTTTTTGTTTGTTTTGTTTTTTTATAGGAACAGAGAGAGAGAGTCAGAGAGAGGGATAGATAGGGACAGACAGACAGACAGGAACAGAGAGAGGTGAGAAGCACCAATCATCACTTTTTCGTTGCACACCTTAGTTGTTCATTGATTGCTTTCTCACATGTGCCTTGACCGCAGGCCTTCAGCAGACTGAGCAACCCCTTGCTGGAGCCAGTGACCTTGGGTCCAAGCTGACGAGGTTTTACTCAAGCCAGATGGGCCCGCGCTCAAGCTGGCGAGCTCGGGGTTTCGAACCTCGGTCTTCCGCATCCCAGTCCAATGCTCTATCCACTATGCACCACCTGGTCAGGCTCAAGTGTTTTGTTAGTACCTTTTTATTATATTTATAATGGAAGGAAGGTAGGGGTATGGCACAGGTTTTTCACTAGGCAAGACTATGAGGAAGACTTAATTCTACAAGTTTAAAATAATCAGGCCTAAATTGAAATTATTATTTTAATATATTTAATTAAAAAGGCTTTGAGTGTACATTAAAGACAAACTTACATTTTTTAAAGAAATAATTTAATAATTTTTCTATTCCCACATTTGTTTACTATTTTACTCACATCTTGTTACCTATTCAGTATTTATGATAAAATATAAAGTGTTAGATAGAGTCTACTCTTATTTTCTTTACTCTTTCATTACTTACCAAAACATATCATCTATTTCCTTTTGAATAGACACTATCCTTTCACTCTGATCAGTGTTGATCCAAAATTTATTAGAATATTCTGTTCAATGTGAATCGTATTAAATGAAGTGAGATATGGAAAAATAAAATTGGAGAGCATATAAAGGCAAAAGCAAAATAAATCACTGAAGTGTTGGGAAATGTGCCTGATGAGGAAAGGCTAAAAGATGAAGCGCACATTCCCAAGAAAATTGAAAAAAATCTTAATAACACGTTTCATGTATATGAAGGAATAGTTTATGGGTGGAGGTGAGCAGCTATTTTGTTTGTAAATTAAGGGCAGAACTTCAACAGCCTCTGGCTGATCACCCCATCACATGCCTCATTTTCTTCATCTTATGATCTATCTTACATAGGGCTGGAAAAACAATATTACTCAGAGGTCATTTTCATTCATCTCTCTCCTATGCCTGAAATTCCAAGGACTCTATCTAACTCATTGCATCAAATCTAAACTCGCAACAACTAGCATCCAAAGCCCTACAGCAAATAATGCTATATTTGTTTATTTCATGGCTCAGACTTTCTATACCAGCCCCGCTATTTAAGCCAGAGTTTTCTATGTCATATTTCTTAACCTCTCTTGTCTCCAAGTTTTTTTTCCATCTGCATGCCTTTTCTAAGCCTTTCTGCAACTATGCTCTTAATTTCTAAAGTTAGACACAAACTTAATTTTTTAAATAAACTTTTCATAGTAAGTATCATTAAAACCAAAATCTGGCCTGACCTGTGGTGGTGCAGTGGATAAAGCGTCAACCTGGGAACACTGAGGTCGCCAGTTCAAAGCCCTGCACTGGTCTGGTCAAGGCACATATGGGAGTTGATGCTTCCAGCTCCTCCCCCCTTTCTTTCTCTCTCTCTCTCTCTCTCACTTTGTGTCTCCTCTCTAAAATGAATAAATAAAAAATTAAAAACAAAAAACCCACAAAATCTGCCTGACCAGGCGGTGGCGCAGTGGATAGAGCGTCGGACTGGGATACGGAAGACCCAGGTTCGAGACCCCAAGGTCGCCAGCTTGAGCGCGGGGCCCCTCTGGCTTGAGCAAAAGCTCATCAGCTTGGACCCAAGGTCGCTGGCTCCAGCAAGGGGTTGCTCGGTCTGCTGAAGGCCCGCGGTCAAGGCACATGTGAGAAAGCAATCAATCAACAACTATGTTGTTGCAGCAGCAATGAAAAACTAATGATTGATGCTTCTCACCTCTCTTCGTTCCTGTCTGTCTGTCCCTGTCTAACCCTCTCTCTGACTCTTTATCTACCCCTGGAAAAAATAAAAAATAAATAAAATAAAAACAAAATCTACTTTACCATCATTTCAGCTTTTTAGTTTCCCCACATATTAAACCTGTATATAAGGTTCCTAACTGCAGGGGGTTGAGGAGGTTATCCTGCACAAAGCCAAGGGGAGCTGTGTGTACTGGAACCTATGTAAACGCACTCCCTAGGATCGGGCCATGGTAGTTTAAAAAATAAGCTTTAAAAATCAGTCTCTAAAAAAAGAAATGGTTTAGAAATTAAGCCTCAAATGTTAAATCTTTTTGTAAAAAAGAAAAAGAAATTGTTAAAGGAAGGAAACTTTTTATTTTTTAACAAACAGAATTTTTGTTCAAACATAGTTTTTACTGGATACTAACATAAATGAGAAAAATACTATGCTTGCTAGAATTGGACTGGATATTAAAATGAATAGAACTTTTTTGAAGAATTTTCTGTGCTTTATTTTTCACTTCTTATAACCATTTAATTATGAAAATAGCAGCCATTTTGGTCAATTTAATAAACTTTAGACTAAAAGCATCTTCAGGTAGTATTCCAGATCCATTATTAAATTTAAAATATTAATTTTTGTTATAACCTTTGCCAAAAATCAGAGGACTTTTTACAGTTTCTTGCTGTCATTTTTTTTTCTTCTAAATTTCTAGGACAGTATTTATTAGCTGCATATCCTAAATTTTGTGTGAATAAAGTACATATAACTCATTCAATTTTATATACACACACACAGATACCACACACACACACATATATATGTTGGTAGTTCCACATAGAGACATATACCGCTTATTCTTTATTATCACCCCAGTGAACAGAATGTGAAACTAAGGAGGAAATGACGTCCATCCTTCCTGATCCTCCTTGTGCCTCGGGAAATGAGAGTGAGTAGCTGAGCTCCAATCCCTGGTCATCCTGCGCCAGTTACTATCTGACAGTGGGTGTCCAGATAAATGTCTACTGACACAGTCTGACTAGCATCTCCCTAAAGATCCTGAGGAAGTACCAGATAACACTTGTTTTGTTGTGTTGTATTTGTTTGTTTTTGTATTCGCTTAACCCTCATTCCTGATTCCCCTCCTTCATAGGGGCTCTACGGACTTTCAGAAACTTTGAGACTTTCTGGTCTCACCTCTGCATCCTTCCTGCATGCTTACTCTCTTGGCAGACAGTTATTTCTTCTTGGCTCAATAAGCATATCTAATACCACTGTACTGATTCTGTGGGAGGTTTTATGAATACAAAACACATTAGACTCAGCTCCAGTGTGCATATTTAGGAATGTAGAACAATAAGGGAATTATTGGACACCAAGAGTTTTTGACATTATTAATTTAATGTCATAGTTAAATTAAAATGTGCAACTTAATGCACAGTGTTGTGTCAGTGTTGGCATATCAATGACCACTGGGGCCTTTCTCCACCAGAAGTTGGTGATATTCCAAAGCCAAAGACTTAAATCAGATCTCAGACCACTATACTGCATACTTCTCTCCTTTTTCCCCTTCTGTTCTACTTTTTACCTCCTTTCTAGTGTTACTGAGGCTTACAGTTATAACAGAATTTTATTTATGCATTAAGCAAATATTTATTGCTTACAAGATTCTAGAGCTGACATATGTGAAGAAGACAGGGCACCTGACCCTGATGGCCTCTCAATTTAGGGAAAAAATAAGTACACCAGCAGATCAATTGCAAACTAATAAGTTCTGTAATAAGAAGACAGAAGAGAGGCTCATGGAAGGCTTTAAAGATTGGAAGACTTGTATCCTGCTTTTGAAGGCTGATTAAGAGTTTTATTGGCAGAAAAGGAAGAAGAACAGTACTTAGAGAGAGAAAAATAATCGGATCAAAAGGAACTTGAAATAAATAGTCCCATCTGAGAAATGATAAAAAAACATTTTACAAACCACGACTGTGGGTTATACTAGCTAACATTACCTGGCTGCCTCCTGTCCCTCCTCTTGGGAGAGCTGCAGTGATCATGATTAACAGCTTCCTCCTTAGGGGAAATGCCTCCCAAGCCATTCTCAGCCTCAAGCACTGTGTACTAAAATTTCTGTGAAAAACAGGTGGCATCATTTGGGGCAGTGTATGTTGTTATTTGTGTGTGTGCTTTTATTTCTTCTGCTTATACCATTCAACCTTTTAAGTAAAATTTTACAGAGCATCAGAAATCCAACACAAAATAGATGAAAGTAGAGGTGCTCTGTTTGCCAGAAGAAAGAATCATCTGCTAGATTATTTTTCACTGAACCACCACTTGCCTGACTAAAGCATCAACATCTCTCCCCTTATAAGTTTTAGTTTAATTAATTAATTTATTTATTTTTGTGACAGAGATAGAGAAAAAGACAGAGAGGGGGACAGATAGGGACAGACAGAAAGAGAGAGAGAGAGAGAGAGAGAGAGAGAGAGAGAGAGAGAGAAAGACAGAGAGACAGAGAAATGAGAAGCATCAATTCTTCGTTGTGGCACCATAGCTGTTCATTGATTGCTTTCTCATGTGTGCCTTGACCGGTCTCCCCTTATAAGTTTTACAAAAGCAAACTCTGCTCTGCCTGCTTTGTAGAAATAAGGGAGAAAAAATGAAAGAAACTAGGTTCTTTCAACAATTAAATGTATAGTAAAGGATTTATATGACATTTTTTCTTTTTTATTTATTTTAATTTATTGTGTTTAAATAGATTCAAGTGTCCCACTGAATACATCCCTCCACCCCACCCCCCGTATTCCCCTCAATATCACCCTTGCCCCCTAACAGTTTTTTATTTTTATTGAGATAATTTGTGGCTTGCAAAACACTAGTGTTACAGGTTGTTTCATATTCCTCAGAAGTCAATGCATATTAGAATATGGAAAATAACAATCAAAGATTAATTTCTCATGTCTCCATTCTAAATCTCAGAATTATGTGTGAATCCAGGGAAAATATAAATAGAATGACTATGGTGTGGCTTGATGCACTTAGCATAAAATCCAAACTTAAAAATCTATATCCTTCCGTAGCTTTTTCCATAGCAAGATTCAGATCAGGAAGGGAAAAGGCACAGTCTACCATGGAGGATACTGGCTGTCACCACTGATCTTGCAGATTACTCTTAACAAAGTGAACACTGGAGCAACCACTTTGCATCCAGATGGGATGCAGTGGGTCTACAGCGTCTCTCATGAGAGAATCCTCCCTTAACCTGATTCTAACCAACCTGCTAAATCCAACTTCTTCTTTATCAGTAAGCAGTGAAAGGAGTAGAGCAGGGGTTGGGAACCTTTTTGGCTGAGAGAGCCATGAATGCCACATATTTTAAAATGTAATTCCGTGAGAGCCATATAATATGTTTAACACTAAATATAAGTAAATGTGTGCATTTTATGTAAGACCAACACTTTTAAAGTACAATAGGTCTGTGAATTATTTTTAATAACATTGTTATGCTGTTGCTAACCAATGATGAATAAAGTACTTCTTACCATTAATGAGACTTCTGGTGCTGCATGGTTTTGCTGATGGCTTTGTAGTCTGGTTGATATGTGGTGAGGTTAAGCTTCATGCAGGCGTTGAAACTTCCATCGGTTAAACATGATTGTGGGTTGGTCTTAACATTCTTTAGACGTGAGAAAGACTGCTCACATACATACAGAGAGCCAAACATTGTCAGTACAGCAATACTCACATGCTGCAGTGTGTGGTATGTGACGGAAAGTGCATTCCAAGTTTTGACAATCAGCTTGTCCACGGGTTGAAGCTTTTTCATTTCTCCCCACTTGTGTTTGCTCGCCAACTCTTCTTGCTGTCATGCAAGTCTTTCCAAATCTTCATTCAGTGACTTGAACTTATTCACCCACTTGTCTGAGGCCTTCAGGTCAGCAGCTTGTAGCTCAAAATCTCTGGAGGAGATGCCGGGGATGTAACTCAGGTCGGCACTGTCCACTGCACACTCATGTGGATGGGTGATAAACTTAAAAAAACGAGTGTGCTCATGAAATTCTCCAAAGTGCACTTTGAATGACTGTAGGAGATTGGATGTGAAGCCCGCTAGCTGCTGGAGATCAAGATGTTGAGCAGGGTCACTTGCTGTGCATGCATCTTTAAACTCTCCCAGTTTTTCAAAGCATAGTAAACGACCTGACTCAATGTCAGCGAAGAAGAGTTCCAGCTTGTTTTCAAATGCAAACACTGCTTATTGAAAGGATAAGACCGTATTTCCAATGCTTTGCATTTTCACATTGAGCTGGTTTAGATGTTCAGTCATGTCCATGAGATAGTAGAACTTCAGGAGCCACTCAGTGTTAGCTACCTCAAGATGCTTGACGTTTTTCATTTCAAGAAAGTTCCAGATTTCACCAGACAGGTCGCAAAACCGCTGAGCACCTTCCCTCTTTTTTTCTTTTTCTTTTTTTTTTTTTTTACAGGGACAAAGAGGGAGTCAGAGAGAGGGAAAGACAGGGACAAACAGACAGAAACTGAGAAAGATGAGGAGCATCAATCATCAGTGTTTTGTTGCTATACCTTAGTTGTTCATTGATTGCTTTCTCACATGTGCCTTGACCACAGACTTTCAGCAGATCGAGCAACCCCTAACTCGAGCCAGCGACCTTGGGTCCAAGCTGGCAAGCTTTAGCTCAAGCCAGATGGGCCCGCACTCAAGCTGGTGACCTCGGGGTCTCAAACCTGGTTTCTCCGTGTCCCAGTTCAACACTCTATTCACTGCGCCACCTCCTGATCAGGCCACCTTCCCTCTTGACAACTAACGCACATTGATGTGCAGAAGCAGACCAGGATAATTATTCCCAACTTTATCCAGCAGTGTTTTAAACTGGCAATCATTTAAAGCTCGGGAAACAATAAAGTTGAACACCCAAATGACCAGTGACATCACCTCACCAAGCTGCTTGCCACACATCTGAACACAAAGTGCCTCTTGATGTAGGATGCAGTGAAAACTTAGGTTGGGTCTCTTTTCATGTTCACCAAGAAGCACTACAAATCCTCTGTTTTTCCCCACCATGCACGGAGCAACATCAGTACACACCAAAATAAGTTTATCCATCGGTAGATCTTTTTCTTTAGTGAACTCAGTGAAAGACTTGAATAAAAACTCCCCTATTGTTTTCTCTTTTATAGGCAAAACAGCAAGACTTTCCTCACGTAGTGTGTCGCCAACATCATACCTTGCAATCACGCTGAACTGGGATAAATGGCTTATGTCTGTTGACTCATCCAAAGTGAGAGAAAAGAATGGTGCTGCATTTATGTCCTTCACTGTGTTGCCTCAATTTGATTTGCCATCATGATGGTACGATGGTGAACAGCTCTTGCTGACAGAGGCATGTCTTTTATCCGCTTGATTATTTTGTCTTTATCCAAAAAGTAGCCAAAAAGTTTACTGGCAACATCAAGCATGAATGTTTTTGCATACTCCCTATCTGTGAATGGCTTTCACTTTCTCACAATTGCTAAAGCACCAGCAAAGCTAGCTGAATTCCAGTCACCTTGTTGGGTCCAAACACGGAGTTGCTGCTGACTAGCTTGCACTCTGCACAGTAGCTCTTGACATGCTTTCTTCCTGCTGTCACCCACTGGATATTTGGATGCAAATGTAGTATGGTGTGTGTTGAAGTGCCGCTTTATATTTGACCATTTCAGTGATTAAATTTTATCATTGCATATTAGACACACTACAGAACCTGCTCTCTCCACAAAGGTGAATTCCTCTGTCCATTTCTGCTGAAAAGTACCATACTCCTCCCTCATCTTGTTTTCTTTTAGCCATCTTCTTTGTCAAAAGGGTTTCTGCAATTAGCTAGGTGACTACTTGATTAAAAGGAGGGAAGTTTACTTCCTGACCTCACAACGACCTGTGTATGTACGCATTATTCAATAAAAATTTTGTGATGTCCCGGAGGACAGCTGTGATTGGCTCCAGCCACCTGCAACCATGAACATGAGTAGTAGAAAATGAATGGATTGTAATACATGAGAATGTTTTATATTTTTAACGTTATTATTATTTTTATTAAAGATTTGTCTGTGAGCCTGATACAACTATCAAAAAAGCTACATCTGGCTCATGAGCCATAGGTTCCCAACCCCTGGAGGAACAAGGTAGATAACACTATGAAGCAGAGGAAGCAACTGGAGAAACACATGTGACCAGTTCTTCAGTAAGTCAATGTCAAAAAAGATGAGCAGAGTGTAGGAAAGAAGGAGTGCTAGCACTAAAAAGATAAGAAAAACATGCCAAGTAAAAAAACAATACTTTAATTAGATCGTTAAATAACTTTAAAAACACTTTTTGATTTTTGGTTAACGGGTGAAATTTTAAAATGCAATTGATATTAAATGATATTAAGAAACTTTTGTTAAATTTATTGGATGCAATATTGATACTGTCTGGTGTATTGGTAGCGGATGTCTCATTTTGATTTGATACAAAAGTACTTAGGGTTGAGATGTCATGTCTGTAATCTACTTCTAAATTTTCAGCAAAAAAAAAAGAGCAAATGTGGCAAAATGTTCGCATTTGTTAAGCTGAAGTAATTGGTGTATGAGAATCATTTTATGATCTACATTTTTTTCATATGTTTAACATTTTCATAAAAAAATAGAAGTTTCTTTAATTGATGCAACTATAAATGTGATATTGACTCATGATATTAACCTGTATTGTTAAATAGTTTCTTTTTTATTCCTAAATGGATACGTGGCATCAATAAGAATCTTCTTTCTACATAAAACTATTTTTTAATAGTTGAAATAATATATAAGTGCTATTTTGATTTAGATATAAGATGTAAATAAGTTTGACATTGACATCATTTGTTCATTTTTTTCTTTATTTGATAAATGATTTATAGCGATATAATAGAAAAACTATTTTCTAGAAATCTCTGGATTTTTTTAAAAATTATTTTTATTCATTTTAGAGAAGAGAAACAGAGAGAGATAGAGAGAGGAGGAGAGAAGGGGAGGAGCAGGAAGCATCAACTCCCATATGTGCCTTGAACAGGCAAGCCCAAGATTTTGATCCGGCAACCTCAGTGTTCCAGGTTGACACTTTATTCACTGCACCACCACAGGTCAGGCAAATCTCTGGATTTTTTTATTTTGATGCTCCTTAGCTCTACTTGTTCAAGTTACTAAAGCCATCTTAGTTTCATTTTATCGATAAAATGAGAAAATAAATAAATGAGCTAAAAGTATAAAGTGATAGAATTCAATAATAACTAAGTGAATGGTAGAATTATAGTGGTGTCACTGACCCAATAATACAGTTATAATTGGTCCCTTAGTAGCTTATTTCCCAAGAGTCTGCTTTCAGAATATTCCCCATTTCCTTTTTAATTAATCTTATTTAAGAATCACAGTAAACTTGATTGCATATGTTAGATTAGTTATTTCTTAAAAAGTGAAGTAGGCCCTGGTTGGCTGGCTCAGTGGTAGAACGTCATCCCAACATGTGGAAGTTCTGTGTTCGATTCCCGATCAGAAAACACAGAAGAAGCGTCCATCTGTTTCTCCACCTTTTCCCCTCTCCTTTCTCTCTATGGCTATCTTCCCCTTCTGCAGCCAGGGCTCCATTGGAACAAAGTAGGCCTGGCTGCTGAAGATGGCTCCATGGCCTCTGCCTCAAGCGCTAGAATGGATTCGGCTTCAACTGAGCAAAGCCACAGATGGGCAAAGCATCACGCCTTGGTGGGCATACCAGGTGTATCCCGGTCAGGCGCATGCAGGAGTCTGTCTGACTGCCTGCTTCTAACTTCAAAAAAATACAATAAATAAATAAATAGTGAAGTAAACAACTCAAAATTTTCTTATAATTTAAAGATTGTGGAAATTATGAGTACGGACATATTTCAATGAAAGATTTTTTTTTTTTTGTATTACAGAATCAAGATTAATTCTTGTTGGTGAGCAGGTAAAACAAATGAAAAATGCTCAAGATTTTTAGGGACTAATATATAATAATTGTATTGCATTTTGAAAAGTTACTATGTGTTTTTGCCCAACAAACTTGGGTTAGAGATGAGGTCACTGATGCACAGTAGTGCAATTATTTCTTATATATATTCTTTTGAAATAACAGGACCCAAGGAATCTCTGGACTATACTGTCTAAGTAAAATGACATGCTGTTAAAAAGTCTCAGGATCCAGACACATTTGATATAAGAAACAGACTTCCTCATTAAATAGATTATGTGCAGAGAGATCAGGTGGCAACCTTCCTTAATTGATTTTTAACAGTTCTGTAGCTATACAGTGCTACCTGTAATTAAAGGCCTTGTGTTTCAATTTCCACTCTTCATTTCCTGACCTGTTCATAAATGTCTGCTGCAGGCTGAAGTCCACAGTGCAAGGTTTTATTAATAATAGATTTGAGATATAACTGTGATAGAATTTATGTTCACCCAACTGAGCTGGCACTGTTCCTCTTCATGGGAAAGCCAATTCTGTAATCTCACTTCCCCAAAAAATGACAATAGCTGAAGCAGAATGAGTGGGAGCTAATCAAATGGAACCAACTCACTTGTCTGGCTCAATTCATTTGTACAATTGATGAGAACACAACAAAATAATTAGTCTTGCTATTTTCAGGTCATTAAAACAGCCTTAGGAATAACCAGAGGAAAACTCCAAAATTGTGCTTGATTTGTCCTATGTTAAAAATATAAAAATTATAATGGATTTGGAATAGAATATGACTATTCTATCCACATATCTGTATTGTATCACAATTGAAAAGTATATCAATTATACTGTATAATCTAATCAGAATGCAGATTATGGCTAAAACTATTAGCTATTCCTATCAATCAAATATCTGGAGTAATAAAAGTAGTCATATATGTCAGCTAGACATATAGTAGGCAATCAATAAATGCTCTATCATTTGAGTGTTGAGTATCTCTTCCTAAAATATAGAATATGCCCAAATAACAGGAAAACTCTATATAATTTAGGCTGATAAAATTAAAAAGGCAATTCAGGATTTAAAAATGTTTAAAATGTGTAGTAACAATACCCATAGTTATCTCTGGCCAGATAGCTCTGTTGGTTAAATAGATCATCAGTTAGAAATGCAGAGATTGCTGGTTCGACCCCTGGTCAGATCACATACAGGAACAGATTCCATGTTCCTCCCTCCCCTCTCTCCCTCATGCTCCCTTCCATTCTGACTAAAATCAATTTAAAAAAATGGTTTAAGAAAAAGCTATGTTGAAAAAAAAAGGAATAGCTTGAGTTACCCAAACTGAAGTATGAGGACATAGTCCCCAGTGCTTCTCTAACTTCTGACAATTGTAATTTCTGAAGGTCCCCCAAACCACTCACAGGTTCAATAATTTGCCAGGAGGACTTACAGAACTCTCTGAAAGCTCTTATATTTGTAACTGCAATTTATTATTGGAAAACAATACAAATTAAAATCAGCCCATTATGATACACTAGGGCAGAGTCTGGAAAGTTTTAAATAGGAAGTTTCCATTGTCCTCTCCTGGCATTGACATGAAGAAATAATTCACACAGACTACTGCCAAACAAGGAAGCTCATCCAAGATTTTCTGTTCATAATTTACACTGAGGTTGTAATAAATATGCACGATTGACTGATTAAACGCTCACATGGCTGAACTCAGTCACTAGGTTAACTGATTCTTTGTGACCGAAAGTTTCCACCCTAGGTGGTCACAATGTTGGTCATTATGGTAAGACCAGACCAACTCTAAAGCTATTAGGAGTGGATGACTCAGCCTTAAGATCCAGTGTACACAGCCCCCACCCTAAAGAAAAACACTCCTCTTAGGTATGTAATAGACCAGGGGTGCCCCCACTTTTTCAGCATGTGAGCTACTTATAAGATGACCAAGTCAAAATGATCTACCTACAATAAAAATGCAAAACATAAATTTATTTCTTCTATATTATCATTATTTAAGTTACTATTATTACTTTTTAATATTGTGTATTCTTCTTTCACCTTTCTCCTTCTCAGCTCTCTTTTCGGAGGAAAGTCAATGTCATAGTTTTTATGAACAGTCTGAAAAAGCCGCTCCACATTTTCCTTCTTTGGAATAGCAATGGCACACAGACAGATGAGGCAAATGCACTTAGAATATGACAGAGTGAAAAAAATCCCCTCCCATTCTGTATGAAAGTGGGAGGTTTTAGGTTTCTTACTCGGACCAGCTATGGCACTCATTTTTATACCCTTTGTTGTATTTAGTTTAAATAAATTGAAGGCTAACTACGCAGCAATGTAACTGAACAAGTTAGAGCGGTTTAACGCACATGCGTAGGGTGTCAAAAGTTCAGACGTCAGATTGGCTACCCTGTATGCCAATCAAAAGACAAATGTCTTTTTAATGTCATGCAATCTACCCACACTTCCTTCGTGATCGACCAGTAGATCGCGATCGACCAGTAGATCGCGATCGACGTATTGAGCACCCCTGTAATAGACTATCTGCCAGAAGCCTAGAACAAAGGTTAAATCTTTCTTTGGACAAGGACAAATCCTTCACTACACAATTACTATTAATAATAACTTTGTTTACATCTATGTATAGACTTAAAAAAATACATGGTAGATAGTGTATTGTGTTAACTCTAGTTTTATACTCATGACCTTTATTAACCAAGACAGTATAATCATCCACTATTAAATATCCTATTCCCTAGTAGTCAATGACTATTTTGTTTATATAGTTTGATGCACACTCTTCTACTCTTGTGACATCAAAGTATTTTAATCTCAAGCCATTTTATTTTACTCAGTCAATTTTGTTTATACATTCATGTCTACCTGGAGCTGTTTTTGGATTCTCTAAGAAAGTTTTTCATCATACTACATACCACTTTCCCCCATCTCTCGAAACACAAATACAACACTAATTCTTGGGTTTCTCTTGTCCAGTCCAGTGACTTCTCAGTTAACCTACTCAGTTCAGTCTCATCTCAGTTTAAAACTATCCTTGGGGAGATCATTTAATTTGATGGAAATGAGCTAATGTCCATTAAATAGAAATGAGTTAAATATTTCAGGAATCCTGGTTACTGAATCTAATCAATTCTAACACATAATTATACTCCTATTTCTAAAAAGAATTACTCATAAGGATTAACATTTTCAAAGCTAACAATATTACATTGCACCACTCTGAAAATAAATAAAATAGAAGGAATTATTATTTTATAAATACTTGTTATGAAAAAAACTGCTTATCATGCTCTTCCATGAAAAGTTCCACTTAGAATATATATATTGGCCCTGGCCAGTTGGCTCAGTGGTAGAGCCTCAGCCAGGTGTGTGGATGTCCTGGGTTTGATTCCTAGTCAGGGCACACAGAAGTGAGCATCTGCTTCATCTCATCCCCCTCCCTTCTCTCTCTCTTTCTCTCCATCAGCTATGGCTCTGTTGAAGCAAGTTGGCCCCAGGTGCTGAGGATGGCCATGGCCTTGCCTCAGGTATTAAAATAGCTCGGATGTTGAGCAATGGAGCAACGGCCCCAGATGGGCAGAGCATTGCCCCATAGTGGGCTTGCCAGGTGGGTCCTAGTCAGGGCGCACACAAGAGTCTGTGTCTCTACCTTCCTGCATCTCACTTAAGAAAAATAAAAATAAAATAAAAAGAATATATTTATCCATATGGGAAATACTCATTTGCAGAGAATCCGACAATAGGAAAGAATAAGCAGATAAGAAAACAATAATGTTAATGCCAATGATCATTAGGAAGAAAACACTTTAGAAGAACAATTGATTGCAGGGAACCAAGCACAGTTTTGACAAAAATGGAGCTGAAATGTACGCCTGTGTCTGTGGAAGGCTGCAGGGATGCTGATTTTGTGCCAGAACTTATTTCTAGCTTATAATCATATTTTTAAAAAATATGTCTTTTATATGGGTAACAATTATCTATAGATTCATCTAAAATGCTTTGGCAATAATCATGAAGGGGACCGTACAGATATCAGCACTTACAAAAATCTTGATGACAAATGGCTTCTTTGGGAACTCTCATGTAATGAAAAATGGTGAGAAGCAATGTAGCCAAATTAAAAATAGTTCCAGTATTAAAGTAACATATGTTGAATGCTTATTATATACCATGTGCTATGTATATACTATATAATTTAATCCTCCTGATTATCCTATAAGGTGGAGATTATTATTTCTATTTTTATTTTCAGATGAAGAAATGAGGTGCCGAAGAGATGAAGAACTTACCCCAGGTAAAGCTGATAAGGTGTCCAGTGAAGGGTTCCATTCTAACATTATAGTACTCCGAAAAACTATGTTCTTTCACACTCTAGATTTTTTTCTTTTTTAAAATTTTACTTAGAAAATTAAATTTAACAGGGTGACATTGATCAATAAGAGTACATAGTTTTCAGTATGTTACATTTCTATAGCATTTACATCTTGATTATGTTGTATACCCAGCACTCAAAGTCAAATAATTTTGTCACCTTAATTTATCCCTTTCTACACCCTTCCCATCACCTCCTCCCCCATCTCCCTTCCTGAGTCCCCCTTCCCCTGTTAACCTCTATACTTTTATCTATGTCTATGAGTCAAGTTTTATATGCCACCTATATGTGAAATCATATAGTTCTTAGCTTATTTCATTCAGTGTAATGTTCTTAAGGTCCATTCATGTTGTCGTAAATGAAACTATGCTATCATTTCTGATGGCTGAGTAGTATTCCATTGTGTATATGTACCACACCTTTTTTATCCAATCTTCTGTGGAGGGGAACTTTGGTTGTTTACAAGTCTTGGCCACTATGAACAATGCTGCGATGAACATGGGGGTGCATGTGTCTTTACGTACCAATGTTATTGAGATATTGGGGTTGATACTCAGTAAAGGGATTGCTGGGTCATATGGTAGTTCTAAATTTTTTAAGGAATCACGAATTTTTTCCATAATGGTTGTACTAATTTGCATTCCCACCAGCAATGAATGAGGGTTCCTTTTTCTCAATGGCCTCTCCAATACTTATTGCCTGCCTTGTTGATAATAGCCAATCTAACAGGTGTGAGGTGGTATCTCATTGTAGTTTTGATTTGCATTTCTCTAATAGCTAGTGAAGATCTTTTCATATATCTGTTGGCCATTTGTATGCCCCCTTGGGAGAAGTGTCTGTTCAGGTTCTCTCCATTTTTTAATTGATCGCTTGTTTGGTGCTGAGCTTTGTGAGTTCTTTTTATATTTTGAATATTAACCCCTCATAGAGCTGTTGTTTGCAAATATCTCCCATTTAGTTGGCTGTTCATTTGTTTAGTTGTCAGTTTCTTGTGCTGTGCAGTAGCTTTATAGTTTGATATAGTCTCATCCATTTCTTTTTGCCTTTACTTCCCTTGCCTTTGGGGTCAAATTCATAAATTGTTCTCTACGACCAAAGTCTATGAGTTTAATACCTATATCGTTTTCTATATAATTTATTGTTTCCAATCTTATATTTAGGTCTTTAATCCATTTTGAATTACTGTATTTTTAGCTTTATAAGATGTACCTGACCGTAAGCACACCTAGTGTTTTAAGGAGGAAGATAAGAAAACAAATATTCTGAGCCAAATGGTGTGTTAAAATATTTAATAAAATACCATATTTTTCACTCTATAAGATGCATGGGCATTTTTCCCTCCACTTTGGGAGGAGAGGAAATGTGCATCTTATGGAGGGGGAAATACGGTAATTTTTGTGCAGGGGGACAAACTGTAGTCAAGTTTCATTATTTTGCATGTGGCTTTCCAATTTTCCCAGGCACCATTTACTGAAGAGGCTTTCTTTTCTCCATTTTGTGTTTTGGTTCCTTTGTCGAAGATGATTTTTATATATATATATATATATATATATATGGTTTCCTTTCTGGGCTCTCAATTCGGTTTCACTTCTGGGCTCTCAATTCTATTCCATTGGTCTGTATATCTGTTTTTCTGCCAATACCATGCTGTCCTGATTATCATGGCTCTATAGTATAATTTGAATTCAGATACTGTGAAACCTCTGGATTCATTCTTTTTCCTCAGAATTGTTTTGGTTATTGTAAAGCCAGTAGAGATGGCCACCATCAAAGCTGCTTAGCCAATGCAGGTTCAGGTTTGATTTGGACAGAGAGAAAGTAAGGAATTAACAGAGACGAAAACTGGTGGTCCATCTTTTTTTATTCTTGACTCACACTCGTCATGCTATAAGAACGTAGTCACTCACCCCCAAAATGGCCTCCTAGCTCCATACCTTTTAAAACTTTTTGTGCAAAAGCCCTCCCCCAACACACATTAGCAAAATCATGTCCCTTCTCAAGCAAGAAGGGCATTAATATTATTGCCTAGGTGATGGGCATCACCATCTTTAATAATAAGGGTAAGAAAAAATAACTTTATCTGCTCAACAACCCATCCCATTTTTTTTTCTCACCTTGTAATCCACATGACCCACATTCCTGTGCAAGGGATTTAGGCACATTACAAAAATTACAACAGCACAAATCATACAGTTTCAACAATTACAAAGATACACTTCACCAGTCTCTGAGCACTTTGCTAAAAATGCAAAATGTCCTCGGACTTCTCTCCAACCAGATGAAAAGCTTCCTGGTGCAGGGGCCTTAACCAAAGCTGTCCCTCACCCTCATCAGGGTATTTCACATTGTTCAAAATCTGTAAGCCCACCCAACAAAGGAGCCAGTGCCTGCCCTGTAGTAATCCAGGAATCAGTCCACACACATGGGCCTGCCTCCTCCCTCATTTCTAAAATCCTGGCAGCTTTGAGGCTCTCCCAAGGAGGAGCATGTGGCAATGGCAGCTAGTGTCTCTATCCCTTTGTCCCAAAATCTCAGCAAACCCACCAGAGGCTTAGCAGGCACTCCTCACCACTCCAGCAGCCACTCTGTAGTGCAAGCCTGGCTCCCAGGCCATCCGTCCATCCTCTCACCGCAGCTGCCGCCATTTACCTTCTGGAGCCTGCAGATCACAACTCCAGCCTGATTCTCATATTCCAAAGAAGAGATGAAAACACCAGCTTCTGCCACCAAGCTTGAGCTCTGGGCTGCTGCCACCTTCCACTTCACGGGACTTGCAGCCCCAGCCCTGGCTTCCTGCCACAATTGGAGCTCAGCAATCTCCAGGACAATCTGCACTTCACACACCTGTGCTTCCTTCTCTGGCATTTCCTCCAGCTCCATGGTCCACATCTCTTTCTCCCACACTTGCTGCTCGAATTGCAGGTCCCAGGAAGCCTCTTCCACAGAGCTATTGGTTTCCTTATGTATGGCTGTAAACACCAGCCAGTCTATGGTCCCCAAAAGGACGGTCAGGGAGAACCACAACCAGTCCTCCATTTCACCGCTAAAGAGTGGTGGAAGTTCCACATCAATCTAATTTGAATCCTGCCACAGACTATGCCAAATGTAAAGTCAGTATTCACAGCTGCCATCAAAGCTGCCTGGCCAATGCAGGTTCAGGTTTGATTCAGACTGATGGTAATGAAGCAACAGAGCCTGAAACTAGTGGCCCATTATCCTTTATTATAGACTCTCTCTCGGCAAGTGAGTAAAAACACACACTGGACTCTAAAACCCACTCATTCAGTGCTCACAAAGCTACTGACTTATCTGAGTTTTCCTAAAATCAAAGGCCTTCTAACTCAGCAGTCTTATTCACCTCTATTCACCATTTCCTTCTCCCCCAAGAACTGGCTTCTCCTTCACCATTCTGCCATTTTGGCTGCCTCCTCCACCTGGCTTCCCTGCCCTGCTCCAGCCTGGGCTCCTCCTCCCTACAAGAATGTAGCCACGCTCCCCAAAATGGCCTCCTAGCTTCACCTTTTAAAATTTTTTGGTGCAAAAGCCCTCACCCAAAACACACATTAGCAAAACCATGCCCCTTCCCAAGCAAGAAGGGCATTAATATTATTGCCTGGGCTATGGTCAGCGCCATCTTTAACAATAAGGGTGAGAAAAAATAACTTTATCTGCCCAAAAGTTATTAAGGGTTTTTTTATGGTTGAAACACTCAATAAAATCAAAATAGAAGGAAAATACCTCAACATAATAAAGGCCATATATGACAAACTGTCACTAATATCATACTGAATGGTAAAAAAAATGAAGGCTTTTCCTCTAAAATTGGGAATAAGACTAGGCTGCCAATCTACTCTTATTCAACATAGCTCTGGAAGTTTTAGCCAGAGCAATCAGGCAAGAGAAAGAAATAAAAGGCATCCATATTGGGAAAGTAGTAGTAAAGGTATCACTTTTTGGGGATGACATGATTCTGTATATAGAAAACCCCAAATACTCCACCAAAAAACTATTAGAAACAATAAACCAATACAGTAATGTTGCAGAATACAAAAATCAATACACAAAAGTCTACTGCTTTCATACTCTATTTTTAACTGTGCAGAATCACACCAAGACAACTCACTGCTCTGGTTCTAGTATTCTGAGTAGCCTTATTGATGAATCTAATTGTTATTTAAATATTTTGCCTTGAGGCTAAGAAGGGTAGACATACCAAAAACTTCAAATCTCTCATCTGCAACTTTCTGGGTGTGTAACCTTGAGTATATTATTCAAAAAGCACAGTGCCTAATATTAAGGTGTGGGACAGCCTCAGCACCTTTTCAGGGTGCCAATATAAGGGAACTTATTAGTAAAACTGATTAGAAATTTGATCCTAGGAACCTAAGATGTTTTTTAAAGCTTCTTAAATAACAAACATAAACTGAACCCAATCCTGCTCCCAAAAGGATTGAAGATAAACCATGCCTACATTAATCTACCTCCTCAACTTTTGCATTAAGGCTAAAAAGAAAGTTGAGAGTTGCAATAACTTTAAAAGCACCCAACAATCAGACATTGAAGACAAAAGGCAGTTAACTACACATTTAAAGTGAAATGATGCAAGGTCTAGTATATTTACTGAAATACTGACCTCAAAAAGAGCAAGTTTGGTTCTACTGATAATACTTTTAGCTCTAATTAAGTAAGTTTTTCTGGGAATGACTAACACTATTTGATCATTATGAACAAAACAGCTAATATGTATTAAAGGCTTACCCACAAGTGTCTAATGAGGTAACTTCTGCTTATTGTCTCAGTTTCACAGATTAGAAAACAGGCACCTAGACTTTAAATGGATTGCCCAAGGAACCACAATGTCAGAACCAAGGAAACTTGAGCCCTGATCTTACTATTATAATATATTGCTCTCTAAGGTAGGAAGGAGTGGCTGAAAATGCAAATTAAAAACATTAAATATATTAACATCTTTTTAATAATATAGATAAAAAATTCCATTTTACCCTTAATTAATAACCTCATACTTTTTATTTATAGAAAAACACTTTCAATGCCCTTCTAAATAAATATAAAATTAATATCAGAAATACTGACAGGTCTTATGTGTCTCAATCTGGCCTTGAACACATAATAAATTCTCAAAATTGTAAACAATACAAGCAAGCAAAATTCCAAACCTACATTTGCCTTTGTTTTTAATCCTATATTTCAGAGTTCCTTCTTCCATCCCCAAACTTTATGGTGGAGAAATTCATATATACAGAAAAGTATATTGAAATAACTCTCCATGTAAATCTGTCAATGGTAGTATTTGGCCATAATACTTTTTCTTTACATACACACATTCACACATATGTGAGGTGGGGTGGTGTTTTATTTTGTTTTTGTTTGATTTACTTTACCATTTGAAAAAGTTGTAGACATTGTGGTATTTCCCTTTTAAATGCTTCCTTAAGAGTAAGGCATTATGACTTGTGGTGGCGCAGAGTATAAAGCCTGGACCTTGAATGCTGATGTAGCTGAATCGAAACCACAGGCTTGCCTAGTCAAGGCACATGTGGGAGTTGATGCTTCCTGCTCTCCCCTCTTCTGTTTTTCTCTCTCTTTCTACTCTCTAAAAATTAATAAATAAAATCATTTTAAAAATAAGGCATTAACTTGGTCCTTTGTTGAAAATATTGTTTATTTGATTTTCTGTATCTTAGTTTTAAAAATTAGTCTAAATCAAGAGATACCCAATGTTTATAATCCTGATTCATAATTAGCATATGAATAGAATGACCCTTGCCTGCATTTGCTAGAGAAAATATCTGTAAGTCTTGAATAACTTCTGTCACAGTCAAGTACTATCATCTTCTTCAAATAAAAAAGATTTGTAAATCACAAGTTTGCTTACACTGAATTCAAGTACACCTCAAGGCTCTTATGTGCTTTACCACCATTTTTACAATTATGTCTGATATTCAAATGGTGCTCTTCTTAGCACTTCAGCTTTTGTGTGTGGAGACGAATACTCATTACTCCCTCTATTTTATTTAATCTTCAACATATTGGTGTTAAAACTCCAGTAAACAATTACCATTGTTTAAACTTTAAACAATAAATATTCTTCAACGCTTACTTACTACTTAAACAAAAATAAAAATTTGTAAATTTGACAAATTATGCATGGATTACAATCAACAATATAGATATTTGATTTAAAATATTTCTATTAAAATTCTTTAAAATATAGAAATCATTGTGTTAGACAAAAGATAGCACAAAAATATAAAAAAGATGTTTCATAGTTCAGACTCTGAGCCATACTGACTGTGTCCAAATTCTGACATTTTCCACTTAATTACTATATTGAGCCTTATTTTCTTCATCTCTAAAAAGAAAGTTATCATAATATTTATCGTACTGTCCTATTGTGAATTTTAAATAAGCCAAGAGTATATTCTCAGAACTTTGATAACACAAGCATATGGTATTGTTTGAAATGTTAGCTACATCTCTAATATCACAATAATTAGAGAAGCAGTTCTCAAACTTTCTAGTCTCTGAATTCCTTTATTGAGATCTTAAAGAGGTTTTGTTTAAATTGGTTATATTTATCAAATATTACTATGTAAGGTATTAAAGTTGTAAAAATTTAAACCTTAATAATGTTTATATTTATATCAGCAATAAATATATTATATATAAAAGTAAATAATATATTTTAGTAAAAAATAACTATATTTTCTTCCAAGAAATTAACAAAAAGAGTGGGGTTATTTTACATTTTTACACATCCTCTTATTGTCTGGCTTCACAGAAGACAGGTAGATGCTCACACTTGCTTCTGAATTAAATCTGCCACAATATGTCCTTTTGGTTGAAGTATTTGAAGAAATTCCAACTCATATAGATATGTAGCTGGAAATAAGAAACTTTTCAGAAAACTTCTTGGTACTAAACCAAAATGCAGTAAGTGGTAGTTTATTTAAGCTTCATTGCAATATGCAATATGAAACCAAAATCAAGGAACATTATTAAACTGTTAGATTAAATGGTCTATTTTACACTTTGGACCATCTTTTACTCTTACACAATTTTCTACCATTGATCACTTAAAAAGTGTTGATTCTTTTTTAACATTTAACTGAGTCATGCAGTTCTTTAAAATGTTGACCTATTTTAGTAAACAAAATAAAAATATATTTGTTACTATCACCCCCATCTATATCAGAAAAGTCTATAAGGGGTGGGAAGCTCTCATGATCACCATGGCTGCCACAAGCTTTCCAAAATTCTAATTTTCCCTTGAGAGCTTAAATTTTATCAGTGCCAGCAAATACATCAGTTGATTTCTTTTGAAATAGCATGATCAATACTTTCATTTTTAAGTAAATATTTGCCAGATAACAAAGTACATAAAAAGGAAACTGCATACAGTCAGTCAGTTAATCTTTCAAGTAAAAAATGTGTCATATAAAAAAAGAGGGTTGTTCAGCTTTCAACTCAAATGGACAAGTGCTCTTTGTCTCCTCATTTCATCACACAAAATATTAAACAAACATGTGATATATTTCACTGGAATGATGGACTAACAGTAACAGAATTTATCCTCCTCCCTAAAAGGACCAAAGTATAGACAAAATATAAATTAAAAAATTTCAATAATTCTAGACATCAGCCACGAGACAGCACAGATCCCTGAGAGACAAGAAATAAATGAACTCATCTCTACAAGTGTCCTAATTCATTCCTTCAAGATGGTTTCCAGGTTGTGGCCTACAGCAAGGGAATGAGGCAGGGCTTACTGATGTCCTGAGTTGAAGAGACTGAGAATCCAAGTAGCTAAATATTCACAAGACAGAGAGAGAACTGTACAAAGAGACAGCTCTAGAAACCATCAGAGAGTCAAGTGTTCATTAGGGTGCAGATCAGCAATTTACTTATTTTTTTATTTGTTTATGTATTCATTCATTCATATTATATTATTAGTCTTATATCCTTCTTGAGGGTTAGAATTTTAGCTATAGTACATAGAGTGTCAGACTGGGATGCTAAGGACCCAGTTTCTAAATCCTGAGATTGCTAGCTTGAGTGCAGGCTCATCAGCTTGATCACAGTGTCACTGGCTTGAGTGTGGGGACATGACCCATGGTCACTGGCTTGAATCCCAACATTGCTGTCTTGAAACCCAACATCAGTGGCTTGAGCCCAAGGTCACTGTCTTGAACAAAGGGCCACTAGCTCAGCTGGAGCCCCCAGTCAAAGCACATATAAGAAACAATCAATGAACAACTAAGGTGCTACAACTATGAGTTGATGCTTCCCATCTCTCTTCCTTTTTATCTGTCTGTCTGTCTCTCTGGCAAAAAAAAAAAAAAATTAGAGGACCATGTGATTCTTTGCATAACTCACAGGATTTGATTTGTTGCATCATAATACAAGTCCAATCCTTCTACATTATATTCCAGAAAAGATGTGTTATTAACTTTTTAAGTGGTCAGTACTACCTAATTACCATTTTTGTATACTTACCTAAACAACTCCATTATGCTTAAAAACTTCTTTTGGCTTTTTTCTATAATTTAAAATCATTGAACTACTCATGCAACCACTTTTAACTACTAAAAAAGAAAGGTTTGAATCTGACTCAATAATTCCTTCCTTTGGAACATTTGGCTAAATTACCATCCTGAAACACAATGTCAGTTAGTTAATGTGTATGACCACCAGAATTGGTCGACTGATAGACAATCTTTTTACCTAATTTTTATGCGCTGAAATTATTTTGTTAATAGGCACCTGCTACAGTGTTCTCTAGTGCAGAGTTCTTGGTGGAATTCCCACCTTTACAGAGAAGATTTGGTTCATTCAAAATTGATTGATCCTCTTCACTTTTTTCACACAGATTCTGATTACACACACATACACACACACACACACACACTGCATTTGAAGAAAAAGTAAACTAAAAAAATTTATATTTGTTTCCTCTTTTAGTATATGTTACCATCTTGCTTATCAGTAATAACTATATACATATTAAGTCCTCAATCGATGGCTCTGTGACTTGAACAAAATAACATAGCAAAACCAATTTTACCATAAACTAATTGATGTAAATAAGAGCTAAATTCCCGGTATCTCACCAATGTTATAACAAACAACATTGAATGAAATACTTGTATTAAGAGTACCTGCTCATATATGCTTATATATATATATATATATATATATATATATATATATATATATATATATATATGCACTTAAACATTGAAACAAAGAAAAGTGTAAACATGTATTCTAGTCTACTTATTGAAATTAATGAAAACCATCATCTACTATCAAAGTTACATTTTTTTTGTATTACAACTACTGCACATTTTATTTTAGATTTTCCTTTGAGTTTCATGTTGAACTCATGGCCTTTTATAAACTTGAATTATTTCAATTACTTCCAATTTCAAGCTTACATTTTTATCTCTTAGCCGGTGACAGCCTCCTTCAGCCAGATTCTTTATCCACTTAGTAATAGTACCAGTATTTTCTAAAAGCTTTCTTGCATTTTGGAAATAATGGGAAGTTTTATGCCCATTCTGAATTCTCTCTGTCCTAGAATAGAATCCAGTCTTCCCTAAGAAAATGGTTCCCTTTTCAGTGACTTGGATTAAAAATAAAAATCTTGGCATGAGAGGGCACATGTGAGTAACTGCTTATTAATTTCAATCTGAAAGTAATATGAAAATCAATTGATTAAAACAAATGAATACTATAGTTCTGTTCAAGAGTGAGAGCACAGCAAAAGTCCAGGGGTATCTTTTCTGTAAGTACACTATTTCCTTTTTTTTTTAAGAAACTTTATTTTTTATTTAAAGACCACTCCGTGGTTGTTCCTACTCATTCAGTGGTCTGCAGATCAATCTTCAGTGGCTGGATGGACACTTCAGTTGTCAATAGAGAACTGCTGGATACAAACAAGAGCACCTGAGTCCCTTCAAACCAGTCAGTTGAGTAGCAGGAAATTTGGGAGCTGAAGCATTGCATCTACCTGGAAATTCCTCCTTGGTCACACGTTTTCAGTGGTGGCCTGCTCTTTCATCTCAACCTCTTCAGGGTCTCTTTAGATGTCGAGATCAGGTATGATCACCCACAGGTGATCATGGGAGATGGCATGGCACATGTGCCGACCTTCTGGGCCAGCATCCACCCCTCTGACCACTGAGTGAGCTTGCTGGTTGCAGCATGGAATTGCAATGTCCACATAGCGCAGAAGAGAGTCTGTGTTACACAGAGCAATGGCAAGCAGGTTAACATAGGAGTCTCAGTGAAAGGCTGGTGGTCAGCCCTGGATCAGTAACCAAGTCACAGCTCTGAAATCTGCCAGGATCTGGTCAGGGAAGGTGCCAGAAGTGAAGCAAGCCGCAATAGGAGTAGCTGTCATGGCATCAGCAAACATCAGCATGGCTTGCTGGACAATATGCCCAGGGTATATGACACTGACATCAGCCAGGTTTTCACTGGCAACAATGGCACCAGCTACCAGAAGCACCTTCTCCCAAGTTCTCTTCAAATGTTTTGAAGTAGCTGCCATCAGTTTTATTTTTGTAGATGGACTGTTCTAATTGGAATTCAAGGTTGGTGCCAACTAAGTGGATTCCTGCTGCAAGGATTCTAAAGACGTCTACCTCCTTCATTTGCAGGACATCAAGGGCTCTGGATATTGTGAATATTTCCCTTTCAATTATGATGGGAACCCAGAACAATCCTGTATGAAACCCTATCAGAGGAGTACTTTGTACAGAATGCTGATACTGAATTCCATCAAGAGGTGGTTTGTTTCAGAGTGACCAAAGTTTATTTTATATTATTCTAAGACATTTTGCTAGTAAGTATTTCATTATCCCTTTTATTAGAAATGTATTAGTTTTATTTATTTCCCAAGGGCTATATTTTTAGTAACCAAAGTATAAGGAGCTAGTAGACTGAATGAGGAAAAACAGTTTGATATAATCAGAGCATCTGACATCAATGCAACATTAAATTTCAACTTAATATTTCCTTAAATCTACTTTATTAAAGTATAATTTATATACAATAAAATGCACACAATTTAACTGTACACTTCACTAAGCTTTGACAAATATAAAGGCCTATAATACTAAGATACCAATTAAGAGAATTTATCAACTATTATAAAGTGTCACCAAATGGAATATAAGTTTACTTAAAATTTTTAAATTACTCTAACTCCATTGTCATGAACCTTTTTGATTCTGCAGTTTTAAGATTATTAGAATTACCTGTCCTTTTACCAATTAGAAAGTAATAGATAATTTTCCTCAAACAGACTATATTGGGATTCTGAAACACCAAGTAATGCATGTGACTGGTTTATTATCTGAATACATAGTTCCAGTCTTCAGTTCAAAAATAATTCATAATATAGCCTATATTCCTGTCAGTTTTATATTATTACAATTGAATTTTGTTAGAACAATAGTCATTCAAAATACTTTTTTTGCAAAATTTTTTCTTAAAAATATATTTTTTTCTCACTGAGAACTGCCACTTACTCTCAAGTATCTTTAATTCCAGCGTTCAGATTATTCCTGATTATAGTCTCCCATCTGAACCTTTACTTTAAGTGGCTAGACTTCACTGGATGTATTGAAAACTAGATAGATGTGAAAACTTGTCCCATTCCTGAAGAATAGCTCTTTATCTATAATTTTTAAAACTTGTATAATTTAGCCTGACCTGTGGTGGCGCAGTGGATAAAGCGTCGACCTGGGAACACTGAGGTCGCCAGTTCAAAACCCTGCACTGGTCTGGTCAAGGTACATATGGGAGTTGATGCTTCCAGCTCCTCCCCCCCTTTCTCTCTCTCTCTCTCTCTCTCTCTCTCTCTCTCTCTCTCTCTCTCACTCTGTGTCTCTTCTTTAAAATGAATAAAATAAAATAAAATAAAAAAAGTGAAGTTGTCAATATGCAAAGGGCATCCTCATTAAGAAAAAAAAAACTTGTATAATTTACCTAAAAAAACATCTAATCTCATTTTCTCAATAGTGTTTCTGAGCAAAAATATAATAATAACTCAGTAATTTGTGCATAAATTTGGAAATATGTAACTACACAAAATCAACTAAGAACCAGTATTTAGCCGCATTCTTGTCACTAAAACCCTGAAAAGATCACCTCAAGTCACTGCTTCTCATTTTCCTATTTAAATAAGGATGCATAAATACAAAATCAATTATTTTTAAACCTTTTTTGGGGGCATTTGTTTGACAACATAGCTCAGACAATTTGAGAAGCTTTACCTTTTCATGGATGGTCACTAGAATTAAGGCTCTTTTTAAAGCCAAAAATGAAACTAACATTCAAATAGGAAAACAATGGATTTTCCCCATTATATTATTAGCAGAATTAATGAAATCAAAGCCTACCTGAACCAGTTTTTCTGAAACTCTCAAACTCTAAATTTCCATATTCTTTTTTGGCTCTAACATTTCTTAAGGGCTGAATTCCTACTTTTTTCATCTTATTATCTGTAACATCCTAGAAAGAGGCCAGGTATATATAATCACTTAAAAAAATAACTAAAGAACCTCAGTTATTCTTCACTACCATTTTAAAAGATAAGCTATTTTTAATTATTATATTGATTAGAAAAATAAAATCAGAAATGTTAAGTAATGTTCTCAAAATACCACAGATTGTAAATGACCACATTCTCAAATCTCCTAAAGTTAGAAAAGGTAAATAACTCTAATTACAGAGACAATATGTTTCCCTTGCAATCCTATACATTGATTCACTTAACATGAACAAAAATATATTAATTTTTTTAAAAGAGGAAGAGTGGAGAGCAAACAAAAACAGAAAGAAAACATTTAAAAAGGATGAGAATTTAAAATTTTTAAATTTGTATTATCCAAATATAAATTCAGGTTAAAAAGTAAAAAGATTAAAAATAAAAGGATTGAATAAAAATAGAGTTATCTAGATCATTCATATTGACAGGTACTCACTGCCCTGATACTATGGATATATTTTCAAAATTCCTAAACTCCTCAGAGATTATGTTTGTACACTAAAAAATTTGTTAAGAGGGCGGATTTCATATTAAGTTCTTATTACAATAAAACAAACATTAAAAAAAGGAACAGAAAGAAATGGCTTGACCAGATGTAGAGATCTGCTTCTTCATTCTGGCCATCAGATCTGTTCCTAAGGACAATATGGTAGGAGGAGGTTAATTTCTTTCTCAACTTGTTTTGGTTTGCTTTCCCGAAGGGTGAAACTGTATTTCTGTGGGTAGGTGTGGGAGAGGCTACAACTTAAGGGAAATTTCAAACAGCAATAATTAAGTCAGTTACAACTGAGATGACTGATATAGAATATACCTACCGGAAATCAACATTATTGCTACTAATAATCTTTCCCTTGTTTTGTTTGAGGGGTGGAATGTAGGGGCAAGGGGACCAAGACCTGGAACAGGAAGGAAAACAAACAAACAAAAAAAAGAACTCCTATTTATTTCTTGGTTTTAGAAGGAGAATATTCAGTGTGGATCCAAACTCTTTCATTTCTCACCAGAACTTAAAAACAAGCTATGCTCATCTTTCAAGTGGATCTTCAAATCAATGCCAAACTATATTGAAATTAGTTTAAGTAGAAAACTATGCTGTTTCCTAAACTTTAAGAATATTTTAAGTGTGTCTCCTAAGGTGAAAAAGGAAAATAAACCTGATGAATAATATAGGATCCTAAATTAGTAAATGTTTACTGATGTGTTGATTTAAATAACTTTAAGCAGAAGCAAATGCACGTGATAAATTTCTGTATTTATGAGATGGGAGGACAATGGAAAATTTTCACTGATGTGTTTTTCAGATAGAAATAGTACACTTTCATGCTAAAATGCACCCCTATTGCCTTGTAAAGAATGCATATGTCAAAACTGATTTATTCATTTAACCTAATATATATATTAAGTGTATGGCCAGTATCCACGGCTGCCATCAAAGCCATCTGGCCAACGCAGGTTCAGGTTTGATTTAGACCACTGGTAATGAAATAGTTGAGCCAAAAGCTGGTGTTCCACTGTCCTTTATTCTATACTAACACCCAGCGGGCAAAAATATACACACACTGGACTCCAAACCTCACTCATTCTGCACTCACACAGCACTGACTCATCTGAGTTTTCTAGAATCAAAGGTTTCTACCTCACCAGCGTTATTCACCTCTATTCCCCATTTCTTCTCTTAATCAAACTGGCTTCTCCTTCTCCTAATCCGCCATTCTCGCTGCCTCCTCCATGTGGCTTCCCTGCCTCCATGGGCTCTTCCTCTCTACAAGCACATAATCACTCTCTTCCAGAACAACATGATCTCTCCCCAAATAGCCTCCTAGCTGCTCCTTTTAAAACCTTTTGGTGCGAAAGCCCTCCCCCAACACACATTAGTATAATCACGCCCATCCCAAGCAAGAACGGAAACTAATATCACCTGAGTAACAGGTATCCACGTGGGCAGCACCATCTTTAACAAAGTGAACATAATATATTTTATCTGTCCAACATTAAGCCAATAGTTTTACATATATTAATGTGTAAAAGGAAATAAATAAAAATATTTATTTAGGTATACACATAATATATGTACCTTTTAAGATTAAAGTACAGCCTGACCAGGTGGTGGCACAGTGAATAGAGTGTCAGACTGGGATGTAGAAGGACCCAGGTTCGAGACCCTAAGGTTGCCAGCTTGAGTGCGGGCTCATCTGGCTTGAGCAAAAAGCTCACCAGCTTGGACCCAAGGTTGCTGGCTCGAACAAGGGGTTACTCGGTCTGCTGAAGGCCCACGGTCAAGGCACATATGAGAAAGCAATCAATGAACAACTAAGGTGTCACAAAGAAAAACTGATGATTGATGCTTCTTATCTCTCTCCGTTCATGTCTGTCTGTCCCTATCTATCCCTTTCTCTGACTTTCTCTATTCCTGTAAAGAAAAATTTAAAAAAAAGATTAAAGCACAAAAGATTGATAAAAATGGTTACATGTTTTAAGTACACACAGAGAAAAAAGTTAACTAGTAAAAAGAAAAATTGGCAATATACATGATAGAAAACTTGTTATTATATTTTACAAATAAAGAGCTTTAGGAATTAATAAGAAACAATTATTTCAATTTTAAATGGGCAAACAACATAAATGAGCAGTCTATCACAAGAAAACAGTAATATTGAGTAAATTTAAGAAAGAAAAGTTTAGAATCCTTCTTAAAGAAAGAGTTATAGATACCTTTTAAATAAGATACTTTTCAAAATCTTTAATTTTAGTTTTTGCCATAAACTCAGGATTATCACCCACTATTGAAGAGATAACAAATTAAATGTTAAAAATTATTTTGGCAAAACAAAACCTTTTAAAATATGCTTGCACTTTAACCAAATAATTTGAGTTGTTAAAATTTATCTTTTGAACATGTACAGAATTCCATTAAGATGTTAAGTGGATATATCATTTATAAGTAAAACTTTAGAGACTAAACATTTTATAATCACTAATTGCTTAAATAAATATTAAAACATTACCACTATGGAACACGATATTTTTAAATATGGAGCTATTTAAAAATAATCATATTGTACAAGACTAATTAAATAGGTAATTTAATGGTGGTTGGCTGAGGCTAGGGACTTGGGTAGGAAATTGAAAGTGACTGCTAATGGCTATGGGACTTATGGCGGGGGTTATAAAATATTCTAAAATTAACTATGTTTGCATAACTATGTGAATATACTTAAAAACACTGAATTGTGCATGTTAGATGGGTGAATTGTATGATATGTGAATTATATATTCAATAATCTGTTATTTAATAAAACACCATAAGGAAAGTCAAAAGATAAATGCAAACTGGGGGAAATATATGCAACATATATCATCACAAATAAAGAGCTAATATTCCTAATATTCAAATAACTTAAAATTTGAGGAAAAAAATCTGAAAACCAAATAGATAACTGGGCAAAAGACCTTAACAGACAAACACCCCAAAAACATTAAAATGATGTGTAACCTTATGAAAAAATTTAACTTCATTTAACATCAGAGAAATAAAAATAAAATCTACGCTGAAGATAAAATTTCACAGAAACACAACATATGCACACACAGATACACAAAGTTGAGTTGCATACAAAATCTGGCAAAATCCTAATGAAGTCTTTAGTCAAGAGTATTGTACTAATGTCAATTTCCTGCTTTTGATCATTGTAAGCTGGTTATACAAAATGTTATCACTGGGGAAAGCTCGGTACTGGGTATACAGAAAAAGTACTATTTTTTACAATTTTTATGTGAATCTAAAGTTATTTCAGAATATAAGTTTTTGAAAGTATATAAGAAAATGTTAACAACATATTGAATTTAAAAGAAAGTTATAATAAAGGTATGTATATAGGATTCCAATATGTTGAATAACATAGGCTATACACTAAATAAAAGTGTAGAATAACAAATTATATTTTCTTTAAGTGGTTAAATAGAAATGATTTGTATTTGTATATCTGTTTGTTTACATGAGTGGATATTACTGTATTTTCAAATTTTCTAACATAAACATTTTTGTGATAAAGGAATTTTTATTAAAATAATAGAAAAATAATGTCCGTTGTTTCTGCTATAAGTTTACCTGCCTGAGAGAAGTAAACTGGACAAGGTCTTCAATTTTCTTTTTAATTATCTTTCAACAATTCTATAATAAACCAATTGATACATATATTTTAGACAAATTAGAGCTGAAATCACCGCTAGATTTCCAGAAGGAATTTATACATATAAGATAACATATAACTTTAATGTTCTGGGTCCAAAACACTATTTCAGAGAAAACCTGTTATCACTCAGTTTGACAAGCCTTTTGACAAATATAATTTTTTACTTCTGGTATGTATCACATTGTGCACTGGTTAATGTGATCAGCGTGAACTTTTAATCACATAATTTGAGTTTCCCCATACCCTTTGGTAACACAAGCCTCAGTGAAATTCTTTTGTGGCAACCAAGTGTGATTTGGTGTGTAAGAAATCCTGTGGACTACCTGCAGTATTTTTTATTTCTCTCTTAGCCCACCTACAGCACACTCATTAAACAAATCATGCCACTGTAGCATTATGCCAAAATGTCAGTGGGCACATAAGAGATTATAAAATCATAAATCAGTGATGAAATAGAAGTTTAACTAAACTTATCCTAACAACTAAAATGCATGGTTTACATATGCATTTAATATGTGAAAAAATAGTTACAGATCCAAGATCAAGTGAGATGATGATAATCAACACCAAAATTTATACTGTTATAATAATTAGTGTAATAGCATATATTCAGAGTAGAATATTATAGTATAACTTATGATTAAAATAAGTAACACCTATTGATTTTCATCTCATAGAGAGTTTTATATCAAAAGTAAATGTCTTAACTTTTAATTTTTTAACAAACAAGTGACTGTTTCCAGGCTACACAGGTCTTTAGGGATCTCATGAGTAAATACATGTCATAGAGACCATTACAATAAACACTACTGACTGTTCTTTATTAAATTGAAAAAAATTGTTGCATCTTAGCCAGAGTTGGGCAAATGAGTTTGTAAAATTTGTATTTTTTGAGTTTGCTCACTTTTAGTGTTAAAAAATGGTGCTGGGCAGTACCAGGTCTGTGATCTGTGAAGTTGCAAATTACCTTCCTGCTTGAGAAGGGCCATTGTCTTACTGATGTGTGCCCCAGGAGAGAGAAGCCTTGTTGACAGGGAGGAGCAAGAAAGCAGAGTGCTGAAGAAGAAGCCAGTTTGTGCAGAAAGCTTGAAGAAGGAGATGGGGAACAGAGGTAAGGGGCTTTTGTGAGCTCCTTTGAGACTGGTGGGGCCTTTGATTCTAGGAAATACCAGGGAAGATTCTCCTGGTTGTGGAACCAGAGAATGTGTCAGTGGCTTTGGGAGCCCTGAGTGAAATGAAAGTGTTTTTCCTGTGTATGTTTTTTCGTTGGCTGATGCAAGTCAAATAAAGGGATGGCCCACCATTTTTTGGCTCCACTGTTTCTTTACCATCTGCCTGAATCCAGTGGGAACCTGCACGTGAATGGTGGCGACGACTGCAACTACTGGCCCTGCAGCCACTTTTATTATATGTAACTTCCTTAGGTTTCTGCAGAAAAGGAAATTATTTAAATGAACATTTGCAAAGTTTAATCTCAAATTCTGGCTTTAATAAGTTTGTTCACTTTCCCTTGAATAGGACCACACTGGTTCACTAGTTACTCCTTTAACTGTCTTTTTTAAGCTTTATGATTTATTACTGCTAGAAGGGATGTCTTACCAAGCAAGCACTCCTGAAATAATGATTGATATTTAATTACTTAACAAACTCAGGTTCATGCGACTTTGGCAGAATGGATTCAGTACTGTGGTCTGGTCAACACAACCCTCAACGGTGACTTAATAGATAAAAAAAAAAAAAGAGGATACCTAATCTCAACAATACATGTCTAATAATAGATAAAGAATAATGGATAACCCCAGCAAAACAATTACCTCTTCTTTCTCTCTATCCTCATAAGAGTTCAGTAGCTGAGTAAAGACAGATGTATTTGGTGGAGCAGTGGAGCAGTAATGGGAACACAGGGCACTACTATAGCTACCAAAAATTTTATCTGTCAGATGATGTCATTGTTTTCCCCCTAAATCTTACTTTTAATGTTATCTAGGAAATTCACTGTGCCACAATAAACTAAAGAAAAACTAGAGTTCTTTTGATTTTAGGTAATTGTTAAAATGAACAATATGTCCTCTACAAAACTATACCACTTTGTATTGATATTTTTTGAAAACTGGCCCACACTGTTATCTGCTACATACTTTTCTATTATTTTATTATAGAAGAACTTATTTTTCAAGCTTATTGTTCACTAAAAATAATAACTAATATTTATTGAATGGCTACATAGGTAGGCACGCTTCTAAATGCCTGAAGAAATGGTATTTAAACTAACAGTGGATAGATATGTAAGAAATGGTGTTTAAACTAAAAATGGATAAAAGTGTGGTTGAGCAATTGGTATGTGTTTGGGGGGTGGAGGTGAGGAGTATACCACGCAAACAAAACAACACAGGGAAGACTCTGCATCTGCATGAATAGATTGGAGAATTTTTTATTTGAACTGAAGACACTGTATCATGGAAACTGAAAGGACTTGAGGTGGGTTTGAGGTGGACTGAAATCGTGCTAAAGGGAACCTTCTGAGGTGATGAAAATGTTCTATACCCTGATTATATAAATATATAAATTTGTCAAAGTTTAGTAAAATGTGCATATAAAATGTTTGTACTTTGATTGTACATGAACTGCTTCTCAATAAAATTGATTTTAAAAAAAAAAAGAGGGAGTCCAGCACCAGAAAAGTCTAGAGTGTTAAACTTCATTTAGGGCCTTGAAGGCCATCCGAATGATTTTGGTATTTTCTTATAAGGATGTTGAGTGCTCTAAATATTTATTACTAGGACAATAAAAAATAGAACTTGGGAAAGTACATTTGGAGAGATAATTAGGAGACTATGCATAGGAAGAAGGTCAGTAACTTAACCTAAACTAGTTGGCAGCAGAAATGGAAAAAGAAGATTAGAAGGTAAAATTAGCAAGACTCAGTAATTATTTGATGATTATCAGTGAAAAGAATAGCCTTCAAATTTCTGATATAAATGACAATGTGCACTAACGTGCTATTTCTAAATAGGAAATGCAATTTGAGCAACTCGTACAAAAATGTATGTGTGTGTTTGCATGTATATATTCACAAAAGAAAAACTCACTGTGTCTTGAAGATTTGAGAATAGAGGGGAGAGAAATGTGTGCAATGGATAAGGAATTTAAGTTGGGTCACATACAGTTTTAGATAGAGAGATAGTGAAATTTAGATGCTAAATAAACAGTTTAAAAAGTGGAACCTGGGACAGCAAGATGGTGATGGAGTAGTCAAACGTACCAACTTCCAACTCCCAGAACCAAAGTGGATTATAACATAATTTTAAGAACCATCATCTGGATAAACCAACTTTGAACTAAACTAAGCGGACTCTTCAACCAAGGAACACAGAAGAAGCCACATTGAGACTGGTAGGAATAGTGAAAACGCGAAGAGGGCTGCCCAGCTCCGCGGAGCAAACGGCAGCCTGGGGAGACCCGCGTGGCAGGAAGAGAGTTTGGCGGAGAGGGAGGGACCTGGGTCCCAGGAACCAAGCCCCAGCCTGCAGTCCCAGAGCCGAGAAGACGCATTTGGACAGTATTGAGCTGTGAAACAAGTGAGGATACTGTTTGTGAGAAAGAGAGAGTTTTCTCAGACCCAAGATTTTTTTTAAAGGGACAGCGCAGAAAACCTCTCTCACAACCACTCACCCGGGGCTCTGGGGAACGGGAACAGAGGAGAGGACCAGAGCAGTGGGAAGAGAGTGTGGGCTGGAAGGCACAGGGAGAAACACTCTGAGGGACAGCCACCCTAACCCCTATGCTGAGTCACTTCCCTAATCAAAAACGAATATTGCCCCTGGAACTAGCAATACCAGCAAAGGAGGACAAGCGACCAGCCAAACAAACTCTCACACGGCACTTAGAGCACAGCTGCTTAGATGGAGGGAGCTTCCAGGACTACAGTATGGAGTGTTAGGGTCTGAGATGCAGTGCCCCTACCCACACTGCTGAGGCCTGGCTGGAGGGATGATGGTGGTGGGATGCTGAAACACGGTCTGTTGGCGAGGGCAGAGGCCCATCTGGTGCAAGCTAGGTCTAGCCCAGAGGGGTGGAGGGGATGTGCCAAAGCAGTCAGGTAGCTGCAGGCCCGTCTGCAGCTCCACCTGTGGGGGAGGCTGGGAATGGGCAGATATCTGCTCTGCGACCCTGGACCCTGTGCAAGCCAGCGCTGACTACGGGGGCAGAGCTAGGACCAGGGACAGGGAGAGGCTTGCGGCTGAGCACACACCAGCCGCCCCGCCTGGCTCGAGAAACTGCAGTTTGCGATCCTGCGCAGGCGGGCCCTGGCCTCGGGGGCAGGTCTAAAGCTCCGGATAGGCAGAGGCTCACAGCTGAGTGCACGCCAGCCCTCTGTCCAACCCGAGAAACTGTGGTGAGCAGGCTCTGACCGCAGGGGACAGGCGGAAGCCCAGGAACAGGGTAGGTCCACAGCTGAGCTAAGGTACTCACCACTACCCTTGGTGCTGAGGCTTGTGGCATGAGTGCAGTGCGAAACCCAAACTGTGGGGGCAAGCCGAAGGCCCAGGCAGGCTGAGGCTTATAGAGCTGGCCACCAAAACACAGCCCCTCCCACGGAGAAGTGGCAGAAATCACATCAACAGCTACAGTGGGCCGGCGCTGGCAACGCCCATACCCAACTGCCCTATGCAGCGGCAGAGGGGTGGCAGGCTGCAGACAGACCACACCTAGAGAACACAAAGGCAACACCCATTGGACTCCAGTGGCCACACCCTTCCCATATACATGCAAAATGGGCAAGCAGAGAAATACAACCCAAATGAATTAAGAGAAATCCCCAGAGAAGGACCTGAATGAACCAGATATAACCAAATTACCAGATGCAGAATTTAAAATAATGATAGTTAGGATATTCAAAGAAATTAGAGCAACAATGGATAGTCATTACGAACACCTAAATAAAGAGATAACAAGTATAAAAAACAAAATTGAAATAATAAAAAAGAATCAGACAGAAATGACAAATACAATATCAGAACTGAAGACCACAATGGAAGGAATTAAAAGCAGGATGGATGACATTGAGGATAGAATCAGCAAGTTAGAGGACACAATAAACAAAGGCACGAAAGCAGAGCAGAAAAAAGAAAAGACTCAAAAAATGTGAGGAAACTCAAAGGGAGCTCTGTGACAACATGAAGAAAAATAACATCTGCATCATAGGGGTTCCTGAAGAAGAGGAGAGAGAACAAGAAATAGAATTTTTTTTAAATCAAATCATAGCAGAAAACTTCCCTAAATTAAGACTGGAAAGCGTTTTACACGTTCCAGAACCACAGAAAACTCCATTAAAGAGAAACCCAATGAAATCTACACCAAGACACACCATAGTTAAAATACCAAAGTTAAGTGATAAAGAAAAAATTTTAAAAGCTGCCAGAGGAAAAAGGTTATCACCTACAAAGGAGCCCCCATAAGGATGACATCCAACTTCTCAACAGAAACACTTGAGGCCAGAAGGGAATGGAAGATATATTTAGGTAATGCAGAACAAGAACCTACAACCAAGACTACTCTACCCAGCAAGGCTAACATTTAAAATTGAAGGAGAAATAAAGAGCTTCCCAGACAAAAAAAAAAGCTTCAAGGAATTCATAAAACCAAACAAGAGATGATAAGGAACCTGTTGTGAACAGTCCAAAGGGGGAAAAAATATAGCAAAAGAAGAATACAGCTTTAAAGAATAAAATGGCAATAAACAACTACATACCAGTAATAACTTTAAAAGTAAATGGATTAAATAATCCAATCAAAAGACATATGGTAGCTGCATGGATAAAGAAACAGGACTCATTCAGATGCTGTCTACAAGATATACACCTTAAAACAAAAGATGCATATAAAATGAAGGTAAAAGAATGGAAAAAAAATATTTCATGCAAATGAAAATGAAAAAAAAGCAGGGGTAGCAGTACTTATAGCTGACAAAATGAAGAGCCTTTAAAACAAAGGCTGTAGTAAGAGATAAATAAGGACACTATATAATGATAAAGGGAACAATTCAACAGGAAGATATAACTATTATAAATATCTAAGCACCAAACATAGGAGCCCCGACATACATAAAGCAGAAATTGATGGATATAAAGAGTGAGATTAACAGCAATACTATAATAGTAGGGGATTTCAATACCCCACTAACATCACTGGATAGATCCTCAAGAAAGAAAAAGAATAAAGAAACAGCAGACTTAAAGGAGACACTAGATCAACTCGATTTAAGAGATATCTTCAGAACTTATCACCTTAAGGCAGTAGAATATACATTCTTCTCAAGTGCTCATGGTACATTTTCTAGGATAAACCACATGTTAGGACACAAAAATGGTCTCAACAAATTTAAGAAGATTAAAATCATATCAAGCATTTTCTCTGATCACTATGCCATGAAAGTAGAAATTAACCACAAAAGAAAAATATGCAAACATTTGGAAACTAAATAGCATGTTATTAAATAATGAATGGATTAACAATGAGATCAAAGAAGAAATAAAAAAGTTTCTAGAAATGAATGAAAATGAGCATACATCAACTCAAAATTTATGGGACACAGAAAAAGCAATACTGAGAGGGAAGTTCATTGCACTACAGGCATACCATCAGAAGCAAGAAAAAGCTCAAATAAGCAACCTGACCCTGCATCTAAAAGAACTAGAAAAACAACAGCAAATAAAACCCAAGACAAGTAGAAGGAAGGAAATAATAAACATCAGAGCAGAAATAAATGACATAGAGGCTAAGGAAACAATACAGAGGATCGATGAAACCAGGAGCTGGTTCTTTGAAAAGGTAAACAAAATTGATGAACCTTTAACTAGACTCACCAAGAAAAAAACAGAGAGGACTCAAATAAATAAAATTCGAAATGAGAGTGGAGAAATAACAACTGACACAACAGAAATACAATGTATTGTAAGAAAATACTATGAAGAACTCTATACTAAAAAAATTAAACAACCTAGGTGAAATGGACAAATTTCTTGAATTATATAATCTTCCAAAAATCAATCTGGAAGAATCTGAACTCCTAAAAAGACCAATTACAACAAGAGAGATCGAAACAG